>CM077298.1:4887500-5487500 GCA_039654925.1 Anguilla pacifica
AGCGGCAGCGACATGACCTACAGGCCTCCGCTGGACGTCAACAGGAAGGACAACTTCTACGACGTGATCGACAAGATGGTGGACAGGATCTTCAAAATGGCCTCACACATGCAGAGAGTGGCCGCACACAACGGACAGGAGACGTATCAGGTAAAGTTGCGTGGCACAAATATGCCACAATACGTAAAGAAAATGCTTTAATGTTCTCTACATTTTCTTGAAAGCTAAATAGCAGAGTTACCATGGAACAGTAGGAACTGATATTTCAGGGACTGTCAGATAACTGGGTCAGTTTTAAGAGAAGATTTAATAACAAGCAGGGATGTGGAAAGCATGTCGCTTTGAGCTCAAGGTGACAAACTGCAGCCTCTACTGATGAGCTGTTTGGGGAGAAAGTTGTTCTCAGCAAACAGAATAATTAGCTGGAAAACTGCTGCCTCGGGCTGAGCTGACAAATGGAAGTTTGCTCTTCAATCCAACAAACAATAAGGATAATTACTCAATAAGGATAATTACTCAAAAAGAATAATTACTCAAAAAGAATAATTACTGCGCCAAGTTAAGCTGAAAATAGAATTTCAAGGTGTGCACCTCAGACGAAACCTTACTCAGGATGTTAAAGTTTGCATTTTTATCTGCTGAAATGGCAATAAATGGCATTAGGCATCTGCATTAATGTGTCTGTTGTATCCCAACAGAAAAGTACTAATCAGCTTGTACCCCGTAATGTGAATGAGTTATGATTTAACAATGGGGTTCAAATTTATTTGACAAATTAAAAAAAAAGGGTAGTAAATCCTATGGGGCCCTTCTGACCGACTTGCACTGTCATGTCATGTCACCCAAAATTCCTAAAACTCAGCACTTGAGGGCCTACCAAGGATTGGGACCCCAGGACATTTGCCTGTTCATAAAGTTCGCCTCTGTCTGTGACCTCTGACCCCCAGCCGGACATCGACCAGATGGAGGATCTGGCGGAGCTGGCACAGATCATCAGGACCCGGGCCCGCGCCGCCATTGCCCAGGCGAAGGACTTCCAGAGCAGCTTCGGGAGTTACCGCTACCTGTGGATGGACGACCGCGACGAGTTCATGCGCCAGTTCCTGCTGTACGGTCACGGGCTCAGCGCGGAGGAGGCGGAGCTGTACGCCGACTACGAGCTCACCAAGAACCCGCCCAAGCTGGCCAACTTCAAGGAGCAGGTGACTGTGCCCACCAGGGGTTCCAAAGCCCATTACAATGCATTATATCCATTTAGCAGACACTCTTATCCAGAGTCACTTATAATGTAGCAGAAACATTCAACAGAAAAGCGTTCACCTGGTTAATATGGCAAATAGTGCCGGGCCTGGCTAACAGTATTCACATGTAGTGTGTTGAACACTGAAGACTACAGCACTCGCATATGGATAAACATACAGCTTTTAAGCTAATAGGCCACTGTCCTTTAGCACAGAGAGCTGTGCATGCGAATGTTACAGATAACACACAGGCCATAAATACCAAATAAGAAAAAGAACGATTCCCAACACAGGTTCTTGCAGTGTTGTATCAGTAATTCCCAAATTCCCTATCTGTTCAGTGCCAAGCATATCACACAACATAATTTCTGCTCAGTAGTCTGTGTTTCCAAATCTGTTTGATATCTGAAAAGGAATCAAGTGGGTGAGCATGATCAGAAGAGATTCTCTCTGGTCCAGAATGTATCTGTCTTCTCCTCCTTCTCTGTAAAACCAACAGGAACACCATGCTTGGAAGGGATAGATGGGATTGCAGGAACTCAGTTTTAGCAGTTTTGATTGTTTTCTGTTTGCAGCTGCTTGACTGTTTTAGTGTGTGTTTCTGGCAACATTCATTTATGGAACCAATACCCTCCTGTTGAGAGCAGTTTCTTTTCTCACTAGATCAGCATGTTTGAGTTATTGTACATGAAAGTCAGTAAGTTTGAAGAAAAGAAGATCTTCTGTGGCTGGTTCCAAGTTGACATCAAACCCTTCAAGGTCTCACTGATGAACGTGATTAAGAAATGGAGCTGGATGTTCAAAGAACACCTGATCAATAATGTCAACCACAAGCAAGTGCCCAACTCTTTCATTCAGTATAAAGGACCCTGGGTGATGGACTGTTAGGGACTACATGTTCATTTGACAATTACTGCTTATTTGAAATTTAGGGTAGACACAAGTAATTCCTCCTGAACTGAAATCAACTGTTATCTTCTGTGTTTTATGCAACATTAGGTCTTTTCTCTATTATTCTTTATATTACATAGTCTAGTGTACAGGTAGAGAACAAGCAGGTTATTGATTCAGTTTTATACTGAAATATTAATGAACTTCAGATGGACTTGTATGAACAAGGAGCCCATGATCCTCTCTTGTCTGACTGGCTTTGTTCACAGTGTGCAAGACCTGGCAACCTTCGTCCATGACACACACAAGGGCCTGTCCAAGAAGGTGAGGGACGGAGACTACGCAGGCCTGGTGGACATCATGGGGCATTTGATGGCCATTCGGGACAGACAGATCACCACTGACCAGCACTTCAAACCCCTCAAGTCCACTGCAGACCTACTCAAACCCTATGGCCAGCAGCTCCCAGAACAGGTCTACTCTCAGCTGGAGGTAACTGATTCATAACTGGTCAGACCAATGGCTTTAGATGTAGTTGTATGCACTGCAATGCTAACTAATCCTAGCAGTTCCTCATGTACAAACATCCTCCTGTAGGAAACCATTATATTTACTACACTGTAGTAGTAAATATATCTAGTTGTTTTTTGGTTGTTTTTGTTATTACCATTATTATCAATGCTATTGTCGGTAAAATAGAAATAGGATGCTGGCGGATAGTGAATATCAGCTCAGTAAAATGCAGTACATCCATTTGTACAAAAAATATACTGTCACCAAAGAATTGTAGTGCAAAGCTGTCTTTTCCCTGTTCTTTCTCTAGTCTTAAAAATGAGAATGTAGATCACCTGTTGGTGAATACTAATCATTTCTGCATGTTCTAGAAGTAACAGTTTGCCTCCCTCTGTATTTTTCTCTTTTTGGTTTTCATTGAAATTATCGATCCTTGAAACATCTTTTTTTTAATAAAATAAATGTGTTTGCCTGAAGTGATAGTTTAGCACTGCGTGTGTAGATGACTTGCTTTGATTGAGGTGAACCAGCCTCATTATCTTTCCTTCTCACTGATCCCTGCAGGAGCTTCCAGAGCGATGGAAGGCCCTGAAGAAAGTGGCCTTCACCGTGAAGCACGAGGTGGCCCCGCTGCAGTCCAACGAGGTGTCCGTCATCAGGAGGAAGTGCGTGCGCTTTGAGGTGAGCGTGCTCCCAGCCGCGCCCCCTGTCTCCCTAACAACGTGAGAGGATAGATAATGAACCCATGCCTGTTGGTAGTGCATTGAGAGGCAGAAAAAAATTAGGTTAAGGCCTCTCCCATGCCCATTTAACATGTGGGCACAGGATTAAACACAAACTCTCCCTACTGTGGCCGGAGAGTTTGTCTTTAATTCTATGCCCATATGGTAAATTCAAATACTGCTGTCTCCATAAATGTGGATTTAATCTCTTTGTGTGAGTTGTAACACAACTCAGCCTGCTGTAGTTCCACATCCAGCCTTACGCCCGGCACCCACCGCACGCGTCGCGTAAGCGTCGCGTAAGCAGCACGGCGAAGCAGCACGGCGCGGCGCGTAGCGTGTCTCCACTGGTTCCGTTTGTGTCGCGCAAAGGCTTGCTTAAAGCTCTATATTCCTAGTAGCTCTCGCAGTCTGCAGTGGGATTACATCGTGTATTTCACGTTTGTTCAGGACTGTTGATTATGGGTAAATGAATACTTGGTGAGAGACCTTTTTCAGTCTGTTAATTTGGTAATATTTTTTAACACATGTAAATACGTGAGAAAGTAAACGCTTTAAAGAATTAACATAAGCTTAAATCGCAACGTAGCCTGCCTAATAATCAATCTCACACCGTATTAATTTATTTGCTTGGTTAACAAGCGTGCCAATTTCACAAAGAATATGTAATGATCATAATAATAATAAATAATAAATAGGATCAGATTTAGTAAAATTAGCTAATCACGGCGAACGAAGACATCCGAGAAGTCAAATATGCTGAGCAATGGTTGGTTAAAAACTACCTTCCAACACTCGAGCTAACAAACCGCTGCTCGGTGCATTCACTTCTACATCATTCAATAGGCTACGTCTTTCTGTGGTGTATTTTCAAATTTACCCCACCCCCTCCGCAAAATAAGATAGCAAAAGTAAGTTTGCCTTTTCCCCAGGTTCCAGTTTTTTTTTTTCTGCAAGGACAATACAAAAACGAAAAGGCTTGTATTTTTTTTAGCTGCTTATAAAATATCTGGGAGGTAACTAGGGACACCCCCCCAGTCGTATAAGGATGAAATATAAATCAGAGCATGTATACCTAGCATTTTAGAGCATATTTCTGTGTATAAACAGGCCATCGTGACGCGCCACAAGCCGAAAAAATAGAACAGAAGCGAAAAACTACGCTTCAGTTCGCTTGTGTCGCGGGAGCTTCGCGGCCGGTTCGCGACGCGTTCGCATCTGTTGGAGACGACGTCGCCCGCTGCCGTTGTAATAACAGTACTTCAACTACGCTTCAGTTCCGCGCGTAAGACGCGCGTAGTGCGCTCGCGGTCGATACGCATGCGGTGGGTGCCCGGCTTTATGGGGCAGTGCTGAGTCCCTTTTATTAGCTAGCTCATATGGCCTGAGTCTGACTCAGGCTGTCACCAGCAACACGTGTTTATGGAAGTAATTTCTGCTAATGTGCTGGAAAATGTGTTTTCAGATCAAGCAGCATGAGTTCAGGGAACAATTTCGCACAGAAATCATCTTTCAAAGGAATGTGGATGATCCCTATAAGCACATAGACAAGGTGAGCATTTTAATGAAGGCATTGAAGTGCAGGCATACTTTGAGTCTCACAACAGAATTAACTCCTATCTACATGTAATTACTTCATGAAGTGCTGTAATGGATTAGAGAAGTTGTAATCAAATCTGTTCCTGGAGATCTATTGTTTTCATTCCAACCCTAGCAAAGCACATCTCATTCAACAGCTTGAGATCTTGTTCAGCAGCTAATTAGTAGTGTGCCAAATTAGGGTTGAAATGAAAATCTACAGGAAGGTAGATCTGAATGTAATGTGCAGTAATGTAACATAATGTAATGTAGCACAATGCAACACAATGTAATGTAACATAATGTAATGCAATGTAATCTAATGTAATGTGATGCAATTTAATGTAACATCATGTAATGCTATGTAATCTAATGTAGCATAACATATTGTAATGTAGCATTAAGTAATGTGATGGAATATAATGTCACATAATGTAATGTTATGTTATGTAATGTAGCATAATGTAATGTAACGTAATGTTATGTAATGTTATGTAATGTTGTGTAATGTAGCATAATGTAATGTTATGTAATGTAATGTATCATAATGTAATGATATGTAACGTTCAGACGAACAGGGCTGTGGTGCAGCTGGAGACAGAGATGCGGAAGCTGCAGGAGACGGCGGCTCTGTTTGAGGTCAGCTTCCCCGATTACAAGCAGCTGCGCCAGTGCCGCTCTGACACCATCCTGCTCAAGTCTGTGTGGGACATGGTGATATTCGTCAAGGTAACCGCACGCGGTCTATACTCATACCAGTGTAACATAATTACCAGCCGAGAATGCAGTATGTAGCTGTGTACGAGAAAAACAATACAAACACTGTCTTTCGACAGGCATCGCCCTCACAACACTGTTGTAAAGGCAAACATATACAACAATCTGCCTCAAACAGTACAGTGGCCGTAAAAATATGGACGCTAAACCTGCCAAAATGTAACTGTTAATGTTAATTGGTTAATGTCAATGTCTTTATGCTCTTTGCCATTTCATTCATGGTGTGCAAATATTGCACCAAAATGTTGAATACACTTTTGTCATGTTGCATTAACGAATCCTGGTATGCACCAAGTATGCCAAAATGTCATTAAAAATCCAATAATTGTGTGCATATAAATCTTTCAACACAGACCAGCATTGAAGACTGGACAAAAACCAAATGGAAAGAAATTAATGTTGAACAAATGGATATGGAATTAAGAAGATTTGCAAAGGTACACACCTTTACCTTAATTAAAGCTGAACCATTTGACCGAATCAAGAAACTTACGCAATCACATAATTCACAGATGCTCCAGTGTTAATGAAGCCTCAACTCTGTAGGTGGAATTAAATTACTCAAGTGTAGCATGCTCACAGTTTAAGTAAAGGCTTTCCCAAGGCCTTGAGTAAGTATCTGAAGTACAGTAGTTACATGTGCTGTAAGGCACCAGGCAGCATAGATTCAGACTGATATTTTTCTATTTTGCAAATGGAAAGCTATGAGTCTTTCTCTGAAAGCTGTGTGCTGCGTGGGTGTTCTGCAGGAGATGAAGACCTTGGACAAAGAGGTGCGTGTGTGGGATGTGTATACCGGCCTGGAGGCCACAGTGAAGAACATGCTGACCTCGCTGCGGGCCGTGAATGAGCTGCAGAACTCCGCCGTGAGGGAGAGGCACTGGCAACAGCTCATGAGCACCACCGGGGTACGAGGCTCCACAGCCCACAGGTGGTCCACAGGTGTTCAGAGGTGTTTCACAGAACCCTCTGGTGCTCCATAGGTCCCACAGGTGCTCCATAGATCCCAAAGGTGTTCCAGACAGTCCACAGGTGTTCCACAGTCCACACGTGTTCCACAGGTATTCCACCAGGCCCACAGGTGTTCCATAGGTCCCACAGGTGCTCCATAGATCCCAAAGGTGTTCCAGACAGTCCACACGTATTCCACAAGTATTCCACCAGGCCCACAGGTGTTCCATAGGTCCCACAGGTGTTCTACACGTTCCACAAGTGTTCCACAGGTGTACTGAGCCCATATTAATACAGTGCACCCTACTCAAATCTATTCATATCTACTGGTAATCAATTCAGTCTGTTGGTATCCAGGTTAGCTTCGTCATGGACGAGGAGACCACTCTGGGAGCCCTCCTGGAGCTGCAGCTGCACCGTGTGGAGGAAGAGGTGAAGAACATTGTGGATAAGGCTGTGAAGGAGATGGCCATTGAGAAGGTTCATTTTTTTCCCTCAGCTGTTGTTCAAATTAGCTCAAGCATTGTGGAACCAGCGGTGCAAGATGCCAGTCTGCTGTCCGCTACAGGTGCTGACAGAGATGAACCAGACGTGGAGCCAGATGACGTTTTCCTACGAGACACATCAGATCACTGGGACTCCTCTGCTCAAGTCTGACCAGAACCTGATTGAAACCTTAGAGGACAATCAGGTAATTTATTTAGCTGTTCCTCAGTGCTGCCATTGCATGTTACTTTTATCATATATCTACTGCACTCTGTGCATTGTGGGAAATGGTATTCTTTAACTATTTTGCCTGTGCTGACACAGTAGGGTGTAAGTGTGAGTTTTTTTGTGAGTGTTTGGGTGTGGTGATACTAATGCCAAACCTCGCTGGGGCGATGGGCGGTGGCCGTCTTCTCACATGGACCGATTTGAGCTCAGGTGCAGCTGCAGAGCATTCTGATGAGCAAGTACGTGGAGTACTTCCTGGTGCAGGTGAGCACCTGGCAGAGGAAGCTGATGGTGGCCGACCTGGTCATCTCCATCTGGATGAGTGTGCAGCGCACCTGGGCACACCTGCAGAGCATCTTCACCAACTCCGAGGACATCCGCAACCAGCTGGCCCAGGATGCCGTGCGCTTCCAGGGCATCCACCTGGACTTCCAGGTGCCCACCTCACCCCCCCTTACGACTGCCGAAGGGCTGCTCTGCCACACTTACAGCAACACTGAAAGAGAGCGCTTGCGATCGACTGCATCATTGCCTGTATTTATCTTAGTGTCTAAGTATTAATTTACCTTGAGAATTCAGTGGAGGATGCTCATTGGAGCATAGGCTACCCCTCTATAGTTGGGTTCCTCCTGAGATTTCTTCCCATTGGCGAGTTTTTTTCTCGCCACCGTTTGAGGGTTTTCTCCTCACTGGGAGTTTTTTTTTACCTCGTGTCTGCTATTTGGGGGTTCATGCCTGGTGTTTACTGTTTTTGCTCTGTCTCTTGTCTTGCTTCTCAGTGAAGTGTCTTGGTGACATTTCTCGCTAAAAAGCTATTCAAATAAAAGTTAATTTAATGGAATTTAATCATTCATCTAATACTCAAACCCCTGTCACCCCTTGTTTTTGTATCTATTGTTTAGACTCTAATGGAAACAGTTGTCGAAACCAGTAATGTGATTGATGTTACAAATCACTCTGGATTTTTGGAGAAGTTGGAAGCCCTGCAGCAAAGGTACCACTGTGTTGTGTTTGTGAAGTAATTAAGAGGAAGTCAAACCCTTGGCAGAGTTTCTGAGGGCAGTTTTGTTTTACAGGCTCTCGGTGTGTGAGAAGGCATTGGCGGAGTATCTGGAGACTAAGAGGCTGTCCTTCCCTCGTTTCTACTTCGTCTCAGCCACAGATTTACTGGAAATCATTTCCAAGGGAACCCAGCCGACACAGGTGTACTGTTGGATACAGGAGCCAAACATCAACCGTGGTCCGAGATCCTTCTGCTTTTTTTCGGATTTATGTTCAAAACTGTCCTTTTTCGTTCTTTTTGTAAATATGTCAGGTCACCAGGCATCTACTGAAGCTTTTTGACAACCTTGCGGATCTGGAGTTCAGTGAGATGGAGCTGGAGGGCCGGAGGGCAGAGCCAGAGGGGCAGAGGGCGGAGTCGGCTGGGGAGAGGGCGGGGCCAGCCGGGGAGTGGGCGGGGCCAGCTGGGGAGAGGGCGGTGGCACTGGGCATGTTCAGCCGGGAGCGGGAATATGTGCCTTTCTCTGAGCCCTGTGTCTGTGAGGGACAGGTACCTGCTACCTTAACAATCCCTACAAAATACTCTACATACTGTGTACTAAATACCCCTGCAATATATTCTTCATACTGTACACCAAATATCCCTACAAAATGCGCTACATACTGTATGCCTAATACCCCTACAAAATACCCTACATACTGTATACCAAATAACCCTACAAAATGCTCTTCATACTGTATACCAAATACCCCTAAAACATGCTCTACATGCTGTATACCATATATTTACCAAGAATTTTTGCATTATGAACACTACCAGTTCTTTTGTGTTTTTCTTTCATCTTCTGACAGTAAAGGGAGGTTTTATGTACTCTCTCACACATACATGATGCATGCTTTTCTGCATGATGGCGTATCTCTCTGGTCTCCCCCCCATGCAGGCCGAGTGCTGGCTCAGCGCGCTGGAGGCCACCATGCGCCGCACGGTGCAGCGGGAGATTATGGAGGCCGTGGCGGCGTACGAGGACAAGCCCCGCGACCAGTGGCTCCTGGACTTCCCCGCCCAGGTGGCGCTGACCGGGAGCCAGATCTGGTGGGCCACGGACGTGGGCATCGCCTTCCAGCGGGTGGAGGAGGGCTTCGATACCGCCCTCAAGGACTACAACCGCAAACAGGTACACCCCACGCTAAAATACCCAGCGTTTAACATACATCTCTGCTGAAGGTAAAGGCAAGGTTTTCAGCATGTTCGCCTTTAGTAGACCTGTGTCAGGGTGGGAGATCATGGTCTCTAAGCAGAAAGCTTGTGCTGTACTCAAGACTGTTCAGTTGTATTTTGTTCATGGAATTTTAAATGTTTTGTTTACTCTGAGTACCGTTAGGACAGTATTAAAAATAAAGGAAAGACAACAGCTCATTCTCTTATATCAGTGGTAACCAAGCTTGTTCCTGGAGATCTACTGTCCTGTTTTCACTCCTGCCCTAACAAAGCACTCCTCATTCAAAAGCTGGAGATCTTGTTGGACAGCTAATTAGTAGTCAGGTGTGCCAAATTCAATTAAAACTTACATGATGGTAGATCGCCAGGAACAAGGTTGGTTATTGTCCTATACAATGCAATCATTGGACCAGTACCACCCCTTCCTGAACCCCTCCCCTACCTGAAACCTTCCCCTATCTGAACCCCTCCCCTTCCTGTGCCCCTCCCCTACCTGAAACCCTCCCCTCTCTGAACCCCTCCCCTACCTGAAACCTTCCCCTATCTGTGCCCCTCCCCTTCCTGTGCCCCTCCCCTACCTGAAACCCTCCCCTCTCTGTGCCCCTCCCCTTCCTGCGCCTCTCCCCTATCTGTGCCCCTCCCCTTCCTGCGCCTCTCCCCTACCTGAACCCCTCCCCTACCTGAACCCCTCCCCCTCCTGCGCCCCTCCCCTTCCTGAAACCCTCCCCTACCTGAACCCCTCCCCTCTCTGAGCATCTGAGTCAGTTTGCTCAGACCAGACACAGTGGCGCGGTCTGTTTGTTCCTGGTTCCCAGTGTGTGTGCTTGTGCCTGGGGGCTGGGCTCTCCCACTGATGCGATTATCCCTGCAGATTACGCAGCTGAACGCTCTCATAAACATGCTGCTGGGAGAGCTGTCCCCCGGAGACCGGCAGAAGATCATGACTATCTGCACCATCGACGTCCACGCCCGAGACGTGGTCGCCAAGCTCATTGCCCAGAAGGTAACCGGGATGGCGCGATTGCTCCACTCCACTAAAGCCAGAAAGTCGGGAAAACCACTCATTTCCTCTTTAATCCATTTCCTGTACTAAAGCCCGCCCCTTGTGTGCGGCATCTTTTCTTTTCTACTCCATTATACCATGAACATTCAGAAAGATCAAATTTCCCACTAAAAGTAGTGGTGACTGATGTCTTCAGTCCCTCAGTTCTGATATTTGTGATATGAAACTACACATACAGCAACATCGGAGGGCAACAGCACAGTTACTCTCTGATCTGTGAAGTTTGTGTTATTGGGTGTTTTTAGGGGTTCGACTTCTAGGGTGTTTTAAGGGTTAGTGTTGTAGGGTGTTTTTAGAGGTTAGTCTTATAGTATAAGGTGTTTTTAGGGGTTTGAGTTTAGGGTGTTTTTAGGAGTTTGGGTAATAGGGTGTTTTTAGGTTTTTTTTTATTATTGGGTGTTTTTAGGGGTTTGGGTTATAGGGTGTTTTAGTGATTTGGGTTATTGGGTATTTTTTCAGGGGTTTGGGTTATTGGGTGTTTTTGTGGTTTGGGTTAGCGGGTGTTTTAGGCGTTTGGGTTATTGGGTGTTTTTTCAGGGGTTTGGGTTATTGGGTGTTTTTTGTGGTTTGGGTTAGCGGGTGTTTTAGGTGTTTGGGTTATTGGGTGTTTTGAGGGCTTTTTGTTATTGGGTGGTTTTAGGGGTTTGGGTTATAGGGTGTTAACGTGGTTTTTAGAAGGTGTTTTTAGGGGTCTGTGTTTTAGGGGCTTGGATTATAGTGTATTTTTTAGGGGTTTGTATAATAGGGCGTTTTGGGGGGTTTGTGTTATAGGGTATTATTAGGGGCTTGGGTTATTGGGTGTTTTTAGGGGCTTGGGTTATTGGGTGTTTTTAGGGGCTTGGGTTATTGGGTTTTTTGGGCGGTTTAGAAGGCGTTTTTAGGGGTTTGTGTTATGTAGTGTTTCTGTGGGTTTTAGAAGGTGTTTTTAGGGACTGTCCTGCTGTTTTCTCAGGTGACCAACGCGCAGGCCTTCGCCTGGCTGTCCCAGCTCAGACACCGCTGGGATGAGGATCAGAGACACTGCTACATCAACATCTGCGATGCCCAGTTCCAGTTCTCCTACGAGTACCTGGGGAACACACACAGACTGGTCATTACTCCTCTCACTGATAGGTGAGAACACACACACACACACACGCACACGCACGCACACACGCACACACACACACACACAAACACAAACATACCTACACACACATACACGTGCGCAAACACTCACACACACACACATACACGCACACATATATACACACATACACAGGCACACAAACACACACATGCACACACACACACACACACACACACAGATATCCCATATGTGTAGAGGCACTGTGAGGTTCATGCGTGTCCCGTGTGACAGATGCTACATCACGCTGACCCAGTCCCTCCATCTCACCATGAGCGGGGCGCCTTCGGGTCCTGCAGGCACGGGGAAGACAGAGACCACCAAGGACCTCGGCCGCTCCCTGGGCATCATGGTCTATGTATTCAACTGCTCAGAGCAGATGGACTACAAAGTGAGTCTATAACTGATAGGTGTGAAGACAAATGCACCAGGTGTGAAGTCAGGTCCATTTTTTGTTGGGTCAATTCAGGAATTGGAATTGAAATTAAATTCATGAATTGAAAAAAATGTCAAAAATGTTCAATAGAGATAAGTGAATGAATGCGTTGTTAATTCATTTCATATGGACACATTACATTTATATTTGGGTATTTATCAGACAGGGCTGTATAATTATAGTTACTATGCTTTTGATTATGATTTTGGAGATGAGCTTGTCTGTGTCTCTGTTCCTGTGTTTCAGTCTATTGGGAACATCTATAAAGGGCTAGCGCAGACTGGAGTGTGGGGATGCTTCGATGAGTTCAACCGGATCTCCGTCGAAGTGCTGTCCGTCGTAGCCGTGCAGGTCAAGACCATTCAGGACGCCATCCGAAACAAGAGACAAAGGTCTTTCAAATGGCTAACCTGCTGCCTTTGCTGCATCATAAATATTTTGGTTCGAAGACGGTGTACATCTGTGTTCCTATGTGTGTTGCCATGTGTGTTGAGTAGGTTCCAGTTTCTGGGAGAGGATATCGAGCTGAAGCCCACCGTTGGTATTTTCATCACGCTGAACCCAGGGTATGCCGGGAGAGCGGAACTTCCTGAGAACCTGAAAGCCTTGTTTAGGTGAGGCTCCGCCCCCTCTCAGGACGGACAGTCTCTGATCTGCAGTCCATCAGGATTGCAGGAAGGGTCATTTATCTTTTTATGCCCTAATCATTTAGCTGGAATTAGCGCTGGAACGTGTCTATGGCTAATACTGTCAGCAGGGTTTCCGTATATAACGTACCCAGGCTTGCTCTGTTGTCAGCGAGCTCACGCGGACTCCATGTTGTGCGTGGTGTTGCTGCACAGGCCTTGCGCGATGGTGATTCCAGACTTCGAGCTCATCTGTGAGATCATGCTGGTGGCCGAGGGCTTCCTCGAAGCGCGTCAGCTGGCCCGGAAATTCATCAGCCTGTACACACTGTGTCGAGAGCTGCTGTCTAAACAGGTGAGACGCGCACACACACACACACACACACACACACACTGCACACACGCTATACACACATTGCACGCACATACTGTAGACCCATTACACACCCACACTGTACACACACACAAACACACACACACATACGCAAACACACACACACACACACACACACACACGCACACTATACACACATTGCACGCACATACTGTAGACCCATTACACACCCACACTGTACACACACACACACACATACACACACACACACACACACTCACAGACTCTGTACCCCTGTACTAGGACCACTATGACTGGGGTCTCAGGGCCATAAAGTCTGTGCTGGTGGTGGCTGGATCTTTGAAGAGGGAGGACCGGAGCAAGCCTGAAGACCAGGTAGGAGCCCCCCCCCCACCCCCCACCCCTCCCCTCAAAAAAGGGGATTACTGTCCCCCACTCCACTGTATAAACTGCACTAATTATGTATAGTGTTGAAATTCCTCCTATTGTGGGTAGAGAAGCAGACTGGCTTTAAAGAGGCAGGTGGGCAGTAAGTCAGGTAAACACCATATTTACAGGCTTTTTTTAACCTATGTTATGATTTATATTTCCTGGCTCTTCTGCCCTGGACAGGTCTTGATGCGCGCCCTGAGGGACTTCAACCTGCCCAAGATCACCAGCAGCGACGTGCCCATCTTCCTGGGCCTGATCAGCGACTTGTTCCCCCTGCTGGAGGTGGTACGCAAGAGAGACCTGCGTCTGGAGCAGGCCGTGCGCCAGTCTGTGGCCGACCTCCACCTGCAGCCCGAGGAGAACTTCGTCCTGAAGGTGGGCCTGGTGCTGTCTCTCTCACCGGCAGGGCGTGGCTAATGTCCCTCAGCCCGTCGCTATGGAGATGCAGCGAAGAGGCTTTGTGTTTTTTTCCAGTGTGAAACTTACAGAAGAGCACGGTGTACATCTAGAACAGAGCACAGAACAAATATAAAACAGAGCACAGTGTACATCTAGAACAGAGCACAGTGCACATCTAGAACAGAGCACAGTATATATCTAGAACAGCTCATAGTGTCCATCAAGAACAGAACACTGTACATTCAGCAGAGACCTGTACTTCTGCTCTTGGGATGTTTTGTTTTATCCTGATATTGGGATGTAAGTGTCGCCACTTCTGTGTGCCATGGTGTTGTGCTTAGTTTTGGTGAATGTATATTTGCTGCCTCCCCTGTTCTGAAGTGCATTGAAGCTCACTGTCAGTGTGCTGAAGCTTGTTGTCAGGGTGCTGAAGCTCACTGTCAGTGTGCTGAAGCTTGTTGTCAGGGTGCTGAAGCTCATTGTCAGTGTGCTGAAGCTTGTTGTCAGGGTGCTGAAGCTCATTGTCAGTGTGCTGAAGCTTGTTGTCAGTGTGCTGAAGCTCATTGTCAGTGTGCTGAAGCTTGTTGTCAGTGTGCTGAAGCTCATTGTCAGTGTGCTGAAGCTTGTTGTCAGGGTGCTGAAGCTCATTGTCAGTGTGCTGAAGATCATTGTCAACCCAGGTTCTGTCTTTCTGTCCGCGCAGGTGACCCAGCTGGAAGAGCTGCTGGCGGTCAGACACTCTGTGTTTGTTGTGGGGAGCGCAGGGACGGGGAAAAGTCAGGTACTGAACTCTCTCACTCTTTCTTTCTTTCTCTCTCTCCCTCTCTCTCTCTCCTCTCTCCCCCACTCTCTCCAATCTCTGTCTCTTCCTTCCAATCTCTCTTAGTCCCCATCTCTCTGTCCCTCTCCTGCTGTCCCCCTCCCCCCATCTCTCTCTCTCCCTCTTCTCTTCCTCCCACTCTTTTTTTTCCTGAGCATTGCTTAAGTATTATTTAGTGATTGCTGATTTTTTCCTGAGTGTTTCTTACTCACGTTGTAGGTGGGAAATAGTCAAGGTGCAGTGCCTTGACTATAAACGCTGTGGGAAACACTGGTGTTCATCTCCATGCTCTGAACTTTAAAATGTTTTCATCAGCGCAATAATATTCATTTACCTGTTTATGTTTTTTTGGTAAGATATTGAAGACCCTGCACAGAACCTATACCAACATGAAGCTAAAGGCTGTGTGGAATGACATGAACCCCAAAGCCGTTACCACAGACGAGCTCTTCGGCTATCTCCACCCCACCACTAGAGAATGGAGGGACGGTAAGGGTTAGGGTTAGGGGTTGGGCCCCTTGCATTCAACACCAGCTATTCACCTCAAAGGAAAGTTCATGTATCTTTCTGAACAGTAATGGCTTCCAGATGCCTTGACAAACATATCCACACACACCCCTACATGCTCTGTTCAGCTTTGAAGAAGTGAATTATTCTCTTTAAAAAGTATGTCCTTTATTTCAGGGCTGTTTTCCTCGACCATGAGGGAGCTCTCTAGACTGACCCACAGCGGGCCCAAATGGATTGTCCTGGATGGGGACATTGATCCAATGTGGATCGAGTCGTTGAACACAGTGATGGATGACAACAAGGTAAGAGGCTCCACAGTCCCATCAGTCTCATCAGCTTCAAAAGCAAGAGCCAGTACACAAAGCATGTACTCTTCTGTTTGTAGGCTTCTAGGCTCTGTTGCACTGTATTTTGCTTTTAAAAATCTTTTTGCTCATAATTTTACATGTTGGTATCGATAAATGTTTAATGAAATCAAATGAGATGTTTGTGACTTGCATCATTCAGAATCGCTGTCTAGTTTCCCAAAAACTGTTGAAAGATTAAGTTGGACTATTAACCCTGAATGGCTCTGATATGATCTAGTTCTACAATAGTTATGGAAAACTAGGCTGTGATCAATATTATTTATGTTCACTGACATTAAGCCTTGTTTCATTGGAGTTTGTGCTTGTCGACCATTGTGCCATTGTATGTACAAAACTTGGCATGGCATACTGATGTACTGCAGACCTTGTAATGTGACAAATCAGATCCAATTTAACCAGGATGAACAAATATTTGTGCAGAAAATGAGCTGGAAGTTATGCTGAAAAAAACAGTTTGGTAAAAACATGACATGGCCCTATTTCAATAGATTTCTAGGGTCATATTTTCTCATCATTTATTTAGAAGCATTTTCTTCTGGGGTTATTTTGTGTTTTTATATCAATGCGTGTCACGTGACTGCTCTCTCCCTTCCCAGGTGCTCACGCTGGCGAGTAACGAGCGGATTTCCCTGACGCCGTCCATGCGGCTGGTGTTCGAGATCAGCCACCTGCGTGCGGCCACCCCGGCCACCGTCTCCCGCGCCGGCATCCTGTACGTCAGCCCCCAGGACCTGGGCTGGAGCTCGTGAGTGCGGCCCGGCCTGGAAACCGTGCCTCTCTCCGTCGATCCATCGATTAGATTTTTCGGGTTAAAATATGGACACATTGTATGGCCCAGAGGATAACATGTTAAAGTGTTCAACACTTGTTTCCAATGTGGTCCTCAATGGAGTATTCAAAATATTCCACAGTCATTGTGATAGCATTCATCAACACTTACACATAAATCAGCAGAGAAAAACAGAAAAGCATAAACACTTTATAGATACTTGTCACAGCCAATAAGAAAACAACTTCTGTAATCATGCAATACTATAATATCACGGCTCGCCATCCAAATACTGTAGTATCAAAGCCCGCCATCTTAAAGAGCTCTACCACCTTTGGAATGAAACCGTTAATTCTCCTGTCTTTTCCTCCCTCTGCCTTTTCCACTCTGCGTTATGCTAATCGCCGTGCTAATTACCGAGCCTTTTCAGCCCCGCTTTTGTTTCTTTTCTCAGGTACGTAACGAGCTGGATTGACACTCGACGCGCTCAATCAGAAAGGGCCAATCTGACCATATTGTTCGACAAGTACGTCCCGTACTGCTTGGAGCAAGTGAGGTGCAATCTGAAAACAATCACGCCGATTCCCGAGAACAGTATGGTGCAGGTAGGCGGGGCGTTGGGCTCCCGTGGAGTTTAATTTCTCTCAATTCCGTGTCCTTTTCTGCGGCCGCCTGCCGGTGCCCGGCCTCTTGACTCCAGACTTTCGAGTGTTCTTTAGTCAAACTTTCATAACCTGCGGCAGCTCGAATATCAGTGGGCGGGAACCCTGAGAACGGCTGCGTGCTCTACCCCAGCGTTTCTACTGTTTGGGCGGCGGTGTAGTATAATGGGTAAGGAGCTGGTTTTGTAACCTAAAGGCCACCGGTTCAATTCCAGCAGACACTGCAATTGTACGATTGTGCAAGGTACTTAGCCTGCGTTGCTTCAGCATATATCCAGCTGTATAATGGGATGCGATGTAAAAGCCATGTAAAAACTTGTGCGCATTGTCTGGATCAGAACATCTACTAAATTCCTGTAATGTTTGGTTGATTGACTAAAACGGTTAGCCCGGTTAAACCTTTGCTTTTCCGATGCGGTAATGCGTCTGTCTTTTTAGTGAAAGCGGCTGTTTTCCTCCTGCTTCTGTGACCAGACACTGTGCTCGCTCCTGGACTGCCTGCTGACCCCGGAGAACACCCCTCCGGACTCGCCCCGGGAACTCTACGAGCTTTATTTCGTCTTTGCCTGCGTCTGGGCCTTCGGGGGCGCCCTCTTCCAGGACCATGTGAGTGCCCAAACCTGCCCCCCTCCAGGGTTAACTCTGCCCCCCCCCATGTGATGTTACAGGACTGTTGAGTCTCTTTTCATCCAGTTTAATCCGCCTCGGCATCTCTCTCAGCTTATTGACCACCGGTCTGAGTTCAGCCGCTGGTGGACCAAGGAGATGAGGTCGGTCAAGTTCCCCTCCCAGGGCACGGTCTTCGACTACTTCATCGACCCCGACACCAACAAGTTCGCTCCCTGGAGTGACAGAATACCTTCCTTTGAGCTGGAACCCGACATTCCCCTGCAGGTAAACTGCATTTTTAAGATTTGAAAGGCCTTGAAGGTGTTTTAATATTTCAGACTTTCAAGGCTGTGGAGGGCCGGCCGCCTGCAAAGTCTCCTGAAAGTCCCCGCTGAGCCTCTTGGACTTTATGGGTCCTGGTATTTCTTCTTGATGACAAATTAATAGCCTTCCTTGTACCATTCAGTTTATTCTTTTCTGAAGACGAGGCTTAAATTTTGTCTGACTGGCCAAATTTACTGCTTTTCACAATTCCTACACAGCTGTAGCATTAATGGCACTGAAGTACCGGAGATAAAAAAAAAATTATGGTTTCTCACAATTTAACGGTTGGAAAGATGCGATTTGAAAGGTCATAAATTGTGGAGGAGTTTATGCTTCGTTGCACTTCATGCAGGGCCGGCCGTTAGACGTTGATTTGCGAGCGTCTGCAGAGTGTGATTAACGAGGCGTTCAGCTGCACGGGCTGGCCCCGCACGGCGCTGATAATGTTCCGTGTTACGATAAATAAAACAAAGTGCCTACGCCTTTATAAAAGTGAAAATAAAAAACAAAATAAAAGCTCTTTTAGCTCCTCTCGGTCGAGTTAACCTCCCTCATTTCGCTCCACCAGCCCTGCAGGGGGCGCCAGAGAATGAGGGGAAATGATGTCAGCGAGGGTGAAAGAACATGGCTTACTTGGCTCTGTTTGCTGTGATTGGGATTATTGTATGGTCATAAATCTGCAGCTTTTGCATCTACGTTGTTGTGGAATTGGCAGAGAATTAAGGCAGGAGCTGGTGAAGTTTCCAGAAGAATATCTGTGCATGCTGATTATCTGCCTTTGTGGTACACAGCAAAAACCACTCTGTGCTCTGATCCTACTCCACGCTTTTATCCCTCTCTGTGCTCTAATCCCTCTCTGTGCTTTAATCCCTCTCTGTGTTTTAATCCCTCTCTGTGCTCTAATCCCTCTCTGTGCTTTAATCCCTCTCTGTGTTTTAATCCCTCTCTGTGCTCTAATCCCTCTCTGTGCTTTAATCCCTCTCTGTGTTTTAATCCCTCTCTGTGCTCTAATCCCTCTCTGTGCTTCATCGCTGATGGCACACCTGTGTGTGTTCTTGCAGACGGTCCTGGTGCATTCTGCGGAGTCCATTTGCCTGTCGTACTTTGTGGACCTGCTGCTGCAGAAGGGAAAGCCGGTGATGCTGGTGGGAAATGCAGGCGTGGGGAAAACCATCCTGGTGTCCGACAAGGTGGCCCAGCTGAGGGAGGACTACATGCTGGCCAAAATTCCCTTCAATTACTACACCACCTCAGCCATGTTACAGCGTGAGTCACCCGCCTGTGTGATTATTTCACCTGTATTTCACCTGGCTGCGGCTGTAATGCTAGTTTTACCTAGCCCCTTCGGTAATGGTAATTTCGCCTGGCTTCAGATGTGATGCTAATTTCGCGTAGGCTTAGCTGTAATGCTCAGACCTCGATGTGTGCTTATTCCACCTGGATTTCACTAGCCTCAGCCGTGATGGTCATTTACCTGTATTTTATCTGGCTACAACCGTAATGCTCATTTAACCTATCTGGAATAATAGGATAATTCTCTAAGGAATGTCATGTGTGGTTTCAGCCAGATGCTACGAAAAGCACAGACGTTAGTGTGGCTTCAGTGGTGGGATAACTGTCCTCATTAATCTGCTTGCTTGCAGGTGTTCTGGAAAAACCTTTGGAGAAAAAAGCTGGCCGAAACTTCGGTCCATCTGGCACCAAGAAGCTCATCTACTTTATTGATGATTTGAACATGCCAGAGGTAGACGTCTATGGTACAGTCCAGCCCCATACCCTTATAAGGCAGCATCTAGACTACAGCCACTGGTGAGTTGAACTGATATCATCCCCCTCTATGGTATGTTGTGCTAGTTGAGTTTGGTACTGATTTGATCCAATATTAAATGCCCTGCAAAGGAACCTCATCAGTAATATTGGGCAGAATTACTCAGTGATTTCTAAATGAAAATACTTTAAGGGGTGAATTTTGAGGATGATCTCTTTTTTCAGGTATGACAGGCAGAAGCTGCTTCTAAAGGAGATTCATAACTGCCAGTACATCACCTGTATGAATCCTGCTGCTGGGAGTTTCTCAGTCAATCCCAGACTTCAGGTCAGCAATATTCATTTTGTAATGCAAATGCACACTTGTATATATTTGAAGTAGAATGCTCCCTTGTATGTGAGTTATCCTCAATATATTGAATATATACAATATATCTAAAGGGTATTAAAGAATATTTGACAGGTCTTGGAAAACATCTGCTTAGGCTGTAGTTGTATGAACCCCCATGGGATGGCTTTTGCTCCCAAATTAAGTATGATTTCCCCTCCCCCCCACCAGAGGCACTTCTCGGTTTTCGCGGTGCACTTCCCTGGCGTGGAGGCACTGACCACCATCTACAGCAGCATCTTGGGGGCCCACTTCCAACAGGGCGGGTTCAGCTATGGCGTCACCAGGTCCGTGGGGTCTGTTGTCCAAGCTGCCATATGCCTGCACCAGAAGATGACACAGAACTTCCTGCCGACCGCCATTCGCTTCCACTACATCTTCAACCTGAGGGACCTGTCCAACATCTTCCAGGTGGGGTGAAACTGACCCCCGTGCTTTTGAAGTAAAATGTGAGATATTCTGTCCATACCAGCAGTGTGTTGGAATTTTACGACCAGGCAGTTCCCAGAGTACCCCTCTCTCCTGAACAAAATGGCACTGGAATATTTTTTATAAATGGGTGTACAGAGCAAGTGTTTCTGTCTGTCCTTGGCTTTAAATTGTTACAAAAGCTGTACTACTGCAGAGAAAATTGTTTGCTTTTAAAATTCTATTTGCCTCTTTGCTTACAAAGACACAAAAATACGTGGATTTATCACAAACTGCAATTTGACCTTTGGAAATGTCTGCAAACAGTATGATAATGGCCTGCGTGTGTTGTTGTGTTCTCAGGGAATCCTGTTTGCTCTCCCCGAATGTGTGCGCTATCCTATCGATCTGGTGCATTTATGGCTGCACGAATCCTCCCGGGTTTATTCTGACAAGCTGATGGAGGAGAAAGACGTGGAGCTGTTCAATAAAATCCTGCTGGACACAGGAAAGAGGTACTTTGAGGTAAGAAAGATCCATTAAAGATGATCCGCAGGGACATTGGACATTTGTTGTGATTCAGGTCAGTTTTCCCCTTCACTGTAAAGTGGTTTGAGATAGTAATAATAATAATAATAGTAATAAACCACTGCTAGGCAGTGTACTTTTGTTTTCGTTATTTTTATACTTTAGCATTGAACCTTTAATGATGAACATTGCAACAGCTTTGAGCATTTAAGATGACTTTTTCTGTGTCTTGAAATGAGAAAAAAGATGTCATTCTAAATATATTTCTTAAATAGCAGTGGTTGCAGCTTACCTGGAATAATTTCTCAATATTTTTCTCCAACCCTGTTTTTGAATCATGGCCTCAGATTTAATATTGGTGATTCAGATAAAACTAGTTCTGCTACTGGCTGCTAACTTGGATGAATGAAATCTCAGGGTTACTTATCATCGATTATCAGAACTTAAGTTTTATCTGAATTTGTGTTGAGCAAATTCTGAGCAATTAAATGAACTATGTCACTGAGACATTCACGAATAGCTGCCTTACGTATTAGACAACTGCGTTTTTATCCCATATATTGTTTAGTTTTCCTAAAACAGAGCAGAACCTCTGAGTTATGGACAGACCAGTCAACTGAACAGGTGTAAGACTGGCACATAATTATCAACGTCCAGCTCAGTGTTATCACTGAGGCACCAAAATGTGTCACATACTTCATTAATAAAAACATTTAGAAATTTGCCAGCATCGCCTAATCTTCATGTTAACATAACCAACATAATATCCATGATAATAGGACCATTTCATTTTTAAGACTTAAGATTGAATATTTTAGTCAAAATGTTCTCCAAACTACTACATTCCATTGACATATACGGTATTAGTCATGACCATGCTCAGCCAATCAGCAGTAGGTAGCCAAATTGCTGGCATCTTTGCTGTAAAAAAATCAAGTAATGGGGAAACTAAGGACTGTCAGTATGACGTTACCATTTTATCTACGTCTGTGGACAACGTAAGTGGCTAATAATTTACTGGACAAAGGCCTTTAAGGTCAATTAAATAGTGATTTCAGACTCCTAGCCTCACTGGGTCCCATTAATTTCAGAGTATTAGACTTATCTGTCTACTGCCCTCTGGTGATCGCTGCAAGATATTGCAAGTAAAATGAAGTCAAATGGGGTTAACGGAGTTGGACCACTAGTCACTTAATGCTGTGGTTACACTTTCTAATTAACTGTGATTATTTCACATATGTACAGTAATTATAAATTCAAATGCTACAGCACCTGTCCGTCTATTCCAGGGCATAGACGAGTCCATCTTCATCCACCAGCCTCTCATATACTGCCACTTCGCCCACGGGATGGGGGAGTCCCGCTACGTGCAGGTGTCTGACTGGGAGAAGCTACACAAGACCCTGACAGATGCCCTGGAGCACTACAACGAGCTGCACGCCGTCATGAACCTGGTGCTTTTCCAGGAGGCCATGGAGCACATGTAGGTCCCTCTCCACACCTGACAGGAGCCAAATACACGGGTGGCGTGTGGAATGGAAGCTGACACCATGGTTGTTTTTACGGTGTTGTCCCGTTGCATTTTAAACAGATGCCGGATCAGTCGGATCCTGGAGGCCCCGCACGGGAACGCCCTCCTGATCGGGGTGGGCGGGAGCGGGAAGCAGAGTCTGTGTCGCCTCGCCGCCTTCATCAGCGTTTTGGAGGTCTTCCAGATCACCCTTCGCAAGGGATACGGCATCCACGACCTGAGGGTGCGGCATCACAGAATCGCCTCTGCGCCTCTCTGATGCTCACTGTCATTGTCACTGTCAGTGTTGGTAGTGGTTAGTATTAACCCTGATAGGTAGCATTAGGCCTGCTTGGTTGTGCTAACCCTGATAGGTAGCATTAGGCCTGCTTGGTTGTGCTAACCCTGATAGGTAGCATTAGCCCTGCTAGGTAGTGTTTGTCTTGCCAGTCAGTGTTAACCCTGCTAGGTAGTGTTAGCCTTGCCAGTCAGTGCTAGCCCTGCCAGGTAGTGTTAGCGGTGTTAGCCTGGTAGAGAGTGTTAGCCTTCACTCCCTCAGTGTGAAATCACCTCCTCTCTGCTGCCATGCTTGCTCAGGCCTCTGAGTAAGATGGCAGAAACCTTTTCCTTCTGTAGTTCTGTGGAAAATAAGACAAATAATCAAACACACTTCAAACGAAATTCTTTTGCATCAGAGCATTTGTTTCAGGTTATTAAGCCCCGGTAAGCAGTAAGAAGGAAACACGTTATTCCTTAAATTACCCATATCTCAAAAATAATTACATATCAGATGTTTAGGTTCATTTCAAGGGGAATGACCCAGCGTGAAGAGATGACCTTTGAAAGGTCACTAAAGTGCATTTGGAGGTGTCACATGACCTCCCAGATCAGAGTCCTTCCATGCCCTCTGGGGTCCTATCCTGTCCTCACCCTCTCTTCCCCAGAGCGACATCGCTGCCCTGTACCTGAAAGTGGGGGTGAAGAACATTGGGACAGTGTTCCTCCACACCGACACCCAGATACCCGACGAGCGCTTCCTGGTTCTCATTAACGACATGCTGGCGTCAGGTACCCGCTGCAGTGGGGTAGGATGGCGGGTTGGGGGACGGGGCCAGCGGGAATCACACTCCGACGTAGAAATTTAACACAGTTGGCTCATCATGGGGAGGTGTTGACAGACGGAAAGGCTTGCAGGTCAGTGCAGCTTTGAATGTGGCTCATCAGTAGGGGTTACGGATCAAATGTGTAATTAGTGACGCTGGAGGTAACGAGTCACCTTCCACCACCCATAGAAAATACAGCGCCCAGTGTAATTATTTGCAATCAGTAAATGTGAGATTGATTATATACAAAGCTTTTTGCCCGGATATAATTTGGTATTGTTTGGGAGAAAATGGACAAAGTGCAAAAGTATAATTGTAAAGATGAGACCTCTGTTTAATGCAGACCTGGGTCAAATATGTATTTGTTTTGGATTGGAACCAATGAAATACTCTCAAAAAGTGCAGACCCCGCCTTCTGGTCATATTGGCAGGCTCAGTTACACCAGGCAAGATCAAGAGAGCTCAGAATAGTATTTGAATCTAAAACAAATACGTATTTGACCCAGGTCTGGTTTAATGCATCCTTACTGTGCCTGCCTGAAAGGATGGTTTCACTTTTTTGTTACAATGGATTTAAATTAATTGTTGTATTAGTCTGCTGACTTTTACATGTAGACATAACAGAGCAAAATTTGTGTCACAGAGATTTGTAAATATGAGCTTATGACAAAAACAAAGATGCATGGAGATCAAAGAATATCCTATTACAGATGGCTTCTTAGTTTAGAGAAAAGCACTTGCTCTGACCCAAACCAGTATCACACACACACATGAGAAGGAGAATGCACCCTATTTTGGTTTAGTTATAGTGTGTGGAGGCTAAACATAGTGAATATTCACCCTTTCTGATGCTGCACTGCACAAAATGTCTTAACAAGTGTTTTAGTATTGTAATGAGTTAACATCTTAAATCTTATTTATAAATCATAGTAGGAAATATTAGCTTGTTTTAAGTTACTTTGTACTTGACAAGTGAAATTGTCTTACCTTATTGGAAAATCTTTAAATTAGTGAAACTGACAATAATTTTGTCTTATTTAGCGAAAAGAAGTGATAGAATAAGCCTAAATATAAGATTGAAATACTTGTAAAGGTCGACTTACATTTTGCAATGTGTCATGCTCAGTCAACATGGCCTGCTGTAGGGGTTTAGTGGGCTAAATCCAGGCCTCTGAGCTCTCCTCTGTGTGTGCTGTGACCTTCAGGGGACATCCCAGATCTCTTCAGCGAGGAGGAGCTGGACCTGATCACCTGCTCTATCCGCACTGAGCTCTCCTCTCTGTGTGCTGTGACCTTCAGGGGACATCCCAGATCTCTTCAGCGAGGAGGAGCTGGATCTGATCACCTGCTCTATCCGCACTGAGCTCTCCTCTGTGTGTGCTGTGATCTTCAGGAGACATCCCAGATCTCTTCAGCGAGGAGGAGCTGGACCTGATCACCTCCTCTATCCGCACTGAGCTCTCCTCTCTGTGTGCTGTGACCTTCAGGAGACATCCCAGATCTGTTCAGCGAGGAGGAGCTGGACCTGATCACCTCCTCTATCCGCACTGAGCTCTCCTCTCTGTGTGCTGTGACCTTCAGGGGACATCCCAGATCTGTTCAGCGAGGAGGAGCTGGACCTGATCACCTCCTCTATCCGCACTGAGCTCTCCTCTCTGTCTGCTGTGACCTTCAGGGGACATCCCAGATCTGTTCAGCGAGGAGGAGCTGGACCTGATCACCTCCTCTATCCGCATGGAGCTTCGTGGCCTGGGCCAGCTGGACACCAGAGAGAACTGCTGGCAGTTCTTCATCGAGAGAATCCGCCGGCAGCTCAAGGTCAGGCCTGTCGACGGGCTCCCGCAGTTTTCCAACCGCAGTTTAACACTTGAGGGAAAACATGAATGGCCTCTGAATAAATTCTAAATGTTTCAATTGTATAATATTCTCCGATGTAATGCATTTATTTTGGCTATTGTAATTGTTATACTAAAAATTGCTGCTTTCCAGAATGTAGTGCAGTTAAGATACATTTTTGTTATGTTTTGGTGAAATATCTTTCAATTCTTTATATGTAGTTGATTTCAATGTTTCCCCCACTCAGTATCTCATCCATAACCTTTTCAGGAAGGAGCGAAACCCTGCTTTTTTTGGGCATTGTCCGTTACATTCACGCGTGTCACACACAGGTGGTCCTGTGCTTTTCCCCCGTGGGCTTCACTCTGCGCACGCGTGCCAGGAAGTTCCCGGCGCTGGTGAACTGCACCGCCATCGACTGGTTCCACGCCTGGCCGCAGCAGGCCCTGCGCTCGGTCAGCAGCACCTTCATCCACAGCCTGGAGGGCCTGGAGGTGAGGAGCACCGCCGGGCCTCTCACTGCCTGCTCCTCATCCAACTGTAGGGCTACATTTTTACAAATCCATTTACATTTGGTACCCAAAATGGTGCTGAACATGTCCAATTCCCACCCAAATTGGAGTGACCAACCGTCTATGAGCGCAGCCGTGTTCACACGTGAACTCCACTGAATATATTTGGGAGAGTGTAGACGTCCACGTTGTTGGCAGCTGCTTCTTTTCACACCACAGACTACAGCTTAGCTCACACAAAGTGGAGTCAGAGGAAGACCTTTCATATGCGGCTTTAGCATGCAGTCCAGGGGTGCCCAAACGACCAGCAGGGGTTGCTAGATAGCGATGAATGCAGACCCTTAACTGACTAAACCCTCCCATACCCTGGGCAACGAAATCTCTAATCACATGTTACACCTTTGAGCTACTGGTCACAGTCAACACTGGCATGATCTGGATTTAAGAAGATTTATGTATGCATGAGTATGGTGCAGAAATTTTGATGGTATTCACTAAATCAGTCTCATTGTGCTTTTCAGAAGAGTCACTGATGTTGCTTAAAGTAGTGAACCATGATTACGTTGTCTAAGTAAAAATCGTGTATGATTTAGTTTTTTGCTTAAATTTCCTATGCTGTTGATAGTGCTGTTGTAAAACTGCCTTATCAGAATATGTGCAAGCTGACTGCATGTCAGTCCCATGGTCAGACACAACTGTGCCGTCTTCTAGGAGAGTTGTGTGGTAAACATGCCGCTTTTCCTGCCTGTTAACCTCCCGATCTGCTCCCAAGACTTTAACCCAGAGTCATTTAGGAGTTTAGACACTTCTGCTGGCAGGACTGTCAGTGTGAATGTGAACTAGATGCTGCAGAATTCATTACTGCCACTCACAATCAGTTTACGACGGTAATACATAATCCACGATGACAGAAATGAGTGTAATTAGAAGGCGGACAGAGGCTATGTCATCGGTCAGCATAGAAACGATGAGCATCCATTAGGAAGGAGGGGTGGACACCCTGCTGAAGCCAGGGGACTGGATTATAATATCTCCCCAAAACTGGGCAGACCTTTTCCCGCTACACTGAGCCCCCCATTGGGAAACTGCACAGGTTCCAGTGTAGCCTTGCAGTGGAATCTCTTCCTCCATTGTGAACACATTATCCATCTCCATTGTGAACACTGTACGTAACAGTCTTATTTCCAGAGGGGTTTTCTCTCTACTGAAAACCATGTTTTGAAGTATAAAATTGAGTTTGCCCTCATATGTGCAGTGTTACTGATATTTCCTTGCACATTTAATTCTTTTAGCTCTTAAAATGACCAGTAAAATGTAGTGCCTTGTTAAATCTGTATTCATATTCTTAACTCACATAGCCCGAAGTGAAGGATTCCATAAGCGAGTTCATATCCTACGCGCACACCAGCGTGAACGAGGTGAGCGCCAGGTACCAGCAGAACGAGAAGCACTACAACTACACCACCCCGAAGAGCTTCCTGGAGTTCATGAAGCTCTACGGCAACCTGTTGGGCAAGAAGAGGAAGGAGCTGACCCAGAAGATGGAGAGGCTGGAGAACGGGCTGCAGAAGCTGCAGAGCACCGCCCATCAGGTGAGCCCCTCCAGCGTCCTGCGCGTCTGGTGTTCTTTCTAAGAAACGCCCGTGCTGCACTGAACCTCAAAACACACTGTACGGCCGCCCGAGGCTGTGCTGTCTTTTCCGAGCACATGATGAGCCGCTGTGTCCGGCTCCTTCAGGTGGAGGATCTGAAGGCGAAGCTGGCCGTACAGGAAGTGGAGCTGCACCAGAGGAACACGGACACGGAGGCGCTCATCGCGAAGATTGGCCAGCAGACTGAGAAGCTCAATCAGGAGAAGGCCATCGCAGATTCTGAAGAGCAAAAAGTGGGTGTGCTCACCCTGCTGAGAACCATTATTATTATTATTATTATTGTTGTTATTGTTATTTTTGCCATAACCATTGTCAAATAATTATTGTCATCATGACTACTGAGAGTTTTGAAGTTTATTTGGTCCACAGGGAACACTGCCCCCTCCTGGTCAACCAGTATGACTTTGAGCTGCTTAGCTTCTGTACTAACAGAGCCTGCTTAGCATGAGTCACTGGGCATGTTGAGTGAGCGAGAGCAGTGTATGTATGTGAAAGTGCTCAGAGCTGCTTGTGCTGCTGGTGAAGAGTTGCTACCCATCTGTGTGCCGCAGGTGGCAGCCATTCAGGCCGACGTCACAAAGCAGCAGAAGGAGTCCGAGGACGACCTGGCCAAAGCCGAGCCCGCCCTGCAGGCCGCTAACGCCGCGCTCAACACCCTGAACAGGGTGTGTCCCCCCTGCCCTGCTGAGCTGCGTCTGCTTCGCCTTCCACACCTGATTGTGCCTGCGTCTTATAGTACTGACTGTACCTGTGTCTTACAGGACTGACTCTACCTGTGTCTTACAGTACTAACTGTACCTGTGTCTTACAGTACTAACTGTACCTGTGCCTTACAGGACTGACTCTACCAGAGTCTTACAGTACTGGCTCTACCTGTGTTTTAGAGCACTGACTCTACCAGAGTCTTACAGTACTGACTCTACCTGTGTTTTAGAGCACTGACTCTACCTGTGTCTTACAGTACTAACTCTACCTTTGCCCTGCAGTACTGACTGTACCTGTGTCTTATAGTACTAACTCTACCTGTGTCTTACAGTACTAACTGTACCTGTGCCTTACAGGACTGACTCTACCAGTCTTACAGTACTGACTCTACCTGTGTTTTAGAGCACTGACTCTACCAGTGTCTTACAGTACTGACTCTACTTGTGCCTTACAGTACTGACTCTACCTGTGTTTTAGAGCACTGACTCTACCTGTGTCTTACAGTACTGACTCTACCTGTGCCCTGCAGTACTGACTGTACCTGTGTCTTAATGCAGCTGAACCTGACGGAGCTGCGCACCTTTCCCAACCCTCCTGGGATTGTGTCCAACGTGGCGGCCGCTGTGCTGGTCCTTCTGGCACCACAGGGCCGCATTCCCAAGGACCGCAGCTGGAAGGCAGCCAAGATGTACATGAGCAAGGTAAGAGGAAATAACCCAACAATAACCCAACAGCATGCTCCTGAGCTGGGCAGAGATAACCCAACAATAACCCAACAGCATGCTCCTGAGCTGGGCAGAGATAACCCAACAATTCCTTAGCAGGGCAGAGATAACCCAACAATAACCCAACAGCATGCTACGGAGCAGGGCAGAAATAACCCAAACAACATGTTCCTGAGCCAGCAGAAATAACCCTACAATTCCTGAGCAGGTCAGAGATAACCCAACATTGGGTCCCCAGAAGGACAACATAAGAGGCTCAGATTGGACACTTAATCTCCTGCACCCAATGAAAGCTCTCACTTTAAATAATGTGGAAATTAAACCATCTGCATGTAGTTTTAAATGTGAGCATAAAATGATGCTTGCATTACACCATATTATAGAATTGATTGATTTCTAAATACATCACATTGCAGTAAAACAGATTTTGGCTGTTTTTAACACTTCTCCAGATTTGGCTTGAATTAATTGGTCCTGGGCCCCCATATTCAATAATTTGGTGGGCGTACAGTCCAGAGGGAATGAATAGGTGTCCATAGTGACAGTCTCCCTGGCTTTTAGGTGGATGACTTCCTGCAGGCCCTGGTGAACTTTGACAAAGAGCACATTCCGGAAGCCACCATGAGGGTGGTGCGGGAGGAGTACCTGAGCGACCCCGAGTTCAACCCCGAGTTCGTGCGCCAGAAGTCATCGGCCGCTGCAGGGCTGTGTGCCTGGGTGATCAACATCGTCCGCTTCCACGAGGTGCGCCTGCCTGTGCCTCCTCCCCTGTTCACCCTGTGCTGCCTGTGCCTCCTCCCCCATTCACCCTGTGCTGCCTGTGCCTCCTGCCCTGTTCACCCTGTGCTGCCTGTGCCTCCTCCCCTGTTCACCCTGTGCTGCCTGTGCCTCCTCCCCCGTTCACCCTGTGCTGCCTGTGCCTCCTCCCCTGTTCACCCTGTGCTGCCTGTGCCTCCTCCCCCGTTCACCCTGTGCTGACTGTGCATCTGTCCCCTGTTCACCCTGCGTGAATAGTTTTATTTCAAAATAAACAGGACTGCTGACAAATTTTCTAATGGATACGTGGATATGCAAAAATGAATTTATATAGGCAACTCAATCAGTAGCAGTGTTTTAACTGATCAATAGCAATCTTTCAGAATTAGCCTACATGAAATGCAAAGCATAGGCAACAGACTGCAGGTCGTCCCAGCACATGGTTTGAATTAGAGTATGAGCAGCGAATCACCTATCCACATGAATCCTGATCTCCCCTACTATGTTTGGTAATTTTTCATCATGTTTATCACTGATAAAAAGAATAATCACAAGTGGACATGCTCATTTTTGTCAGCACTGACTCATCTTACATAGTGGAGCAAAATTAATTTCTATTGCTTAACTGGATACTGTAACTGATCATTTTTGCCACAATGTGTCTTCTTGTTTTTTTTTTTTTTTTGTCTCACCTGATATTCCTGCGTTCCTGTCCTGCTGGTACCATTCAAAGATGTTTGTGAGTATGGTTTCCATTTGCTGTTCTGGTTCATCATCATCATCATCATCATCATCACTGAGTTCAGATGTCTTCGGAGTGATTTTGTGACTGTTGGCCTATAGCAGAGATCTGTGTAATAGAAGAGAAAGAACTGTAGCGCCACCAAGATTGACCAGACAGTAGTAGTAATTATAGAGCCAATTTTCATTTGGAATAGTGTGTTAGTATAGTTTAAGCATGCAGGCTTGTTTGTGAGAAACGGCTGGCTTCTTTTCTAATGTCAGCTAATTAGTGAACAATTGCTGTTTGCATAGAATGTTACTTGACTGAGGAAATGTGTGAATAATTGATAGGGCCATTGTTGAGGTTTTGGGCTGTTGCCCCTGCTGGGTGCTGATTGGTTGTGGTGGAGCAGCTGATGGGGGACCCAGTGCTGATTGCTGATTGGTTGTGGTGGAGCAGCTGATGGGGGACCCAGTGGTGATTGCTGATTGGTTGTGGTGGAGCAGCTGATGGGGGACCCAGTGCTGAGTGCTGATTGGTTGTGGTGGTGCTTTGTTTCAGGTGTACTGTGAGGTGGAGCTGAAGAGGCTCTGTCTGGCCCAGGCCAACGCTGACCTGATCGAGGCTGCAGACAAGCTGGAGGTCATCCGCAGGAAGCTGGCTGTGAGTGAGGGTTGGGGGGGGGGGGCAGCATCTGAGTCCAACCACCTGTGAACAAAATACACAAGGCTCAAAACGCATGCAAATGACCTTCTCATACTCATACACATACACAGAAGAACAGATAAATCGTGCTAAGCTATAGCCAGCTAAGGTACTGCATATAAAGGTCCCTCTAATTTAATACTGTTTCTACGTGATGATACTAATACCCTATTTAGGATGAAATCTGCATTTGGCTAATGATTTTGTCCTGTAAGCTGTAGATTGTTTAGCACAGTAGTCATCTACTGCTCCCAAACTGACAGTCCCCCCCCCCTTTTTTATCAGAGGTGGAATAGCCCCCCTCGCTTTCGATGAGTACAGGATCTTTTTTCAAAGGCTTTTGGACAATAATTTTTCAGTAAATATTGTTCTAGGGCCATGGCCACAGTTTGTGTAGAAAGAATCTTCTCTTTTTTGAAGATTTAAGTCCATTTAATATGCAGATTATAATAATTTTTAAAATGATGTGCATAATGATTCATGCTTCAGACCTATATTTTAATTTCACAGGTAAATGTGGCAGATAGAAACCATATTTAATCAACTTAATGACTACGTTCATTTAACCTTCGCTGAACATCAGGAATTTTAACCTGTTTAATTGGATACATAATTTCTCAGAATGAATAGAGAAGATTTACCCCCATTCAAAGGCTCTCACTGACAGCAGTACGACCTGCTGCAATTTCAGTTGATATGTATTCCTCCCACCTACCATTGCCATAGTGATAGCTAAGAATGGCACCAGGGCACTGTCTGAGCTGGTATTGAAAAGACTCTCTGGATTAGTCAACCACACAGTGTCCCCACTAAAGACAGAAAATATGCAGCCAACTACACATTGTCCCCGCTAAAGACAGGAAAAAGGCAGCCAATCACACACTGTCCCCTTCTAAAGACAGGAAAAAGGCAGCCAATCACACAGCATCCCCACTAAAGACAGGAAAAAGGCAGCCAATCACAGTGTCCCTGCTAAAGACAGGAAACAGGCAGCCAATCACACAGTGTCCCCGCCAAAGACAGGAAAAAGGCAGCCAATCACACAGTGTCCCTGCTAAAGACAGGAAAAAGGCAGCCAATCACACAGTGTCCCTGCTAAAGACAGGAAAAAGGCAGCCAATCACACAGTGTCCCTGCTAAAGACAGGAAACAGGCAGCCAATCACACTGCATTCCCGCTAAGGAGCAGAGGCACGCACATGCTGTTCTGTTTACTGTAATTATTCCTGACCAATTGAAATGTTGATTCCTCCCCAACCGACGTGTGTGGATATGTGTGTGTGTGTGTGTGTGTGTGTGTGTGTGTGTGTTTGTTAGTGTATGTACAGTGTACCTCTGTGTTTTCAACGGGACGTGTATGACACCATGAATTTTCCCTTGTGGGATAATGAAGTTCACCTTGACCTTGATTATTATTATTATTTTTTTTTAAATGATTATTTCAGTAACACGCTTCCCTAGGAGTCTTTACCTGAGGTACTGAATAATATTATGAGTTTCACTGTCTGAAGGAGCCCTAATGTTGATGCTAACAGTCTTACAGTTTATGGGGATATTCATCATTGCTACAGGAGCTGGATAACAGCTTGGACACTCTGAAGGCAGCCTTTGAGAAAGCCACATCAGAGAAGCTGCGGTGTCAGGATGAGGTCAACAGGACCAATAAGACCATTGAGCTGGCCAACCGCCTGGTGAAGGGCCTGGAGGTGAGGTTCTGCCGGATATGACCGTATCTATGTACACCCAACGCAGTGTTCCTTTACACACCGGATATGACCGTGTCTATGTACACCCAACGCACTGTTCCTTCACTCACCGGATATGACCATGTCTGTGTACACCCAGCACAGTGTTCCTTTACACACTGGATATGACCGTGTCTGTGTAGACCCAACACTCTGTTCCTTTACACACTGGATATGACCGTGTCTGTGTAGACCCAACGCACTGTTCTTTTACACACCGGATAAAATGTGCGTATGTGATGGACACATACATACTCATGTGTTTCAGTCAGAGAATGTACGCTGGGCCCACTCTGTGGCTCAGTACCATGAGCAGGAGAAGACTCTTTATGGGGATGTTCTCCTCACCTCCGCCTTCATCTCCTACGCTGGCTCCTTCTCCAAGAAGTACCGGCGTGAGCTAGTGGAGACCCTGTGGATGCCCTTCCTCCACAGCCAGAAGGTGAGAATATTACCCTGCTTTCTTCACAAATTTTTTTTGTTGTTGCCAATTTCCAATCCAACAGGCCTCCCTCTCATCTGTGAGATCCATCGCAACCCCAGGGAATCTCATTGACCTCCTCTGCTGTTTGTACATTCCCCCCAATCCCAGAGGCCCAAAGGCTAGCATTATAGCCTCCTCTGATGCTAACATTTCCACTGCAATTCCAGTTGGTGAAGGGTAAAATTAGCCTCCTCTGATGCTAACATATCTGCTGCAATCCCAGAAGGCGAAGGCTAGCATGAACCTCCTCTGAGCTAGCACATCCCCAGTCCAGTATGCAGATCAGTCTTTCTGTGGAGATGCATACTAAATCGCTATATATTTCTTTCACATATCGACCCTAAGTTTTCGTTTAAGTATAGAGCCCTATAGTGATGTAGATGTTTTTTTCACTACCATCAGTTTTTCAGATTATAAAGGTTTACTTAATACATAACCCTTCTTGCAACTCATCATTTTTTTCACGAGGTATGGGTGGAATCCATAATGCTCCTAGAATGTCACACTGGTCTTGATTCAGCCGTCATTTGTCCATAATCTTGTTTCAGGAATAAATGTGAGCATTCATTTTTTACTTAAACAAAGGCTGCTTGAAAAGTTCATTTTATGCCTTGTTGATCTTGCCAAACTGTATCTGTGAAGGAGTAAGTGAATGATGGTGTTCATTTGTAAGTAGGTCACATTTGGGAGTGTCTCCTTTCCTGTTAGATTCCCATTCCCATGACTGAGGACCTGGAGCCGGTCAGAATGCTGACAGACGACGCCACCATTGCCAAATGGAACAATGAGGGCCTGCCCAGCGACAGGATGTCCACGCAGAACGCCACCATCGTCACCAACTGCGAGCGCTGGCCCCTCCTCATCGACCCCCAGCTGCAAGGCGTCAAGTGGATAAAGAGTCGCTATGGCGCCGACCTCAAGGTCATCAGCCTGGGGCAGAAAGGGTGAGCTTCACCCAATGGTGTAGCAGGTCTATGAGCGTAATGGGAGTGCCAGCCAATGGCGCAGCAGGTCCATGGGCATAACAAGTGTGTAGGCCAATGGTGTAGCAGGTTCATGAGCATAATGTGCATGTAGGCCAATGGTATAGCAGGTTCATGAGCATAATGGGCGTGTAGGCCAATGGTGTAGCAGGTCCATGAGCATAACAGGGGTGTCAGCCAATTGCATAGTGTTTACAGACGAAATAAGGACAGTGTTCATAGAGCATATAAGGGCAGTGTTTATGGAGCATGAGACTTTTTATAGAGGATATCAGGGAAATGTTTATAGAGCATGTAAGGGAAGCATTTATAGAGCATGTAAGGACAGTTTTTATAGGGCATATAAGGACAGTGTCTGTAGAGAATTGTGTAACATCTAATTCACCATTTGACTTGTTTTGAGCTCTAGGAAACTTCAAAGGGCTTGGCCAGCATGGCCTAGAGATAAGACAGAGAGCCGGAACTGGGGGGTAGCCATCAGAGGTGTGAATGTGTGTGTGTGCATGGGTATGGGTGTGTATGTGTGAATGTGTGTGTCTGTGTGTGTGTGTGTCAACCGGGGTGGCCTGGGAAACCACACACTGGCATACCTCATACTGTTAAGAATCCATACCTTAAAGTGGTTAGTACATCTACAGGCACTATTTGGGAGGTCATGGGCCAGCCAAGACCAGAATAAGTAGATATAACTAGATAGACATGTGGGCCTTTCGTTGAGTTTCAGTTTAATTGGAAGTTGGCATCTGGAATTCTACATTTCATCCCTGGTCTTTTTGAAGTATTCTGCTGTCTTTTGGTTTTTAAATTTTAGTTTTGGCATATACTTGGGATTAACTTTGGCGAAACAAGCCATGGTTTTGTATCTTCTTTAAAACTGTGACTGTAACTTGTCTACATCTGTAACATTCATTCTTTAAGGTAGTCAGACCTTTGTCTGTAGATTAGATGTTGATTACTTGTAATTTAATAAATCCCTTCATTTTAATCTGGTTGTAAATTGTAAATTTTGATAAATGTTGATCCAGCTGGTTGCTCTGCTTATCAGATTCTGCAATTTAATTGATCATTTACATCTTTGATAATAATTCACAAACTATATGAAATTAATTTATTTTACATGTTGAATAAGTGAGGTGTTTTAACTGTTGATGCACTTGTGTTTGGTACCGAAACTTAAATGAGGGTGTTAGTTGTTAAAACTGTTGGATTCAGAAAACAAACCTATTTTACTGAATTCTCACTTCCTCAACACAACATAAGAGCAGACTTCGTAGAGCAAACATGGAAAGTGTTTACAGAAGATATCGGGGAATCTTGTAGCAGTGATGTACTAACCTTTGTGATTCTGCAGGTATGTGGATGTTATTGAGCAAGCAGTGGTCTCAGGACACCCAGTCTTAATTGAGAACCTGGAGGAAACAGTTGACCCAGTGATTGATCCTCTTTTAGGGAGACACACCATAAAGAAGGGGAGGTAGGAGCAGTACACTATGACTGTATAAATCTCATCCCTAAACCCCTCAGTGCACTGTGACTGTATAAATCTCTTTCCTAAACCCCTCAGTGCACTGTGACTGTATAAATCTCTTTCCTAAACCCCTCAGTGCACTGTGACTGTATAAATCTCTTTCCTATATCCTTCAATGCACTGTAACTATAAATCTCATCTCCAAACCCCTCAGTACACTGTGACTGCTTTATTCCTCCTGTGGGAATCTTTTGATCTTCTGCGAAGGTTCATCAAGGTGGGTGATAAAGAATGCTACTTCCACCCGGCCTTCCGACTCATCCTGCACACCAAGCTGGCCAACCCACACTACAAGCCCGAGATCCAGGCCCAGACCACCCTCATCAACTTCACGGTGACCCGGGATGGCCTGGAGGACCAGCTCTTAGCTGAGGTTGTCAATCTGGAACGGCCGGACCTGGAGCATCTTAAGGTAGGCCTCCCCATGACCGTTCCCCAAATTCCTGTAAAGCAGTGTTGCTGCCTCCTCTGCAGAGTTTATGGAGGGTGGAGCTGTATGGGCCGGTGCTGTCATGAGTGATTGTGAGGTTAGGGTTAGGAAATAGCAGCTTGAAGAAAGGTTAGAAAATGAGTTCTGTGAGTTAACCGCACATTATATCATAATGAATGTATCACATGAAAGCCTGTTTTTTTGGTTGTATTCCTAAACTTGAACTTGAATCTATTGTCTGGGCACTTTCAGGGGTGATGTACAGGAAGATGTGACTTAAGGAAGCCATTCATAGGCTGTGTATTTTCCATGGTCAGATGGGACTGGTTTAAGACCTTATGAAGACTGGCTGGTCGGTACCTGAGCCGTTGTGACTGGAGGCGTTTTTGTTTTTGTAGTCGGATTTGACCAAGCAGCAGAACTACTTCAAGATTGAGCTTAAGCAGCTGGAGGATGAGCTCCTCACCAGGCTCTCCGCCGCTGAGAGCAACTTCCTGGGGGACAACCTGCTGGTGGAGAAGCTGGAGACCACCAAGCACACCGCTGCTGAGATTGAGATGAAGGTACTGTGGCACCTTACTGGGCGTGACGGTGCAGGCGGGGCGGCACAGAAATACACAGACCGGAGGTTTCGGACAAAAGGGCCCAACAGGGCCTTTTATTTAACAAAAATTATATACAAAAACAACAAAACCAAACTCAACAACTAAAGTCTCTTGTCAGACTTAACTTAAAGTAAAGCAACCCAAAATTAGAAGTAGCGATGTCCGGGAGACCGCGGAGGGGATCCCACTTCCAGGCAAGGAGAGGGACGTGGTCCTGGGTCTCCACCGGAGTCTGAAAAAGTAGGGAACAAGTTATAAACAGTTTCTACCAGCTCTCCTGCAGCCCAAAACCCCCTCTCCCAAGGGAGACAAAAGGCCTCCTTTTAAGCTCCCAGCCAATTCCCTGGAGTGGCGGCAGCTGTGTTGCCTCATTGCTTGCAGGTGTGTTGAGCGCAAAGGAGGGAGTTGGGGAATTTCCACTCTGCCGCTCTCCAGGGTCCTGTGGCTGGGCTTCATGGTGTGGCGCTGTCCCGGGTCCTGAAGAGCTGACCTGGTGGCAGGTTTTAGCTGAGGCCTATACGGCTGGGAGGGGCACTGTGGGGGCATGCCCCGATCCACGCCACAGTACGCACAGCAGAGCAGCTAATGCTGAGGCACAGTCTGAATCACTGTACCCGGCCAACAGCAGATACTATGGGAGCAGACCTGGGTCAACCTGTACTAGATCATTGGGCACACCGTTCTCCACAAAAATAAATTTCAATGGTGTCAATAGTTGGTCACTTTGAAATTGGTAGAGGTTTGCGTGGAACAGCATAGGGCTGATTTTGGTGCCAACTGGCCAGTAAGTGGCACTATGACAATGAGCTCAATATAACTCTTGAATGGATTGTTAAAGATCCAAAATCAGCTTCAGCTGCGTTTGGGTGTGTGTGGGCGCGAGCATAATGTGCGTATCTCCATATGATGTGAAACTGGCCAGTAACCGGTTCCTGTCGAATGACTGGACTCTCTGTGTTGTAGGTCCTGGAGGCCAAAGTTAACGAAGTAAAAATTAACGAGGCCCGTGAGCACTACCGTCCCGTGGCCGCGAGAGCATCGTTGCTCTACTTCATCATGAACGATCTCAACAAGATCAATCCTATGTACCAGTTCTCCCTCAAGGTAAGACTAATGCACCCGGTACAGCCCTGCTGTCCCAGTAGCAGTGAGAGGACCCTGGCGCGTCATTCCATCGGCTGTCCTCCTCGCTCTCCAGGCCTTTAACATGGTGTTTCACTCTCTCCTCTGTCCTCCTCGCTCTCCAGGCCTTTAACATGGTGTTGCACTCTCTCCTCTGTCCTCCTCGCTCTCCAGGCCTTTAACATGGTGTTGCACTCTCTCCTCTGTCTTCCTCGCTCTCCAGGCCTTTAACATGGTGTTGCACTCTCTCCTCTTTCCTCCTCGCTCTCCAGGCCTTTAACATGGTGTTGCACTCTCTCCTCTTTCCTCCTCGCTCTCCAGGCCTTTAATGTGGTGTTTCACTCTCTCCTCTGTCCTCCTCGCTCTCCAACCCTTTAACATGGTGTTTTACTCTCTCCTCTTTCCTCCTTGCTCTCCAGGCCTTTAATGTGGTGTTTCACAACGCCGTGCACCAGGCCGCGCCCTCAGACCATGTCAAGACCCGGGTCAACATCCTCATCGACAGCATCACCTTCTCCACCTTCAACTACATCAGCCGAGGCCTGTTTGAGAGGGACAAGCTTACCTTCAGTGCCCAGCTGACCTTCCAGGTGAAGCTCTATCATCTTAAATTTTTTTTACTTTTGATGCCCAGGCGGAATCTAACCTTGGCTCTCTCTCGAATCTGCAGCTTCTGCTCATGAGTAAAGAGATCGATGTCAGAGAGCTGGACTTCTTGCTCCGGTTCAACATCGATCACAGCTACATCAGCCCTCTGGACTTCCTGTCCAACTCGGCATGGAGCGCCATCAAGGTACAGCCAGGGCCTGAAAACTTCCCAAAACTCAGTACTTTCAGCATCCCCCAGTTGGAACTGTGACTTTCCATGCAAACTGAGACTTGGTCAAAATGATAGATGCTTTATAAACTGCATGAATAACCACTGCAGTGTCTGTGCATGAGGAGCCCTCACAGCCCTGCCCTCTCCCTGCCGCTCGCCCCTAGACCATGAGCTTCACGGACGAGTTTCGGGGCCTGGACAGAGACATCGAGGGCTCCCCCAAACGCTGGAAGAAGGTGGTGGAGTCCGAGTGTCCGGAGAAGGAGAAGTTTCCGCAGGAGTGGAAGAATAAGAGCTCCCTACAGAAGCTCATCATGATGCGCGCCCTCCGCCCTGACAGGATGACCTATGCTCTCAGGTAGGCCACTTGGACTGACAGAATGACGTATGCTCTCAGGTAGGCCACCTGGACCAACAGAATGACCTATACTCTCAGGTAGGCCCTTCTGCACAGACAGAGTAATATATGCTCTGAGGTAGGCCACCTGGACAGATAGAATGACGTATCCCTCAGGTAGGCCACCTGGACTGACAGAATGACCTATACTCTCATGGGGGCGACATAGCTCAGGAGGTAAGACCGATTGTCTGGCAGTCGGAGGGTTGCCGGTTCAAACCCCGCCCTGGGCATGTCGAAGTGTCCTTGAGCAAGACACCTAACCCCTAACTGCTCTGGCGAATGAGAGGCATCAATTGTAAAGCGCTTTGGATAAAAGCGCTATATAAATGCAGTCCATTTACCATTTACCATTTACTCTCAGGTAGGCCACCTGGACTGACAGAATGATGTATGCTCCACACCTTCCTCCTCCCTCCTGCACTGAACCTCTGTTTCTGTAGCCTGTGTGAGTGCTGTGTCTCTCTCCTTATGCTGACATTTGATTTGCAGCTTTGCAGTGCTGGTCCCTGGCACACGATGGTAGAAATTTGTTTTTCCACAGGAACTTTGTAGAGGAGAAGCTGGGAGTGAAATACACCGAGGGGCGCAAGACGGAATTTGCCAAATCGTTCAAAGAGAGCGGGCCCGCCTCCCCCGTGTTCTTCATCCTGTCCCCTGGGGTGGATCCGCTCAAAGACGTGGAGTCGCTGGGTAATGCTAATAATTTTCTCTGTTAATAAAACAGGCTGTGTGCTTATACTCTACCCTGTGTATGTACAGAGAGGATTGCTCTCAGCATTCTGAAATCAGGTGTTTGCCCTGGAGTAGATTTTCACACACATTTGGGATTTGTTAATCTGCTGGGATGATTCTATTTCTGTATCACCCTTAGGTGTAAGCATATTGCTATTTGAAGTGATATAATTACAGTTATTCATCTATTATTCATCTGTTGATTTACAAGGCTTCTTATTTCAGTTATCTGCCATATTTTAAGTGAATGTGCCTATTTCAAATCCAGCCGTGTGTAAGAGAAGCATGCCCATACTGATGAATCTGCTGTGTGGATCGCCCTGAGTTCTGTTGGGTTTCCATGGCGACGCAGGTCGGAAGCTGGGGTTCACCATTGACCTGGGGAAGCTGCACAATGTGTCCCTGGGCCAGGGGCAGGAGGCGGTGGCTGAGGTTGCCATGGAGAAAGCATCCAAGGAGGGACACTGGGTGATTCTGCAGGTGCCAGGCCTCAGGGTTCAGCCTCCTTCACTTACACACACTGTAGCACTGATAGCACGCCCTTCCTGGGGTTCATATTGGGGGTTCAGTCAGATGGAACTTACAGTGATACTTTGATATCAGCAGTAGTTTTTGAGAAATTTTGCCTGACTGAATGTTTGGGAAATAAACAACGGAAGCGAAGTGTCTCGTTCTAATTATATTTATTATATCATGTGTGTACAGATAATATAATAATGCTATGTTAATTGACATACCACACGTGTGCCTTTGTGTGCATGCGTGTGCGTGTGCGTGTGCGTGTGCGTGTGTGTGTGTGTGTGTGTGCGTGCCTGTGTGTGTGCATGTGTGCGTGTGTGTGCGTGCCTGTGTGTGTGACAGAACATCCACCTGGTGGCCAAGTGGCTGGGCAGCCTGGAGAAGCTGCTGGAGTGCTGCAGTGAGGGCAGCCATGTTGACTACCGCGTGTTCATGAGCGCGGAGCCCGCCCCCACCCCCCAGGAGCACATCATCCCCCAGGGCATCCTGGAGAACTCCATCAAGATCACCAACGAGCCGCCCACTGGCATGCTGGCCAACCTGCACGCTGCCCTCGACAACTTCGACCAGGTGACGCCCCCCCCGGGCCACTCCTCCGAGACACGCCCACATTCGGTCGCCAGAACTGCTGCACTTATGAAATATTCTATCTAATGTTGGTCTCATACCAATAGTTACATTTAAATAAAATTGTTACATTGAAGATTCATTGACTTTTGACATTTTTCATATTGCACTTTATGTTACTTAGAAAAATATGGTGTTTAACAGTGTTTTGAAATCATGTATGTTACATTGCCATGTATTTTTTAAAATTTGTTATGGGAAAAACAAACATTATTATTCTTGTTTTTGTTATTGCTATTATTATTAATAAACCTGGTAGCAGATGTACTGCACACAAAGTTAAATGTTCAAACGCACATTTCTACAGCTCCAGGGCTGCACACGCATTGCCATTTGGTAGGATTCTTCTGGACAATGCAATCGAGGACAGTTTTAATGAACATACTGTAACTGCAGAGAAATGCAGCTTTCCCTGTTGCTCCAGTGAATATGGTGTCCCATTGACATTGCATATAATATGAAACCTGGTGATTGCCTAGTAAATCATTTATAAACTTTTATTTATGCCTTTATGGAAAAGTGATTTGTGTTTAATAAGAGCACACACACACATTTAATCTCAGAGCAGCAGCGATGTATAACGGTAACACTTTTTTTTTTTTTTTTTTTTCGGTCATCATAATATAATTAAATTGCAATTTTTACAGTCCAAAGATCGTCACACTATGAGCTTATGATGCGTGTCACTGCTGTTGCTATGTACAGTTCCCCACCCCCACCTGTCCCTTTCTCAGCCACATCAGACCTCTGCATCGGCCTAAAGGACAGTGCAGTGCGGAGCTCATGCAGGAAATTAAGTAGGAAGTTAGTACATTAGAGGACAATGGACCTTGGTGGAAGTGACAGCTGTCCTGGTCCGGTCCGGTGGTTGATTGTTCTCCTCGTCCGCGTGCAGGATATCCTGGACCAGTGCTCGCGGGAACAGGAATTCAAGACCATCCTCTTCTCCCTCTGCTACTTCCACGCCTGCGTGGCGGAGAGGCGGAAGTTTGGGCCGCAGGGCTGGAACAGGAAGTACCCCTTCAACACCGGCGACCTCACCATATCCGTTAACGTCCTCTACAACTACCTGGAGGCCAACTCGCAGGTGAAGTGTTGAGCTCACTGAAGCCAGCGGCAGGCGTTGTGAACACAGTAATGCTATTATATTAATGACATAATCATTAGTGGAACATAGTCGTAATATAACACAGAAAATGGCGATCGATGCCTTTATGCCGCAGGTACCATGGGAGGACCTGCGCTACCTGTTTGGGGAGATCATGTACGGGGGTCACATCACTGACGACTGGGACAGGAGGCTGTGCCGCACTTACCTGGAGGAGTACATGCAGCCCAACCAGGTAACAGGCCTGCTTGTGTGATTCTGTGCACAGGTACAGGTGTGTTCTCAAAGTATAGTTTGACCTGGAAATTGAACCTGGAAACCTTCACTGTGGAAAAGCTCATGCTGAGAAATTTAGCAATGAAGGCTTTTTAAACCTGGCAAGGAATTGCCTGTATTACAGCTCCCTCTTCTGGCACTTTGGGGAACTAATGATTATGTTGTGACAAAACTGCTGATATGTTTTTTTACAGGGGGAAAAAATAAAACGGTTCCTTTTGTTTTCACATGTAAGAATATACAGACTGCAAGGAATACATTTTGCTGCTGGTAACATTGATCTTGTGTCATGCTCAGTTTGACAGGAAACTGGCTCTGGCTCCAGGTTTTGTGGTTCCATCCAACCTGGACTACCAGGGTTACCATGGCTACATTGATGAGATGCTTCCTCACGAGAGCCCGGTGCATTACGGCCTGCACCCGAACGCGGAGATCGAGTTCCTCACGGTGACCTCCGACAGTCTGTTCCACACCCTGCTGGAGCTCCAGTCCAGGGACTCAGTGATGGGGGAGGGGGCGTCCCAAACTATAGAGGAAAAGGTCTCCGATCTCGCCATTGCAAGACAGACACGATCACCGGCCTTCCTGCACAGTCGCTCTGCCACCTGTCTAAAACTGAGACCAGCCAGAATACATCAGCCCAAACACCAGCATGATGCATCCCCTGATACACCCACACCAACATGACCCCTGCCAGAAAACATCAGCCCAAACACCAGCCAGAAAACAACAACCCAAACACCAGCATCCCACGATACACCCACGCCAACACGACCCCAGCCAGAGAACAACAACCCAAACACCAGCATCCCGCGATACACCCATGCCAACACGACCCCAGTCAGAAAACAACAACCCAAACACCAGCATCCCGCGATACACCCACGCCAACATGACCCCAGCCAGAAAACAACAACCCAAACACCAGCCTGAAAACATCAGCCCAAACACCAGCCTGAAAACATCAGCCCAAACACCAGCCTGAAAACATCAGCCCAAACACCAGCCTGAAAACATCAGCCCAAACACCAGCCTGAAAACATCAGCCCAAACACCAGCATGAAAACAACAACCCAAACACCAGCCTGAAAACATCAGCCCAAACACCAGCATGAAAACAAAAATACAAACACCAGCATCCCACGATACACCCACGCCAACATGACCCCAGCCAGAAAACATCAGCCCAAACACCAGCCTGAAAACATCAGCCCAAACACCAGCCTGAAAACATCAGCCCAAACACCAGCCTGAAAACATCAGCCCAAACACCAGCCTGAAAACATCAGCCCAAACACCAGCATGAAAACAACAACCCAAACACCAGCCAGAAAACATCAGCCCAAACACCAGCCTGAAAACAACAACCCAAACACCAGCATCCCATGATACACCCACACCAACATGACCCCAGTCTGAACACAACACAAAAAGCTGCTATTTATTTATCGACCGACATGGAGATTGGTCACAAGTGGAATTAATACATGTTTAATGCTCCGCAATTACCCGTTTAATATCTGGAGACAAGATCACTGAAAAAACTGTTACATTTTGTAATTTACCTGTTGAATGTGGGGGAATAGATTACTGTCCCTTTCTAAAATACTGTGATTGACTCTTCAGGTAAAAACAATCCTAGATGATATCCTGGAGAAATTACCGGAAGAGTACAACATGTCAGACATCACCTCCAAAACAGCAGAGCGATCCTCGTACATCCTAGTGTGCTTCCAGGAGTGCGAGCGCATGAACATGCTCATCAGCGAGATCCGTCGCTCCCTCAGAGAGCTGGACCTGGGGCTGAAGGTGTGTGTCTGTGCTTCTTTTAGCTCTGAGACTGAAGGTGTGTGTCTGTACCTCTCTTAGCTCTGGAGCTAAAGGTGTGTGTCTGTGCCTCTCTTAGCTCTGAGACTGAAGGTGTGTGTCTGTACCTCTCTTAGCTCTGGAGCTAAAGGTGTGTGTTTGTGCTTCTCTTAGCTCTGAGACTGAAGGTGTGTGTCTGTACCTCTCTTAGCTCTGGAGCTGAAGGTGTGTGTCTGTGCTTCTCTTATCTCTGGGCCTGAAGGTGTGTATCTGTGCTTCTCTTAGCTCTGAGACTGAAGGTGTGTGTCTGTGCCTCTCTTAGCTCTGAGACTGAAGGTGTGTGTCTGTGCCTCTCTTAGCTCTGAGGCTGAAGGTGTGTGTCTGCTTCTCTCAGCTCTGAGGCTGAAGGTGTGTGTCTGTGCCTCTCTTAGCTCTGAGGCTGAAGGTGTGTGTCTGTGCTTCTCAGCTCTGAGGCTGAAGGTGTGTGTCTGTGCTTCTCTGAGCTCTGAGGCTGAAGGTGTGTGTCTGTGCTTCTCTGAGCTCTGAGGCTGAAGGTGTGTGTCTGTGCTTCTCTGAGCTCTGGGCCTGAAGGTGTGTGTCTGTGCTTCTCTTAGCTCTTGGATTGAGAACCGCGGGGGTACTGAGAATAGCCCCCCGTGTGGTGACCCGGTGTGGTCCCTCAATTGGTAATCTGTAGCTGCCGCTCACTGACTCTTTCTTTTGTTAGGGCGAGTTGGCAATTTCCTCAGAGATGGAGGAACTGCAGACGGCCCTTTTCTTTGACAACGTCCCCCACACCTGGACCAAGCTGGCGTATCCGTCCGCACTCAACCTGGCGCTGTGGTGAGTGGCAGGACCACCTGCCCCCTATGGCAATGCCAGCATCTCCCCTCCTCATTTTGGGTACTGAAATTCCATTCAAAATGTCCAAGAACTTGGCAACGGGCATCACTTTAGACAGAACGAAGGACTTGGCATCTTCTCTGCTCCTGATTTAGTAGTTGCATTTGCATTTGTAATCCATGGGTTGTGTACTTTTTATTTTAGAACAGGCAAGCATCATCGTCACCATGACTCACCATTAATGAATCATAGCATTGATTTAGACCTCAGGAATTACTGCTTCTGTCCACTGCACTTTTCCAATATGGAGCTATTTGAAGTTTGAAACTGTCATTGCAGAGGTAAAAGTAGGAGGTCCTGTTCATGCAGTGCTTTCTGCTGAAGAGCCGTGGACTGTTTTGGGAGCTGTGTTTGTCCACACGGCACTCCAGGAGTGCAGTTAGACAGGCCCCGCCCCTGTGCTCACCTGTCACCTGTCCACAGGTACAGTGATGTACTGCTACGATGCAGGGAGTTGGACAGCTGGACGCAGGACCTGGTGCTGCCCACCGTGGTGTGGCTGTCGGGACTCTTCAACCCCCAGTCCTTCCTTACAGGTACCCGCCATTCACCAACCAATCACCGTTCCCCATTCACCAGCCAATCACAGTTCCCCACTGACCAGCCAATCACTGTTCCCCATTGACCAGATAATCACATTACCCCACTCACCAGCCAATCAGAGTAACCTCACTCATCAGCCAATCACAGTACCCCACTCACCAGTCAATTAGAATACCAAAACACCAGCTAATCACAGTACCCCACTCACCAGCCCACCACAGTACCCAATCGCCATACCCCATTCACCTGCCAATCACCATACCCCAATCACTGTATCCCAAGGATAAATATTGTATTTTACATCTGGTAATCACCAGATCAGCTCAAAGCTTGAAACCATTACCTTAAATATTCATCATTGTAAAGTGGATGATCACTGGTGTTTCATAATTCAGGTGTTTTCCAGTGCGTCATTATTTTCTGAGAGAGGTGACCTCACCTCATGACCTCATAGTGAGCATACGTGTTGTTTCCCAGCCGTGATGCAGAGCCTGGCCAGGAAGAACGAATGGCCCCTCGACAAAATGAACCTGACCGTCGACGTCACCAAAAAATTCAAGGAGGATTTCAACCAGCCGGCTAGAGAGGGGGCGTACGTGTATGGCCTTTTCATGGAAGGTGGGTGTTCTCACCCCTATGCACTAAAGGACAATGCGGGAGTTTGTTTTCAAATTAGGGCTGATTGTGGATGTAATGCATGTGTATGTATTTGGAATGCTTACTTTAGTTCTCGGTTGGGAAAGTTAACTTGCTGTCGTGCTTTAGCGATGTCGCATCATTACCCGTGCCACTGGGAACATTGTTTGCCAGCTCTGTCACTATTGCTCATATTAGTCAGGTGAATTAACTTACGTTTCTCCTACATGAAAGCTGCTCTGGTCTTGCTAAATGATTGCAATGTAAAGTAATGAGTAAGAACCTCTACTGAATGAATGTAATGCATTGGATAGGAGCATCTGCTAAACAAACGTAATGTCATGTAATAATTAGAATCTGGCGTTAATGTTTAAACATTCCCAGCAAATAACAGCTGAAGTAGCCATGCCAGCACAGAACAACACTGGGGCTCATTTGTGCAGATGGGGATTAATTACAATGTTAAGCGGTCTCTGACTCAGAGTGCCTAAGATGCTGTTTGTGTGAAGCGCTGGCGGAAAGGAGGAGGTAGTTATTCCAGTACCACCTGACCTGAGAGAACTCGAGGGGCATTTTACAGAGGAGCGTGACTGGGAAAGGCAGGGGGGTGGGGCTGGAGGGGTTAAATGAGACTGCTGAGTTGGGGGGGGGGGGGGGGGGGGGGGGGTTGCAGGGCGGTTAGGGGGCAAAAGGCTTTGAAAGTACAGAGTGATTTAAAGGAGCAGTATTCCCATTAGATGCTACTAATTGTTTCCGCCCCATTAGAGCTAGTTATCTAATGAAATGTTCCAGCAGGCTGTCCATAGATCATAGCTTTTTCAATAGAGCCAGGATGCAAGAAGGGTAACCTCCCCTTTCTCTCCCCCGCCCACAGGGGCCAGATGGGACATCCAGGGGGGAAATATCGCCGAGGCGAGGCTAAAGGAGCTCACGCCGAGCATGCCCGTTATCTTCGTCCGGGCCGTCCCCAACGACCGCCAGGAGACCCGCAACATCTACGAGTGCCCCGTCTACAAGACCAAGCAGCGGGGCTCCACCTACGTGTGGACCTTCCCTCTGAAGACCAAGGAGAGGCCGGCCAAGTGGGTGCTGGCGGGCGTGGCTCTGCTCCTGAGTGTGTGAGGTTAGCGGGATGGTGTGGCTCTGCTCCTGTGTGTGTGAGGTTAGCGGGATGATGTGGCTCTGATGAGTGTGTGAGGTTAGCAGGATGGTGTGGCTCTGCTCCTGAGTGTGTGAGGTTAGCGGGATGGTGTGGCTCTGCTCCTGAGTGTGTGAGGTTAGCGGGATGATGTGACTCTGCTCCTGAGTGTGTGAGGTTAGCGGGATGATGTGGCTCTGATGAGTGTGTGAGGTTAGCGGGATGGTGTGGCTCTGCTCCTGAGTGTGTGAGGTTAGCGGGATGGTGTGGCTCTGCTCCTGAGTGTGTGAATGTGAGGTTAGCGGGATGATGTGGCTCTGCTCCTGAGTGTGTGAGGTTAGCGGGATGATGTGGCTCTATTCCTGAGTGTGTGAGGTTAGCGGGATGGTGTGGCTCTGCTCCTGAGTGTGTGAGGTTAGCGGGATGATGTGGCTCTGCTCCTGAGTGTGTGAGGTTAGCGGGATGATGTGGCTCTGATGAGTGTGTGAGGTTAGCGGATGATGTGGCTCTGCTGAGTGTGTGAGGTTAGCGGGATGGTGTGGCTCTGCTCCTGAGTGTGTGAGGTTAGCGGGATGGTGTGGCTCTGATGAGTGTGTGAGGTTAGCGGGATGGTGTGGCTCTGCTCCTGAGTGTGTGAGGTTAGCGGGATGATGTGGCTCTATTCCTGAGTGTGTGAGGTTAGCGGGATGGTGTGGCTCTGCTCCTGAGTGTGTGAGGTTAGCGGGATGGTGTGGCTCTGCTCCTGAGTGTGTGAGGTTAGCGGGACGATGTGGCTCTGCTCCTGAGTGTGTGAGGTTAGCGGGATGGTGTGGCTCTGCTCCTGAGTGTGTGAGGTTAGCGGGATGGTGTGGCTCTGCTCCTGAGTGTGTGAGGTTAGCGGGATGATGTGGCTCTGCTGAGTGTGTGAATGTGAGGTTAGCGGGATGATGTGGCTCTGCTGAGTGTGTGAATGTGAGGTTAGCGGGGTGATGTAGCTCTGCTGAGTGTGTGGGTGCTGTGTCTGCAGTCTGTGATATTCATTCAAAAGGAAAAATTACTTCTTTTTTTGTAGCATTCTTGTCACTCTTTGTATAGTTTTATGTTTATGTTCATTTTCCACTGAAACACATATTTCAGCATGGATCTGTTTAAGGACACGTTAATGCATTTATTTCACCCTTGTTCTTCAAAAAAAAAAAAAAAAAAAGCATTTCCATCCATTCAGAAGGACCATTTTTGTCACTTTTTGGACGTAAGACTTTAGTCATGTGTATTTTGTTCGTTTTCCAAATAAACATATTTAATAATAAATATCTTCTAATTAATTTTATTTCATTTATTTCACTGTGGTTGTTGAATTGAAATGTCCCATCCATCCAAATAAAAAAAATGCCCATTAAATTCTTTTGTGTTTTTGACACTTTTTGGGCATAATATATATAATACATATAATATACATATAATCTTAAGTATTTTTCTAATGTTACACTGAAACACATTTCACCATAAATGTCTTCACAGACATACAGTATAAATGCACTTATATCACTCTGGTTTTTAATAAAAATGTTTTCCGATCCATCGAAATGAAAAAGGATATCTGTTTTTGCATTTTTGTCAATTTTTGGACATGTATAAAATACACAGTCGTATTTTATGATTTTCCCCGAAACACATTTTTCATCATAAATGTCTTCAGTATTAATTTTCTTTCATTTGTTTCACTGCAGTTGTTAAATAAAGATGACTTCACATCAGTCTGCCTGAAAAAAGTTTGCTTATTTCCCTTTGGTATACATTTTCATTTTAAATGTCAGAAAACTCATTTTCTTTCATTTATGTCACCTTAGACCTTAACCAGTGGTAACTGCATTAACCGGGGTTACATATGTTATATAGATACTTTATTGAATTTCTTACTAGTCCTAATATGTGGTCCCCAACCCTGATCCTCAGATATAGTACTCAAAAGTTATACCACTCACGTTCCTAAGTATTATATAGTTTTACTTTTAATCAATATATTCTCATGGTTTGTTTGTTGTCATGGACAGCTCGCTAACTATATATTCCATTAATGCTATTGTAGGCTAGCTATATACTTCATATGTCAAGTGAGTGGCAAACAAGTGCTAATGTGACGTTGGGGTCACACTTAGTTCATTTTCATTCTCCAAGTTGAATAATAGTCTCTGCCTATGTTTTTTTTTTTTTGTGCTCACAGACAGAAATTGACGGGGTCATGTCTGGGTCAGATGTCTAGATTACCCCTCTGTAGCAGTTCCAGTTATAAATACTGTACTATGACCAAAGTATTTTTTTTCTTTTCCAGTTAATTTAAAGCATTTTTAGAGCTTCGGTGGAACACGAATCACATGTGGTCTTGTTTATAATTATAATTAATAATATAATTTGTTGCACAGCAATAATGGCAAGGGCAATTCAACACTATTCTTGTGCATTCAAGGCATATCAGTACACCCACAGGTGACCTGTAAAGTATGTATTTAAGTGAACATGCAGTACCATTCATCTCATACTGCTTACTAACATGCAAATCATACTCTTGCATGAACTGTAGAAATTGTAAGAAATAACATACAAATTATTGTGTTGTAGGAGATGATTACCATATGATCTGAGGTATATCGAAACACATTTGAATCCAAAAACAATGTAGCAATTTTATAGTTGCCATGCCGAGATCAAAGATAGGTGATCGGGATGTAATGTATCGAAGGGCAGTAGACCAGACTCAAACCTTCAGAGGCAGTGGCCTTATTCACTGGACTACCCTTGGCCACCACAGGCATGATACTTGGTGTTGATTAGATGTGAACTCAAACATATAGACAGTAATTTGGCATATTACTGTACATTAACGGTTGATGCATTACATTATTCATCAGGAACGTTGTAATCCAGGGTTAATGTAATAACCATCGGGTAATGTGGCAAGTTATTACATTAAACAGCAACAGTTATTACATATAAAAGAGAAATTTATTACATTAACCTTTTTTTATTACATTAGCTGTTGTTCCACAGCACCGTCGGCTTTGGCAGTGCAGTGTCCTCGTTAGCAATATGATGTCCTCATTAGCAGTGCCATGTCCTCATTAGCAGTGTGATGTTCTCATAAGCAGTATGATGTCCTCATTAGCAGTGCCATGTCCTCATTAGCAGTGTGATGTCCTCATAAGCAGTATGATGTCCTCATTAGCAGTGCCATGTCCTCATTAGCAGTGTGATGTCCTCATAAGCAGTGCAGTGTGCTCATAAGCAGTGTGATGTCCTCATTAGCAGTGCCATGTCCTCATTAGCAGTATGATGTCCTCATAAGCAGTGTGATGTCCTCATAAGCAGTGCAATGTGCTCAAAAGCAGTGTGATGTCCTCATAAGCAGTGTGATGTGCTCATAAGCAGTGCAATGTGCTCATAAGCAGTGCGATGTCCTCATAAGCAGTATGATGTCCTCATTAGCAGTGCCATGTCCTCATTAGCAGTGTGATGTGCTCATAAGCAGTGTGATGTCCTCATTAGCAGTGCCATGTCCTCATTAGCAGTATGATGTCCTCATTAGCAGTGCAATGTCCTATTAAGCAGTGTGATGTCCTCATAAGCAGTGCAATGTGCTCAAAAGCAGTGTGATGTCCTCATAAGCAGTGTGATGTGCGCATAAGCAGTGCAATGTGCTCATAAGCAGTGCGCTGTCCTCATAAGCAGGGGCCCTTGGTGTCCAAGTATTTCATCCTTGAGGAGTGCAGCTGCGAGCAAAGACAATTGCCAAAAGCCTCACTCTGAACGTTCCTGTCATTTGGTGTGAAAAAACCTTCCAGTTTGTAAAAACAAGGCTGTTGCAGAGCCTGACACCAGGCAGGGGATAGTAATTATCTCTCATTTTCTCTGTTTCCTGCTGCCTTTGGTCTGTCGTGTTTTCTCCCCACTAAACCACCACATGTCAGTGAAAATGAGAGGAAATTAGTGTGCTCGTTTCAGCCCTGACAAAGCCCTGAAAAGAGACTAACAACAAAGAGACAATGAACAGCTGAAAGATTAAATAACATTTGCCTTTAAAAAAAGAAAATGCCTTCTGGCTAATTGGGCCATTTATGATTATATTCAAATGGCAAGTGGAGATTAAACTTATTTTGGAGACCCTAGGGTAAGTAGAGCTGGAGCCAGAATTTTACCTCAGATGAAACATTTAGTTTAATTGAGAAACATGCATATTTTATTGAGAAAATAAATAATTACACATAATATGAAAATGGTCAATATCCACAAGGTATTTTTAATCTTTTATTTGCAAATTTTGATATGACATTTGGTTTGTTCTTTTTTATTTAAGAATAATATGTATTGTTTCGCAATGATAGAACACACAAGGGCACAGTTAGGCCTGAGGCGGATTGAGCGTATTCTAATCAGCAGCGGATCTTAGGGTGTGAACAGGGTGAACAGTTTGAGTAAATCAATTAGAAAGCTGTACTGTGGCATAGAGAAGGATTTAACAGTTCGGGGGTGATATGATTGCAGGACTGTGATTGGGTGAAAACTAGGGCTGCTGAGTTCTGGATCTGTTACCTACTCAGGATTTCAGTCAGTGACACGGAGAACACTGTGAGGTCATTGAGGTCAGAAAGGATTTCTGAGGATTTCTGCCTCACACAAGGTGAGGGAGGGTCTTATATCTTTGAATAGTTGGTTTTTTTTTGGAATGGTTTTTTCCCCAAAATTAAAATGGTGTTCTAGAACTCCATTGCTACTCAGTTAAGCAATGCCATTGTTGTGAATTAATGATGAACTCGTGCGTTATAATTTTGTTCTTTTGTTTGAGCAACACAGAGTAATTTTACTGCTGCAAATGGGGTCACTGGCATTGTATCATCTTCATTTGTTTTTTTTCCTGTTGTCATTATTTCTTAGATATGGCATAGCATGTTTATGCTATTTAACTAGTTTAATGGTAAATTAAAGCTGGCCCATATTAAATGTGTAGGCAATGTTTTAATTTAACTCAGATGCAAATTCAAACAAGCAAATTTGGGGAATCATGTTTAAAAAACAAAGTCCTTCACATTGACATTTCCACACTGAGTTAAAACATGGTGCAGCTGTGCCCAGTGATGGTTTAAGTCTGTTCCGCATCTGGCGGTGGTTCACACAGATGCTCCTGATTGGACCTGTGCACTTATGCAGGGTCATGTGGTTCACACAGACGCTCCTGATTGGACCTGTGTGCTTATGCAGGGTCATGTGGTTCACACAGACGCTCCTGATTGGACCTGTGTGCTTATGCAGGGTCATGTGGTTCACACAGACGCTCCTGATTTGACTCGTAAATGGTAAATGGACTGCATTTATATAGCGCTTTTATCCAAAGCGCTTTACAATTGATGCCTCTCATTCGCCAGAGCAGTTAGGGGTTAGGTGTCTTGCTCAAGGACACTTCGACATGCCCAGGGCGGGGTTTGAACCGGCAACCCTCCGACTGCCAGACAAGCGCACTTACCTCCTGAGCTATGTCGCCCCACTCGTGCACTACGTGGGGTTGCCTGGTTCACACAGATGCCCCTGATTGGACCTGTGCACTTATGCAGGGTCATGTGGTTCACACAGATGCCCCTGATTGGACCTGTGCGCTTATGCAGGGTCATGTGGTTCACACAGACGCCCCTGATTGGACCTGTGCACTTGTGCAGGGTCATGTGGTTCACACAGATGCTCCTGATTGGACCTGTGCATGTATGCAGGGTCATGTGGTTCACACAGATGCTCCTGATTGGACCTGTGCACGTATGCAGGGTCATGTGGTTCACACAGACGCTCCTGATTGGACCCCATGCGCTCTGGTGCTGAAAGGTGATGGAAGGAGAGCTCTCCATAATTGTGAATCCCCTCAAGGTCATATCTTGATTCCATTCAGACCATTTGCTTTGGAAAAATTAATGCAGTACAGGTATAAACATTTTACATTCACAGTTTAGTTGATTGACCTTTGTATGTGCATGCAATAATATGTGTTCATGTGAACTCTGTAATTTTTTGGATGTATTTTTGGTTATGAGACTACAGTCTTATGTATTTCTCTGTAGTCCCCTGAAACACATTTTATCATCATAAATACACTTGATTACATTCATGTATGGAATGTAAAAATGACGTATCTTAAATGTTTTCTTTTAAAATGTTTAATCTTTTTCACTTTCTGGGCTGAATACCATAGTTTTGCAAATTTTCCTGACAGTCCACTGATGCACATTTTCCATAATAAATATATTCAAGCACATTTTTAATTTGCTAATTTTGCCATGATTGTTGAATAATGAAATAAAATAATAATAAATATTTGAAAACATATTAAAAAAATGAAAAACATTTGAATAGTAAGAATTGAAGAAGATGAAGTAAAATGAAAACATGAAAAATAAAAATGAAAAAATGTTCTTTAAAAACTAACTTTGACCAAAATCATAACATGTCACAAAAGTAAACAAATAAAAAATAAAAAATGAAAGATATTCTCAATAAATAAAACAAAAATGTAAAATTATTAAAAGTTTATTTAAAAAAGTTATTAAAAATAAGAAATAATGGGAAAAAACAAATACATAATGTATTAAATTAAAAGTAAAATAAACAAAAAATAAAAATACGAAATTTTGAAAAGATTATGGAAAAATTTGGAAAAAATTGAAAAAATCTTTTTGAAAAATACAAATAAAATGTTATACATTTTTAAATAAAATGTTTAATAAATAGTAGATTTCCATGTATTAATTTTTAAAATAAATCTTACATTTTGTTTTTTAGAATTTAAAATTTAAAAAATGCATTAATTTGTAATTTACATTATAAATAGTTTTTATTTTTTATTTTAAAAAATGTAAAAATTTTTATTATCTTCATTTACTTATTTTTATAATAAAAAAATCATTTTAGAATTATTTTATTATGTAGACATTGCTTTAAATAAAAAAATGAATAATATCAAAAAAATTCTGTTAGTACAAATACAAGTGATCTTCTCTTGTTAAATATATTCAAATAATTTTGTAAATAAAAGATCATGATGAAATATTTTAAATTAAACAACTAAAATGATAGCATTATTAAGTGCTTAAAAATCTGAATTTGTTTGCTTTTTATTTTTTATTTTGATTTTATTGTTTTCAAATTATTTCCATTTTCAGCCCAAAAACCAAAATGGCGAATGATGAATAAGCAGGTTGAATGTCTGTATGAATTGAGTTGAGGTCAGGTAGCAGGGATTGTGATTTTTAATAAAACAAAATTACAAGCTGAAATGAAATGTAAAAACTTAATGTAATGTAATGTAATGTAAAAATTTAAATCTAAATCAAATCAACAATTTTAAAAAAAATTTACAGACGAAAAAGGGAACTTCCAGTGAAATTCCATGGAATTTCAGGCATAATGAAACAAAAAACAGGCACAGGGAACCTCACTGGAAATAATTTAAATTGCAGGCATATATATATAAAAAATAACAGGCAATAGTGACCTCTAGTGAATTTTGTTTAGATCAGAAATTGTATTAAAAGTAAAAAGCTTAGGTTGACCTGTTTAAGATTTTGGTTTAGGGTTAGAGTTGAATTTAATGTTGTATAAATAGAAACGAAACAAAAATGAAAAAATTAAAAGGAATAAGTGAAAAAAGAAAAAAGAAAAATAAAATAAAATTAAAATAAATGAAAACAAAATAATATGAATAGATGAAAACAAACAAATGAAAAATATAAATAAATAACTACAAAAATAAAAATAAATAACTAAAAACAATTAAAAATTTAATTACTTGTAATTGACTGGAATTAAAAAAAAAACTGGACTGGACTGGAAGAAAAAAAAACCTGGACTGGACTGGAAGGAAAAAAAACCTGGACTGGAATTTAAAAAAAAAAACTGGACTGAACTGGAAGAAAAAAAAACCTGGATTGGATTTTATTAAAAACCTGGACTGGAATTTTAAAAAAAAAAAAAAACTGGACTGTTCTAGAAGGAAAATAAACCTGGACTGGAATTTTTTTTTAAATGAACTGGACTGGAATTTTTTAAAAAACTGGACTGGACTGGAAGAAAAAAAAAACCTGGACTGGAATTAAAAAAAAAAAACTGGACTGGACTGGAAGAAAAAAAAACCTGGACTGGAATTAAAAAAAAAAAACTGGACTGGACTGGAAGAAAAAAAAACCTGGACTGGAATTAAAAATAAAACTAGACTGGACTGGAAGAAACAAAAACCTGGACTGGATTTTTTTTTTTTTTTTTTTTTTAAACTGGACTGGACTGGAAAAAAAAACCTGGACTGGAATTTTTTTTAAAAACTCGACTGGACTGGAAAAAAAACCTGGACCAGAATTAAAAAAAAAACTGGACTGGACTGAAACTGAAACTGACTGGATTTAATTTAAATTGCAGCCATCCATTAAAAAATAGCAGGCAATAGTGATGTCTAGTGAATTTTGTTTGGATCTGCTGTTGTATTAAAATATTAAGCTTAGACTTAAGTGTTCAAGATTTAGGTTTAGGGTTAGAGTTGAAGTTAATGTTGTATAAATAAATAAATAAATTGAAATACTTTTTAAATTACTTGTAATTATTTTTTTAATTGTAATATCTTAATTACAATTATTTACTTGCTTATTTATATTTATTTACTTGTTTATTTATATTAATTTACTTATTTATTTACATTCGTTAACTTTTTTGCTTATTTATGTTTTTTAATTTTTGTTATTTATTATTATTTTATTTTTTTAATTAAATTTTCAGAAGAAAAGGGGAACCTCCAGGGATATTCCATGGAATTTCTGGCATATTTAAACAAATAACAGGCACAGGGAACCTCACTGGAATTCATTTAAATTGCAGGCATATATAAAAAAATAGCAGGCAATAGTGACCTCCAGTGAATTTTGTTTGAATCTGCAGTTGTATTAAAACTAAAAAGCTTAGGCTGAAGTGTTTAAGAGTTGAAGTTAATGTTGTTAAAATAATAAATAAATAAAAATGAATAAATAAATAAAAAATAAGGAATAAATGAAAAATAAAAAATAAAAATAAAACAAAAAAATTAAATATATAAAAACAAATTAATATGAATAGATAAAAATAAATAAATAAATAAATATAAATAAATAACTACAAAGATAAAAATAAATTAAAATTTTTTTTTAAAATCATAAATTACGTGCATTTATTGTCTTAATTACATGTAGTTATTTTCTTAATTACTTTCAGTTATTTATATTTGTTTACTTATTTATATTTATGTATTTGCTTAATTTTTATTTACTATTATTTATTATTTACTTTTATTCATTCATTTTTGTTTAATATTAATTTTTATAATTCCTTTTTATTTTAATTTTTAAAATTATTTTCATTTTTTTATTTTTTCATTTTTATTCATTTATTCATGTTTATTCATTTATATCCCTTCAAATTCATTTATATTAATTTAATTTATTCTTATTCATTTATTTTTTGTTAATTTTTATTTTTTATATTTATTATATTTTTTGTATTAATTTATTTTTATTTATGTTTTTTATCTATTAATTACAGTTATTTTCTTAATTACGTATTTACTTAATTACATGTTAATCTTAATTACATCTATTTTTTATTTATTTGTATCTTCATTCATTCATTTTTATTTTATTAATTTTTATTTATTTTTATTAACACCTCGTACATACACGCATCGAGACACACCACCATACGCACCTCTATCCCTACTTCTGTACCACTGCACTTTTGCATCATAGTGTAACCATCCACATTAATTCATAGGTTACCTGGATTGAACAAACCTAAAACCTCGGTTTTTCTTCATACTTACTGAAGCTCAACAAGTTAAGCAACTTAGGTTGTCCGCTATTATTTTTTCTTACGCAACATACAACACATTTGCGAGTAAGAACAGTGTGTGGTAACAGTTTATTTTCATTTTTAAAAGACCTTAAACAATGGCCCTGTAAGACATAAGACTTCTCACACAGCAGTCCTTTTCTTTCCATAAAAAATCTAGTCTTATTTAACTGCAGCGTATATTTATACATATGTATTTAAAAAATAAAAATAAAATTAAAAAACACCATGATAAATTACACTTGGTTATTTGCTTCATAAAATCAATAGATCAGCAAGAGCTGTCCAGGGCATGATTTAACTGATATTAAACTGTGACATCACAACCATCAGTCCACAAACAAGTGAGCATACATTATAGTAGTCGTGCAAGTAGTCATAGGCATGCAAACATTATGTGACTGCAGGACACCATTCACCACCAGACCCTGAGAGACAATGTGTTCCTGCTGCTCATTGGTTCTCAGCAAGGCTAGAGTTACTGCATTTGATCAATGCACCTTTACTCAGACAAACATGGGTACTAAACTAAACTCTTTCTGAATACAAAAAACTCCAGTAAACTACAGTCCTACAGTCGTGTTTGCTTTACCTCTGGCTCTTCCAATCCTTCATATACAAAGACATGTAAATAAAAAATACTGCTTGGCCAATGCATATCCATAACACAAAGCCTATGACAAATTAAATTGTTTTTTTTTTTTGTTTTTTTTAAAATGGCTATAAATGCAAATTTGTTTTAATTCCAACTGCATATAAAGTAACATGTGGCAATGCCAGAGTGAATTACAGTTTCAGAGGTGATTGTTCATTGGTTTCCTCCTCAGTGTTCCCATGTTTGACCTTTGCATCCTTGAACAACATTAACTCTTAACTGTTATGGCATCTGGAATGCTGCAAAAAAATAAAAAAATAAAAAAAATAAATCATGACATTAAATACTAAAGATTTTAGAAGTTAAGCAGGGGAGAAAGGTCAGAAGATGAATAAAAGAAAGTTTATGGATTTATAATAAACAATTTAACTGTGTGAGAATGGGCTCCCTGCACATGAAGCATTTCACACAAAATGACATCACAGCAGCCAGGCTGATGAAAGGACTAATCGTAAAAAAATGTAGGAACTTCTAGAATAAAACTGTATCAGATGTTTTCAGTACAGGAAAGTGTAAAAACCTGGAAGCTGAAAATACTAAATATGTCTATACTAGACTATGAATGAATATAATGGGCATGGTATACATGAACAAGAAAATATACAGTGCCACAAAAAAGTATTTGCCCCTCCCAGATTTCCTCTAAAATTGCCTATGTGTCTCACTGAATGGTTCCAGATCTTTAGACAAAATGCAATATTTAGACAAAGGGAACCTGTGAAAAACACAAAACACATTTTTAAAATTATTTCATTTATTTATTGAAAAACATTATCAAAGACCCATATAACCCATGTGAAAAGTAATTCCCCCCATAAAATTAACAACTGGTTGCAGCACCACCAGCAGCAATAATTGCAACCAAATGCATCCTATAATTTGACATCAGTCTTTCACATCGCTGTGGAGGATTTCTAGCCAACAAATTCAGACCAACTGGTAGGTTTTGTTTTCGAGCATTAAGTGCTCGTTTCAGGTCCTGCCACTACATCACTATTGGGTTCAAGCAAAGACTTTGACCATTCCACTCCAAAACTTTTTTTTTTTTTTCCTTTGCAGCCAACTGCCTGTTGTGTTTTGAATTATTGTCTTCCTGCATTACCAAATTATGTTTAAGCTTCAGCTCACAGACATATGACCAGACATTCTCCATAAGAATTTTCTGGTACAGGGCAAAATTAATGGTTCCTTCAATAATGGCAAGTCATCCAGGACCAGAGGCAGCAAATCATCCCCACACCACCACACTGACACCGCTATGTTTGACTGTTGGTATGATGTTCTTACCCTGAAATGCTGTATTTGCTTTATGCCAGACATAATGGGACCTGTGCTGTCAAAAAAGTTCCAGTTTTGACCGATCTGTCCATAGAACATTATCCTTTAACAAGGCCTGGGAAGGGTCCAGATGCATTTTTACAAATATGAGAATATGAGAAGGGGACTGATGTTTCTCTTGGTTAGCAGTGGTTTCCATCTTGCTACTCTCCCATGAATCCCATTTTTGCCCTGTCTCGTTATTTATTGTGGAGTCATAAACACTGACCGCAGTTCTTTTGATGTTTTTCTGGGATCTTTTGTGACATCCTGGATGACTTGTTACGGCACCCGTGGAGAAATTCTGGCAGGCCAGCCTCTCCTGAGATGATTCATCACCATTCCAAGAGTTCTCCATTTGGAGATAATAACTTTCACCGTGGTTTGGTGGTGTCCCAGAGCCTTAGAAATGGCTTTGTAACCCTTTCCAGACTGATATATTTCAACAACTTTTTTCTCATCTCTTCTGGAATTTCCTTTGATCATGACACAGAGTGCTTGCAAAAATGTTGTGGTGACAAATTCACTCTGATTGTAAGGTTCAATATGAATGAGTTTTAGATTGAACAGGACTTGCTGCAATCAAGCCTGGCTGTGTTCAATCAGCTGAATCTAATCATTAATTAAATATGGTTAATTGGTTTATTAAATAGCTAAGGGGGGAATTCTTTTTCATGTGTAATATGGGTGCTTCATAACATTGGCATAACAAAGGCATACTATGCAGGATTTCTTTTTACTTGAAAATATTGTAAAATAACCATGCTAAGGCATATCTATGATATACTGGCAATCTCAGTCTTTAAATACATTCACCAAATTCCTACACCTTTTACCTGTATTTGTTATTCTAAAATGTGCTTGGAATGTTTCTGGGCGTGTCACTCTTTTCTGTGTGAAGAGGGCATGGCTACAGAGCCAGTGGTTTGGGATCAGATTCCAATGAAGTGTTTGTTGCTAGTGAGCTGCTGCAATGGCGGATGCTAAGAAGATGCATAAAATGTAAGAATGGATGAGTGTAGGAATGGATAAATGAATGAATGACATTGAATGAGGGAATGTGTTGAACAAAGAGGAAATAACTGAATATTTTTCAATAATAATATCCTGTATTGAGGTGAACTTGAGTCCTTGTTTCAGAAAATGAAGACTGTAGATAACCCAGAAAAAGCAAATGATTAGGCTCATAAGAGACCTAGGCAATTATACACGCTTTAACTCGCTCATAAGAGACCTAGGCAATTATACACGCTTTAACTCGCACTCAGAACAGTCAATACTAAAGGCTGAAATTAATTACAAGCCGATTCGAGCCAATACGTTCAAAAGAAAGCAAAGAATCAGCATAAACTGCGCACAACAGCAATATAATATATTATACATGCAGTATCAATGTCGCGTAATGTGTTGGTAAATTCGTGGAGATGCGTTTATTGCGCAAATCTGTCAATGAATTAGCGCTCCCAGACGACGTAATGACGCGCTGTTAATTATAGGCCTCAATAAATAAAAAAATATCAGACGCGGCGAAGAGAAAAAAATATTAAAAGTCCTCCAAAAATAATCCATAAGAAGAGAAAAAAGGTAATTCACAAAACAAGGAAATGATCTCTTAATTACGCTTTATCTACAAAAAAATGGAGAAATGTACCTCTCTTTCAACCCATGCATTCCGTTGTAAATCCGTAAATAATCCACACAAGTGATTCCAATGTCCGATTCCAAACGAAGATTGCAATGCTTTCTTTAAGGCAATTACATAATCGCGATGCACAAGAATAAGCGATTATTTCTATTTATTTTAACAACAACGCAGAGTACTCTTCAACACCGGTTTACCGCCATATTTCGAAACGGAACATCTGATCGATCACAGGGCACTGCAGACACCTCCCTCAAAGTCAGGGCCATCCCCTACATCACCTCAAGTTTTCCGAACGAACATCTCTTAAAGGGACACTACATTACATTACAGTTCAAACAAAAGAGTAAAATAGAAATAGATTCACCTGAATTAAGTTTTATTGCACATGAATGATGACCAGTGTACCATTATACATTTCAGTTGGGAAATATTTTTACATAAGAACAAATTATCAACAGATAAAGTGTTATATGTGTTTTGAGCACATAATATAAAGAAATTTTTAAAAAAGGCAATTTAATGCGGCGGTGTCACAACCGAAGGAGGAAAAATGCAAAATAGCTGCAACAGCACTAGGGAGTAGCTACCATATGATTTTTTTTAAATATGAAAGATCATTATAGCACTGCCAAATATGCAATAATAGAGGAAGGGGGCAAATACTTTTTCATGGCATTGTATCTAATAGTTAATGATGGCAGACAACCAAACACAAAGCTTTGAAATAGAATCTTCTGAACACTGCCCATGGACAATAGTGTTTAAGTGCTGCCCCTTCAATACCTATGTATTACAAGAATGCACAAAACAAAAAAACATTTTTGTTGGCACCTTAGTCAGCAACTTTTCTAACCACATTACCTTGCAGGGAGCGGAGCGGATCAGGTTTGAGCTTCCCTGGCAGGTGCTGGACCGTGGTTCTCAGCTTTCTCACAGGCCTCTGTCTGCTGGTCTTCTTTGGCTATGCTGAAGAAACCACACTGACAGGAAGTGACATGTTAGATCAGTATGAGGAGGCTGTAGAATCTCTCTGACAGGAAGTGGTGTGTTAGCTCAATATAAGGGGCTACAGAATCTCACTGACAGGAAGTGATGTTTTAGATCAGTATGAGGGGCTACAGAATCTCACTGAAAGGAAGTGATGTATTAGATTAGGATGAAGGGCTGTAGAATCTCACTTGACAGGAAGTGATGTGTTAGATCAGTATGAGGGGGCTGTAGAATTTCACTGATTCTGAAAGTCATTCTGACCATTAAAACCCTCAGAATCCTGAGAGGAATCCATCCCTGCTTACCTTCCAGAGCAGAACCAGCAGAAGAGCCAGCATCAGTAACCCGGCCAGTATGCCCAGCAGAATGATCCACCACAACGCTCTGCCATAATGCGGCAACAGCTTCTCTGGAAACACTGTGACTCTAACCTGCAGAGCAATAATGCTATCCAATGACCCATTAGAAGCTTCACATCCACCAATGAGTAAAAGAGCTTGCTTTGATAAGAACATGGTAACCAATAAAAAAAGAAAATCTTGTTCAGATCAAACTAATTTGGTAAATTGATTGGTATACTATTAATCTTAAATGGTTGTATTGCCTAATTAGTATACAAAAAAAAAATTCCCACTGTAGCCAGTTTTCAGTGTGTTCAACAAGTGTGATACACCTTACCTCTGTCTCAGAACTTCTGAGAACCTTGTTCTGGGCCGAGGCATCGAGCCTTAAGAAAGCCTTAACAACGATTTTCAGATAATCCCAGTCTGCATAATCCTGCACACAAAGAAGACAAAGGATGTGAGAGGAGAACAGTTTATCAATAATGTTTACATTAAGCAATTGTGTTAAATGATTTATTACAAGCAAAGTGTTTTCAAATGCTTTAGTGCTGAATATAACAGAGACATTCTTGATGTTAGGAAAAGAACAGATTCCACGGTCTGTATGTGGCGGATTCCACAGTACCGCTGAAAAGGTGTTATTCCAGAGACGGAATCTCAGAGAGATGGCTGCAGTGCTGTCCAAGCCCTGCAGGGGGCACCTGACCTCCACACACCTCACTTCATTGCTACATGTCTGTCAGGGAAACACAGACAAGCCTTTTTGCATCTTCCCACAATACCGGTTATAAGATTTTTTAAAAAAATTTTTTACTGTTCTTAAGGATAAGTAATTCATTAAGAGTTACCAGCATTTTGTGTTTTCTTTTGTTTGTAAAAAGAGAGAATGTTTCTCCACTTGCTGTTTTGCTGCCTTCAAATTCACGCTTGCTCCTGGATTTCGAAGACTCCTGAAATTAATTTTTTTGATTTGGTTTAAACATGTCATGCAAACTAACCTGACTGTCAAGCAATGGACAATATCAAGAAATTACATTTTTAAAAATCAGTCGTTGTAAGAACCAATATTTGCAAAATTGTTCTTGCGAAATTTAAAAGGGAACGTTACCTTAATAGACTTTATTGGGTTTATTTCTTCTTCGGGGGTGCACAGGACATCATCCAAACCATGAGTGTCGATCTTCACCAAATATATGATGTATTTCCCCGCAGCATTCTCTTTGGGCCACTGGATGTGCAGAGAAGCTGTCCCAGGGGATTTTAGTGGCCTTCCCAAATTCATTATCTGTATAATGACCATAAAGAGGCCAGAATCAGTGCACAACAGAAAGGGTTAGTGTCCCATCAGGGCACAGGTTGTGCTGCAATGTGTACAATAAATTAGCCTAAAACCATTTTCTATCCGGGTCTGATGGGGTAGCATGGAACTCTGAAGACGGTGTACAATTGAATCAAAACTTTGAACGGAAGAAAAATGAAAAAGACCCTGAATTGAAAGTCAATGAGACTGCCGATCTCCTCTTCTGACTTTATGGCCCTCTGTCCTTCAGCCGGGCTTCTGAAGTAGACCTGGGAAGGTCTCGCCGCTCTGAGAAACATAAATCATCATGCAATCATGCTACAGACGTCTGAACAATGCAAGAAAGCAAGTATTTTCACTGAAGGAGAATATAAGGATTGATAAGAGATCTAGGAAGGCTGATTGGAAATGAGCAGTGAGGGACTGGACCCAAAACACAAACTTACACTGACACAGAGAGTGTGGGACTGGATCCAAAACACAAACTCACACTGACACAATGAGTGTGGGACTGGACCCAAAACACAAACTCACACTGACACAGAGAATGTGGGACTGGACCCAAAACACAAACTCACACTGACACAGAGAGCATGGGACTGGACCCAAAACACAAACTCACACTGACACAGACAGCGTGGGACCGGACCCAACACATAAACTTACACTGACACAGAGCATGGGACTGGACTCAAAACACAAACTCACACTGACACAGAGAGTGTGGAACTGGGCCCAACACACAACCTCACTCACCCCGACACAGAGAGGGTGGGACTGGACCCAACACACAAACTCACCCTGACAGAGAGAGGATGGGAATCGACCCAACACACAAGCTCATTCACCCTGACACAGAGAGAGTGGGACTGGACCCAAAACACAAACTCACTCATCCTGAAACAGCAAGGGTGGGACTGGACCCAACACACAGGCTTACTCACCCTGAAACAGCAAGGGTGGGACTGGACCCAACACACAAGCTCACTCACCCTGACACAGAGAGCAGCAGCTCCATAACTACTTTAGCTCTGGCTTTCATTGGGGTCACATGTTTCTGTTCACTGGGCCTGGAAGAAATAAAAGCACGTAACTCTAACTGTACCATCGTATTTGGGATTGTACATATCCAACAATTCATTAGCACATATAAAAAATAAATAAAATAAAAAATAAAAGACGCATATGCTTTCTCACATTTGTGTGAAGATGTTAAAATGATAGTTCACTCCAAAATTAAACTTTAGCATTCCAGTCATTTGACTTGACAGCCTCATCTCTCCAAGGGATTGGGTTTCAGGATCAAGACTCTCAAATTCTGGGACACAACCCAAAATGAACGGAATAAATTTAGATTTGTCTCATCTACTAAATTTCTCTGTATAATATAATAAGTTCAGTTGTAAGTGAAATTAACAAACGTACTGCCCCCTCACTAGTCTAGTGTATTTTATATATTTTATATTTCTACATAGTGTGCATGCTCACTTTAATAGAGAACTTAGTGTTTATGCTCCTTTTAATACAAAGCTTAGTGTGCATGCTCACTTTCATACAAAGCTTAGTATTTAATACAAAGGGAGCATAAACACTAAGCTACCATTGTATTCCTGTATGGGAAATAAAGTCTTTATGCTCAGGTAATTTCAGGAATTCTTTGCATTTGACTACTGATGGTAAAATGTGAATAATTCCTGAGATCACCTGAGCACGAGGACTTCATTTCCCATACAGGGCCCAACACCCCCTCCTCCTTTATTGGTTCCGTCCTTCCTGATATTTACACCCCTGTATGCTGCACTCATGTCTGTCCCCTGCAGTAAGAGGCACGTCTCTGCAGTCCCCATGCTGTGAACTATAACCCCCATCAATCACCACAGCCTCAAGACAAAATAGTGATTTTTGTGCTTTTAAACAGAGAACCTCGGAGTACCACCTGGGATTCCCTTCCCCTCTCCCACTCCCAGCTGCATCACACAACCTTTAATCAACTTTCACTTAAAATTTTACTTTACTCAAATTTAACTTGAAGTATTTATTTGTGACACCCTCACTAATTTTACCTATACATAGCTTTCATAGCATCCAGTAGTCTGTCCCTCCCTGGCCTTATCTACATAAAATCCCTCCCTAAGCCATAGTTTGAATAATCCTCTGCTATTCAACACAGCTGTACCTCTTCTGCTTGACGTGTGCCCATTTGCACACCTAATTCTATAAATCTCTCCCTCAGAAGCTCAGACCCGACCTTGTCATTGGCTCAAAGGTGAACCCTGGACCACTAGATCCAGCCCCACTGTGGCCAGGAGCTTACCTGCCACAGGAGGCCTCCGACCAGGGCACTGGGCTGGAAAAACGCCATATCCGGTTCCCTATCATGGAAACACACTGTACTCTCTAACCCCCTAACAGGTGAACCTCCTACTGCCACTAACTCCCTTTTTTGGAGGATATGGCCACCTGGGGGCCCTGGGGCTGATCATTCCTCCCCCCCCCCCCCACCCCCCACCCCCCTGCAATCTCAGAGCCATGGGCCAGGGTCTCTTCCTGTAGGGGACACCCCAATCTTCCTGCAGGGCTGGCACAGGTTTTACACCCCTTTATGGTATGCATGGCGTTTCCGCAAATATGTCCTACCATCGCCCATCTCTCCCTCCCGTCTGCTCTGGTCTCCCCCCACCCCTGGTCTCCCCCCACCCCTGTTTTGAAATGTACATGACCTCCTCGAAGGCTGTAAATCTGTTCCTGGAACTCTAGCAACCCAGAACTGCAGTAGAATCCAGCAAGCTGGTCCTCGAGAGCAAGGATCTTTCTCCTGAGTTGTTCAGTTGCAGATGAATGCCTCCTGGACATCTCCTTCCAGGCATTCAATCATTATGTAACACTTATACTGAACTGTCCACATTTTAACACCTTACTCTGTTTTTATAGCTTTCTGAACCTGTCAGAAAGAACTAACTCAGGTAAACAAAACCAAAAAGGAATTCAGAGTCAGACAAGAGTAGTTGATTCACGAGAAGGAGATACATCTCAAACCATTTACTCTGAATAAAAAATTCAAGCAAACATACTATTGAAGGCAGAAACAAAGCAAAATCTGCTGTAGTCTGGAGCACACTTGTGGACAAATTTTTGAAGCCATACTAGCACTCATAGAAGCTTACCTTTATACCAGTCAGTAGCCAACCTGTTAATTAAAATTAGTTTCCTTAGTTAACGATCAAGAATTATCTCATGTGAAGACAGAAAAGTTAAAAGAAGGCTGGAATTACTTGCCAATGGATTATTCCATTGTCGATATAGCTCAGGAGGTAAGAGCGGTTGTCTGGCAGTTGGAGGGTTGCCGGTTCGATCCCCCGCCCTGGGCATGTCGAAGTGTCCATGAGCAAGACACCTAACCCCTAATTGCTCCCAACGAGCTGACCGGTACCTTGCATGGCAGCCTTTCATCGTTGGTGTGTGAGTGTGTGTGTGTGTGTGAGTGGGTGAATGAGAGGCATCAATTGTAAAGCGCTTTGGATAAAAGCACTATATAAATGCAGTCCATTTACCATTATTCAGAAGCATAGTTTGCTAGCATTCATTTGGCTCGTAACTGAATACTTGACAACCTTGGGAAGCAGACAAGCAGACAAGACTACACTGGTGGGGTCTAATGCAATAAGGATCTTACCCAGGACTAGTTTGTTGATATAATTCTTTAATTTAGCCCAGATCAGCTATAAGCAGAGTGCAAGCATCGATGGCCTTTGAATGGCTTCTGTTGGGACTGGCAGCAGACTACAAACGTTTTTGAGAATGCTTTCACCACAGTCTGCTCACAGGAAAATCCGGAACGAAACAAGATCATGAAACTGCTCACATTGCAAAGCGCAGGTCAATTTCAACTTCTGTGGTATTGAGAGAAATATCACCAGGGGTCAGCTGAATGTAGAAAATTACCTGAAATAACAAAACAAGATTCCTAATGAAACAGAAATAAGGTGCCTTTCATGACTGTGGTATGAATATAAGAACTTGTAATTACATCAGACTGAACATGGGATTTGAGTGTAAGCAAGTCCTAAATGTTGTAATTTTCATTACAAAAACTCCCTTGACAGAGACCTTAGGCACAATATAAATATGTTTTCATTCTAATATATTAATTTATAAGGACAAATCCAATACTTACTTCTGAGTCTCTTTTGAAAGGATTCCCCAGTGCACAAGTTGTCTGCGATCCATTCTGATTGGCTACACAGAGCACCTGTTTATCCTGCAGGGACAAAAGAGTTAGACACCAACACACAGCCAATCATCCTAGTCCTAGTAGAGGACTGACTGTTACAGCCTATCAGGGTACACACCACCAAGACAGAGCCAATCATTGTAGTGTTTGTAGACGAATGACACCACCCATACACAGCCAATAATTGTAATGCTCATAGAGGAACAACGCCTCCGACACACAGCCAATCTTCATAGCCCTCGTAGAGGACTGACTATTACAGCCTATCAGGGCACACGCCACAGAGACACAGCCAATCTTCATAGCCCTCGTAGAGGACTGACTATTACAGCCTATCAGGGCACACGCCACAGAGACACAGCCAATCTTCATAGCCCTCGTAGAGGACTGACTATTACAGCCTATCAGGGCACACGCCACAGAGACACAGCCAATCTTCATAGCCCTCGTAGAGGACTGACTATTACAGCCTATCAGGGCACACCCCACAGTGACACAGCCAATCATCGTAGTTCTTGTAGAGGGCCGACTGTTACAGCCTATTAGGGCACACATCACAGAGACACAGCCAATCATCATAGCCCTTGTAAAGGATGGTCTCACCGTAGGCCTGGGGCAGTAGAAGGTGGAGTAGCGCAGAGCAGGGGGGAAGCTCGCCACCAGCCTGGCTTCATGGGCATCCTCCCCATTCCAGTTCGTCACGGCAACCTCCAGAGCGATGTCCTTCTGTTCACCTAGTGACATCACAGGTACACCATTCTCTCTGAAAAGCAACCAAATCATTTCACTTTACTCCAACATATAAGTCATTTTGAATCATAACCTTAAATACAGTAGAGAAATTGTGAATTACTACCGTTGATTCCTTTGCTCATACATACACAGGTAATGGTGAAAACTCATCTGTGATGGGTTCTCTGTAGAAGAACTTGTACTGTAGCTGCAAGTTACTCTGGCAAATGTTGTCAGCCCCACAGCCTTCCTTCAAAAATCCAACCTGAAATAGAGTTCAGCAAGCCTCAGTGTTACATGTATCCTAGCATAGAACTGGACAGTCGAAGAATAAGAAATGTTACCCTAGGGACAGATTCAGTTAGTGCAGTTGATGGATTAGCTTCCACATGCTTTAAATACTAAAGAATCCAGTGCACCTGAGAGATGATATTTTTAGTTGGCTGACTGGAGTTAAGAACAGGAAGTAGTTCAGGAAGAGAGCTTTGTCTCGTCCTGCGTCGGATGCTCTTGATGGACACAGATGTCTGGATGGGAATGGGTTGTGTCCTGTCCTGGACGTCATCCTGAGTAAGAAGGTACAAAACCGGAGCAGGTTTAATCTGTGTGCCAAAAATGCCTCATGTCGCAAATTATTTCCCAACGGCGGAAGGAGAAGATGAAGATGCAGCACCTGCAGTTTGAGCTCAGCGGAGATGCAGCTCCTCTTCCTCTGACCTCGCAGCTCCAGGGTTCCGCTGGACTGCGAGTGCTCGGACGACTTCGTAAGTGTCAGAAACGTGACTCGAGAGGGCAGGCCTTGCTTCATCCGGTCAGACTCCACCGTAATACTGTAAGCGATAGCTACCAGGGAACAGGACAGTGTTATTACCCAGTATCGCTACCAAGGAACTGGAGATAGTATTATGATCCAGGATAGCTACCAGGGAACAGGATATAGTATTATGATCCAGGATGGCTACTAGGGAACAGATGGCAGTATTGTCATCCAGGATAGCCACCAGGGAGCAGGAGATAGTATTATGATCCTATCCTGGTGCTACAGCAACATTGTTAACACCTAGCCTCCACATCAATTCTATCTCAGTCTTTGATTTAATGCTTCCATCCTTTTACTCCCATCACTGCTGAATTCTTTGAATCGGCAGAGCACAGACAGGCACGTGCTTATTGCACTGCGGTTAGCAAGCCGGGCTCTCACAGACGTGAGTTGGAGAAGGACAATTCATGTGTAACTCAACAGGTGGGCCACGGGTACCTGATTGGCCAGCTGGGGTCGCTGCTGTGCGGTGAGGTGTTGTCATTCGACCAACTGAACCCTCCCTCCCCCAGGCATCATTAGCACCAATTCCACACAGCCCCGTGGGGCTGCTTACCACAGTCAGTACTACACAGTCATCCGACAGATATTTTACCTACTCAGTTTGGGGCTGTAGGAAACAGGGTTCGCCGTATAGGTAAAACATGCGTTGACCGTCAAACTGTAAGAAAAAAACACATTTCTTTGTATTTTTTTCCATTTCCTCATGAAGTTGAAAAGAATACAACACAGCCTCTGAGATGTAGACACTTTGGGAAACGGGGGGGGGGGGGGGGGGGGGGGGGCATTCACAATCCAAAGTGTCTTTCGCACTGCATTCCAAAAAAATATTTTCATAATATTCCCAAATAATCCTACCATACATTGTTTCCACATGTTTTCTTAGTCATGTCAATCTCCTTTGGTGTAGTTTTGATATCCATGTGGATATGAATGATAGGTCTTGACCTGTAACATGAATAAATGCCATTTAATCTGCAGTCCAGTTACATAATCAAATTAATGAACATCCAGACATAAAGGATTCAGCAGTTACCTGTATACAAATACTGCATCTGAGAGAGAGCCAACAGCTAGGTCAGGATATGAATTCCTGTCCAAATCCATATTCCCAGCCAAAGAATACCCAAATAATTTGACATTGTGATCATGTCCTTCAAGGATCTGAAATCAAAAAGACTTCTGTTCATTTCCATATTGAAAGTAGAGTGATTAATCACATATGTCATATTGGCCAGGCTTGGCAAAAGACTGCTGCCACAAAATCATCTTCCTGATAATGAAGGACTGTATTTTTATTTATTTATTTATTTTTACAATGCTATTAGCTATTAGGTTATAATGCTATTGGTTTAGATGGACACAGCCAGTAGCTTGGCTCAGACTGACAATCTAAGACGCAGAAATTATAAATATCCTTGGACTTTCTAACAATATGCAGAGCAATCCCACAAACCAAGACGTTTTACAACCAGAGGCATGTCAGTTACACTAAAAGCCTCATAACTGTATACAACAGGAAGAACAGAGAAAGCCGTTTCAAATATCAAACATATGCTAAGCTTTATTCACTTAGCTGGAGCTTTAGGTTTCTCTCAGTGAGAGCACTGCCTTTTTTCATTTTTCAAAGATGAGTTCCCATTACAGCTTTATTTGTTTAAACTGCAGTTTCTTTAATCAAAAAACTGCAGTTTACACAAGGCTTGTAAAAACATTGGACAAAGGAGCTTAAAGCGGAGTAGTGTAATTTTAAAATCTTCCTGCCATTGCATTACTGTTACTGTGCATTAGCATGCCATTGCATTATGTGTACCACTGTGCACTGGCAGCTGAGCTGTGAGCTGGATTTTGAGGGGAAACTCTCAAAATCCAGCTGACCTTGAATTATCCTGTAGGTCAGAGGGTTGCATTATACAGGCTGTGCACTTGGATGTTAGCCAGGAGAGGTCTAATTCGTACCACAGCAACAGAGATTTGAGGGATTTGTTCTAACCCAAAAGGCCGAGGCTAGAAGCCCAGTCTGCGGGTACAGACCTGCGCTGGCGCGGTGTTGAGTCCATCTCTGGAGCCATGATAAACGTACACTCGTCCTGCACCAGCTCCGTCGTAGGGCGCCCCCACCGCCATGTCTGTGAAGGAGGAGCAGACTGTGCATCACCTCTCAAAGACCAGGGCTTCAGCGCTATGAGCAGAGTGCAGAGCCTTTTACCTTCATACGAGTCCTGAGTCAAGTCCCCAATGTTCTCCACTGCCAGTCCGAACATGGAGTCTCTGGGCCCGTAGAGGGGGATGGGCACCACCCTGTCCCATTTCCCCTCTTGGTTGATGTAGACGAACACTGCACCCCCCACTTCTCCATCCTTCAGAAAGAACTGAGGGGCTCCCACTGCGATATCCTGCCACCTGGAAGTGGGTAACATCCTCAAGCTTCACAGTTGCTGAATCAATCTCTCATTGACAGATCTGTCTCAAACAGGGTGCCATGCCTTAGACTGAGGCCAGTTAGCTCTTTATAGTTAGCCAATTAGCTGTATAGCTGTAAATGGTTAACATGTTTAGCCAGTTACCTGTACATACTTAATGTAGGCAGTTAGCACTGCATCATCTGCCAGTTAGCTCTACAGTTAGCATCGTTAGCCAGTTAGCTAAACATGGTTTGCCAGTTAGCTCTAGATCGTAAAACAGAAAATACAAGGCCTAGATTTATTAAACAAAAAACTGTAATGAGCCTTGTTACAATGGTACAACAGCCAATAGTTAATAAGGATAGCCTTTATTGCTCTTATGGCAGCTATGACAAAAATAAAATGCCACAATAACGTGGTATTCTGTCGTGAAATAAAGCACCCATCACACACCCATCTCCATTGAGGTCAACCACAGCCACATCATAGCCAAAGGAGGATGCCAATCCTGGTCCTTCCAGGATGAACTCCTCAGACAGCATGAAGGAGGCCTCGGTCTCCTTCTTCAGCAGGACCACTGCCCCACTGTGGTTGGCTCTCGGGGCTCCAGACACAATGGTGAGCTGGCCCTTTCTGCTGATGCTTTTCCCAGAATCCACAGAGAATCCTGCGGGTGAGAATAAGATGCATTGAACCTCTGCATGTGGTTGGTTGAGCAATTACATTTTAGATTCATGAGTCAGCTGTAAATGTCAGTTGCAACATGTTAGTCTTATTGTGTGTTTGCATTTGTGATACGCACAGTTTATAAGTTATGTCTGGGTACAGAATGAGCAACATTAAGCAAGTATTTACAAAATGTTTACCACTAAATCAGATAACTAGCTCATGTGCAACAGGTAAGAAGTTAGTCCATGTATGATGCAATGTATAACAATTTTAAAGCAAAAAGTGCTGTCAGTATATACTACCTTACAGAACGATTGCTTCTATTCTATTACTATTCACCATAACACATTTTCTTCAAACAATATGACCAAAGGGATGACTTGGCGAACATCTGAAGCATACTTTTTTTTTTAAAAACAGGGTTACGTAATTCTTCTAAATTTTATCAAAATCATACACCAATATATTCTGCCATGGGCAGCCATAATTGCATCAGAGGAGATTTCCAGTGAGTGCTGAACCTCCAAAGGTGGTGTCCTGTGCATTCTGGTAATGGACCTGAATCCACTGCCCACCTAAATAACTGTTTGGAGGCACTGGCACTAGATCTGGGTCCAGACGATTCTCATCCCCCACTTCGTAGGGCCCATCGTCAAAATAGCCCAGGTCCAACAGCGTGCTGTTCCTCTGCTCTACGCGGACGGTCCCTAGATCGGAAGAGGTGAAGGAAGGGGATATAAAACATGGGTGGAGCAATAAAAAAGGTCTAAACTTGAACACCGAAAGCTGTCAAGCGTGATGCTGTGAAATAACATAATACAATACCTTGCTATTAATGTGTACTTGTGTAACAAACAGCCTGATACTCAGGCCTAGTTACAAATATATCCAGAGAGCCAAGAAAAAATCCACAACAAAATGCAAAAATTCTTTAATCCTTGAAGATTCCCTGGTACTTTCCCGGCCGATAACTTTGTAATGGTATGCTTGGGGCCTCTTCCTTCCAACAGTGGTAACTTAACTTCTCGCCACACCTCTAGTCCTAGACAGGCATTTAGGATGCGTATAGATGCATTTTACTCCAGGTTCTTCACAAACTCTACACCATGCCAAACACATTTTTAAATAAACCATAGGCCTCTCCCCCTCCTTTCTGTCCTACCTTTTTTACTTTACTTCCTGCACCCCACTTCCTCTCAGGTAGCCATTTTGGGAGGGTAACCCCCTCCTTAAAGGGACCAATGCCTATTTAAAACTTGCCTTGTGCGGCAGTAAAATGGATGGATGGCAGCCAAACCTTTCCATGATTCACAAGGACTAATTTACCCGTACAAAGATTATTTGTTCAAATCCACTATAATAAAGCATAAAATATTTCGATAATAACCATGGCACACGGTTAGTATCACACTTTCTTCAAGGGGTATCTATTGAAAACCTTACTTCAACATGACATTTTTACACCAAACACTGTTTCTTTTGTAACATAGTTATGCATGTCAGATTGTGTAACATTTTTCCACCCTTCTTGAAATTTTGCCCCGTAAACGCAATATTCTGTTGAGATCCAAAAGGAAAATGTCACAAAAACAAATAAAATAGGTAAGACTTGAAGAAGACAAGCTGATCCTTATGGTGAATTTAAAAAGTAATTTGGCCAGGATCCTCCTAGACTCTTTCTATTAAAAAGTAAGAAAAACTGGACCCTACAGGAAAAAACAGGATGAAGATGGCCACTCAGAACCATTATGTAATGGTGGCCATTGACATGTCTTTCTACACTGTTGTTGATGTCTTTCTGTGAGAGCTCATACTGATCATTCCCATTCTGCAATGTGCTGGTGAAACATGAGCATGTTCACCTGCCCTGGTCGCTCATGCTCCTGCCAGGTGCACCGCAACAATTACCCCTCCTTTCAGGTCAAAGGTCTCCTCTTCCAGCCCTGATAGCCACAGCTACAGACAGCCAGACCTGCCCAGCCACACGTGGTGCTGTGCATGCTGGGATGCCAACGGCTTCAGTAATGGATGAGCCCAGCCTCCAGCCCGTGTGGCAGCTCCGAATATGTTGTTCCTGATTTTCCCAGATGTTTCCATGTTTTTACCCCCTACCTATGCTTCAGGAATGCACCTGAACCTGAAAGTGGAGTTTTTGGACTTACAGCAGGAGATACAAAAACAAATATTTTGGCAATCAGGCCATCATCAGTGCCTGTCAGCTGTCTGGCCACAAAAACATTCATTTCATCCAGACAGCTGTTTGGCCCTTCTCACACCTGGCTGGTTGAACAGTTCTGATCCAAATGTTTCTTCAGGAACGCAGTTATTTAGCGTTTGAACCGTACCTTATCAGTTGTGCGCCTGCTCTAACATGCTTGTTCTATCTGTTGACCTGTTGATGTGACATTCTGTTATCAGGTCTGATCGGCTGAGAGCATTTTTTTGTAGCAGGAGTGATCTGAAACACCCATAAAATGTTCAGATCTTGAGGCGGCTGAAGGGAATAATCTTGAATGTCACCACCAGTAGATGACACTACAGGTGTGTCTGTCTTTTTTTGGATAATTTGTCTTTTTTTATTGTAATACATTTCCTCACTGTTTCTGTTCAAGAAAATGTTTCTTTTTAAACAATGTAGTGTTAAATCCACAAACTACTCATAATGACCTTTACCTCAGTGTGTATATGGAATATCCCCCGTACCTTTCCAGCTGTAGGCACCAGGAGCCCCGAACACCGCGTAGTGGTAGTCCTTTGTGAAGGCGGCAGAGAGGCCCTGCTGGCAGAACCCAAACCTCTCGTGTCCTGCGCTTCGACCCTCGCAGAACTTCCACAGGCCCCCGTCCTCCTCCGAGCTGACGCTCAGGTCCTCGCTGAGCACGTAGCAGCGGCCCGTGATGCCTCGGGACTCCTGGGCCGTGTTCATGAAATAGCGCCGCTGGTAGCGATGGGCGCAGGTCTGCGGAAACGACATCAGAAGCGCTGAGTCGCTGCAGGTGGAACTCCTGCTTGTGAGGACATAATGAGGACTGCTTACAGTGGCCAATCAAAGATCACTATACATAAGGTCTTTTAAAGGTTCAGCTGTTTTACTCAAAGCTTACCACAATCTTCCCCCCAGGGCCTTGACTCTGCACTGATACCCCCATCCACTGGTTCTCCTTATTCTCAACTGTGAGATCGACTGTGTAAACACAAAAAAATAGAACTCTTAAACGGCTTCTAAACAAAAAGAGCCGTGTAGACGCGTTGGCAGAAGGCTCACCTTCGTCGTCGATCTGTACACGGTCGCAGTCGTTGAGCTGGGTGGTGATGTCACAGCTGTACAGACCGCCTGTAATGTTAGCACCCTGGTGGGCTAAGGCTTTAGCATGCGGGGCACCGATCAGCAATCTGAAAGAGATATTTTACTCCATTTGTTCGACTGTCACATGCTTTACATAACTTTAATGCTTTATATCACACTTCAAATTATATCACATTTCAAATTAAACACACGTTTGAGTCAGGATAATTTAACTTTCTAAAAAAGATATTTTACACTGGCACACACCATCTTACCATTTTTGTATTTGTTTGGCTTCAGATTATTTGCATTTATACAGCAGCAGTAAGCCAGACATGCATATTTTTTCAATGCAAAATCTGAAGAATCTGGCCCTTCCTCACCGGCTGCAGTACACAGACTCCTAGTCCAGGCCCAGTTGCTCTCACACCTGGAGTATTGCAGTTCCCTCACTGGTCCCCCTGCTAGTGTCTGTAAACCCAGACCTGACTGGCTGACTGGTTTCAAACTAACACAACTACAAATTTTATACCACATTCAGCGAACGGTCAGCCTGAGGTTTTTATCTCTGTGGTTCTACTTCATACATGAGCATTGATTTTTTTCTTTGTTCAATATTTTTCTGTTTGTTTTGGGTGCTCTGTTTGTCTGAGGCCCCATGAACGCTCATGTGCTGGTACTTGGTTTCGTCCTGAGAGAAGCAATCCTGATGAAGCCTCTCGTAACGTTATACTTGCTCATCAGTCATGGATGTTATTACCAATTTGCTATGGCAATAATATACCTTTGTGTAAGGAAAAAATAATGGTTGATTCAATTGGCCATTATGGAACCAAATCTCCACCACTCCCAAAAGTAATTTATTCTTCTTAACCTACCTTCTTGAAACAGTTCTAGAGGTGCTCTGATGTATCTAGTCTGGACATTATCAAAATTGAACTGGACATGCCTGAACTTTCCACTTTTGTGAATTCGAGAAACTTAAAATTGTATGCTGACTGCAAACTAGGACACTTAGGTCGTATGTTGTGCGGTTGTGTTGGATTAGACTGTTTTGACAATGCTGAATCTGGAAATTAGTAATCAGTCTTGTAATTAATGATGAGTGACCGTATTGGGGGGGATCTTTGACCATTGCTCCATATAGACTCTTTCAGGGTCTTGTTTTCTGTGCTTGTGAACTGTGTTCTCTAATTCAAACCAAACTTTCAATCAGTCTGAAGACTATGATGGCCAGTGCAAGGCAGCAATTTTGTGGTCAGTTAACCATTTCTTGGTTGGTTTTGAGGTATAACTGGAATCACTGCTTTGCTGAAAGATCCAAGCGTGGCCAAATTTCAGTTTTCTGTCAGAGGGAACATGGTTTTTGGTTGAAATGTACAGCAACCGATACAGTTCATGATTCCATTGACCTTAACAAGTAGATGCAAAACAGCCCCATAACCTCAAAGATCCACCAAAATATTTCACTGTAGGTACAGTATGATGTTCTTTTCAACATAAGCATCATTCTTCTGATACCAAGCCCATCGCTGGTGTGCAAGCCCAGAAACTTCTGTTTTGGTCTCTGACCACAACACCTGGTTACAAACAGACTTCTTGGTCTATAAATTACATACTAATTGATTGATGCTCATACTGGCAATGATGTTGCTGCAGTATGCTACATTACTCACGGTGTCTTCCTGATCCTTGGGTTAACCCTGCATTAGTTCATTCCAACGATGCCCCTAGTAGCCCCAGTAGCCACAATTCCAGAGAAATATGCATCGCTTCTGAATGGTGTCAAATCCCCTCTAGTACTGTGTGACCTGCAGTGTGAATATAGTCCCTGGTTTGTGAGTGAGTGGATTAGAACAGTGCGCAGGTTTGGCACAGGTTTTTGCATTACAGCAGTACACAGCTATTGGCTTTAGTGTAGCCTGCACAGCTGTAACTACCATTCCCAAATTTTGGAGAAAAAATGGAGGAAGCTAAGAAGATGTAGGACTACAACAGAGCCTCTGAACGGTAGCTGCAGAATTTAGCAGGCTACTGAGGGACAACATTGACATCTACTTGCAATACCCCAGTTCTTAAACACACAGTTGGCTGAACTCATGAAAACAAGCTTACATTTGAAGAGTAAAAATAAACCCATCCCACTTGTAAACTATGTTGCTTAATATATTTTTCAGGAGAAGTCTATTTTACGTTCACTTACTTGCATGAGCACAACTGATCATAGACTGATCATAGTGCAGCTTCAAAACAATGCAAACATTGTTATAATGTTATAAAAATGACAAGATTACCAGTGCCTGAATTTATTCAATGATGTTAAATCTATGTTGTCACATTGACTCATTATCTAAAAAACCAATGACTTATGGTTCATGTATAACGGACGGAGTGTAGCACAGTGGGTAAGGAACTGGGCTTATAACCGAAAGGTCGCAGGTTCGATTCCCGGGTAAGGACACTGCCGTTGTACCTTTGAGCAAGGTACTTAACCGGAATTGCTTCAGTATATATCCAGCTGTATAAATGGATACAATGTAAAATGCTATGTTAAAGTTGTGTAAGTCGCTCTGGATAAGAGCGTCTGCTAAATGCCTGTAATGTAATGTATAACTATACACACACACGCACACGTACACATGCACACACGAACACTTCACGATGTCTACTTGGCCATCCAACATTCATCCCAATTTCTAAATCAGAAAATCAAAAACTCAAAATCCACTTTACCACAGGGCTGCACAGGCACACAAACCCAAATAATATAGTGATTATTAATCAACAGATGTAGAACTTGCTGCTCATCATATTTATACCAGTCAAGGTCTGCATGGTGTCTTATTAGAAGCATGTGAAAAGTCACAGTGTGTTCTGTGTGGAACACACCTCAACGCTCCCACTCCAAACCAATCAGTCATCCACACTGATGTCAAACCCACTACAGTTTGCTCAATGCTTCCCTTTGCTTTCTGGTGAAATAAACAACACAAACTGAAAAGGAATGACCTAAAATCACAAATTTCTGCAACTGCTTCAGTACTCACAGTGGGGCAAGCTGATGTCATCGCTTTACATTTAAATGTGTAATAAATGCAAAACCAAATATTAAAATATCAAAGCATCCCATGATTATGCAGGTCTTCAAGTTTCATTAGTAAACCTAAAATCTTGAAAGACAGAATATATTCAGGACATGGTCACTTGCATTGGTCACCTTAAAAAAAAATTATGTTACAATTATGGTACAAATAATAATTCAACAACATAAACTTACAGCATCTTATCAGCAGGACTGAGTTGCCTATGCAGGGCGAGTGAAAATCCAAACAGGCTGCCTGATTCTCCGTTTTTCCTGAGGACATAGCGGGTGTCCAGGTTGAAAGCGGCAGTGTGCGTCCATACGAGCAGACAGCAAACTGCACAGAAAAGAGAGAGCCATTTGGAACTCCGAGAAGGCGCCATTTCTCTCCCTGTTGCGCCTTTTTTCGCGTCCGTCCCGTGTTGGGGCTTTTCCTTTCCTGCCGGGTCTCTGAGGATTTAGAGTGAAGAGCAGGCAGTTTCCCAGCCCTCCTGTACCCACACTGCCATTCATTAGCATGTCCTGAGCCCCTCACCTGCCTGCCCACACACACACACACACACACACACGCATGCACACACACACGCACACACACACACACCCATGCATGCACACACACACACACACACACGCATGCACACACACACACACACATGCATGCACGCATGCACACGCGCACACACACACACACACACACACACATGCACGCACACACACGCACACACGCCCGCACACAAACACACATGCACGCATGCCCACCTGCACACACACAAACACGCACACAGTATATACATGCACACACACGTGCACACACACTCTTATACACATACACATACACTTCAGTATGTTCGTTTGGCCCCTGCAGCTACATTCAACCAAATTATATATGTGTATATGTGTATATATATAATTACTGCAGTTTCACAGGGTACAACCTTTTCTGAGATTTCATTTAAGCATTTGTGGCATTTAGGCTGTTGCATGTACTGTTCCAAAAGCTTATAGTAAACAGATATTTTGAAAACACAGAGTAAATTAGCTATTTTGGGAAGATGTAGCCCTCTTTAAGAATGCTTTTGATTGGTCAAATGAGTTTGAAAGGATCCTGAAAATTTTAAAGCAGTGAGAGAAAAAAAAAAACTGTGAAAACCAGCAGTGACAACACTAAAGAGCAGATATATCTTATTGGAAAAAGTTATATCCTTAGAGGAATCATGCCAGGATCCTGAAAACAAAACAATTGGTGCAACTGGCAAAATACTCACACTGTGCCTGCAGTAGTGAAGGTCAGGGCTGGACAAGAGTGCACTGTTAAAAAGTACTTAATGCAGCAAAATGCTCCACTTTTCCAGGTTCTAAGTAATTGTCACACTGCATAAGCTACCACACAATGTCCCACACATTAAGATGTTGAACAAGCCACATTAATAAGTTGCTTAACACAGTATTTGTTGAAGACCCAGACAGCAACAGGTCAAAAACAGCGGGCCCACCCCCCAGATCCAGGCTCTCTCACGTGTGCTTGTTCAAGGTAGATATGAGAATGAGTCTGGTGTTCTGTCATGCTTTACTACCCCCTGCTGGTACTTAATTTCATCAAACACTCTCTAGATTACAAATGTAGGGTTAATTTATCCAAATCCCCTTTCCCACACCCAATGCCTCTACCCTCTCTCTCTGCTTTTTCTCCTTTTCCAGCTGCTGATCTCTCAACTGCAGCTATATCTGTCTGTCCAGTGAGGAAGAAGCAGTCTTCATAACTGAAAACATCTCTACAGGTGTCAGTCCGGATTCAGTCCTTGCTCCTCTCCTCTTCCCTCAAAACTAAGTTTCTAAGTTAGTTTTGATGATACTGATCCCACTGATGATACCCAAACCTTTCCCCTCCTTCCCTCTCCAAACACTGATCACAACGTGCATCTCATCATGCCAACATTACATCCTGTGTTGGATGGCAAACCATTGCCAAAAATTCTTCTAGGAATCTCCTATTGATACCAAACAACAAATTGTCCCTCTCTGAGAACATCATGGCAGTTTGTCAGGCCTGCAGTTTTTTCTTGTTCAACATCCAGAGAATCCACCCCTTCCTCACCACGTACTCAACCCATAATATAGTTCACGGGTTATTTTTTGGACGAATAAATCCCCCACCTTGCTGGTCTCCCTGTCTCCATAAATTGTTGCTTTTTTAAAATTAATTTGGCAACTTGTAGCTTATGTTTAGATCCCTTTGTATTGCCACATAGCTAGTTTTTAGAAGGTATCATACGGAAGACAGGAACTGTTTGTTGCACTATACAGTAGGTGTTTCGTAAATAGTTTATACAATGTCTCATTGTTACAAAATGGCTTGCTCTGGTTGACTTGATCATAAGGCTGTTGCCCATTCTTGCTCTGCCTTCTCAAAAAATCCACAGGAATTCCTGAGGTAATTGAAAGACATCTATGCACATAAATCTAGCATGTTATGGTGTCTCCTCTCCTGTATGGTTTTATTGCCTCACTGAAGATACACCAGAATACAGACTCGTTTGGAGCGTCAGGGCCCAGCGTAGCCACTCTGTACCACAGTGGATTGGATTTACAGTCTGAATTCCCAAATCTATAGCATTCAGTTGAAATCAATTGAATGTCTTAACTTCCATGTATGTAATGGTTGCTGAGGCCAGCCAGTTGAGAATTTACTTTTTTTAGGCAGCTCCAGTTTAAAGTGGAGGTCAGCATTGCATGATTGGCCTTGTCACGTGGCTGAAATATTTTGCCCAAAGGTGGATATTTTGGTCCTGACTGGACTTAGTTATTGCCTATAACCATCATCTCGGTTGTTCAATGCAGGAGTAAATTATTGTCTCCTGAGAGGTAATCAATAACTAAGCTGAATTACTTCCATGTTTGGTCTCCTAAAAAAAAAAAAAAGAAAAAAGAAAAAGATAAGCATTTTGATAATATTACAGTGCTTAACTTTCAAGAATTTATGGCTCAATTTTGACTCATTGTCATCTTGTCAGCTCTTACATAAGCCAGTTCCTGCCATAGCTGAACCCGAGCCCCTATCAGTGCTTCAACTCGGCATCCCGCATCAGGGTCGACGCCCTCCGTCCCCGCAGGGCGAAGAATTTATGAATGACTGCTGAGGGGGAAGTCGGTGCAGTTTCAGATTTTTTGTTTTGAGTTACGTTTTGGAGCAGAGAATAAGCGTTGTTTTCCTTTGCTTTGTGTTAGGTCTTCAGTTATTGCTTTCTACCTCATTTGCTTTGGTTTCCATGGCACTGGCATTGGAAGGGTAATTCTAGCAAGGTCTTTATCAGTGACATCATACTCACCCCATTATCAGTAACATCATACTGAATCCATTATCAGCGACATCATACTCACCCCATTATCAGTGACATTATACTCACCCCATTATCAGTGACATCATACTCACCCCATTATCAGTGACACCATACTCACCCCATTATCAGTGGCATCATACTCACCCCATTATCAGTGGCATCATACTCCCCGCATTATCAGTGGCATCATACTCACCCCATTATCAGTGACATTATACTCACCCCATTATCAGTGACATTATACTCACCCCATTATCAGTGCCACCATGGTCTATCTCTCTGTGGGGATTCCCTGGTCTCAGATGCCGACTGTGGAAAGAATCACACTTTTAAGTCCCGGACACTGATTCATAATGCAATCCAGGTGTGTGTGCGCGCCTCCATAACCAGTTGGTGTGACCATCAGATTTCCCTCATTCCATCTCACTAACCGAGCCCTGCCACAGTCCTGTTGGTTGGTTCTGTCACTTTACAGCTCAACTAACCAATCGATGAATTTATCAATATAAATTGGGATTATAACTTTTTAAACTTTTGACATAATAATTTCAATTGTTTAATATTTAGACAAATGTAGGCCTACAGGTTTTAAGGGGTCTTCTGTTGCTTGTTCCGTTGGGCTACTTTTCAGAGAGGTACAGTAACCTGTTAAAGTGGGGATAGTTAAATAGTAGACTGGGCTATATTCAGAGCTGCCACACCTTAAATTGCATCTAGATCTGACTTGCCTAACAGTGTTAACAACCCAAATTGTGCCAGTTGTCCAGATTGCAGTACATATGTTAACGAGGCTTATCAATACTGATTTCAAATACACCAGTGTTCAATTTTATTGCTGTAGATTAAATAAAATACTCAACCCCACCTACAGTACCCTCCCCCCAGTCAGCAGTCTTTGAAGCGTCGCAGGGAAGACTGTGCGTTTAGATACACATTGTTTTGTATATTGTCTGTACAATGCCACATTGTTACAAAATGGCTTCCTCCGGTTGACGTGACTGTAAGCTCCATTGCCTGTTTTTCTCTCCCCGTTCCCCAAAAATCCACAGGAATTCCTGAGGTAATTAAAAGACATGGTGAGCCCCTTATCTATGCACATAAATCTAGCATGTTATGGTGTCTGGTATCCTGGAAGGTTTTATTACCTCTGAAGAAACAGCAGAACACAAGCCAGTTCGGAGGGTCAGGGCCCAGTGTGCCCACTCAGTAACACAGGGTCATTACTGCATTTTGGATTTTAAGTTTGAATTCTCAATCTGAGCAGTTAAACTGAAGATATCAACTCATGTCTTAATTTCCATGTCGGTAATGGTTATTGAGGCCTGTCAGTATGGAATGTAAATTTTCTTTAGGTGGCTCCAGTTTAAAGCAGAGGTCAGGGTTGTACATCTGGCCTTGTCACTTGGAAGTAATATTTTGCCTGAAGGTGGAGAATTCACTACTGTCTGGACTTAATTATTACCTAAAACCATCTTCTCCATTATTAAAAACAGAAGTACCTTTCCATTTTGTTAAAGGAATTTAATGACGTGCGCTGAATTCCCTTCATGTTTGGTCTTCTTAAAAAGAGTTTAAAACACCAAAAACTAGTACTAATCTCCATTTTTGTCCGATCTTACATAAGTATAACCGAAACCAAGCCCCTTTCAGCGCTTCAACTTTCCATTGCGCAATCAGAGTCGATATCCTCAGACCCCACAGGGTGGACAATTTATGAACGACTGCTGAGGAAGACGTCTGCATAGTTTTAGCATAGTTTTTTATTCTTTTGCTTTATGATAGGAAGGGTGATTCTCTGGCACACAGCAGTAGATCAGATCACTTACAGGCATCAAGACCAAGGAACTGCCAGTGGAACTTCAAGACTTCAAGTTCTTAGGAGGCAAAAAGCTGGAGGCGGTTATGAAAAGATTTTCAAAGCCATGGACCTTCAGATGAGCACCATGAGTAACGATCAGCTTATTCTACCAAACTGAGCAAACAGGACAAGAAGGGCAATGGTCAGAGAAGTCAGCGAGAGGTCAGCTATGACAATGACAGAGCTACACAGCTCAATGTCTAAAATGAGAGAAACTTTCCAAAACAAATCATTTTACAGTTCTGGCTTCTTTGGGAGAGTGGGCAGACAGAAACCACTTCTGAGAAAGACCAAAATTAAGTTAACATACTTACATTCATTCACAGTGGAGACTGAAGCCATGAGACAGGCACTTTCTGGAAGAAGTTGTGTGGTTTGATGAGAACTTTTGTGGCCTGAATGCAAAGTCACTATGTTTGATCCAAACCAAATACAGTCCGTCTCCCAGGTAACAGCATACTGTACCTGCCAGCAAGCATGGTGGCGGCAGCATCGTACTGTCGGGTTGTGTTTCCGCAGGACAGCCTGAGAAGCTTGTTGCCTTGCCGTCTTTGAGGAAAGCTTGTTTGGTTCTGCAAGAGGTCTGCGTTCAGGGCGGAGATTCATGTTCCAACAGGACAATGACCCAAAGCACAAGGCTAAAACCACAAAGGAATGGCCTTACAACAAGAGGGTCAGTATTCTGGAATGACCAGAATGCACAAGTTCCAAGACTTAAGTCGCACTGAAAATCTTTGGTATGATCTCAAAATTGCTGTCCACCGACACTCTGTCCAACTTGGCAGAGAGGAGCAAATTTGCATGGAGGAATGGGCAAAAATTTCACAATCTACATGTGCAAGGCTCAGACAGACATTTCTGAGAAAGCTCTGAGCTGTAAATACTGTCAAAAGCCTGTATACTGACTGACCATAGGGTGAATAATGAGAAATCTAAATCTTTAATTTTTGTAAAAAAAAATTTTTTTTTAATTGTTGATACAACAGTTTTGCATCATGTGTTGAATTTATTGTGTTGGTGAAGACAGAAAAAAATTATTCCATGCATTTATTTTAAATGTTAAGGTGTAACAGGCCGAAATGTGAAAACTGTGCTCTGCCATGATTGAATGAAGTACAGATCCTGGTTTCTAATGACACAACAGTACAGTGACCCTGTGTATGGCTATGGCTTTGACTCTGGCACTATGAAGCATAAGAGAACACACAGGAACAGCCTAAACGCTGACAGTGTCACAACTGAAACAAAATAAATTTCTACGGACTGTTTATTGTGTTTTATTTATTGCATTATTTCAGAAATGATAATATTTTAGTTGGTAGGCCTTCATTGGAGGTGATGAGCTGACAGTGCGAAAATATTCAGCAGGAGGACTTGGACAAAAAAATCTATTTTTAGAGTGCTTGCCTGCACAGGAGAGAGGCCATGATTCCATTTATCATTCCATCCCATTTATCATTCCATTTTAAGCAAGTGAGCTTAAATCTGCTCTGCCCTCAAAAACCTGTCAGGTTTTCTGACACGGGGCAATACTAACTTGTGAAAATTACGTTTAGAAAATGACCTACAGTGGAAAGATGTCAGATACAGAACTCAGATGCACGTAATGTAAGATGTTGATTGACAAGGTGGAGCAGATGAAGAAAAATGGAATGATCTTAAAAGGAAGACCAAAGGAATTCAACTTAGGTGTCGGGATTTGAATCGACTCAACTACTCTGGAGGTATAAACCAAATCCAGCAGCATTTCATTCAGGTTACTGTATGTAAATCTTTGATTTATTTATTAAATTTTGGAAATATTTTGGTAAACACTTTTTCTGCACGGTGGTGGGGAAAAAAAATTACTTGGAATGTATTCCTTCCAAAAAAGAAAAGTCCACACTTATATTAACTGTTTTTTTTTTTAGTTTAATGCATGTGTCTCTGGTAAAATGAACAGTTAAATGGTGAACCAGTGGCAACAAGCCAAATTTGCCATGCGTTCACATCATTTTTTAGAAACAAAGATTATAGAACTTAAACACTTTTTCAACATCCTTAAGTGATTAAGAAATTGCCTGTAACAAAAACCAGTATACAAATAGGGTCCCCAGAACCACATTTGGGAACCAGTGGCTTAAAAGGCAAATGCTGTGTAGAGTGTCCTGCTAATGAGGAACGCTCACTTTGCCTACGGACGTTACACTTACAAAATCACAAAATCTGGCTTCAAATGAGCTAGGTGTTTTTCATTGTGTTCCCAAAACAACAACTGCATTTTACCATAAAATTCAACCGATTGTGTAACTTAACTTTTGTAAGTCCAAATGGAAACCACCTTGGTTTACTGAGAAAGTTACACAGTATAACACAAAATAATTCCACCTTTACAGGAAACAAGTTGGTTGAACAATAACATTTTGAATGCATGGAAAAATTTACATGGCAAATGCAGTAATATTAAATGTCATGAGTAATGTCTAACATCAACATGGTTTTGGCACAGGACCTGGTTATCCTCAGGTCAAGGGCATAACTTTAGTTTGAATATAGGGGGGGACTGAAATGCATGGACCCCGAGAACTGCAAGCCCCTAGTGGGGTCCATTGGCATGACCCCCCGGATTTTTTTTTTTTAAAGAACAGCTGTGAAAAGATAATTAATGGTGAATTTTAAAGGAAAAATACGACAGGCTACTGATCAATAAGGCTGGGTGTTTGTCACAGAAAATATTGGCTGAAGTCACAGAACAGTCATGGAAAAGCTGTTGAAACTCACAAAAAATCTGAAGAAATCATGTTCTTTTTTAAACATTAATTTATTAAATTAATGAATAAATTTCATGTGCAGCATTGGGAAACAAATGAAATAGCACATGCAATTGTAGCAACAGTAACAAGTGCTTGAAGTTTTAAAAAAAAATCTACGGACAGTTGACTGCTGTTTGGAACAGCCTATGAGTGAAACACATTGAAAGGCTGGTGCATTTAATCGCTTTACTCTGCCATCGCTGAAAGACCCAACCTTACTCATCAGTAAGTATATTCTAATCACATTATGAAATTGTTATCTGACCTGTTCTGGTGGGGGTGGGGGGTGGGGGGGGGGGTTGTAAATGATGCTCTTGCCTCAGGTACAGGAAGCAGGCTATCGATTGTCTTCGGGTGCTGGAAAGAGGGCGTCGATGGCAAAGTCGGACAGGAATGAAGGGAAGTAGGACAGAGGGATCCAGATGAGTTTGGCGTCCCATCCTGGACTGTAGCGGGTGCGGGGATGTCGCGCAGACAGAGCATGCTCCATGCACCCGGTCACCTTGGAGATGTCTGCACTGCACAGGATGTTCACGAAGAATCTCTGGGATTCCAGATCTGCGAGACAGGGAGCCCTTCCTGATGAACCGCAGGCACACTGTATCTGACCACATGTCCTTTTCTGAATATTCTAATTGTGCTTCTTCTGAAGGTAGGACTTCACTGCGCCAAACAGACTTGGCCATCCTCAGCCGATATGAAGCATATTAATCTCTTAGAGGAACAAACCTAAACACTGAAACAAGCATGAAACTCCAATGGTTGCCAAGGCCCATTTTTCCCCCAAATTTTAAATCTGCATCCAAGTAGGTTCAGATTCTCTTAATCTCCAATTTGGTGACTCCAATTTGGTATGATTTTCCTTTGGTTTTTCAAAAGGTCACAAGATTTTATGATCGCTGTCCAGAGTGAAAATAAGAAAGATTATGCAATTTTGATCTGCAATACTTAAAAAAAAAAACATCTACTGGGCACAACTACAATTTCACTAAACCAATGACCTCGCAGGTAGAAGACCCTTTCTCTATCCATTATGGGACATGCTATATGCCGAGGACATCTACCAAAAGCCAAGGTTGGAGCTCAGCCAGAACTAAATAATTTAACATATTATAATTTAGCATCGCAATCTCTCTAGAGTGGACATATCTCTGAGCCTCCAGACTCAGAGAATCCAGGTGTAACTTACGTAATTGTAAACCTGTTGGCGCAACGTCAAACATGAGCAAAATGGTTTCATTATGGCAGTTCATCTGTGAGCAATTAAAAGACGAAAGTGCTGATTATTGCAAACTCGGGGCTTAGCCAAAACATATACTGAAGACGGACTGGGGTATTCTCGTATCTGGGTCACTGCATCTGATGTTACAACATCTGCATCTGTGAATAACCAGGAATCGTTTTGGTTGGATTCCCACAAAGTGGCAGTGGGATGCCATTTACTCACATTTCTCCAGATATGCTGCTCCGTACGAGTTCCTCACTTCTGCAGGGAGCTGGTTCCACAGCCTCTGTAGGTCCGTTTCTATGAGGTCCAACCTGGTAACTCCAGTCTTAAAGAAGCCGGGCTCAATAATGCTGACTTTCACTCCAAAGGGCTTCATGTTCCTCCTGAACACAGGGAATGACCAATCCACTCAGTGCGATGCAGCCAATACAGAATCCTTACTGATGTGAAAATGACGTTTTTAATCAAATGGAAACTGGAGTATTCTGTATTTCATGCATAGAGAGCTACAGGAGGTACTTATATAAGCCAAGACAGTCTAATCGTTAGCATTCATTAATAAGCAGAGCTCATCAGGATGAATTCCCATGTGATTTTGACAGTGCTGATGTCTCTTTAAGAGCGAGTAGAAATCAGACATACTGTTAATCAGATGTGCAAAGGAAGCCATCACTCTACCTCAGGCTGTCGGAGAAAGCCTCAACCCCCGACTTGGACAAGCAGTAACCTCCCCCAGTTATTGCCAGCCTCCCCATGATACTGGCCACATTAACCACCCTGCCCTGGGCCTTCTTCACAAGGGGGAGGAGCCTGAGGGTGACTTCAATCACCCCGATCAGGTTCACATCTAGAACTTTCTTAAAGTCCTCTAACTGCATCCATTCTGATGGGCCAATAGGAGTGGACCGTCCGGCATTGTTTACCAAACCCCACAGACCTGGAACAAACCAGGGAAATAGGACATTCCACTTTAATGGCAGTAGGTACCAATGGAAATGTATGATTTCCAAGTTGAGAGTTAGATGTTATTGAAGTACAGCTAAGCATCTCTTTCCTAGAGCTCACGTCTGAGGATGGCTTACCTTGCTCCCCGACCTCCGCGCGAACAAACTCCACGGTGTTTTCGATGCTGGTGCTATCGGTAACATTCAGCAGGACTGTTTTTAACCTGGAGGACGTGACATTCTTCAACTGTGAAGAACCTTTCTCTGTCAAACAGGCGGCTATAACACGGAAACCTCGCTGGTCAAGCTGTTGAGCCAAGGCGTGTCCAAAGCCACTATCACATCCTGTCACTAAAACCCATTTCTGAGCTATGGCAGAGACCTTCAGAGAGTCTCTGACACACCAAACAACAGCAGCAGCAACTGCTACAGCAGCCAGGAAGCTTGAGAAAAGATTTGATAAGACTATCTGGAAAAGAAATAAAGAATATGAGAGTCAGAATCATTATATGTCCTAATGTACAGATTTGTAGTGGCTCAATAAAATTCACAAAAACTATTTATTTCTCCTTTGTAGTGATGATGTTCGTAATATAATATTAACACTTCTGAAATGCAACATAGTACTTGAATTTAATTTTAACAAATCTCACCTGAATAACACCATATGGGACATTCTCCATATCTGAGACCTGGGCAAAATAAAGTTAATGGCAAGTTATGTACTGAACATACAACAAGTCTGTCAGTAGGGAAAAATGCAAAGTTTCCCACCCATGCAAAGATGGTGGTACTTTTCTAGTACTTTATACTATATGTCTGAACTAGACTGAACTGCCATACTTACATCCAAGCTGTGTGACTGCAGCCATTGGTTTAAAGCCAGCAGTGCAAATGTGTGCATATTTACACAACGAAAACACACTTCCACGATTTAATCTGAAGGGAACATGACTTTCCAGGGTTTCCTCAGATAAACAGCCATACATTTCTCTTTGAGAATGTTGTTGATTACTTGTGTCTTCTCACATTCAGCACAATAATAGTCTCAGATCATCTCAGATAATCACCTCATGTACGGGGCTGCTATACATCACAGGCATTAGGACACTAGCCAGAGGCAATGATATAATAAATTTGTTTGATGCACCTGGTCACTCAAGCGCTTAATAGTCTCTTTAAGGGCATAAAAAATTCAATCAGACCAAAATAAAGCTGATAAACTCAGTGCCATTTGTCAATAAAGTCTGTTTTGCTCTCCTAGGATCTCAATTCAGTGCTGGAAATAAAAGATTCTAGCCAATGAAAACAAGTTTTTACAAAGTTATTGACACAAAGTACACAAAATATTCTTGAATGTTCCCACTAAATGTGTTTTTATCGCACATTCTTTACATCCTAAATGCAGCTCAATTGCAGCACGATTAATAATACATTCTTTGGCATGTTCTTTCTTACACCTCAGATTACACTGTGCTGTCTCCATTTTCACCATTTCATGTAAAATGCGTGAGGTAAACCTACAGTACCATTGCTGCCTGGTAAAAAGATCCCCCCAATTGCTTTGTAGAAAGTGGTGGAGATGGTGTAGCTCCTGTTCCAGGTCTCAGTATGTTCTCCAGTGTAGTGGCGGAGATGCTTAATGCTTTAGCTCCTGTTCCAGCACTCAGTCTGAACCCCAGTTCCGCGGTAGAGATGGTGTAGCTCCTGTTCCAGCACTCAGACTGATCCCCAGTTCCTGGTTTGTTTTGCCATAACAGCCACGTAGCACTGCTGCTTTGGCCAAAGTACCAGCACAACATCAAAGGTCGGGGCAGGAAACCAAGAGATAAACCTTTCCTCTGTCATTCATTATGAGACTTTCTACCTTTGGAACCTTACATAAGACAGCGCCCCAACACACTGTCTAGTCAGCTCACAATTATAAAATTATGTTAGGCTGATTGCTGTGTGAAATATATCACCAAACCGAAAATTAGCAAGACGCAGGGAGAGATAAAGGGTTAAGAAACCATGAGATCCAGCTTGTCGCTCAAGCTCCTTGTATATTATATTTCTATCCTTCTTAAGCAGTGAATATAGTGGGAAGCAGGCATCTACTGCAGACAGTTTATTTGTATCAAGCTAATGTGACAAGGACATTTTAAGACACTAAATATGCAAAATGCCCCATTGTAGCAGAAAGCTGTCTCATCAAACTTTTTTTTCAGTTCCTTACAGTCCATGGCATGCAGTCGCCCCATGGGACTGCAGGCCACAGCCAGCATTGGCACAGTCCGGATTCGATTCAAGGCCATAGCACAGTGTGGTGCCTTACCTGAATGAGCCACCCAGCAGCCACAGAAACAGGTGTTTAACACAATGCAACATGGGCTCATTACCATTTAATTTGTCTTTTGAACTTTTCACTTTCCAGAAAAGGATACATTTCAAAAGCCAGGTGTCAACATTTTGGACTTCATTGTTTTCAGCTGTTGGCGAAGTTGCTGTATGTCCTAGTTTTCTGTTGGCCTTTTTTTCACTGCTGCAGTACAATGTCAAACAGACTTTAATTAACTATGAATCTCTGCTTTTCAAATAAACATGATCCTAATTTAAAATAAAATTAACTCTAAAATAATGCTGCTTTTATTTTTTATTTCTCATGCACAGAACTTTGAATTTATCTACTACAACAACAACAATACTAAATGTCATCTTCCAGATTATTGCTAAATTCTGGATTCAGTTCAGATGTGATGCTGTTTTATTTGCACATAAGGTACCAAAGGTAAAAACAGAACGTCCCCATGGGGCTTAATAATGAAACACGTGTGTATACAGAAACACATACATACTGCTAAAACAATGAGAAACTACAGTATGCAACTGCATCCATGCAGATTTACAGCTTGGGTTACAATTACTTTTTAAACAGTGTTAAAAACAGGTGTTTTACCAGCAAAACGGATAACATGGCACAATTTTCAGTGCTGTATGAGGCAATACCTGTAAGAACGGCGTGTAATTAGCTAGATATTTTTACAATATGTAAGGTAAGGACAAATTAAACAGTAGGATAAAGTAAAACTGCTGCATATTTCACCACATACCCTCCTCTTAATACCCACTGGCTTGCTTCCTGGCACACAACCTCACAGTGTTCTTTCCAAGAAGCCAATTCATAACATAATTTAATGCGATACCAGTCTCATATTTGCTTAAAATCACCAAAGTCTAGCCGAAGCAACCTGTGTGATTATTTTAAAGTTTTTCTATTCATCCTATATTTTTATATTTTTATTTATAAGTTTTCTTTTTTTTACATTAAATTATAATTTATTTTGTTGAAACCAATAGGAAAATGATTTAACCCTGCGTTGGCATTACTGGTAAGAGTCAGAACTCAGAAATAAGAAGGTTCTTATCAAACAACAGAGAAAATAAGTGAAGCATTTTTGACTGTCATTAAGAAATAAGGGTCTAATAAAGAAATAGACTTCATTAGAAATAAAAGTCCAAGGAACACCACAATGCAGCTTTGCCCTGCATTGTGGTGTTGACAAATATGTATCATTTTCTGTTACAAATTCCGGGGAATCCACAAAAGGATGTGTGATGCTTTTACACTCATTAAACTGCAACAAATGCCAGAGAAGAATCATGCATGATTCACAATGCACTGACGGGATGAAAGGCAAGGGCTTTCAAACAGTTATTCAAACAAAAATCAGTACTTTAATCAAAAGTAAAACTCACTAGATATCTATCCCTATAACAATACTATCCCTAAAGGGAACAGAAAAAAAGAAGCAACAGCTAAAGAGGGTCAGGGGAGCCATTGTGCAGTCTGAAGTGGTGGGTCGTCAGTCTACGCTGGAAGAGGTTACTGCTGTTCTGATTGCTGATTGCCCAGGTATGTGTTAATGCCAAATTAAGAACCAAAAAGTGCAGAAAAACAGTAGCAAACAAACTGATTCCAAACAGTAGGGGGGAAAAAACGCTTACCAATCCTTTTAGAGACTCGGTCCTTTTGCAAGAGTTCTGTTATGCATATAGTCTGTTCTCCATATTGTTCTGAGTAAAATCCCTTTTACTTAAAAAAAAAAAAACCTTCCAAATCCCCCCCCCCCCCCCCCAACGACCAGACATGGTAGGCATGAGGGTCACCCATAGATAGAATCTAACTCTGAAGGCAATAAATCATGGATCTCGCAAAGGATTGCATTGCATATTTGTCCTCTGGAACTGCATTCCAATTACAGCATAATTAAAATCTAACACTCATTGTGTTAAAGATGCTAAAGCCCCCCCCAGCCAGCGCCACAGAAGGCAGGCCATAAAGAGGTCTAAGACCCAACACATTTACAGTATCAACTCTTTGGGTTTTGCCATCACACCTGATTCCCTTGTTCAGTGGTCCCAACCTTTACAAAATGAAAGCAGACCTTGGTCATTTGCCGGCAAGTTTAGTTCAAACGTACTCTGAAGCTTCGGACTGTCAATGCACATTAACCCACACCTGGTATCCCTCTGAAAACTTGAGCAAGCACATTTTCTGTGGTCATTATAATACCTGGCTTGTCTGGCGTCTGGCCCTTGCCCTTTTCCTGACCTCATCAGCAAGAGGCTGCTGCCTGTCGGTGGTGTTATTTGCAGGGTCTCGGGCTGATGGTGCATTGTGTAATGAGTCTTTCATCTGGACCTTTAAGACTGAGTCAAAGTTCCAGCTTTATGCCACTGGTCTCATGGGTGGCTGTGTTGCATGTGCATCAGAACTCCACACTGACATCCACACACCTCAGTCCCTGGGATGTTTGCTGACAACAGAATTGTCTTTTGAGAGTCCGGTTCACTCTGTCATGTTTATGTGCAAGCAATAAGCTGATGTCATTTCCTGTGTGATTTCCCAAGATGTGCACGCTTCAACCATCAGCTTGCCAGTGAATAGAGGTCCCCTGTCAGAAACTAAAGAACTGTGGCACTCCAAACCTGGTGATCGGTGAGAACTTCAGGTTGCACTCCATCCAGAAAATGTCTCCACCTCTTGACAGCCCAGACACACAGCCAGACATTCCTTCTATGATGATGAATAATTGTCCCGTGTCTCCTTGAGGCTTCTGGAAACACACGCAATGACTCCTCAACCCTCAGGTTGGACCTGAACAAGAGCAGCCCCTAGCTCAACACCCCTGGCACTAGTACGCACCTGGTAGGGGAGAGAAGGGTTTTGGCTGGACTAAGACTGGGGGGTGTTTCAGGGCTTGTTTCCGCACGTCCATGGCCTTCTGACATCTAGAAGTCCATTCCCAAACCACTCCTTTCTTTTGCAGGCACTTGAGAGAAGCTGCTATGTCCTGCAAATTTTGGGGTAAATTTGTGGTACCATTCTGTGAGGCCAAGAAACCCCTCCGATGTTTTCAACTCAGAAGGAGGATAGTTGACCATAGTAGAAGTCTTCTTTTGCTCAATTTGTAGATCTTCTGACTCAACCATCATCTTTCTTAGCCAGAAGCTTCCACAGTGACCACAGTGGCTTTCAAACAGTTATTCAAACAATCTTCTGACATACCTATCATATTTCTTAGCCAGAAGCTTGCACAGTGACCACAGTGGCTTTCAAACAGTTATTCAAACAATCTTCTGACACACCTATCATATTTCTTAGCCAGAAGCTTCCACAGTGACCTTTGCAACCTCTACAGTAAGCAAATCTGCCTCACCTCTCACTCTCCACATGATCAGCCAAGAGAATATGTTTGAGCATCGGTGTGGGCTTCTGTCTGCACCGTGCCCACATCAGCTTGTGGTCAGTGGCTGGAATTGAATACATTTAGGAGAAATGGATTCAGGAGGTCTGCGGTTGTGTGTTTCTGTCATAGTTAGTTCATAGATGTAACCCAGTCTTTCTCTATGATGGCCTCCAATTTAGAATTACAATTATTAGGATGGCAGGTATTCCATCCTGCCAAGTATAACCTTTGTGGGGAAACTCATTTCTATTTCTGAAACCCGTTCTCTATCAAGCTCACTCATACAAAAACAATGTTGCCTATTTGCATTAGGTAATACATATGATTATGTTTAGAATCACATGCAGCATGTAGGTTTATATAGAATGAAATTCCAGCAGCACCAGGAACACAACAAACTTCAATGTAATAAGGCACCACTCATTTTACAAACAAAGCCAACAGACAAGGCAATCCTTCTGTCCATCAAATAACAATCAACATCAAAATCCCAAATTTAAATTCAGTTCCATCTCCAACAAATAAAAGAAAGTACTGATTATGTCCAATCAGATTAGGGAACCCCAAAGCATACTGCCCCTCTTAGTGAGATATGTCATTATGTGACAGTTCCAATATGTCCCCAAAGGTGCTGGCCTGTATTCCTGAAAACAACTGTTGACTTTTTAAAAAGCCTTCCAAATATTTCTCTATGTATTCTTACACCATGGCCGTTCTACACTCTGTAGAGCGGAGCTCCTCATTGGCTGTGGGAAGGGCTGCCTCTGTTGAGTGATCAGCCCTGAATCCAGACTGGTGATGGTCTAGGAAGTTATGAAGTCTGAGAGAGAAAAGTAAAGAACTTGTCAAAAAAAGAACCTGTGAGAGTTTTGGAGAGAAATGGAAGAAGAGAGATGGGACGATAGTTCTGGATGTCAGAGAGGGAAAGAGTGTGTTTTAAAGTCTCCCATAGTGCACTTGGATACATGTGATTTGGGGCCTGATGCCTCATTTGCCTTCAGTCATTTCACTTGTCTATCCCACACCTCAATGTCAACTAAAATATTCTGCTTACTGAATGTGATTGCAACTACTAATCTGGTAGAGTACTCAACCAAATATACATTTGGTTGTTAATAATAGCCTTATTATAAGGATAAGCATCCTTCTTGCATTTAATATGCCCTACTCAATGTATTTTTTCTGCCTTAACTTTCCCATTTCAACTGCAGTTTTGAAAACATGTGCTTCGGATGACCTTTTGCGTTATGGACAATATGCATTTCAAGAAAAATTTTGTAACTTTTTGTGGCCTGTAAGCAGATTGCCATGTGTGTGTGTGTGTGTGTGTGGGTGCTTGTACCCTGTAAGCAGAATGCTGTGTGTGTGTGTGAATGCTTGTAACCTGTAAGCAAAATGCCTGTGTGGTGTACCTGGGCCGGTCCTGTACTGACTGGTTGTGGAATTATTCTCTCTCCACCACCTGTGTTGAGAGAAGGAGAGCATTTTATTCCAAGCCCAGAGGCAGAGAGCAATCAAAGGTGGAGCTGTCACACAAGAATGCATTGCCAAGCAACAACTACACAAATCCGGTCACCGGACCTGACTTACTTATGCTGAAGGAAAAAAAAAAAAAAAAACTGCAAAAAAATAAATAAAATAAATTCTAGGAAAGTCTGAAACATATGATCTGTGTGAGAACATGTTTTTCTAAGGCTACACATGGTTCTGTGTTGGGGTTGGGGGGGCGGGCAGTCTTGGCCTTTGTTCTTGCGTCGCAGTGGAAAATGTGTTCCTGTGCAGAGCGCCGCGGAAATAAATCATCTATTCTGATTCACTATTATAATAATAACCTTTACCTGCATAGCACCTCTCTCACATTGCAGCTCACATTTAAGGCGCCACACTTTCAAATACATCTGAACTAGGCAACAAAGGCAAGAGGATTCTACGTGTCTGAACAAAGTGAATGGATTACAAAGAAAGAATGCCGCTACTCACTGTACTCCTACATCTATAAATTTAAACAGGCCTTTTGACACAAACGCAAAGAATCTGAGAAGATAAAACATTGAGATGCAGTTTGGTACTCTAGAGCAAACATAGCAGCTTTGATTCCTTTATATTCTAGATTCTACTTCATTCCAATAGCCACTAACAAAACTGTAACACGTGTCAATGGCAAATATAATTTTCTTTCCTGTCACTACAATCCCACATATTCAGATTTCATCATGAATTTATCAGACCCTCTTATCTACAGTGACTTACACTGTATGAGAAAACAAGTGAGTGTATTCACCTAATAATGATAATAATAATAATAATAATAATAATAATAATATACTTTTAGAAATTTCATACACATCACACGCAACGACATATACACAAGTAAATGAGGGTTATTCAATATAAAAACCACACTCCCCCATAGGTTTTTCAAATGTACTGTACTTCATAAAAGAAAAGGAAGTTGGGGGAAGTAGGGAAGTGAAGTTCAATTAAAAAATGTGCCGTTGGATGGCCTCCTTTACAACCAATAAAACGCTTTAAAGTCGATTGTGAAAGTGGAGGTGCGTGTGAGGATTTGAGTGCTGGAGGGGTGAGATTTAGTCTGGCTGCTGAGGGTTTGCAAGGACACAGCTAGCCCCGCCCCCCCCCCCCAAAGCCCCCATGCCCCTCCCCATCCTCTCCCCCCTCCAGCCAACAGGGAAGGGCCTCAGTCTCTTTACATAAAAGTGCTGGTCATCTTAGTAACATCTGGCACTGATAAAACCGTTGTCTCTGTTGTATTTCTAAGAAAAAGGACACTAGAAATATTTTTGAGATGTGATTTCGCACTTCGCTGTGAGTCTAAAGTCTCATCTACACACACGCTTGGTTGCCGCATGTGAAACAGCACAGCGAGTTGAGTTTACCTCACATCTTTTCTCTACATGGTTTTCCAATAGGCTGCATTTGTTATTCAGCTGTGCTTTGATTTAGTCACGATTAAGACATAATGTGCATACATGCATTCTGAAACAAGATTAAAAATCTTTACCTATGTTTTTCTTTTGCCTCCCCCTGTTGCTCATTTTTAATTATCCTGGACAATGGTGCACAGCTATATCTCTCTCCCCTCTCCCAGATATGTTAGCTCTCATGGTACTTGAGAATCATCAGTCCCCTCCATGCCTTGTCAGTGTTTCTATTGCATATTAAAATATCCCTCAACCTGAACTTATCAGTGCTTCAGGACAAAGATTCCTGCCTTTAATCAAAATTCTATGAAAAAAGAACATAAGCTTGGCCAGACACATATATCACATGCACTCAACAGAATGCATCTGTCTGAATATGTATTTCATTCATAATTCATGGGAACTACTGACATGTCAAACTAGTGCTTGTGACAGCTTGTGAAGTTGAAGGTAAACAGCTAATTTGAGCAAATCTTAGCCACTGGAAACTCACTGGAGAGTTGAAATACGCTAAATGATCAAAGTCTGAACAGGAAAACCAGTTTGATTTTCAAAAAAGGCAGCATTTTATCTTGAACAGATAAATAGGCCCAGTAACTTCCCAAACTTTAGACAGCGAAAGTTCATTCACAAAATCAGTGCATCATCACCAGCAATCAGCATCTGTTGCGTTATTGCAGTGTACTCTATTTTATGTTGTCCAAAATCACCTTTTCAAACACTTAAAAAAGGAAAACGTTTGTGAAACCAGACAGGCTGGGAATTGCCTTTTAAAATTTACGATTAAGCCACCTGTATTTCCAAATTATACCACCTGTATTTCCAGATTACACCACCTGTGTTTGTATCTGATAATTTGTAGCACTTCTACCCTTCAATTCCAAGTCATATTGTAGCATATATTTTTTTCAAAATTCAAATAAAAAGGCTCATCCTTCAGGATGTTAGGTGCTTGAGCAGGGGACGTCCAGCGACGCCCCAAGGAGGACCAGATTAAGTTGTAATGGGGGTGTGGATTTTTAAAGAGCTTTATTAATCATTATTTATAAAATACAATACATTTAAATACATTTTACATTCTTGGCTGTCCTGTCAATGTTCAGTGGACATCCACATTAAGTGGTATATCTCCTGAAATGGACTGAGAGCATAGCTGAACTTTAAAATGTTGTTACATGTCCAACAAAGACTTCTAACTCTACAGTAAATCACAATGAAGAGTAAGCTGTACGAACATACGGAGGTGGCAATTGGGAGTGTGTTTCATTCTGGCTGCTCAAGGCATGTCCCACAGACAACACGACGCGATTTTGCTCAGTGGGGAGAGGTTCGACTGCAGTAGCAAAATGATGGATTTTATATCATATCATAAAAATCCAGCATTTCAGAGCAATTTTATGAATGAAAATATGACACAGATGTACTGCAAAGCTATGCCGCAAGATGTCCGCACCTGATGTACACCATGTTCACTTCTGGTCTACAGCACCTCATCTACTGCCATTACCTTTGGTATGCTTCACTGACGGATGTAGTGTGTGCAGCATTGCACCTGACAAGAAGTTCAGTTCAGTCCTAATATGAATTTTTTGATCAATGGAGAGATTTGTAAATGAATCATGGCTGGTGAAGTCTGCCTGTATTCAGTAGAAAGAGACAGATCATTGGCATAGTACAGCCTGTTGAAAGAGATGGGTCATGTTTGGTATAGTACAGCCTGTTGAAAGAGATGGGTCATGTTTGGTATAGTACAGTCTGTTGAAAGAGATGGGTCATGTTTGGTATAGTACAGTCTGTTGAAAGAGATGGGTCATGTTTGGTATAGTACAGTCTGTTGAAAGAGATGGGTCATGTTTGGTATAGTACAGCCTGTTGAAAGAGATGGGTCATGTTTGGTATAGTACAGTCTGTTGAAAGAGATGGGTCATGTTTGGTATAGTACAGTCTGTTGAAAGAGATGGGTCATGTTTGGTATAGTACAGTCTGTTGAAAGAGATGGGTCATGTTTGGTATAGTACAGCCTGTTGAAAGAGATGGGTCATGTTTGGTATAGTACAGTCTGTTGAAAGAGATGGGTCATGGTTTGGTAAAGTCCAGTCTGTACAAAAGATATATCACGGTTGGCATAATACAATCTGTAAAAGAGATCGATCATGTTTGGTATAGTACAGCCTGTAGAACGAGATGGATCATGGTTGGTATAGTACAGCCTGTAGAACAAAATGAATTACATTTGGTATAGTACAGCCTATAGAATGAGATTAATTATATTTGGTAAAGTACAGCCAGTAGAACGAGATTAATTATATTTTGTATAGTACAGTCTCTGGAAAGAGGTGGACCATGGTTGGTAAAGTACAACCTGTAGAACAAGATGAATTATATTTGGTATAGTACAGCCTGTAGAACGAGACGGATTACGGTTGGTATCGTGCTGTCTGTAGAAAGCAGAAAGCAGGTGCATTAGTAGGTGGATCGGTGACTGATCTTTAGATTTTATTCAGGGTATCATAAATGGGCATTACACCAGCACCAGTGCATTAAAGCAACTTAGTGCATTACACCAGCACCAGTGCATTACACAGGCACCAGTGCATTAAAGAAGCTCAGTGCATTACACCAGCACCAGTGCATTAAAGAAGCTCAGTGCATTACACCAGCACCAGTGCATTAAAGAAGCTCAGTGCATTACACCAGCACCAGTGCATTAAAGAAGCTCAGTGCATTACACTAGCACCAGTGCATTAAAGAAGCTCAGTGCATTACACCAGCACCAGTGCATTAAAGAAGCTCAGTGCATTACACCAGCACCAGTGCATTAAAGCAGTTCAGTGCATTACACCAGCACCAGAGCATTAAAGCAGCTCAGGACATTGTTTGGAGGCATTAATGCTTTGGAGAAATGGCTGTCTCTTATTGTGCAACATAGCAAAAGTCTGACTGACCTCATCCAATTGTGTGGAAGGCAGAGTTCACAGAACCCACAATAAATCTCAGCAGCCCATGAATGCATCTCAAACAATGGCACAACAGGGTCACAAAGGAGACACAGCAGCAAAACCGTTAACATATCAAAACATTCAACAAAGCAGTAGAAAAGCACACTTAATATTATTTATATCACAAATCAGCAGATTAAGGAAAACTCCCACATGCCTTTGAATCAATTCTGGAATGCAGCTGACAAAATATTTGCCTGTTTAACCTGGAAAGCCAAATGCTACTTTGCGTCACAATCTCTGAAAAGTTTGCCTTCTTTCTGCCAGGTTGTCACACAATAACCAAACCCTGAAAGAACTGACTGACAGTGATTACATTTAACTCCAAAAAGTCAAAGTCAAACTTTCTCGTGACATACACACGCCCATGTTTACTTTTTCTTTGAGATCCATTTTTTTCACGTTTTTGTGGTGATTACGGGCAGAATAAAATGTATTTCATCTTATTCCCATTGTGGAATTGTAATTGAAAAATAAAAATGGCAGATCAGATTTCTACACAGATGTACTATACATCATTGTTTGGTGAATGCAAACTCTGTAAACAGACCTTAAAATTATCAAAATTGCAGTCATTTTGTTGGAGGATGTCTTCAATTGAATTAGAATTGTTTATTCTACAAGATAACGACAATTCACCTTCTTTAAAAGCAGTGAGAACAGAGGAGGAGAGAAAACATGAATGGAGAGATGTAGGTCTAATCAGAGGTTTTCTAGTCAACCGTGCTCATTGCTGACAATGTACAGGGGAGCCCTCATTTGACAGCTAACAATAATACTATCAGCAAAAATCTATTTACAACATGCTACTGGGCAAGTAGAATCAGAAGGCCAATTAATGCTGCACTGTGTCAGAGTTTAATCTCTCTGCCAAGTTAGGTAAGCTTTTAATTAACTATATTGATTTTATAGCTATGTTGATTACAAAAACAATTCTTACCATAGGGTGCCTATGCACCTATGGTTCTTGGCCCCTAATAATAACCACCATCATCTTAATAGATGTATTTTCAGTCCCATCATTGCTATATGCAGCGTACATTACGATGCATATACACAATGATTAAGTCATATTCCTCAACAGGCCTCCATGATCAAAAAGCTGTGCACAGCAGCGTTGAGATAAGTCCGGCCCAAAGCCAATCAGCCGCTAGCGCAGTCTCTCTCCCGGAGGAGACCCCACCTCTCTTTTAAAGGGGGAGGGAAGATGGGCTGTGGCTCACAAAGAGACTCTGCCTCAGGATGGCGACCACTACCGCAGACTCAGGGAACTAGCCGCACCTCTCCAAACCAGTCGGCTCTGCCTAACGCTGCCTGTGCACTGAACTGCACTGGACTGTAACTGCAACTGCAACTGCACACTGAACTGCACCCAGCACAGAGCCGACTGAGCCCCCAGTCTGCAAATTCAGGACTTCTCCCAGGTAAGAGTGGTGTGTGCTCATTCTTTTACAGCCCAATCAGCTCCTGTTAAAGAATCTAACCTAGTCTGGTAAATTACTGCACTAAAATGTATGAGAAGTGCATCTTCTGAACTTCTCAGATACATCCTCAGATGCACAAGATCTGTTGAACTTTTTCTTTTCTTTATCACACCTCTGATCTGCTGTTAAAGTTTAAAGCAAATAGCAAATCTGGATTCCCGTACAATGTAGTAATGTGTTTCAGAGATGTGCTGTCCTGAATTATGCTCTGGTGCATGTGTCTTAACCCTTTGAAGAATAGGTCTTTTGGAATGTATTTTCAAAAAAATTGAAGTCAGTGTTCTAGAACTTCATTGCTTTCAGCTGCCAGTAGTGATTGTTACAGCAGTATTAGAATGTTCAGTTAAGAATATTCCAATCACATGTTTGTGATCTCATGCCTTAAGATGTTAAATGTATGTTCTCCTGCAGAAGTCAAAGGCACATTTCCACAGTGGACAGTAGGATGTAATCTGATCTAATCTTATCCCTTGTGCATATGATTAGTTTTTAGTGCGCAACCCGCAATAGTATTTAGACTGACAGTGGCCCTCAACGTGCTGTTTTGAAATTTAACTTCTGTAACTTTTGATTTGCACAAGTTTAAGCTGACAAAAAAAAATACAATTGAGTGAATGGGAAGGTTTGTTTGCACAAATTTATCAGTTTGGCAAAAAAAAAAAACTGAAGTGCAGATTGCTTTGTGGTGTTAGTGGTAATGACCCTTTTGCGAGACTGTGACTGTCAGTACTGCAGATCTTATTTTGCTTTGTTGCTGGTGCATCTCTCACTCGTAGGGTTGATCGTCCGTGCCAGAGTGTCTGCATAGCTGGGGCAGCGATGTTCCCCCCTGTGATCGGGCTCCTGCTTCTGCTGCGGCTGCAGAGCGTCTACACTCAGGACCTGTACGAGGACAGGACAGCGGGGCGGGGCAAGAGCAAGCTGCTCACCACCAACATTATACAGACTCAGAATGGACAAGGTAAGAGATCCCATTATTTACACACAGAATGGACAAGGTAAGAGATCCCATTATTTACACACAGAACGGACGAGGTAAGAGATCCCATTATATACACACAGAACGGACAAGGTAAGAGATCCCATTATAAGCACACAGAACAGACAAGGTAAGAGATCCTATTATACACACAAAGAATGGACAAGGTAAGAGATCCCATTACTTTGTCTGAGAAGGAAAATCCGTCTACTCGCGGTTTTATGTGGATGAGACTTGTGAAGCGCTTGTTTAAATTCTATTAACTATCATTTTTAATCAATGGAAAATATCCGGGACTCAAAAGCTTTTCTTTACATGCATGAGTAGTCAATTACATCCACAAAAAACTTTTCCAGCCAGTCAGCCTAGAGACATCTATGTGCATCTGCTTGGTATTGTTGGTGTATTCTTTTAATGTACGGCTTAGCAGATGCTGTTCTCCAGCATGACCTATACAGCTTTCTTTTATAAGTGCTGCTATGTACACATCTGGATATTTCGCAATAGCATTTTGGGCTCAGTGCCTCACTCAAGGATACTATGACAGGGCCTCATTAATCAAACAACTTAATCAAAAAATCTTATAAACCCCGAAGTTCATGAAGTTGCTGTCAGTAAGACGATCTGCTAAATGTCTAAATGAAGATATTAAATAAATGTAAATATAGATATAGATGTACATGTAGACATAAAATTAATGTAGATGTAGATTTAAATGAAGATGTAAATTTATATGCAAGTATATGTAAGTGTGGACATAGATTTAAATGGCAACGTAAACATAAAAGTTTGATGTAAAAGTGAATGTGGATTTACATGTAAATATAGACACATTTAGCTGTACATGCAAATGTAAATGACGATTAAAAAATGCATATAAATGCAAATTTGGATTTACAGTGAGCTCCATAATGTTTGGGACAGACATATTTTTCTTGATTTGTCTCTGTACTCCACAATTTTAGATCAAACAATTAACATGTGGCTGAAATTCAGATTCTCTGCTTTCATTAAAGTGTGTTTCTATGCAATTTGGTTTCACCACGTAGAATTACAGCACTTTTCATACAAGAATTTTCCAGGGTCATCGTCTTGCTGTAGGATGAAGCAACATCGAATGAGTTTGGAGGAATTTTCTTGAACTTTACCAGATTCACGTCAGAATGAATTCCGCTGCTGCTATCAGCAGCTACATCATCACTGAACACAAGTGAGCCAGTACCTGTGGCAGCCTCATAGTACATGCCCAAACCATAGCACCCCCACCACTGTGTTTCACAGATGGGGGTGGGCTCATTTGGATCTTTGGCAGTTCCTTTTCGCCTCCACACTTTGCTCAAGCCATCACTCTGATGCAAGTGAGTCTTGGTCTCATCTACCCACAGTGCCTTTTTCCAGTACTCTGCAGGCTCATTTAGGTACTTCTTAGCAAACTATAACCTGCCCATCCTGTTTTTGCATCTAACTAGCAGCTCACATCGTGCAGTGTAGCCTCTCGTTCTGTCTGTGACATTTTCTGTGAATAGTGGTCACTGACGCATTCTCACCTGCCTCCTGAAGAGTGTTTCTGATGTCAGACAGGTATTTGGGGGTTTTCTCTTTTTTCCATTGTGGTGATAATTCTCTCTTACACCTGAACTACGGAAGCACTTAATTTGCACTTTGCCCACACAAATTTTTTGATTACACAGCTAAAACTGTGGAGTACAAGGCCAAATCAAGAAAAAAAAATTATCCCAAACATTAGGGAGCTCACTGTACATGTGAATGCATATGTAAATTTAGCTGTAAATAAAAATAGATGTAATTAAAAATGCATATGTAATTAATAATATAAAATGAACTACAAATAAATATGAATACATATAGATGTAAATATAAATGTCGATTTAAGACACTGTGTCACAGCATTGTGACAGCTTACACTATTCTTTAGCCACTTCCTATAAGACCTGGGTCAAATATGTATTTGTTTTGGATTCAAATACTTTTCTGTGCTTATCTTCCCTGGGGCAATTGAGCCTGCCAACAGGACCAGAACAGGACCAGGTGGGTTTGCACTTTTTGAGAACATTTCATAAGTTCCAGTACACCAGACAAGAACAGTAACACATAGAAAAGTATTTGAACCCAAAACAAATGTATTTGGCCCAGGTCTGCTTCCTATGTAGCATTTCCATAGACACAAACATAATTTATCATGATCTATATCTCAGTGTGTTCTTTTCTCTCTCAAGGGTAAGAGAGAGTATCTGCCTCTTAGTGAGTATATCTGTCAGACTGCAGGGAGCATGGGAAGGTTAGGAATTTAGAATGTGGTCTTTATGCCACTGCAGATTTGCAGTTACAATTACCAGCTAACAAACTCAAGAAAAGACAGGTGAATCCTTATCAGAAACAGTTCTGAACTTTCAGCAGCAGACATTTCCCCTGTGTCCCTGACCTTGCGCCAATCTCAGATGAAGACTGCAGCCTGGAGCTGGCGTTCCTGGTGGACAGCTCGGAGAGCGCCAAGGACAACCACGCGCAGGAGAAGCAGTTCGCCATGGACATGGTGGACCGGCTGCAGGCCATCCAGCTGAAGACGCGGCGGAGGCTGAGCTGGCGGGCGGCGCTGCTGCAGTACAGCAGTCACGTGATCATCGAGCAGACCTTCAAGCAGTGGCGGGGCAGCGAGCACTTCAAGTCCAACCTGGCGCCCATCGCCTACATCGGCCACGGGACCTACACCACCTACGCCATCACCAACCTGACCCAGATCTACCTGGACGAATCCAAAGCGGGCAGCATCAAGGTGGCCGTGCTCATGACCGACGGCCTCTCCCACCCCAGGAACCCTGACATATTTTCGGCCACCGCCGACGCCAAAAATCAGGGGGTGAGGTTCTTCACCGTGGGAATCACCCCCACGGCAAACGAGCCGGCGAACGTGGCCCAGATGCGTCTGTTGGCAAGCTCCCCGGCGACCCGGTACGTCCACAACCTGCAGGACAAGGGCATCGTGGACACCCTCGTCAAGGAGATCGTGAGTAAAACCGGATTAAACTGGCACGTTTAAATTTGTCATCGATATAATGGGTAGTACACCTGCTGTATATGTCTCAAAACCAGTAGCAGCTGTATTTTATCGCATGACCTTTGGGGGAACGGTAGTACAGTAGCTACCCATTTCAAAGCTAAAATGTCTCACACAGTAAGATTAACCACATTTCTCAACTTGTTGATCACTGTTTAGATTTTATCTAACAAGACAAATTAGTGGGAACTCTCATTATCGTGTACGAGTTTATCAAATAGAAACCACAAATGGCCATTGTTTAATAGGCATGTTGGTCTGAATACTGGATCAGATAAGTGAAAAATTTCAAACAGCATTTTGAAACGATTTTCTTTTAAAGCTCTTCCAATAGCTGTAAAATATGAGACATGTTTTAACTGCTACTTTTCTGTACTTTGATTCACTGCACAAAAGCTGGAAGCTGGCTTTGGTTGAGACAATGTTGCAAGTGTTTTACAAATTACTGAATCCTTTTGGATGTAACTTGGCTCCTTTTTGAGAATTTAACGGTCTACACCTCTTGAGGAGTGCCATGTGAAACTGGCTGGCATTTTGTTCTGAACACAGTGCCTTTAGTTACAAGCGAGACTGAATTTTTATTCACTTAGAGATCATTCAGGAGCTTAGCCTCTTCAAAGACGAAAATGGTATTTCTTGTGCATCTAATTATTTATCCCGCAAAGCCTCATATCTTGAAGCTCAAACTTTACATTCTATTGGCAAAGTCCTAGTCTGTTCCCCTGTGATGGTATATTTCCCATGGCAGACTAATTTCATTGATTTGTGTATCCTGTCCAAGATTGAAATACAAATTAGACCAGTATCTTTCTAGTATCCAGTTGCCTGCTATATACTCCTGGCACAACATTACATTTCTTCTCTTCCAACACGTCAGTTATTTTCAAAAGGACCCATCGCTTGCTGTGCCCTGCATATTTCCCTCAAGTGACGTTTGTTAGTCACTGCAGTGACCACTTCTATTTTCACAGGGAGACACAAACAACAATGCTGTGTATGAACTGTTAAGTTCCTCCAGATTTAAGCTATACATTTAGTTCATAGGTTTATTGGACTTAGTGATAGTGAAAAGGCCTTGAGTTAATGTTTTGATTAACTTTTTATTTTAGGAAAGTGAAAGTCTGCTTTTATGTGGGCCCCTGTGTGTCACCTTCTCAAATAGGAACACACAACATCTAATAAAGATATTTATATAAATACACATACATCAGTATTTTTGCTCACAAAAATATATTTTATTTTATTTTTAATATCACCATTGTTTTCGCATATATATTCCTTCATCTATTTTTCTATTTTCCAATTCTGTGTAGTATTTTTCTATTCTATTTCCTATTTTCTTCCTCCAACATATTTGAGTGTGTAGCACACTTGGAGCACAGTATTATAATGAGCAGGGCGTGGCTAAGAAGGCTAGGTGGGTCGGACTACAGGCTCTGACATGCCGTTGGCTAATCATGCTAGTTGCTGAGGGTTTGACTAGACATGTCTTCTGCCTCCTTCAAACCAGCATAATGGGCTTATGCAGAAGTGGATGTAATTTTCTTTAGTGGATGAAATAGAACTTATTCCTCTTATCGACATTTTGCGTGGGGTCAAACATACTTCAGAAATTCGCCAGGTGTCAGCATCAAACAACACTTACATCGATTACTTAAGCGTGGAGCTAATTAGAGGATGTGCAGTTCCGTGCACAACGGCAACGTGCAAAAATCCTTGGCTCGATCAGGGACGAATACCATCCGCCATCTTCTTTCAGTTACAGGTCTGGTGAGGTAGGGTTTTGAGGTGAAACAGGGCATTTGAAAAAAATAGCTCCTGCATCTGTGACTTGTCAATCCAGGGGTGCGCAGCATAACTCCGTTTTTAGGTGGTTTTCTGTCGCATTTCGGCTCCCAGTATCACCCCAGAAAACCATTGAAGTGCCATCTGTATGTCATAAATACATCCAAGCGCAGGGGCTTACGAAGCTGCTTGATGTATCCCATGAGATTGTCTTGATCGCTGGAATTCAGCCTCTGCGTCGAGTCAAAGAGCCTTTACCATGACACATGGTTTGCATTTGTACTAGGGGTACTACAATGGAATTTTAAGCAGTCCTTCACTTACAGTTTTCTTTCATGTAGAAATGCTATAGCGTTTTTATTTTTTGAAGAGAAACAGGGCTGTGGCATGAAGCAAGACTTTCGCCATGGCAGAATTATTTGACATGAGATAACAAGACCAGAAGATCTCAGGTCAAATGAAGTCCCGGAGAGTTTACAGAAGGACCTAAACTGGTGGAATGCATATATACTGTAGCACAGCCCAGCTCAGCTCAGCTCAAACCAACCACAGTAGCTGTCTGTCATTGGTAAAGATAACAGTTGTAACTGTGATGGATTCCCTTTCAGAAATAATCTGAAATCCTCTTGGAAAAAAAAAAAGAAAACTAAATATGTCTGCTTTTTGTTTTTCTTTGCAGGCAGAAATCGTGGATGAAGGGGTAAGCCCACCACTGCTATCGTTCCACAATTTGATGAAAATCTATTCTACACTGAAATGAAGGCCGACGATACGAGTGAAGGTGTGGGTCTGTGTTCCAGTGTCCTCTGGCCCAGAGATGTGCGTGCGAGAAGGGGGAGCGAGGACACATAGGCGCAGCTGTAAGTACTTCCACACCTCCCGCATCCACATGACCAACCTGTGGAGTTTCCTTTATAACTGAGCTCTCTAAACTTCACATAGTGGAGCAGGCTTTCTTTAGACTAGAGTTTCCCTTGTAAGTGAGCCCTCTAAACTTCACTTAGAGGAGGAGGCGTTATTCAGACTAGAGTTTCCCTTGTGAGTGAGCCCTCTAAACTTCACTTAGAGGAGGAGGCGTTATTCAGACTAGAGTTTCCCTTGTAAGTGAGCCCTCTAAACTTCACTTAGAGGAGGAGGCGTTATTCAGACTAGAGTTTCCCTTGTGAGTGAGCCCTCTAAACTTCACTTAGAGGAGGAGGCGTTATTCAGACTAGAGTTTCCCTTGTAAGTGAGCTCTGTATATCCCAGACAGAGAAGCAGGTTTTCTTCAGACTGGAGTTTATTGCTTGGCTCGAGGCTGTTTTTGTTAATGCGCATTCTGTTGCAGTCCAATGCTCTCCCATAGCCGTGTAGCATCGAGAGATTTATTAGATTCTTCTGGGGATCCCCATTGGCAGGCCTAAGCAGATAGAGACATTGCGAACATTACTTGTTGTTTTTTTTATTGAATGTTTAAAATAACCCAGCTCCCAGCCCTTTTGTCTGTCTCCGTGAGTTAATGCATAGTTGCGCTCCCCCATGGAGACCGTCGGGGCACAATACTGTCCCGTCTCAGTGGGCAGGACCGCTCTCCTAATAAGATAGTGCTTCATTCCCATCATAAATTACATTAACTATGCCGACTGTTCAGGCATGTTTCGCCAGGCTGGAGAATCACATCAGGGTTAATGCTCTGTGTGTGTGTGTGTGTGTGTGTGCGCGCATGTGTGTGTGCTAATAATAAACTTAATTTGTTTAATACATTTCATGCAAAAAGGAAGTTCAAACTGCTTTATATCAGACAGTGATATTTGCAATAAATGATGAAAACTGCACTACTGAATAATGACTATATAGAGAGAAAAAATGGGTAGTTGAATTGACAGAGGAACGAGCAATAAAAAAAGAATCAGTCAAAGGAAAAACAAGAGTATAAAACAGAAGTGGATAGTTAAATGAAATGGTCAATAAAGCAATAAAGGAAAAGTAAAAGTAATTGAAGCCACAAGCGGCATTGGGAGGGGTCCAAGCACTGGCATTATTACGCCTCCTATGGAGCGATTTTAAAATGGTTTTGCCCTCATGATCATATACCTTCACCCAACATATCTACTGAATATCACGGTGATTGTATAAAATATTGATGACTTACGGCCAATTTTGTGCTTTGAGACGCTGTCGGATTACTTAGTTGCGTTGCCATGGTTGTCTTCTAGCCGCTTGCCGTAAAGGAGTTTACTAGATGTCGTAACACTTTAGATTTGGAGATACAGCTCTTCCGCACCGCAACTAATAAAAAAAGTCCAAATGGCAGGCAAACAATATGGCGGACATAGGTGGTCCCAATAGCAAAGTTGTAGAGCACTTTCAGATGCATAGGTCGATGAAGTTTTGTGTTGATCTGACTTATGGTGTGGGAGTTATGGCCTTTTACACATGACCCTTTGTTATAGCGCCACCATCTGGCCGACATAGGTGATTTGTAGTGCCTGAGTAGTGGGGGGCCATAGGAACCCACCTATGAAATTTGGTTGCTCTACGACTTATGGTTGCTGAGCCTCAGACACTTTTAACGGAGAAAAATAATAATAATAATAATAATAATAATAATAATAATAATAATAATAATAATAATAATAATAATCCTAACAGATACAATAGGGTTCCACCAGCTTCGCTGCTTAGACCCCTAATAATAATCCTAACAGATACAACAGGGTTCTGCCAGCTTCGCTGCTTGGACCCCTAATAAGGTAAAAAAAAAAATGTGTGTTATAGTTGCTGTTTAAAACTGCTTGCTGCCTGTACTTCTCTCTGATCCCTCAGAGTATTCCAGAACTTGAATGAGCAAAGACAGGAAGGGTCTCCTGTGCTTGTTTTGTGTTTCATCTTGGGTAAACTAAGCAGACTTGCACGACAGGATCTGAGTGACAGACATTCGGAGATGTAGGCACTAAACCATTTGGTCTTACAGACTAATAAAAGGGCCTTAAAATTAGTTGTAAAAGAAACAAGAAGCCAGTGTAGTTCAAATAAGATGGGAGTAATGCATTCTTCCTTCTCAGTTTTGGTTAAAATTCTGATTGTAGCATTTTTAAGAAGCATCTCTGCATGTTCTTCAGCTAAAACAGCCTAACTTTAATTATATTTCTTAAAAAAGTTAATTGTTTGTTGGTGGTTTGATTCCAAATGGTTTATTCTTTTTGAAGGAATCTTTGAGGTGTACAAAATTAACTGCATAATCTCTAAACAGTTCATTAATTAGGTTCCTCTCATACTCTATTTGTCTGTGACTGCTAACATGCAGGTTGTCTGAATATGTCTAATTAGAACTACTGCAAACAAGCTAAGAGAACAATTAAAATAATAATAATTCAAAATGTCACTGGCAAGGACTGACTGAACAAATAACAGACAGACTGAAAAAATATGCTCACTCAATCCATCTAGACTCTTCCTTATGTCAAACCAACCATGGTTCACTAAACTATTTTAACTTCAAATTTCAATGATCAACTAGAAGTCATTCCCAACCTCTACCTTACCCTTTTTTAAGTTAAAAAAAAAAAATTTAAGTTAGGAAAGTAATTTCCCATCCACTTGGTTCTGGCAGAGAAGCAGGCAATACACAAAGAACACTCAGATAGTTTGGCTCAACAGATGAGTACAGTCGCATAGTGGCATCTGCATCACTATGGAGACTGTCACCATGGTAACGAATTGCAACCTATAAAGGGAAAACAAGACTGGGCCACAAATTGATCCCTGCACAAAATTCCGAAAGACTTCCCAAAGATTCACTCCCTGTTCTGTAGGAATGGAAGCAATTTAGTGTAGTACCAGTGAGACGAGACGAACCCACGTTACTAAACTGCGTATTGGTATGTTGTGGTCTGCTGTTAAAAGCAGAGCTCAGATCTAAGAGCACAAGGACTGACACTTTGTTTGTGTCAGCAATGAGTCTAAGATCATTCACAAGGACTAGGGGCTGTTTCAGTGCTGCGGTTTTGGCTGGAAGCCTGCCTGGAATGTTTCTAGAATGCAGGTTTCATGTACACAATCATACAGCCCTTAAAGACAATATCTTCCATAATTATTCCAAGGAATGTTAAATTAGACATTATAACCATATGGGTAGGGAATTGCTGAGAAAGGTGCAGTCAGGGTTAGATTTCTTCAGTAGTGGTTTTATGATTGTTGTTTTGAAGGCATTCTAGAACATGCTTGCCTCTAAGAAAGAATTCATTTTCTCAGGTCTGCTACCTGATAAAATATTTAAAACTTATCTAAAAACTCCCGCAGGCATGTGGAAGATTCCACCAGTGATTATGCAGTACCAGCAGGTACATCAGGTATACCCTCCCTCCATGGCCTGTCTGTCAAGGCCTGGCTTCCAAACAAACGGAGCTGAATTTTACAGAGAGTTTACCTCCCTGGGGGTGAGTGTGCCTGTTCCACCCGCTCACTGGGCCTGCAGGTCACACACACAGCGGATCATGGCACCGCAGTGCTGGTTCAGAGGGGCTGAGATGGCCCTCTGACTGGTTAGCAGACTTCTCCAGGCCCAGAGAGCCTTGGGTCTCATGGCTGTCGATACCTCCCCCAGGTCTCCTCCAACCCAGTCCCATTTCAGAATTGGGTAAATAAGTCAGACCTCCGTCCAAAACACAACAGCCACCTTTGACTAACGATCAAACTCGATTGCGGGACATCGCTAAACTGGTGGCTAAGTGAAGCCCACTTAATGGCAGGAGTCCATTTTCAATAGGGACGTGGTACCTGATGCCTCCAAAGGCCAGGGTTTTGCTTGGAATGCCAGCATGAATCAGCCTCAGCTTACGTGCACATCCCCAACCGTCCTCCCTCAGGGAACCATGGTTACATCAGTAGCCCGTCATTCCTCTTCATTATGGAATGGACTGCCAACAGCCTCGTCCCGTGAATAAGGCCCAGGTCAGCACTGGGGCGGGCTCGGGCCTACAGAAAAATGCCATAGACACTCATGTTAACCTTATACACCTCACATACAAGGTGTTTATTCATACACGCACATATGACTCAAAGATGTGATAAATCAACAAAATGCTCTCATTGTAAAAAAAAAAAAAACAACAGAAAAACAAAACACAAGTTAATCACATTGACAAAGTATAGGAGTACACTCAATACATATGCAAAAACATGTATATACTATATACACCAAATTACTGATATCAAAATGAAAGGCAGTTATATCTGAACATTTGCTAACATTTTACATAGAAACTGAGCCATATCCCAAAGTAGTGCAGCTATATGGAGATCAGCACACAACTTATAATTGTTGTCATTGTAATAAAAACCTGAACAAACAGTTATAGCAACTACAGTGCTTCACTTAATAATGCTAATAACAACTAATCTGTAATTATTACAATAATCAATAAAAAACAAAGTCAATTCTACAACAGTGATCCATCAGCTGTGGTACAGCTACAGACAGTAATCCTAGGGTCAAGCAGCAACAGCCAGGCTAGTATTACATTTAAACAACCCCAAAAAATTACAACAACTGTGCTTGGTGCTGTAATACCCATAATCAGTAAAACAGAATTAATTCAGTTTACATTTTCAATGAACTATTAGCATCTTTTATCTGCTGATAGGAATGAAGCCTCAGAAACACCTGAAAGTTAAACAGTATAAGATCATATATGCTCGCTAATTTGACAGCAGTGGAGTTAATGGGACAGTGCGGGTTGTCCTGCACAAAGTTAGCATGAGAAAGTTAATGTCCTCAGGATGTTGCAATGATTGAAGTGGAGAGTTACAAAGGAAAGAGCACAAGAGCACATTAGACATGTGGTAAAAGAGCTCTGGGGGGGAGCTTTTCGACTTTGGACTGGGAGGGGGTGGGGGTGTGATTTGAGGGGCTTTGGGGGGGGGGGGGGCTCAGGTTTGGGGATGATACTTTGGGGGGTGAGGTCTGGGGTGTGCGGGTGAGTGGGAGCCACAGGGTTATTCATCACTGTTCTTTCAACATTAAAAATAAGTAACCCCAAAAAGAACTGCTTAAAAATTAACTAAATAAAGGACACAGGGAATAGCAGACTGACTTTCCCTTTCCCTTCAGCTTGTTCTAGGGTACATGGCTCTAGAGCATTCCTTGTGATTTAAAGCACCCTTTGCACCTGTGTCTGCAGTCTGAGATGTCTGACTGCATGCCTCCTCTCCACAGGGGAAAAAGGGTCGCCCGGGTGACGACGGAGCGCCAGGCGTCAAAGGCAACAAGGTCAGTGGCTACAGTTACCTATGAGCTGGGTCATGGTGGCTTTCTTCTTCTGCTCTAAAGCATCTGCCTGTCAGGAGGGGCTGAGGCCGTGCTCAAAGTGTATTCTGCTAGAAAGCATATCTGCCAGGGTGGCTCATCCTGCAAGGAACTGTTCTAGGGCGGGTGAACAGGGTTATTTGTGCCTCAAATAGGGAAACAAACCAAAGGAAGTAATTGCAATAATTTGTGTGCAGTGATTCCGTCAAGTATTTCACTTGCTTGTCTAGAAGGAACCTGACTTTTAAGAATTCTTCCAAACAGTTCCCCTATGTGTGTGTTAACTTTGCTGATTTCAGCAAAGTTGGCTGGATACAAAGCCAAGCGAAGGCAAATAGCTAGTTAGTATATCATATCACGCATGTTAATCATATGGATAATGAAAAGAGATGTTCAAAAGTAGTGAAATGGATAGCCATTTGATAAATAACATGCGTGATATGATATATTGCATTGTTACATCTTAACTCGGGTTACGTTCGCTATTTGCTAAGTTGGCTAATTACAGGTTTGTGTGATGATAACAACTGGAAGCCAGGTAATGTTAGCCATCAGCTAATTCACAGTTTTTTAGTCTATGTTTAATGAAGAGGCACATCCTTCAGACTGCAGCGAGAGAATGACCAAACAAAAGCCCAATCCCTTCTAGACATGACCGTATTTCACCCTGTTGTTCTGTTGCACATATAATATGTATTACAAAAAACAAATCTCTTTCAGGGTGATCCTGGACTGAGTGGACTTCCTGGTCGAGATGGGTCAGAGGTCAGTAGAGCGCACTTGGGCACATTTTTGTTAACTTTTTTTTATCACGCAGTATGTCTGTTACAGTCCTACCAGTCAGACTCACAATCCTTCTCATCATTTTTCAGGGTAAACCTGGCTACAAAGGAGAACAGGTATGGCACCAGAGTCCTGTGGATGCTTCTGTTTTTTGGTTTGACGTGAAGTTAATTACTGAACACCCACTAATGTTCCAAATTCCTTTCACAGGGTGAGAGGGGAGAATGTGGCACTCCAGGAATTAAAGGAGACAGGGTAGGCATCTCATGTATATTTGTATCCAGTCTTGCTATACTGTGCACATCATTCGCAATGAAGAAGTAGTTCTGGCTATGGAGGAGCGGTTCTTAAAGAGCTCTCTAATATGAAGATGTAATTCTGGCTATGGAGGAGCGGTTCTTAAAGAGCTCTCTAATGTGTTAATGCATCTTCATTCTCAGGGTCCTGAGGGTCCAGTTGGCATCGCAGGTTCCAGAGGTCCACAGGTGAGAACAAATAACTATGTGTGAAATAAATTTGCAAAAATAATTGTGACTGTCTCAGTATGCTGTGGTTCTGTTCACTAGCTACTGTATCTGCAGCTTTAACTGTTCACTGAGATTCTGTTCACTGGCTTGCTAAATAATGTGCAGCTTAAATAATTGTTATGACATTTGTGTAAACAGTACAGCCAATTTACTGTTCATTAAAGCAAGGTTAGATTTTGATAGTTCATATATTATCAGACATTAACATGGTAGACCCTTCTGTAAATGCCAGCCAAGACCATCTTAAGCTCATCTTAGAAATGTATCTGGTCAAGCTGGTTTTAGCTGATGTATCAGTCTGGTCAAGTTGGGCTGAGATGGTGTACCACCCAGGTTGATCTGGCTTCAGGTGTAGTTGTTGTGAGTGTTCCTGAGATACAATGCACTTGCTGAATGTACTTTGGCTCAACTCCAGCTGTTCCACCTAGCCCTAGCTGGTCACCAGCTGCCAACTACCAAACACCATGTTTCACCAACCTACCTCTAGCTGGTAATACAAGTTACCAGCTGCCAGCATGAGCTGTTTTTCCAGCAGAGGATAGGGGTTCAATGCAGACTGGTCTACCTGGTCATATCGATGTATTAGTTGCACACACCACTGTAAAACTCTGTGGGAATACAAATCAGAGTGGATCTGGGTGTTTAGTCAGAAGTGATTTCTGTTGAGGATGTGTTTGTATAGAAAGTGAGGGTATTGTCTTTGTATTAAAGCCCCTTTATCCTCTGATTTTCATTACCACATAGAGTTTTGGTGTGTGCAAATTTTATATCATGTATATATACAGCATATAGTGCCATAATGATGGGGAGAAAGACATATGATTTTTATGATTTATGATATATATACAGTGTGCTCCATAATGTTTGGGACAGACATAGTTTTCCTTGATCTGGCTCTGTACTCCAGAATTTTAGATTTGTAATAAAACAATTCACATGCGGTTAAAGTACATATTCTAAGCTTTAATTATGGACTTTTAGGTTTCACCATGTAGAAATTAAAGCACTTTTTAAACACAGGAATAATCATAATTTTTGGGACAAATGGCTTCATGAGTGTCCCTGGTTAGTTAGGTCTGTTCAATTGCTTTCTTAGGGCAGTTATAAGAGAGCTGTCAATAACTAGTCTTGATTCTAGGCTTCTGATTGCCGTTGGAGTCTGCTATTGGCATCTGTTGACAACGGGATCAGAGTTGTGCCAGTGAAAGTCAAGGAAGCTATTATGAGGCTGAGAAATAAGAAAAAACAGTCAGAGATTACGCCAAATCTTAGGCTTACCAAAATCAACTGTTTAGAATGTCATTAAGAAGAAAGTATGAGTCCTGATCGTTGCATTAGCGACTCCTACTGGTTGGTTGGGGCGCCTGTTCAGCAGGGAGGGGATCTAGGGGAGATAGCGTGAACCTCCGCACGCGTTACGCTCTCCCAGTGAAACTCCCTGCTGTCAGGTGAAAAGAAGCATCTGGCAACTCCACACGTATCGGAGGATGGCGTGTGGTAGTCTACACCCTCCCCAGACCGACAGAGGATAGCGCATCGACCAGGACTGTGATACACACGGGGACTTGGTATAATGACTAAATTGGGGAGAAAATGGGAGAAAAAAAGAAGAGCACAGTAATCGCAAAGGATAAGGTATCTGCTGATAGCAGCAGCAGAATGGATTCTGAAGTGTACAGAAGCATCTTACTTTACAAGTTCAAGCAAATGCCTCCAAACTCACTGGACACTGCTTCATCCTACAGCAACACAATGATCCCAAACACACTGCTAAAGCAACAAATGAGTTTTTCAAAGCCAAACCTGGAAAATACTTGACTGGCTAAGTCATTCAGCAATTAATAATATTCAATTGAATACGTGTTTCACATGCTGAAGAGAAAACTTAAGGCAACTAGGCCCTGAAACAAGCAAGAGCTATAGAAGGCTTGTGATTATGCAGTGGCTATGAATAAAAAATGCTGTAATTCCTACATGGTGAAACCAAAAATGTATAAAAATACCCTTGAATAAAAGCTGAGAATTAGCTTGAGTCAAATTAAGAAAAAATATGTCTGTCCCAAATGTTATGGAACACACACTGTGTTTGTGGGCATATATATATACATATATCATTAATTATCACAGCAAATGGTGAGTTAAACTGTCTGTGTATAAATGCTGCAGGCCAAAAGGCTTCCATTGGCAGCTTTACAGACACAAATCTACTTCACTGTTGCCAAGTTATCTTTTTTATGTCACACCCACTTCACCACCAACACACCCATCACAGGGGTAGCAACTTTTCAGCAGGTGTAAAATGACTTTGGTGGTAGCAGGAATTAAATCCTTAATGTAGTATTAATATAGCTGCAAACTCCAGTAGCTTCTATGTACATTACCACTACAACCGGTGTGCAACCGGTGCTACTATCACAAATACCTGCTATTTGCCTGAATTTGAGGCAATGAGCACTGCATTTTGCAGTTCTGTTTGAGCTAAAAAGATGAATATTTTCTGTAATCACTGTTTTAGTGCTTTTTTTTTTACTATGTAACCTAATATGTCTAATGAGTGTCACTGTAAAGACGAAACCTAGGGGCTTACTTGCCAAGTGAATCACATGCAATGTTGGGGGGTTGAATGGACCAGTTAAAAGAGTTTAGGCATTGTCACATCTTAAGAATGTGAAGGCTGCTGTTGTATTATAATTCATGAGTAAGTCCTCTAGAACATAAGCTTTTGGGTTTCATGCTAACAAGGCTTCTGAAACAACAAAACAAATGTATCTGTAACCTCATACTACTATCCTGGCCCACTGGAACCATGGCCTACAGGATAGTGTGGCTGTAGTAAAAAGTTATTTGTTTTTCCTCAGGGACTGCCTGGACCACAGGGAGACATCGGCCCAGAGGGTCCGTATGGTAAGAAGGTAAGTGTTCCAACGAAGGTCTGCATTCGCTTTCACTGCCTTCAGTCCTGCCAGTGGCATGCCTGGAGCCCACAGGCCGCCAGTTGTTATGTTGCAAGTTATATGCTTCTCTTTCAATCAGTGCTTGTTATCTGGTAGAATTTTGTATGATCTGTAGGGTGTAAAATAGTCCTTTGCTGTCCTGTAGTACTGTGTTGCCTGTAAGGTGTAGTCTTGCAGTACTGCGTTGCCTGTAAGTTTTAAAACAGTCTCTGGCTCTCCTGTAGTATAGTGTGTGGCCTGTAAGGTGTAAAATAGTTATCCGTTCTACTGTAGTACTGTGTGGCCTGTAGGGTGTAAACCAGTCACTGATTCTCCTCTAGTATTGTATGTAGCCTGTAGCGTGAAAAATAGTCACTTGCTGACCTATAGCACTGTGTGGGACCTCTTGGTCACTGGCTCTCTTGTAGTGTTGTGTATTGCCTGTAGAGTTTAAAACAGTCTGTTCTGTAGCACTGGGTGGCCTGCAAAATAGTCACTGGCACTCCTATAGTACTATGTATGGCCAGTAGGGTGTAAAATAGTCCCTGGCTCTCCTGCAGTACTGTGTGTAGCCTGTACGGTGTAAAATCGTCACTGGATCCGCTATATTACTGTGTGGCTTTGTGGGGTGTAAAATATTCACTGGCTGTCTTGTAGTACTGTGTGAGACCTGTAGGGTGTGAAATAATCAAATTATGTCATGTAGTACTGTGTGTGACCTGTAGGGTGTAAAATAGTCGCTGACTCTCAGTTCTTGGTGAGACCTGTAAGGTGTAAAATAGTTACTTGCTGTCCTGTAGTACTGTGTGTGGCCTATAGGTTGTAAAATAGTCATTTTCAGTCCTGTAGTCCTGTGTGAGACCTGTAGGGTGTGAAATTATCACTTGATATCCTGTAGTACTGTGTGTGGTCTGTAGGCTGTAAAATAGTCACTTGCTTTCCTGTAGTACTGTGTGTGGTCTGTAGGCTTGTCCTGCGGCTGTGTGGAGTGTGGGAAACTGTACAGGAATGTATGCACTGTAGAACAGAGCACGCTCAGAATTACAAATTATGAAGACAAAAGAAAAAAAGACTGACCTCTTCACTGAAAAAATACTGTTGCAAACTTGAAAGTTTACTCATATTTGTTTGACAAAAGCAACCTTTGATTTCATTATTTCAGCTGAGTTTTAATGTTTTTGATGTTTGCCATGGTAATTTTCTTTGTCGGAATTTTTGAGATTGACCTCACAGGTCTCTTAGGACAGAACTAATTGCATTCATGTCTGTCTGAGGAGGGGGACACATGTTCATGCACGTTCTTTTGGATTTTTTCGTAGCAATAAAGATTGAGCAGCTCTGTGGTACAGTGTTTGTATCACACACTAGCAAGCTAAGTGTATGAGGTGTGGTTTAGCTCACTCTCAGTCCCTACACTTCAGTCAAAAGAATTAAATAACTTTACCCATATTTGAAGATTTCCTTCACCTTTTCTAAAGTCTGGCTTGGAATTTCATGATCAAATAAACAAATGAAAAGCAGACGGAAATGTCAAATCTGAGCACTTAACGAAAAGCTGGTTCCTGGTGTAGAAGACCCTGAACAGATGGAAGATAATTACTAGGACTGCTTTTAGGGAGTGATCCTTCATAGCCCTATATGTTTCAGTATTCTGCCTTATTGTTCCGTTCACATTAAAAATCTGTTTCAGTCTATGTCTCATCAAGTTACAATTTACAACTGTGTGTTTCCAATAGATATTTACAGGGATTTTGCTTAATTGTTTATACATAATGTACATGCTTCTTGTTTGAATGCATTCTAAGTTACTGGGAATCAATGCACAGATGTCTGACTTTCATTTTGTCCTGACTTGTCTCTGAATATTCAAACCAAACATGTGGCCACCCACATCTATTCACAGAATATGATTTACTGCATTTATTAAACAACTATTTGATACGCAGATAACGTTTTTATCGCGTTCAAGTGAGAATGTGTTTGCAAGCATAGTTTTAGTGATGAGGTTTTTTGTGCAATAAGTTCTCAGTCCACATGGTATTCGTGAGGTACAGTTCAGTTGGTTTCATGGCAAATGATGTTGGCCTTTTCTAGTTTAACAATTGAGGCATGAAAGATGCTGTGGTCTCAGGCCTAGAACGCAGCAGATCATGTGTCTTCTGCAGCAGAGAACTGATGATATAGCAGCAGGAAATGCATCCTCTGCAGCAGAGTACTGGTAATATAGCAGCACAACATGCATCCTCTGCAGCAGAGTACTGCTGATATGACAGCAGAACATGCATCCTCTGCAGCAGAGTACTGCTGATATGACAGCAGAACATGCATCCTCAGTCTGCATCAGTGTACTGATGATATAGCAGCAGGAAATGCATCCTCTGCAGCAGTGTACTAATGATATAGTAGCAGAACAAGCATCATCTGCAGCAGAGTACTGCTGATATAGCAGCAGAACATGCATCCTCTGCAGCAGAGTACTGGTGATATAGCAGTAGTTCCAATTGGCTGTCTGCTCAGGCAGACCTAACTGAGGGGTGAGAGGTGGTTAAACGCCTCCGGGTTGTTGCTTTGCATTCAGAAATGCCGCTCGGTTGTTAGGTGACTTCATGAAACTGATAATGGAGTGATTCTTAAGCCTTTCTCTCAGCTGCTTGTCTATCGCAACACACCCAATGTGGCTGCTGCATTCGCGTCGGTACGCTGCTGCATTAGTTTCTGTACGCTGCTGCTGCATTAGTTTCTGTACGCTGCTGCATTCGTTTCTGTACGCTGCTGCTGCATTAGTTTCTGTACGCTGCTGCATTCGCGTCTGTACGCTGCTGCTGCATTAGTTTCTGTACGCTGCTGCATTCGCGTCTGTACGCTGCTGCATTAGTTTCTATACGCTGCTGCTGCATTAGTTTCTGTACGTTGCTGCATTCGTTTCTGTACGCTGCTGCATTAGTTTCTGTACGCTGCTGCATTAGTTTCTGTACGCTGCTGCATTAGTTTCTGTACGCTGCTGCTGCATTAGTTTCTGTACACTGCTGCTGCATTCGTTTCTGTACGTTGCTGCATTAGTTTCTGTACGCTGCTGCTGCATTAGTTTCTGTACGCTGCTGCATTAGTTTCTGTACGCTGCTGCATTAGTTTCTGTACGCTGCTGCTGCATTAGTTTCTGTACGTTGCTGCATTCGTTTCTGTACGCTGCTGCATTAGTTTCTGTACGTTGCTGCATTCATTTCTGTACGCTGCTGCATTAGTTTCTGTACGCTGCTGCATTCGTTTCTGTACGCTGCTGCATTCGTTTCTGTAACCTGCTGCTGCTTTAGTTTCTGTACGCTGCTGCATTCGTTTCTGTACGCTGCTGTTGCATTAGTTTCTATACGCTGCTGCATTTGTTTCTGTACGCTGCTGCTGCATTAGTTTCTATACGCTGCTGCATTAGTTTCTGTACGCTGCTGCATTAGTTTCTGTACGCTGCTGCATTCGTTTCTGTACGCTGCTGCATTCGTTTCTGTAACCTGCTGCTGCTTTAGTTTCTGTACGCTGCTGCATTCGTTTCTGTACGCTGCTGTTGCATTAGTTTCTATACGCTGCTGCATTTGTTTCTGTACGCTGCTGCTGCATTAGTTTCTATACGCTGCTGCATTAGTTTCTATACGCTGCTGCATTCGTTTCTGTAACCTGCTGCTGTATTTGTTTCTGCAGGGAGAACGGGGGCCTGCCGGTCCACCTGGAATGATAGGAGAAACAGGCATTGGCCTTGCTGGAGCCAAGGTAACGAGGCCGACTATCGCGTCTGTAACATTTACTGTGTGGAGCTTTCAGCATTGTCTGCTTTTCCTCACTGCGTGCATTTTATCCGCAGGGTGATATGGGTTTCCAGGGGCGACCAGGTCCCCCTGGTCCGCCGGGTGTAGGAGAACCAGGCCAGCCCGTAAGTGGACAGCTCTACAGAGACCATAAGTACTGTATTCTGAACACTGAAAGCACAGCATACACATCAATGTATCTTAGCTGTGGCTCTTTCAAACTCGCATGAGTTCAGATACACCAGCTTTCAGTCTCACAGCTCCTGAGCAGGGAATGGAGGCCAAACGTGCTCGGACAAAGCTGCAGCCTCATCATTAGAACTGAATAGTCCTGGCACAGGAAAGTGGGCGTGACCTGCTGTCAGTGTACTGTACATACTCTGCTGTATTTATGGCTGAAGCCATGACACTATTGTCGTAATGAGGCTCTTTTTTTCCAGGGGCCTCAAGGGCCACAGGGGGTTCAAGGAGAGAAGGGGCCCCAAGGAGAAGGATTTCCTGGACCAAAAGTAAGAAACTGCGTGCACCGTAAAAGCACCCAGAATCAGATCCTTTTTTCTTCTTTTGGATTCTCTTTAAGTCGTCCTATTGCACTGTGATTTGCATATCCAAAATTACAATATTTACAGATTTAAGCAAAGTTGGCTATTTTTGAAGAGGTCTATGAATAATCATGCATTAATCCTCTGTAAAGGCTGCATTTTAGCGGAACGGAATGCCAAGCACCTTAACAACAAACTTAGCCCAACATGTCCATTAGACAAATGATTACTGCCCAAGTTCCTTCTACATGGCAATAGTCCAGACGGATTGCCTGGGAAATGCAAAGGAACTCTTCAGCACTCACATGAGCAGGAAATGACTGTGCCAAGACTCATTGGGTAGAACAAGGAGGACAAAAATTAATTCACATGCTCTGAAAGCTTATTTTTACATACACATGAGCAAAGCTTTGGTGCAATCCAAGCCCCATGCCGTGGCAGCAAAACTCACTGAATCACACCTGAAATGGTACCTTACTGTCACGTGACACAGGATTTCTGGACATCAGCGCTATTAGGATCTGAGGAGTAAAAGTAATGTCAAAATGAACCACATGCCTACTGTGAAATATGGCGACTATTTATTGTTTTGGAGCCGTTTTGCATGTATCGGACCTGGAGCACTTTTTAAGATGGATGGTATCGCGACCACCAGAATGTACCAGGATCTTCTGACAAAAGAACCTTGTTCAGCTCCCGCTGTGGACCCGAAGCCTTCCAGGCAGGACAGAGATCCTAAACGTTAAAGCAGATCTGCAGCACAATGGCTGAAGAAATGCAGCGTCTAGGAGCCAAACTGCAGAATTAAAACCCATGGAAATGCTGTGCGACGGCACCTGAAGGGAGCTGTTCATGCGAGGAAGCCCTTAAGCGTCACCAAGCTGAAGCGGTTCTGGGTAGAAGAATGAGCCAAGATTAATCAGAGACGATCTCAGAGATCGACAGACTATAAATCTGATGTTCAGTCTTTTGCTGAAGTTGTTGCAATTTAAAGAGGTTTAAAGGTTTGCATAGCTCTGCACATGAGGATATTTAAAGTCGGATCATTTTGTTAAATGAATCGTACAAGTTATTTGTGTCATTTGTGTAATGAGGTTTATCGGCTTCTTTTATTAGGATTTAGATAAAGATCATAGTATTTAAAAATGTGGACCAGCCTAATAGCTTATGGCGCTATGTGGACCAGCCTAATAGCTTATGGCACTATACACTCAGAGCAGTTGAGCCCATCAACTGTCTTGGCAACGGCCGTTAAATCACCGCCTTACATCAAACGTTATCGCGATCAACAGCACAGCACTGTCCACAGGAAGCTCCGCTGCTAAAGACAGGCTCCCCAGGGAGGGAGATGCCATTGAAGCATTCTCCACATATTTGCCAGAGCAGCTGAACGGGTGATGTGGGAGCACTGGAACGGGCGTCCATTTTGGCTCTGTACCTGGGGAGGAAGCCCGTCGGCTGCGCATTTCCAGGTGTGACCTGGGTGGGCCGCTCCAGGCAGAGGGGCAGTCCATCCGTGACAGGAGAGGCAGCTGTCCTTCTGCATCGTTGGTGAAAGCTCTTTAGCATAATGGCTCTTCAGCATTTCCAGCTGTTCAACTGGCTCAACCACATCCCGATATCGGAGGAAGTCATTTCTTAGCCTGCAGCTGTGAGTTATTGGTACCAGAGAAATTCTAACTGGCCTGAAAATATTATTCTGCCGAATGACATGTTGTCCAGCGCAAATGAGGATATAACCTCAGATGACCTCTTAAGGGGTGACGGAAAAGGTTTGATACTTCATGTCTACATGCAGGAATACTAGGACACCAATTAAATTTGTTCTTTTGCTGGGCTTTAAGTACTATTTTTATCTTCATTTTTATAACATGTGAAATCTCCTCTCTTTGTTAATATCCCTGTGTCTAGTGTATCCAGGATGTTTTGAATTTTACTTAGAAATGATACATTTCAGTTGAGAGGATTACGGAGAGAAATTAAGGCATTTTTCTCCATTCATGAGAAACGCTGTTTTGAGTTTATTTTCCTTCTTCATAATGCTGGAAATGTAAAGAGAACTATTTTTTTAAATCCAGTATCTACTTGTTAACTGTTCGTCCACAACATGATTGCTTAGGCTTCTGTTACCCACCCTTGTTAAAATGAAGTGCTGGAAGAAGCAAGGTTCTTAACTGTGCTCAATACTGTATTGTGACTCCTAGAATTGGTTGCTACAGTAACCAAAGCTGGCATGTGCGAACAATGAATGGAATGATTTTAAAAGCAATTCAGGTGGAACTTTGCAACTGCTACCACCATCACAGTCATTCCTGGCTGAGGCCGTATCATCAAGTTTCGGCATGTTTTCTGTAGTTATATCATCGCGTTTTTCCTAGAAAATACACCAAAAGACCAAAACTCCTCCGATAATTAATCAGCTCATCTGAAATTGCACAGTAGACAATTCTGCTTTTCATCCTGCTGACTGCATGTTTCTCATACAAGCACAGATGTGCTCTGCTATGAATCAACACAAAGCTCTTTCCTTTCAGATTCAAGACTGAATTCTCCTAAATACCTGTCTCAGTGAAATGGCGGGGATGAAGCACAGTGTAGAAAAAATGCAGCTACAGGCTTAAAGTTCAGAAGCAGTGACTTCATCCATCTCAACCTAAATGTACGATAACATGCTTTGCATACCTGCGTTCAGCACATGCTGAAAGACCATGACAGGGGAGACCATACAGCTGGGGCTTGTGGTGCCCAGGGGAACGTTCTGCATGGTGACCCATGTCTACACCCCCTTCCCACCGTGATTAAAGTGATAAAAAAATACATCAAGTGGGTAGACCTCCTGCAGTCCTCCTGCAAAATCTATGGACTACACTGCTTAATTCAGAACACGAGCACAAAGTAAACGATGACGGCTTTGTGCAGCCTGGTAGCTGTAGTCTTTCTCAGTGGCTGCTCCTGCGGCTGGCGGAGGTCTGATGGCGTGCGCGCGGTACTAGACTCTGCTCTCCTCTCTGCAGGGAGACCGTGGGCTGGATGGACCCAGGGGGCCCAGAGGCAGTCCCGGATTGGGAACTAAAGGTGAAAAGGTAGGTCGTAAATACGTCCGCTAATCAAAGGCGTCCCCACTTCCATAAACATGTGGCACCCATGCCAGACATGGGGCGCAAAGTACCCAAGCAGTATGGGGGGGGGGGGGTTCATCCTGAATGTGTGCTTTCCTTCAGGGCTGAGCTAAGGAATGTACAAAGACAAAACGGAGACACTTGAAGGTCTAACTGCTGTGGGGTTATTCTGTCACTAACAATGGAGTATTCTGTGCATTTCTGTGACTAGCATAAATTTGTAATCTTGCTTTCTTCTTTTGCTTGCAAATGGATGTAATACAAAAGCTCTCATGATGAAAGCTAAGAGTAGTGACGCAAATGCAATACAAACGTAAATACGCGAAAACGGAATGGATGATTCTTTTGCAGGCATGTGAATCTTTGGTCTATCTGCAATTCAATTTGAATCATGATTCAGGCGTCAGCTATGTGTGTCTGTAGGTTCAGCCTCAGCTGTGTGTGTCGGTCAATTTAGCCTCAGCTGTGTGCTTATAAGTTCAGTCTCAGCTGTGTGCTTATAGGTTCAGCCTCAGCTGTGTGCTAACAGGTTCAACCTCAGCTGTGTGCTTATAAGTTCAGCCTCAGCTGTGTGCTTATAGGTTCAGTCTCAGCTGTGTGCTTATAGGTTCAACCTCAGCTGTGTGCTTATAGGTTCAGCCTCAGCCATGTGCTTATAGGTTCAGCCTCAGCTGTGTGCTTATAAGTTCAGCCTCAGCTGTGTGCTTATAAGTTCAGCCTCAGCTGTGTGCTTATAGGTTCAGCCTCAGCTGTGTGCTTATAAGTTCAGCCTCAGCTGTGTGCTTATAAGTTCAGCCTCAGCTGTGTGCTTATAGGTTCAGTCTCAGCTGTGTGCTTATAGGTTCAACCTCAGCTGTGTGCTTATAGGTTCAGTCTCAGCTGTGTGCTTATAGGTTCAGACTCAGCTGTGTGCTTATAGGTTCAGTCTCAGCTGTGTGCTTATAGGTTCAACCTCAGCTGTGTGCTTATAGGTTCAGACTCAGCTGTGTGCTTATAGGTTCCACCTCAGCTGTGTGCTTATAGGTTCAGTCTCAGCTGTGTGCTTATAGGTTCAGACTCAGCTGTGTGCTTATAGGTTCAGTCTCAGCTGTGTGATTATAGGTTCAACCTCAGCTGTGTGCTTATAAGTTCAGCCTCAGCTGTGTGCTTATAAGTTCAGTCTCAGCTGTGTGCTTATAGGTTCAGACTCAGCTGTGTGCTTATAGGTTCAGTCTCAGCTGTGTGCTTATAGGTTCAGTCTCAGCTGTGTGCTTATAGGTTCAGCCTCAGCCATGTGCTTATAGGTTCAGCCTCAGCTGTGTGCTTATAGGTTCAGCCTCAGCTGTGTGCTTATAGGTTCCACCTCAGCTGTGTGCTTATAGGTTCAGTCTCAGCTGTGTGCTTATAGGTTCAGACTCAGCTGTGTGCTTATAGGTTCAGTCTCAGCTGTGTGATTATAGGTTCAACCTCAGCTGTGTGCTTATAAGTTCAGCCTCAGCTGTGTGCTTATAAGTTCAGTCTCAGCTGTGTGCTTATAGGTTCAGACTCAGCTGTGTGCTTATAGGTTCAGTCTCAGCTGTGTGCTTATAGGTTCAGTCTCAGCTGTGTGCTTATAGGTTCAGCCTCAGCCATGTGCTTATAGGTTCAGCCTCAGCTGTGTGCTTATAGGTTCAGCCTCAGCTGTGTGCTTATAAGTTCAGCCTCAGCTGTGTGATTATAGGTTCAACCTCAGCTGTGTGCTTATAAGTTCAGCCTCAGCCATGTGCTTATAGGTTCAGCCTCAGCTGTGTGCTTATAGGTTCAGCCTCAGCCATGTGCTTATAGGTTCAGACTCAGCTGTGTGCTTATAGGTTCAGTCTCAGCTGTGTGATTATAGGTTCAACCTCAGCTGTGTGCTTATAGGTTCAGTCTCAGCTGTGTGATTATAGGTTCAACCTCAGCTGTGTGCTTATAAGTTCAGCCTCAGCTGTGTGCTTATAAGTTCAGTCTCAGCTGTGTGCTTATAGGTTCAGACTCAGCTGTGTGCTTATAGGTTCAGTCTCAGCTGTGTGCTTATAGGTTCAGTCTCAGCTGTGTGCTTATAGGTTCAGTCTCAGCTGTGTGCTTATAGGTTCAGCCTCAGCCATGTGCTTATAGGTTCAGCCTCAGCTGTGTGCTTATAGGTTCAGACTCAGCTGTGTGCTTATAGGTTCCACCTCAGCTGTGTGCTTATAGGTTCAGTCTCAGCTGTGTGCTTATAGGTTCAGACTCAGCTGTGTGCTTATAGGTTCAGTCTCAGCTGTGTGATTATAGGTTCAACCTCAGCTGTGTGCTTATAGGTTCAGTCTCAGCTGTGTGCTTATAGGTTCAGCCTCAGCTGTGTGCTTATAGGTTCAGACTCAGCTGTGTGCTTATAGGTTCAGTCTCAGCTGTGTGCTTATAGGTTCAGTCTCAGCTGTGTGCTTATAGGTTCAGCCTCAGCTGTGTGCTTATAGGTTCAGCCTCAGCTGTGTGCTTATAGGGTCGGTCTCAGCTGTGTGCTTATAGGTTCAGTCTCAGCTGTGTGCTTATAGGTTAAACCTCAGCTGTGTGCTTATAGGTTCAGCCTCAGCTGTGTGCTTATAGGTTCAGCCTCAGCTGTGTGCTTATAAGTTCAGCCTCAGCTGTGTGATTATAGGTTCAACCTCAGCTGTGTGCTTATAAGTTCAGCCTCAGCTGTGTGCTTATAGGTTCAGACTCAGCTGTGTGCTTATAGGTTCAGTCTCAGCTGTGTGCTTATAGGTTCAGCCTCAGCTGTGTGCTTATAGGTTCAACCTCAGCTGTGTGCTTATAGGTTCAGCCTCAGCTGTGTGTGCCTGTAGGTAACACTTCTGCTGTTGATGACTGCAATATAAAGTTACCCTTCTCTCTGAGTTTCTGAGTTACTAGTGCCACACCCCCGAGCCTAAGAGTTAATTCCAATCACTTATTTTCACTTCTTGCATTACTTCTTTGCATCCTTTCCTTGCTCCTTAGCTCCACTTAGTGGAGTACTTGAGGAAGAGAGGCAAGGATGAGACACAAGGATGGGAAAATTGAGGCAACACATATAATGCAAATGCAATGTCCTTGCTGAGTCAGGCATCAGTTTGAAGCCACGTCAATTACAGACATAGCACATGTGGCACACGAGGCACGAGGACGGATTTTTAAAAAAAGCAACTGGAATGAATTCAAAGAGATGTTAGAAAGAGTCGCACTGAGGCTGCTCAAATCATACCTCAAGATCACCGCTTGGCAAAGATGGCACTGGGCTAAGGAGGCTGAACATTCCATATCAATGAACACCAAAAGGGATGCAGCACAGACCAGCCGTGCTATGTAATTATTTTTTTTAAAACTTGTCTTGCAGCTTAGAATGGGTCTCTCCACACAGATGTTACGCTGTTATTGGGAGAAATTTGAATCAGAGGATCCTAATTAATCATAGTAGCTACAGTTCCTTCCGAAAGCATTCACCCCCTTCCAAAAGTATTCACCTTAAAATTTTAATGCAATCAAATATTTGTACTCTTCACCAACAAATTAAAAATGTTTCAGATGGGAAAATATGTATCACTCAACATTATTAAAAAAACATTTACAGAGATTTTTTACAATTTTATATATTTATGTTAAATACAGGCAGTTCACAGGCTAATCTTCTGTCCGTGTTAAATTAAGGAAGTTCACAGGCTAATCTTCTATTCATGTTAAATAATGCCAGTTCACAGGCTAATCTTCAGTCCATGTTAAATAAAAGCAGTTCACAAACTAATCTTCAGTCCATGTTAAATACAGGCAGTTCAGAGGCTAATCTTCAGTCCATGTTGAATACAGGCAGTTCAGAGGCTAATCTTCAGTCCATGTTGAATACAGGCAGTTCAGAGGCTAATCTTCAGTCCATGTTGAATACAGGCAGTTCAGAGGCTAATCTTCAGTCCATGTTAAATACAGGCAGTTCACGGGCTAATCTTCAGTCCATGTTAAATACAGGCAGTTCACAGGCTAATCTACACAGCTGAGGTGGGTGCAGCAGCACCAGACTCAGCAGCACTAAACCGCCAGCACAACTCGGCCATTACACCAGAAACAGTGCTGCTGGTTCTGCAGTACTGTTCGGACCGATTGTGATGTAACACAATGGGAGGAATGTGGAAAGGGCACATGTACATAAGAAAGATATTGTGCTCATAAATTGCTGAACTACTGGAACATAAATCGATTAAATTGCACGCTAGTAATGTATGATGCTATGCCTGTGACGCTCTCTCTGGTATGCAGGGGGAGGTTGGACCCATCGGGTTCCCAGGAACGCTTGGTCTGCCCGGAGTGGGTATTACAGGAGAGAAGGTAGGTGGACTGGCACCTCAGCTATGTTTATCACACAAAGACTAACATGTAGGGTTTCGCATAGATTCCAGCGCACACATTATATACTGATATATGGGGTCTCGGTGCACCCCATACAGACTGATATATGGAGTCTCAGTGCACACCATACATACTGCTATATGGGGTCTCGGTGCACCCCATACAGACTGATATATGGGGTATCAGTGCACACCATACAGACTGATACATGGGGTCTCGGTGCACCCCATACAGATTGATATACGGGGTCTCGGTGCACCCCATACAGACTGATATATGGGGTCTCGGTGCACCCCATACAGATTGATATATGGGGTCTTGGTGCACCCCATACAGACTGATATATGGGGTCTCAGTGCACCCCATACAGATTGATATATGGGGTCTCAGTGCACCCCATACAGATTGATATATGGGGTCTCGGTGCACCCCATACAGACTGCTATATGGGGTCTCGGTGCACCCCATACAGACTGATATATGGAGTCTCGGTGCACCCCATACAGATTGATATATGGGGTCTCAGTGCACCCCATACAGATTGATATATGGGGTCTCAGTGCACACCATACAGATTGATATATGGGGTCTCGGTGCACCCCATACAGATTGATATATGGGGTCTCAGTGCACACCATACAGAGCAGTGGGGCACAGTTGGCATTCTGTTCATTTTCATTGCAGGGTGTAGAGGGGCCCCGGGGCCCACCAGGCAGTCGGGGGCCACCAGGAGAGGGCTTCCCAGGACCAAAGGTGAGCACCATTCTCCTCTCTGACATTCACCTAACACCCACACCGCCAGAAACGATCACCTTTCAAAACAGCGCTGGCACTTCCCGGTTACTGCTAATTCTGTCTGATCATTTTCACATGTACAGGGAGAGCAAGGTCTGCCAGGAGAATCAGGGGCGACAGGGGAGAGAGGGGCCGGTGAACCTGGACCAAAGGTAACCCCTCACCTGCAAAAAGAACATTTCATTTTGCCCAATTATACAGTCCCTCCAATTAAGCAACAAATAGCAGCTTTATTTCACGAACCATGACTGGTGCTGGAATAATAAATTGTCCCAAAGGCAGTGGAAGTATTAGTCATATTTTTATGTTAAATCATGGTATATTAGAATGACCTGTTCCTTTAAATCCTTACAGTTTTTCCTACCCTCTTTCAGGGCGAGCCAGGGGCTTCCGGCTTGGCTGGTTTGCCTGGGCTTCCTGGTGAAGATGGTGCACCTGGACAAAAGGTAAATCACCTCACTATAGTTCTATGTGCAACTTTAGATACACCATCACAGGTACATAGCCATGGCCATATAATGAATATGTGACCTGAGAAAGGACCTTATGTTTGAGGCATTACTGTAGGCTCTCTAGTAGCAATAATCACCGGTAACAACTCAAGAGGACTGCAAACAATTGTACAATTAGGGACTAGTTGAATTAGGGAGTTTGTTAGTGCAAGGGCGCAAGTCTATAAAGCAGTATGAAGGATGCGTTCCAACCTCTTATTTTTCACCTCCTTGCTTCCTTTCCTTGCCTCCTTTCCTAGTATGGAAGGCCAAATGGGTCAAATACATGGAATAGACGTCTGGAATCACGCGTTCTCAATGTGGGAGTATTCCAATTGCTTATTTTATTGGTCATTTGTCTCCAAGGTCCCTGACTGACTCGGAAATCGATCAAGGAGCGCCACCTTTTGCATTTAACGGATATTCCAACCCGTTAAACGCTCCTTCAAGGAGCTAGGAGCCAGGGGGCTCCCATATAATTCTTAAGCAAAGAAACACAAGTGCATCCTTTGCGGAAGTATTTTTTCGGAACGCGTGATGTATAATGATCGACCTGTGGATCCACCTCTTCCAATTTGCCACGTCTGTATTTGACGTGGCTTCAAACTTATGTGTGAAAGAGGAAAGACATTCCAGTTGCAATATACACATTTCCTTGATTCATCTGTCCCCGTGTCCTTTCCTTGCGTTCTCCGATGGGTGGAGCTGGGAGCAAGGAAAGGAAGCAAGGAGATAAAATAGGCAAATGGAATGAGTTGACGTTGGCAACGTATGATTACACATGTTAATTTCACATATTTATGACCCTCTTGGCCTTCCATACTGGGAAAGGAGGTGAGGAAAGAAGAAAAAATAAGCGGTTGGAACGCACCCGTAGTCTTGCCTCAAAAGTGCAAACAGGGTCAGGATTTAAAACCCAGATTAGGTAATCAGCTAAATCAGTGTCAGTTTGCAAGCTAAATCCGTGTTCTAGTCCTGGGCTAGAACAAAATCCCGCACCAACTCCAGCTTTTCTTAGATAAGACTGGGCACCCATGCGGCAACTGATTGATTCATTGGGATGATTAAGGTACAATAATTTGTCGATTGCTTCACAGAACTCTACTGGCTGCAGAAAACGCTTGCTGTTAGAGAACAGAATTACATTGAAAGCCCTGCTCATGATCTAAAGCTCTTAGCCCTGCTCATGATCTAAAGCGCATAGCCCTGCTCATGATCTAAAGCGCATAGCCCTGCTCATGATCTAAAGCTCTTAGCCCTGCTCATGATCTAAAGCGCATAGCCCTGCTCATGATCTAAAGCTCATAGCCCTGCTCATGATCTAAAGCTCTTAGCCCTGCTCATGATCTAAAGCTCACAGCCCTGCTCATGATCTAAACCTCACAGCCCTGCTCATGATCTAAAGCTCACAGCCCTGCTCATGATCTAAAGCTCACAGCCCTGCTCATGATCTAAAGCTCACAGCCCTGCTCATGATCTAAAGCTCATAGCCCTGCTCATGATCTAAAGCTCATAGCCCTGCACATGATCTAAAGCTCATAGCCCTGCTCATGATCTAAAGCTCATAGCCCTGCTCATGATCTAAAGCGCATAGCCCTGCACATGATCTAAAGCTCTTAGCCCTGCTCATGATCTAAAGCTCACAGCCCTGCTCATGATCTAAAGCTCTTAGCCCTGCTCATGATCTAAAGCTCATAGCCCTGCTCATGATCTAAAGCTCATAGCCCTGCTCATGATCTAAAGCTCTTAGCCCTGCTCATGATCTGAGTTTAGCAGGAGAGACAGGGTGGCAGCTGTAGAAAGGTGAGGGCAGCTGAGAGAGGTGGGGGCAACTGAGAGAGGTGAGGGCAGCTGAGAGAGGTGGGGGCAGCTGAGAGGGGTGGGGACAGCTGCGGAGACATGGGGGCAGCTGAGAGGAGATGGGGGCAGCTAGCATAGCTGCTAAATGCTCAACTGAAATGGTCCAAATCTCAAATATACCACAGTGATGTAACCAGTGAATAAAGTACTATAAATTGTACTATAGTTGCTTTAAAAAAGAACAATGGCTACCCATTTGTGTTGCGTTCCCACCATTTCTAACTCCCTAGTTGGACATTTCTGCAGTTAGCTAGGCTACTATATTTTTCAGAAGGCTTTGCTGAGTACTTGGTGGTTGCAATTAATGGGCTTTGAACACAAGGCTAAAAAAAACACTTTTGTCCTGGGGAAGGTTATTCCAGCCCCTGCTGAGGGGCCCATCAGCTAAAATATGTGCCTCTGCTTTTAAGCGTTGATGCTTTTGGCACTGCATGACAGCCTACTTCCTGAGCTCACAGGGCCGTATTTGGCTGATATGGAGAAAGAAGATTGTTCAAGTATGCTGGTCTGAACCCGCGTAATGCTTTATGACAAAATTTTGGACCAGATGAACTCTGTAATTTACGTAAGACTTTCAGAAGAGATGCCATTTGGCTGTACTAAGTGAATACTTATGATTTAAACCAGGTGACACAGTTCCTGTTAGACGGCCATTATTTTTCAAGCTAATACGGGAGGATTTGGTGATCAATGTTATTAAAAGCAGCAGACAGTGATATAGAGAAGCACAAGCGCCTATAAATAGATGCTTGTTTGGGAGAAGAAAAGAAACATATGACAAACAAGAGTAGTTTCTGTGCTGGGTCCTATTGGGAACACTGACAGGTTTGCTTTACTTACATTTAAAATTTCATTCAGTTCATTTTAATAAGTGTTACATCAGTTTAGTCAACCAAAAAATTCAAGCCATTTAAAATGAACTCAAAGGCAATTAATATAAGCAAACGCTGGCTCGATTGGTTGTTATGCTTGTATTTAATATCGGGTCAGCATTGATCTGACACGTTTAACACAAGGGCCAATGGCCACTCTTTGTAAACCCAACAGAATTTTCAAACACCCTAAGCAGATATTAATGGGCCAATGTTGACTAATAATATTTTTATCATCTGGGTAGTTGCCACCCAGACCATTTCACAGATAATTAACTTTAACCCCCAACTTGCTCTGAGTGCAATCACAGGCCTGGGAAGGATCCCCATTCAGCGTTCCTTAAAATCTGGTCTGTTGAGGTACCAAAACCCCTCCATATTCCTTGATCTGTAGTGTTCCATATTAAGGCACCTGGTTCCCATCAAGCATTGTTCACCACTGGAACTTGTGTACATTGGAACTGTAACCAGGTGTCATAGTCAGTTGAGACCAAAAGTCGACCTTTTTGGCCATGCAGATCCACACCATGGGTTTGACAATGGCGAAGGAAGACATTTATGATGAAAATGACATCATATCTACAGGGAAATACAACACTGACGTTATGGGGTTGTTTTTCATCAATCGGTCCTCGGATTTTTGTTGAGGTAAATGGAATTGGAGCGTATCTATGTTCCCAGGGTCCTGAGTTCTACTGCACCTGACGAAACGTTGTGAACAATTTTTTTATTTATTATTGAGGACCTCTGAGCATAGCTAAGCCATTTGTTTGCTGATAGACCTAGCTGACATCGTTTTCTGGAGTAAGACAGAAAATCATTGATTTACTGTCTCTGTCTCTATCTACTGAACACAGATAAGATTTCATGTAGAGCTGGGGAACATAGGACCCTTTGTCATGTTCCCATTATGTGCCATATAAATATGGGGAACATAGGACCCTGGGAATATAAGAATGACCCCAATGGAATCATGAACTCCAGCAAGGACTAGGGCTGCCTCCGAATATTCAAAAAAATTACGTACTATGCCTTTTCCAAACCACTTTTCCTTGACCTCGATGGAAAACGTTATGAGGTCAAGGAAAGATGTGAAGGAGAATTCATAAGGACTTAATTATGCGACAGCGGGTGTTACTGACGTGGATCTGCCGTGGTGAAACTACAATGTTCCGAAGATGGACTACTAAAAGCGCATCTTAGATACTTCTTATCGTGTTGTGTCATGCAGGCTATATAAACGTGGACAACCCGGTGAAAAATATTACTTCATTACCAAGGTTGGAATTGAAATAAAAAAAGGAATATAGGCTACCAGTCACAAAAGTGAAACAAAATGGTTGTCACATTGAGAATAGTTGCTCACGCTCACCCTCCTGTCCACTCATATTTATCGACATGAATCCCAATTAGTATGACTATGAAAATAATTGTTAGATTGAATGCAAGATAGACCTACAAATATACTACTGTACATAATCATCATTCTCAAGTTTCAAATATGTTGAATTAAAAACATCATCTGGCTAAAAATGTCTCATATCCTTTTTTCTTGAAAGACAGACTTCTGTGTTATGGTTAATATACTGATTATGATCTGATTATAAGCCTATGCATATAATAGCTTAAGACCCACCACACAACTCAGTCATGTTGATTGTTTGTTTTCGTGAACGGCCAAATAGTGCGTCGCTTTAAATGCTGCCGCAAAGGAATGTGGGATGGCATTATCTCCTTTCCTTTCGTAAAGGACGGTCCAGTGTGCCCTATGCTAAAGGAGATAAGAAAGGAAGCATTGAAGCACCTTTCCTTAGCATTTAGAGAATTCGACCAGCTCTTATCATGGCTGCCACTTAGGTACTTCGGGGTGATTTCACTCAGTTAGGAACCTTCCTAATCAAAGAAGACTATTCAGACGTAGCCTAAGACTTTTGGTGGTCAAAATTCTAGTATAGCCCCAACAGGAAGCTCAAACTTAGCTACAAATGTATTGTTCCACAAGATTGATCCCAATCATATCTCAAAATCAACCAAAAAATTTACTTGACCGCAAAATTAATGTTTTGCTTTAGCAATATTAGTCTGCAGATTTGAACCTCATTTGTTGTTTGAATTGGAGAGGGTAGTCCACAAGTGCAGTCGAAAGGATATGAAGGATCTTGAAAGATTCTGTACTGTGGAATGGTCAAAGATCCCCCTGTTAGATTAGTACTGTTTATGTCCTAAAGCTCCATTTTCCTGTCCATACTGTTAACACTGAGGATTTTTTTTTATTGACAACCAATGTGGTTCCCACTGAAGTTGCTGGCTATTGCAGTTAGTTATTTACAACTTCAGTCTCATTCATGCACAATCCACTGCTGATTTGGGAGAATGTAGACATCTGCGTTTCTCCTCTGAAACAGGTGGCATTGCAAGCCTGCTTCTTTTCACGCTACAGCCCGCAGCCAAATTTGCATACAGTCAGATGATAACTTTCATATGCGGCTTTGGCATGCCCGACTGACTAACATGGGTTACAAGTGGCTGTGCGGTCTGTATGCTGCAGTGCTAACGGGCTGCGCTCTGAGCGCCGCAGGGCTAACAAGCTGTGCTTTGTGTGCTGCAGGGCTAACGGGCTGCGCTCTGTGCTTGCAGTGCTAACGGGCTGCTTTCTGAGCGCCGCAGGGCTAACAAGCTGTGCTTTGTGTGCTGCAGTGCTAACGGGCTGTGCTCTGTGCTCTGCAGGGCTAACGAGCTGTGCTCTGTGTGCTGCAGGGCTAACGGGCTGCGCTCTGTGCTTGCAGTGCTAACGGGCTGCTCTCTGCGCTGCAGGGCTAACGGGCTGCGCTCTGTGCTTGCAGGGCTAACGGGCTGCGCTCTGTGCTTGCAGTGCTAATGGGCGGCTCTCTGCGCCGCAGGGCTAATGGGCTGTGTACTCTGTGTTCTCTGCAGGGTGAACCCGGTGCATCAGGCCTTCGAGGTCCAGAGGGGCCAGCGGGGACAGGTACTCAGGGTGAGAAGGTAAGCAGCCCTTCTGCTCTTTAAGTCTATCTTCACACACTCAGCTCATGAGACTAACTTGTGTTCCAATTCACTCCCAGGGAGACCAGGGTCAGAGGGGCATCCGTGGGTTACCCGGACCTCCTGGCATTGCTGGGCCATCAGGTGCCAAGGTTAGAACTTTAATTATAATTTAGTTCAAACTGTGAATTGTTTTGTGACAAATCCTTTTCCATATACTGTAAATAAATTTGATTGATTGACTGATGATGAGTTATATTACCTGTGTGTTCAAGGTTTAAGATGGCAAACCAGTTCATTACTAGCACAATAAAAAGGATTCTTCTGAAAGCACAGACTGTATTCCCTTGCACTATTATGAAATAATTTTGAAACATTTACGTTTTTTCCAAGAAACTGTTCAATTCATACAACATGTGGTTGCTATTTCTCTCAGAACTTTTCGCAGACCGGGGGGGTGGAGGTGGGTAGCCATCGGAATGCATCAAGCACCAGAGGGTGGTTGAGACAGAAATTCATTACGAATTAACGGAAATTGTTTTCAAACAATTACTCAGACCAGCATCCTTATATTGTCTGGGTAGGACCACAAACTAGACCAGTACAAATAATTTGAAAACTGGACATTTCGGTCAAATACAGGGCAATTGGCAACCCTAACACACACTGAGTCTGAGTGAGTGAATCTCAATGAGTCTGAGTGAGTTTGTAACACTGCCAGTGAGACTCACAGTGAGTGCTCTTCTCTTTCAGGGGGAGCCTGGTTTACCTGGCAGACTAGGTCTACCTGGGCCCGCAGGACGTTCCATCTCCGGACCAAAGGTAAGAGCATCCTCTCCCAAGTTAAGGAGACAGGTTCCTCTCACTGAGATTCAGGTTAATCCTCCCCAAGGATTTGACAGCAACATTTCATATCCTATCATATCCTAATCAGGAAAAGAGTGGATATGAACTCACTGTATTTTTCTAGGGGGATATTGGTCCACCTGGTCATGCTGGACCTGTAGGAGAGACAGGCTATGGACTGCCCGGTCCCAAGGTAACAGCTGTGAAAAAACACCTCCAAAAGTAGGACTGTCGTCCGCCTGTAGTGTTAATAAATGTTCACTGAATGTTCCTTTCCAGGGAGACCGGGGTGACGCTGGCCCACATGGTCCAGTGGGTCCAAAAGGTGAAGGATACCCAGGCCCTATAGTGAGTATACGCCACAGACCTGGGTCAAATAATGACCTTAAATACTTTAACCCTTTAGACACCATTAACATCCCTGCACATTACTGGGAACTTACTAAACTAAATTTCTGCATAAATCCATTGTATGACAGAAAAATTAGGTTTGAAAAAATTGAAAATCAGGGATTTTCAGATGTGTTTTTAGATTTTACCTGCATCTGGAGTTTTTGAATGTATTTGACCTTTGACTAGGTCTGATACACCATGTTCAATATAAACTGAAACATGTATATAGTAAAGACATCATAACTAGTTTTACAGTTATTTAACTTAATATTTGGCTAGAAATCCTCAACAAAGTTCAATCTATTTAGCTAACTAGCTGACAGGCAGTAACTGCCACAAACACCTCACAACTGGTAAACCGCAATGTTACAGTTTCTTATGCTTCACTAGCTCTAGAACTAGTACTCAATTGTTCATCGTTAGTCTCTGCTGCATTTCTGAATATTGACCAGAATCACAGCAAATCACCAGTCTCTTCCATGGCACTCCTCTGTGTTGCTGTCACTGAAAGCCTAATAAGGTAAACAGCTGATCAGCTTTAATTGACCTGTGAGTCAGCCCCCGTGACCCAGCCCAGGTTAAGCGGGTATAGATAATGGATGGATGGATGACCTGTGAGTAATGTAATCATAATTTTTGTATGTATATCATCAGCCTGTAGTGCAAACTTGAGGCATTTGGAAAGTGATTTGGAGAAAAGACCAGATACTTTCTCAGTGCTTGAACTCACTACTCCTCTTGCCCAAACTGTGTGGTTCTGTTCCTCTGATCTGTGTTTTTTTTCTGTTTAAGGGCCCTCCAGGCCTTCCAGGACCTACCGGAGATCCAGGTCCCGAGGGGCAGGGCTTTCCTGGACCAAAGGTATGCAGTCAGTCAGCGTAGATAGGGCATTATGGCAACAAAGACGAGTGATCCCCGTTTGCTGAGCCATTCTATTCTCCCGGTATTTTTAATATATTTGCTAACCACTTTTAGGCAGGCACAGTTTAACTCTCTTATGAGCAGTGACTGTTAATAGTCCCCATCTAAATATCAATGCTAATTTACCTAGACTTGTTTGTTAGCCAATTAAGTGAGTTACCTGAAATGAATTTATCCACTGAAGTAGCTATGTAGCTATTATTGATAATGTTACTTTATTTGGTGGCTGGCTCTAGGAAGAATGAAATGTTTGCTGAAGTTATCTGTGTGGTTGGTGAAATTAGTTTACCTAGGCTAGCTAGGAAAGTTAACATTACTTGTCGGACAGATCTGTGCAGAGTGCCAGAAAGCCTTGCTAGACATTTTACAAATGGACCTTCCTGATAGGACCTTTCTGACAGCAGAGAGCATTATAAAACGTCCAGAAGAGTACCAAATTGGGGCTTGGCGTATTGCAGGGCTGCTCAACCCTGTTCCTAGAGATCTACCATCCAGCAGGTTTTCTCTCCCAACCTAACAAAGTACATCTCATTCAACAGCTAGAGATCTCATTCAACTGCAAATGAGTAGAATCAGGTGTGACAAATAAGTGTTGAAATGAAAACCTACAGGACGGTAGATCTCCAGGAACAGGGTCGGGCACCCTGGCGTATTAGGTAACTGTTAGTCTAGAATAGAGGATAGCTTTGTTCAAGAATTTGCAGGTATAAAAATGTTTCACTAGCATTAGCTATCGCGAACCATCATGGAAAATAGCTAACTTTTGATAAGTGTTGAAATGAAAACCTACAGGACGGTAGATCTCCAGGAACAGGGTCGGGCACCCTGGCGTATTAGGTAACTGTTAGTCTAGAATAGAGGATAGCTTTGTTCAAGAATTTGCAGGTATAAAAATGTTTCACTAGCATTAGCTATCGCGAACCATCATGGAAAATAGCTAACTTTTGATTGCTAGTGAATTTAGCAAAACCACCACCTCAATAGCTACAGAACTGAGTGACTAAATGGAAAATGTTTTATTGCATTATCAGATAGATAGATAGTTTATTTCGGTCATTAACATTTTCTTTACAAAGATGAGTGTACATAGATATCAGTAAATAATAAGTCATTTTTCCAAAAGGTGTATAAAAAAAGAAACAATATTAAAATGACCAAAAAAGATGTAGGAAGAAGCCTTAGCTTATTTGATGTACCCTTCGTACAATATATCCTTAACCCTTTAGTAAGTTCAAAAAATGAAAATAAAAAACAGATTCAAGAGTTTCAAACACAATACATATAGAGTTTATACCTGAGATTTGTATTTGTTTACCACCTTATTTTTACATTTTTTTTTTTTACATTTTCAAAGTGTATTACACATTTTTAATTCATTGTCACAGCTGTTCCACAAGTTGACCTCTTTGACTGATATACATCTGTCCAAGAGTCCAGGTGAAAAAGATTTCTCCGTTTCATCTGGACACTTGGAGCTGACATTTTTAGTGTGGCGTTAGTTATGTTAGTCTGTAATCCTGTTTGTTGAGGAGTTGCCAGAAATATTAACACGCTTTCACGATGAGGTGTGTAGAGAAGCATGGGAGGGTGTGTCTCTTTCTCTGTGGGCAGGGCTACAGGATGTCTTGATTTTCAAGACGTTTCACAACTTTGTGACTGTTCAGAAAGTTATCAACTGAAGCTTTAACTGTCTAGCTATGATGTTCTCAGGTTTATATAGCCAACAGTTCCCTCCAAAAATAAATTATTTAATGAAAATGATACAGAAACAAAAAATTACATTGATATAGATCTTAAAATATTACAATTTGGCTCATTTTCAAATTAACTAAAGAGGCATGTCGTAGCACTATTGCTAAATTATATGGCATTCACGCTTGTTCCAAAGTGAGCGACGGACAAGAAAAAAAAATTGGATTTTAATACCAAAAATGTGTTCTTTCATGTTTTGGAGATTTTATGGTTAAAGACAACTGGCCTCTGAATAAGGTTCTGTGCAGTGCCTAAAGACCTGAAACAAGAGAACATGTCCAATCAGTGTTTTTTAATATTTTCTTTTACATTATTTAAATATAATCCCCATGTTTCCGGTACCCTCGCTATGTACTGAAAATCAATTTCAAAAATGAATTCATTTTCACGTATGTACCTATATCCAATTCTGTCCACTGCTACTGACCTAGAGAACACTGCTCTTTTCTGAACGAAGCCTGTTGTCCAGCTACTATTTTTGAAAGATGACTATTCATTTAGTTCCTGTTTCAAAAGTCAGTTATTTACAGAAGTATTTGATGAGCTGCTAGCTTTACAATGGCAAGAATACAGGCAATTTGAGAATTAGAGGGTTTGTGGTAAAGAGGGATTTGGAGGGGATTTGTGGTCTAAAGCAAGATAATACACTTCAAGTAATGTCAAACCAGCTTTTACAGTAATGCTACGCCTCCAGAGGATGTGCATGTGCACATTCTCCCATTACTCTTCAGATATGCTTTTAGTTTCTGTTGGAACTATTTTCTGTAGTGCGTGTATCCTGAGATCACTGTGTTTTTCAGTGTTACTGAGTTCTGAAAGACCTCCTTTACTGATGTATTTGTGTCTGCTGTAATTGTAACTCATGAAAAAAACCCATAATGTTAACAGTGTAACTCACATTGTTAAAACACCATAATGCTATTCTACTTGGGGGCAACAGCACCTTCAGTTTTAATTTGAAATCGTGGGGGGGTTCTCTGTGGCATTCTCTGTGCTAGTGTGCTTCAGTGAGTATGTTATGAGATGTGTGTGTGTGTCTGGTTATTTGTTGTCACCCAGGGGGACGTTGGCTACCGAGGCCCACCAGGGCTGCCTGGCCCACCAGGCGAGGGAGTGCAGGGACTTCCGGTAAGCAGTGACTTCAATCCAGATTCAGCTCGCCGGACAGCCTTTTACTGGCTTTGAAAAGTCTTGTAAACTTTGACTCTTTCTGTTGGTTTGCCAACAAGTCTTTAGCAAACCTGGTTAAACTTCTGCCGTACAACAAGAACGATGCTGTATGATTGTAAAATAAAAAATAAAAAAGCACACTTTGCTGAGGTGTAAGGTGGAAGACACCAAACGTAGTAAAACAAGAACATCTGAGATGCATTTACCCAGGAAGGATGTTCTCTAACAATTACGCTGACTCCTATAAAAAACCAGATGGAGGAGTTGGTATTCTGCTGCATGAACATGAACACGAACTTCAGATTGCAAGAGGGTCACAGCACAGACAGAACAGAACAATTAAAACATTCTACAGTATGTAGCAGAGAAACTCACTGAACATTACAACCTTAATAAACAGAGAAAATAAGCAGTCAACCAGCTCATGCTTTACGAAGACTGTCAGGGTTTGCGACCCTAAGACATTTTGCAGTCTGGATATAGAAAAACTCCTACTTGATTCTGGTCCAGGCTTGGCAAGGACTTTGAACTTTGAAATTACAAACAGCATGTTAAGGAAAGCATCAATTGAAACAATTCCATGACACAGCTGAAAAAATATTTCTCAGTTTACACGGAAGGCAGAACAGTGCTTGTGCCGGTTGTTCCAGATTCTTTCCACGCTACGAGCGGTGTCTCATCGTACCGGCAGGCTCTCAGACACCAATGTCAATCCGTGAAAGAAGAACCCCTAAACCAGATGACAATTCTCACTATTATCTACAAAATCTATCATTTAACTTCTTTTCCTGAATTGTGCCCCTGTTTCTATTTACATATGCCTGCCGTGAAGAGCTTGTTGTGAAGCCCCTAAAGTGACCTGGTGAATACATCTGTCCCTCAGATTTTTGTAGAGTAGCTCCTGCTGTGGTTGGATTGGGGCCAGAAGTTTGGCACTCAGGCCAACACACGCATATGCTGTGTATGAAAAACTACAGCATCCTCGGGGGCATAAGGGGATAGTGTGGAGCTGTGTTTGTAACATATAGCGGGTGTTCGCCTCATTGTGTGTTCTTATATTTTATATGCGTTTAATGGCCTGTCCTTATTCTGTATTCTAATGATCTTATGTTTGAGATGGGCTGAATAGCTGGTTCTCCTCAATATGTATTATCATATTCTTATGTTCTAGCTGGGCTGAATAGCCTGTTCTCCTCATGATGTATTATCATATTCTTGTGCTCTAGATGGGCTAAATGGCTTGTTCTTCAGAATAGCTTGTTCTCATTATGTATTATATTATTATGGTCTAGATGGGCTGAATGGTCTGTTCTCCTCATTATGATGTATACTTAAGTTCCAGATGGGCTGAATGACTTGTTCTTCAGAATGACTTTTTCTCATTATGTATTATGTTCTTATGGTCTGACCAGTTCACCTCATTATGTATTCTTATGCATTTATGCTTTATATGGGTTGAATGGCCTGTTCTCCTCATTATGTATTCTTATGTTCTTGATGGGCTGAATGGTCGGGTCCTCTCATTATGAATTCTTATATTCTCCTGTATGGCAGTGAACCTGCGGTTTGTCCTGATCATATTTGCCTGGCTACTTATGGTTTCAGGGTAATATTGGACGCCCAGGACCCCCAGGTCCTGCAGGACCCCCTGGAGAGGGTCTACAGGGCCCAAAGGTATGTAAGATGATCTCAACATTATCAGAATGCATTCCTGCTTCTGTATTTTCTACTTGATAAGCAGAATACTGGTTTAACCCCTTTGTGCACGCCCCCTAGTGGTCAGCATGCCGGCATGCCCAGATTGCAACCAAACTATAAGTGGAAACAGCAAAACTCTGTTTTAGATTTATTAGTAGACACTGCAATGATGCTAAATACGGAGTTTTGCAAGTGGCACCTCTGTCGTGCAGGTCATCTATTTAACAAGCACCCACTCCCTGTAGTCTCTTCTACGACTACAACCCCCGAGCATGACTCACCGATTGGGAGTTCATAAAATATTCTCTCACCACTAAAAGTTTGTATTCTGTCATAGCAACAAGATAAAGCCAATAATAGCCCAAAGATATACCAATACAGTGATGGAAATGTTGCTCACTGAGTAGCAAAATAAACAAGCCATTCTACTATCAATATCTGCCACTAAACATGGAATTTGTTTCAGAAATAAACTAGCAAATAGAAAGTGGGGTAGACAATAGCCATGCAGGGTAGACAACCCACACATCGTTTCAGTTTGTTCTGATTTGATTGATATCACTATTGTCTGTTATCATGTGGAGGAGCTTTGTACAGTACAAGTTTTGAAACGGTATACGGAATGTTTAATTTGAAATTTATTACAAAGAGAGAGAGCCCTGTATTTGTTTTAATGGTTCCTTCAGCACAGCATTGTGCATGCAACCATAACATTCCACAGTAATATACAAGCACTCATTGAGGCATAATTGTTTTTCCCCAATGGTTTTTGGAAGATTTTAGAAATTATGGCAACTCATCAGCATGGCTAAAGCAAATGGCTCAGCAAAGTGAAGTGACCCATGGCTCAGAAAGATAGTAATTCCCACTTGAAAATGATGCAAAAGTGAGTTACAAAACAGTCAAAACAGTTGATTTGTAGTGAAATACGTGAATATGTTGTGATTTACAGCAATGCGCAGTTTAGATATTTTGGATAGATTTGGAGACACTAGGGTACACAACTTACTTTTTGCTTCATAAATCTTTTGTAGTTTGCATATCAACCTCAGATTTTGCATACTTGTGGTCAAGGAGTTTATGATCCAGGACATGTATAGTTTTTCCTGAAATATATTTTACCTGATATATAGGTAAGTATTGTTAATGGTACAACTGTCTTGCTTCATTTCAGCCATTTTCCAAGTCACACCTGGAGTTGTAAAGCTTTTTCATAGGGCTCCCCCTAAATGGGCAAGGAACGACCAGATTTGGCATTTGCGCTAAGGGGTTAACCAGCATGTTTTTTTTTTGCATTCTAGGGTGAGCAGGGACCTCTGGGTATACCAGGACCAAGGGGACCCCAAGGTGAAGGATACCCAGGTGTTAAGGTCAGGGGCACATGCTGACAGTGCACCCCACAGCCAGGGGAATGAGCACACTGTTTGACTTCAATGGACAGAGTGTTATTCTGAGTCCTAACAGCAGGTAATGTCCACTGCAGGGGGACCGTGGTGCCCAAGGTGAGAGAGGGTGGAAGGGGGTGAAGGGAGACGGAGGAGACCCTGGAGTTCCTGGTCAAACAGTGAGCCTTTTCCTTCTCCTCAATGCCTTTTTCCTCACCATAAAATACAGCAAACTCCCCCACAACCTGTCTACCGCATCAGCCAACACACTCAGTTAAATGTCAGTTTCTAACGAATTCTGACAGTTTGGCCGAACGCCATCTTTTACAGGAGTACAGTAAATTACGGTACGTCCAAGCATCGGCGCTTGGTGCAACATTGGAGCATTTCTGGACCTTTTGTTAAATTAATTCATTTTTGCATGTTTACATTTGGAAACTGTGTCAGCTGCTATGCTTATTAATTTTTTTTCTGGTTAATTTGAACTGACATAGCCGCCTCCACTGTGGTCCACTGAGGTCGGCCATGCAAGAGCTTACTTTAAATCGCTGCAATGCAGCTATTTCTGTCAGTTTTTTAACAGTGGAAAGTTGTGTGGAGTCACTTGTGTCTATGTGAAATATTAAAATTCAGAAAGGTATCATTCAATGTCAAACCATTTTAAAATGTCTTTTCACAGGGTAGACCAGGAGTCAAAGGTGAGGCAGGTCTAACGGTGAGTTCTCAGTCCTTAGCCACTACCTAGTTTTCGAGAAGATAATGTATATTAATACTCAAATTTTTAATTAAATTTTGAATCCATGGTTGTTTTCAGAGGGAAGATATCATTAAAATGATCAAGGAGATATGCGGTAAGATGTTTTTTGTGATTACAACGGTATCAGAGATTATGACATCAGATTCAAAATATCTTAACAATTATGCAAATTAAAATGACTTCACTTCACACAAATCTGACACCCTTCTGTCACCAGGGTGCGGCATCAGATGCAAAGAGAGACCGATGGAGCTCGTGTTTGTCATCGACAGCTCGGAAAGCGTTGGACCGGAGAACTTTGAGATCATCAAAGACTTTGTGACGGCCCTGGTGGACCGCGTGACCGTGGGCCGGAATGCCACGCGGATAGGGCTTGTGCTCTACAGTCTGGAGGTCCGCCTGCAGTTCAACCTTGCCCGCTACGTAGCGAAGGAGGACGTCAAACTAGCCATTCGAAAGATGCCCTACATGGGAGAGGGCACGCACACGGGCACCGCCATCCGCAAAGCCACGCAGGAGGCCTTCTACAGCGCGCGGAGCGGCGTGCGCAAGGTGGCTATCGTCATCACAGACGGGAAGACGGACAAGAGAGAGCCGGTCAAGCTGGATATCGCCGTGAGGGAGGCCCACGCAGCCAATATCGAGATGTATGCCCTGGGGATTGTCAACACCACCGACGTGACGCAAATGGAGTTCCTGCGCGAGCTCAACCTGATTGCCTCCGACCCGGACAGCGAGCACATGTACCTCATCGATGACTTCAACACTTTGCCAGGTGAAGGCCACAAAAAAACATTTCTCTTGTGCATCATGTCGGTTCCCGTATTTAATTCCATTATTTCTGTCACACTGCTTGGCCACCGAGGTTGGAATCAATCCAGAATTGGCACCAATTGGCCACAGTTTCTCCTGCCATCTGCAATGCTTTAACCACAACTCCGCCTCATTTTCTCTCTCCCAGCCCTGGAATCCAAACTGGTCAGTCAGTTCTGTGAGGATCAGAATGGAGAGCTGGTGTACAATCACATCACCAATGGCAACGCAGTCCACCCCAATGTGAACAACAACTACTGGAACAGTTTCAGTGGAAATAATGGCTATGGGTACAACATCAAAGAGGAAGACGCCAACGCGAGACGTGGCACCACCCATACAGTACAGGTATTGCATTACATTACATTATAGGCATTTAGCAGACGCTCTTATCCAGAGCGACGTACAACAAGTGCATTAGTTCCAGGTGCAGAGGTACAAAAGAAACATACTAGAGCGAAAAAGATTGTAGTGCCAGTAGTGGCCACAGATCAGGACTCCAACCCTGTAGAGTAACCTGTTCAGCAAACAACCCTGCCAAATACAAATACAAATTAGCACTGAAATCACAATTTCCTGATCAGAATTAGACAAACAATCCTGCCAAATAAAAACTAACATGCTCGAATTAGCCTAACTAGGTAAAATGAGCTAAACTACAGGCTAGGGAGGGGTGGGGAGAGGTGCAGCCTGAAGAGATGAGTCTTTAGCCTGCGTTTAAAGGTAGTTAGATTCTCTGCTGTTCTGACCGCCACGGGGAGGTCATTCCACCAGCGCGGGGCCAGGACAGACAGCAGACGGGAGCGGGAAGTACAGGCACGAAGAGGGGGAGGTGCCAAGCGTCCAGAAGTGGCAGAACGGAGAGGTCTGGCTGGTGTGTAGGGTCTGATGATCCTCTGGATGTATCCAGGTGCTGACCCCTTAGCTGCCTGGTATGCAAGCACCAAGGTCTTAAATTTGATGCGAGCCATAACAGGCAGCCAGTGGAGGTCAGTGAGCAGGGGGGTGACATGGGAATGTCTGGGGAGGTTGTAGACCAGACGCGCTGCAGCATTCTGGATGAGCTGCAGGGGTCTGATGGCGGATGCTGGCAGACCAGCCAGCAGTGAGTTACATTACATTACATTACAGGCATTTAGCAGACGCTCTTATCCAGAGCGACTTACACAACTTTTACATAGCATTTTACATTGTATCCATTTTATACAGCTGGATATATACTGAAGCAATTTCAGTTAAGTACCTTGCTCAAGGGTACAACGGCAGTGCCCTACCCGGGAATCGAACCTGCGACCTTTCGGTTACAAGCCCAGTTCCTTACCCACTGTGCCACACTCCGTCCGAGTTGCAGTAGTCCAGGCGGGACAGGACCATTGCTTGAATCAGGAGCTGGGTTGCGTAGGTGGTGAGGAAGGGGCGGATTCTCCGGATGTTGTACAGGAAGAACCTGCACGTTCGACTCACCGCCGTGATGTTCTGGGAGAGGGACAGTCTGTTGTCCATCACCACTCCGAGGTTTTTTGCGGTGGGTGATGATGACACCACGGGTTCAGCTTAAGATGGTGGTTATCCATCCAGCTCTGGATGTCCCTCAGGCAAGCAGAGATGCGAGCAGAGACCTGTGTGTCAGAGGGGGGGAAGGAGAGAAAGAGTTGGGTGTCATCGGCATAACAATGATAGGACAACCCGTTGCAGCTATGATTGTTGAATATGGAAATATACCTGTCAGTCTTTTCTCCATAGCAAGGCTTCTCAGTGGGTTGCATTGCATCCCTATTTGGCTGCTTGATCATAGAATATTAAATGTAGTCTTTGCATTGTCAACTCAATTAATAATAGAAGCAAGAAATACAGATTTTTTTGACGTCACAACATTACAGGAATTGGAAATGATACCTGACTAGCTGCCAGATGTGGGGAAAATAGAACTGGGTAGATAATGTTGCACTAACATGACAGCCATGTCAAATTGTACTCAGTGGCTAAATGCTCCAGAGTCACTCACTTTTGTTTTATAGGGTGTCTGAATAGGTAGTGGTAGCCAGTTGTGTTTGGTAATATAACTATCTAGATAGCTATGTGGAGATGGGACAAGGAGGCAACCAAGCCACCCCAAAAAAAAAAACAGAAACCACAAGGGGTGTTGTGGTTTGGGCATGTATGGCTGCTACAGATGCTGGATGAATTGTCTTCATTGGTAATGTAATTTCTCAAAGCAGCAGAATTAATTCTTATGTGTACAAAAGCATCTTATCTGCTCAAGTTCAAGCAGATGCCTCCAAACTCATTGGATGGCGCTTCATCCTACAGCAAGACAATGATCCCAAACATACTGCTAACATTATGGATCGAAAGTCAGCACTGTGCGAAAGTCAGAGACCACCCTTTCGTTTATTCAGTTTTCAATCAAATCTGCCATAATTACATTATGTTTTCGGGTTGTCTATCCATCCGTCCGTCCTGATTCTCGTGAACGCGATATCTCAGGAACGCCTTGAGGGAATTTATTCAAATTTGGCACAAACATCCACTTGGACTCAAGGATAAACTGATTCGATTTTGGTGGTCAAAGGTCAAAGTCACTGTGACCTCACAAAACATGTTTTTTCCTTGAGGGAATACAAAACACGTTTTTGCCTTAAGGGAATTTCTTCACATTTGGCACACGTCCACTTGGACTCAAGGATGAACTGATTAGATTTTGGTGGTTAAAGGTCAAGGTCACTGTGACCTCACGTCCATCCCATTCTCTTGTGAACGCGATATCTCAGGAAATCCTTGAGGGAATTTCTTCAAATTTGGCACAAACGTCCACTTGGATTCAAGGATGAACTGATTAGATTTTGGTGGTCAAAGGTCAAGGTCACTGTGACCTCACCAAACATGTTTTTGGCCATAGCTCAAGAATTCATACGCTAATTATGATAAAGTTTCACACAAATGTCTAATAGGATAAAATGATGAAGTGATGACATTTTATATCCAAATGGTCTACCACCACCCCAGCACATCACGCGAAAAACAGAGCACTGGCTACTGTTTTATTTCGCGTTTATTTGCATTCTTTTATTTTACACAGGGAGACTCCATGCCCATGCCTTGTCTTGAGCACTTACACTTGTTTATTGGCTGGCTAACATCTTAAGTGTCACATTTAAGCATTTAATTTTATTTTAAAATAGTTTTAGGATATTTACATTTTGTGCCTGAAAAGTTTTTCAGTCTATTAGCGCTTTATGTGGCCACGGACAGTTGGCACAAAAGCATGATTTTTATTAAGTTATTTTTTCCACTCCTCATATTCAGTAAATTGAGTCCAAATTGCACTGGTTTTCCATTTCTAAACTAAAATGTAATAAGTATTTATGTTTTAATGTTTTTATGATTAATAGTGTTAATGCAGGGAAATAAATGCAATGCGTTCTATAACGCAGATATTCAAGGTGTTTTTAAAGATTGCAGTGGGCGATAACCCAGACTTGAACCACAACAAAGTAATTACTTCTGGTTCTTTGCGCCAGTCTTCTTTTAGTGTCTGAAATGATGTGGTTTATTGATCATAATATTTACATAAGCATTGGTAACATAAGAGAACACTTATTTTGAATGAGAATTTGAAAACACACTCCAGCTAGCTTACTCTTGTTATTGCAATTGGATTGCTCTATTTATTGCACATAATGATATTGGGCCATCACATTACCAGTTCCAGGTAAATCTTTCAGATTGAAATTATGAATGACAGCTGCTTCTATTGGCTTAATTATTGTTATTATTTTGAGGCATATTAGCCTGTGTAGCAAAACGTTGTTTTTAATCAGAATGGCAAAACAGCATTTGTAGTTCATTTAATTCGGCTAATCCTGCTATTTGACCCCACTTCTGTCACAAGTGTCAAAATTATGAATAACATGTATTTATTGTGTTATTGTAAGTTGCCATATTTTGTTAAAAATAGTTTTTTTTATCAGACTTTTATGCAACTGAATTAGTGTAAAATGCAGATTTTGAAATGTCCTACATTCCAAAGACACAGCATTCCATGGGGAAGTACGACCAGTGGTCATTTGGTTTACTGGATGCTTGCAGATGTTTGACTATTTTAGGCCAACGTTAAACAATGACCCAGATCTTTTTTTTTCTTTTTTTTTTCTTGTTTTTGGTTATTAGATTATCCGGGGGAAAAAATAAAAAATCATGTGGAAATTCAAACAGGGAAATTACCTCAGATGCCCATCCCTTGTACATTGTTGATGGCTATATAAAAACAGTTTGTGTGTAACCACAAGTGGTTTTCCTCAATATAAAAACAAAATGTTAAAGAAATACATATATACAGAGCCTTCAGAAAGCATTCACCCTTGAACTCTCACATTTTTATCCTGTTACACCTTTAAAAATGTTAATGCGTTCAAATGTTTTTCTCCTTCACAAACACAACTTCAGAATATTTATGATGCAAAAAAATATCTATTTTCAACATTAAAAAATAGTCAATACTGTGTCTATAGGCTGCAATTACAACAGTCTCTTGGGTTTTTACTTTTAGACTTGAACTTTGTGCCCATTCCTCCATGCAGACTTGCTCCAATTCTGCCAAGAGAGGCAGAGAGCATCAGTGGATAGAAATTTCCTGGTCATACCAAGAATTCTCAATGGGGATCAGAGTCTGGGAATGCATACATTTTAGCTATTCCAGAATACTGATCTTCTTGTTTTAAAGCCATTCCTTTGTAGGTTTTGTGTGTGCTTTGGGTCATTGCCCTGTTGGAACATTAATCTTTGCCCTAAATGCAGATCTCTTGTGGACTGAGACAGGTTCTCCTCCAAGATTTGCCTGTATTTGGATCCATCCATTTTGCCCTTGATAGCAACATGCTTCCCAGTCCCTCTTGCTGAAAAGCAACCCCATAGCATGATGCTGCCACCACAATGCTTGATGGTAGGGACGGTGTTACCTGGGAGATGGACTGTGTCTAGTTTGCAGAAAACATAGCGCTTTGCTTTCAGGCCAAAGAACTCAACTTCTGTCTCATTAGACCAAAAAATCTTCTTCCAGAGGGTGTTAGGGTCTGACACATTGGCTTCTGCCAGACTCCAGGTGTGAATTCATGTTTATTATGTTACCTTAATAACTTAATGTTAGTCTTTCTCAGAAGTGACGTCTGTCAAGCCACTCTCTCAAAAAGGAAGAAATCTGTAAAGTGCTAAAGGGATAGCTGATCACCAGACAGTTTCTACCATTTCAGGAACATTCAAAGCTTTTTTATGACCCAGTCCAGTCTGTTGCCTCCGAACGATTTGACCTCAAAGTTCCATTTGTGGAACCTTGGTCTTCATGAGAGCATGAATGATAGGACGAGTCAGTTGAGAGGCCACACAAAGTCAGTGGTATTTATGCTGCAATCATGCAATTGAACACAGGTGATGTTCAGATCAACATAGGTGGTTAGGTTACTTGGGGGGCGTTAACTGGCCATTGCTGTAAAAGAGCATGCATACTTAGTCAACCTATATAAATAAAGGTTAATACATAAATAAATGTATTTAATGTGATCTCTCAGGAAAATGAAGTACACCTGTCCAGATTTTGGTTGTTAATACAAGTGGAGGGAAATAGGGTTCAGTTAAATACATACATTTCAGGTTTTTATTTTTATACAATTCTCAAGACATCAGTCTACTTTAATTTTGACATTATACTTGTTACTTGTGTAGCAGAAGAAAATGTTAAATATATAACACAACAACTAGTAATATTCAGTTTGGGGTGAAAACATTCTGAAGGCACTGGACACAAGCACACACTGAAATTCCTTATACAGTAGCTGGTAAGAATTCTAAGTACTTTGTGAAGTCTCACCTACAAGCCATTGTTGATACCTGACTTGTCATGTAATTTCCTGAAATTAAATTTTGTCTAACTAACTTTGCCTACTGGTGTGGTCACACAGGTTGAAGACCACAACAGAAAAACCTCGGATCAAGGCATCAAGACTGTGGGACCTTTTCAGCCTGTTGTTCCATTCATAGAACCCCCAAACTCCAACACATCAACTTCATCAAAATCAACATCATCAACATCTATATCTACGTCCTCTACTTCAGTCCATGTTCAACCAGCACCCCGGCCTGCTCTGCCTAAAGGTAATCACTGTATAAAAACATGCGGACAATGTTCGACACTATGACTCGTGAGTGATGTGAAGAACTTGGAAAATGCACGATCCATGGTTTTAAATGTGTTGAGATACAGGAGTCCCCAGCAACAGTAGAAAATTAACACCCCTTTAAGCCTGTTATATCATCTTTGTCTGTCATCTGTCTGTCAGGACGTCCAATAATTTACAGCCGTTTACGTAACAGAAGTACAGTATTTTTTAGCTATCACCTTCAGATGTTTACATTGAAATCTGACAGTGGTATGCCTGTGTTAAAGGAATGACAGTTCTCTGATTAGAGTAAGATGTGGATTGACTCAGGAAGGTGATGGAAGTTTTCAGATAAGTTCATAGGGCAAATGGTGAGGATACACTGTGCAAATAGACTTAGTTAGGTGTTAGGTGTTGATTATTTGAAGAGATTAGCTCTCCCAGTAAACTGGTGTGAGGATGTCATGACCACGCTTTGTTTTCTGTTCTCCTCCCTCAGAGTCGATCCCCCTAAACCCACGCTGTGGCCAGAGCTTGGATCAGGGTTCCTGCCGTGATTACAACATCCGCTGGTACTACGACAAACAGGCCAATGCCTGTGCGCAGTTCTGGTACGGCGGCTGTGAAGGAAACAATAACCGCTTTGACACAGAGGATCAGTGCAAGGAGATATGTGTGCTTTCCAGAGCAGGTATGTGATGAAGTGATCGGTGCTTCAGGTTTTTTAAATTTCTCCTGCAGGGCGGCAGCGTTGCACAATGGTTAGTTAGCTAGGCTTTGTAACTCCGATGGTACTAGGATTCAGTTCCCAGGTAGGGTATGTAACCTAAACTGCTTCAGGAAATATCCAGCTGTATTTTGGGATTTGGATTAATTGAAGCTATATAAGTCAGCTTGGATAAAACATCTGTTAAATTCTAATATGTAATGTAAATGTATTGAGTCAGAATTGACCTGTCTGTTCTCCCCCAACAGGAGGCTGAACTCCAGTAATGAACCAGCATTTTGTTTTTTTGTTTTTTTCTCTGAGGTTCTCCAAGGAGGAAACTAATATGAAATTTACACCGTTTTTGCTAACAGTGTTCTGTTACCCAAATGTCTAATAATGCAATATGTTATTTAATTGTGAAATTATGCCAACTAAATGACATTTAGTTTTAGTGTTTTTTTATGTCTGAAGGTTTAAGAAAAAAAAAAATTATTTCAACAATTTGGGTTCCATCAGGTCACAACAAATTTAAAAAATGGTTCCCACCACCAGCAGTAAAGGACTGGGTAAAAATATAACAGGCTGTAATGCAATTCAGCTCCAAGACTTCATTTGAAAGTCTTTTACATTGCTTTACATTACATTACAGGCATTTGGCAGACAGTCTTATCCAGAGGACGCTCTTATCCAGAGCGACGTACAACCAAGTGTCTTTTACTGTAAAACTCATGAAAATGCTCAGCAATATGACCGTTTGTTCACCAGTTAAAACAATAAAAAATTTGTTGTAAACTGTTGTCTTATAACTCTCCTTTCCACATTCACTTTAACTTCAGAGATAACAGAAAAGGAAGGTTGGAATAGGGCTAGACTCCATGAACTTGGTGTCCTAATAAGGAATGCATCTGAGACATTTTTAAACTATGTTAAATTTTAAAGTTAAATTTGAATATACATGCAAAAGCAAGAGAGTGTGAAAGTTGTTCATTTTTACAACCTGATTAACCAAACTACAGATAGATCATTTGAAACTGTGCAGCAGACCTTTTTATATTGAAGAGTGTTCAAGTTGAAGGTTTTAAATAGACTGCATTGTAGATCAGATCAACTACAGAATATCAACATGCTGTGGGACAGCAAATATCGTCAACATCTATTGGCAGATGGAGCTAAGACGCTCCATTACCTTCAGCTCCATTATCTTCAGCAGTTCACCCGAAAATGAGATTAAGGTATGTTTCCACTCACCGAGAGTGTCTGTCCCATCTGTCCCATCCAGATAGTGTTGTTGAAATTTTGAATTTGAGTTTTCTAGATATCTGCTGGAGCTCACCCCGATACAACGGACCTCAACGGGTCCATCCTTTTGTGGCACTTAATGCGCCGAAAATTTGTAGACACGCGGCGAGCTCCATGTTTGGGACAACAACATATTTTTTCTTCACTTGGCTCACAAACCTCAAGCAGTCATTGCATTCAAACGATGTGTGATGCAAGACAAGTGCTAAGCATGACAAGCAGGGTGCAAAATTAACACTCGCCAAGCACCAAATTAAAATAAATATTCTTTCTGGCAGGTAATTCCAACAGGCCAACCAGCCACTCTGGCATGCAAAAAAAATGGAACCCACACTTCTGTATGAACCCTGTGTAAAATATGCATTGTTTTTGCAATTTTACTTAATATCTAAGAAATCCTTAAACATAGCTAAGCCTATCCTTTCATAAACGATCTTTGCGCTAAATCCTAGTGTTGTATTTCTCATTTAAATGGTTATTACAGATGGGTATTTTATTTATTGATTTGACTGTAAATTGCAGAGATAATATAGTGAAATTTCATTATTTTGGCCGGTTAAAAATACATCTGCACAGTAATTTAATCTACCCACCCCCTTGGCAAGCCAAAATGTTAATTTTGGACCCTACACACAAGTAGGAGAGAAGCATGCAGCGATGTGTGCTGGAACTTTCATACATGATTTCTAATATTTAATTCTGTGGTTTTCGACCGAGCTGGAAGCGGGTGTTGATGCCATCATCCTCCCAGGTAGACATTTTCTTAAAATGACGTTTTTTTGTTTGTTTATTGCTGAATTTATGCTATTGATGTTTTTTTTACAACTGATGTGTGTCTCCTGTGATAGATTGGGTGGTACCTGTCCAGGTTGTATTCCTGCCTGTCTCTCAATGCATGCTGGGATTGGATGCAGCACCCCCCGTGACCCTGACCAGGATAAATGGGTATAGATAATGGATAGATGGATGGTTTTTAAATGTTGAATGCATTTCCTTGGACACTGGTGTCCATGTTTGGACACGTTGCCGTCCCCTGGGTATGCGATAGTGGCGATGAACTCATTCCACACATTCCTACACACAAACACAGGTGCAGGCAAAGGAGAAACAAAAGTAACTGCCTTCCTCTCTCTCTCACACACACACACACATGGATATTACTGCTACAAGACTTAAAACTTGCTGGCCAGTCTGCACAGTTTACTTGTGCTCATTGAAACCCCATGGTCCTCTGTGAACCTATGAAAATTTTCATTCAAAAGAAGGTCCACATGTGTGTGCAGCTGCTTACAGAGGGGTGTGCCTATTGGTGGCTAGTCGGAAAAAGTTCGCATCATTGGTAAGACTATTCTGATTGGCTGGGAGGATTCCCACCCCCGAGACATATGTGTGGAATCTCAGTCCTTGTATTTTGGACCACAGAGAGAGATGGGTAAGCTGTTTTGGCAGTTACCTAACTCCAATCATTTTGCCTTCTGACAAGATGCAAGTTGCGATTTTTGTTCACAGAAAAAAAAAGGATAGAAGCATTCCAGAACATGAATTTGCAAGCCTATTTTGTTTTGCTTAAGGTTGATCAGCAGAGTACATTGACAAGAATCTATAACATAACACACAGTTTTGTTCAAAAACGTTTTTCCCCCTCAAATATGTCATGCAAGAATTTTCCATGCTGTGGTATGGTGGTTAAAATGAATGTATTTTAAACTTATTTTATGTTCAAGGCTGTCATGGAGCCAAATATTCAATTGATAGCTATATTTAATATTGTTTTAGAAATATGTAATTGAATATATTGATTAACAATAAAATTGTTCAATCAGGCTATTAGAGGACCATGGGGTTTCAGTGAGCATTAAACAGTACAATTTCAGCTCTGAAATGACTGCACAGACTGGCCAGCAAGTTTTCAGCCTTGTTACAGTAATATCCGGGTGTGTGTGTGTGTGAGTACACTAACCTGCTAACACTGCCTATTTCTCAAACCTCCAACCATCCCTTGGAACTCGCATAGGAACACTGCTAAAGCCTGTTTCTCAATCCTCTAACCACCCCTAGGAACTCAGAAAGCAGAGAAAGGCTCTCAGAGGCTCCAGCGGTTTCTCTCCTGCAGGCCTGATGAGCCACATGGAATTCCCCAAACTGACACTACACTGGCTGTACAGCAGAGGGCGCCATACCCCAGCTCTTCATTTGTTCTCCCAATTTCCTTTCATCCTATTCTTCCCCGCCGGGTGGGGTCTTCCAGGACGGCAACGCCCCCATCCGCAGAGCACGTGCAGTCACCCAAGCGTTTGATCAACATGAACAATGGTATGCCTGGCCTTGTTTCAGTCACCAGATCTGAACTTGGACTGAGGATCAAAACTTCTACAAACTGCATGTTACACTACGTGGTTAAAAGCAGACCTGCAACCTCTGAAGAATTTTGGGTATTTAAAAACTGCCTGAGCCATTCAAAGGCCAGTTCTAAGTAAAATATATGTTTGAAAATTATGCCAAATTCAGCTCACTAGAAGTTTAAATACCTAAAGCATCCTTTACGGCACACAAAAACAGACTGGGCCAACAGAAACCTGAAATAATATCAAAAATCCCAGAAAGAATTGTCTCTTTTAGCCTACATACAGAAGGGGGCTCCTCTGTTTTGCAGGAAGCCTACTCCTGGTGACTGAACTGAAATCAATGCATGATGAGCACATCAAAAGAGAGAGAGAGAGTTGGGTGTGGTAGACATCAGTTTCAGAGTCCCTGACTGATAAGAGGAGAACCGCACTACTTCACGTGGAAACAGGACATAAGCATAACTCTCTAGCTCCACCTGCTGAGGTAGACAAGACACCATCTGCCTGTGCAACAGCTATCAGAAGTCCAAGTTTTCAAATTGCTAGTGGAATCAAAGGTGAGAACCATCCAACACTGAATACGTGCTCAGGCAGAGTTTGTGCAACAGCAACAGAGAAAGGGATCGCCCCCCCTTTTTTGGAAAAGTGAAACATTACGTAACTGGACAAAGTTCTATTGTTCTGTTGTTACGTTCATTACATCAAATGCTTGTTTCCAAAATTGCACTTCTAAAGTATACAGCACAGTCCATAAGTATTTGGACAATGACGCAATTTTTGTTGTTGCGACTCTGCACTCCTGGACATTGGATTTGAATGCAGACTGTCCGCTTCAATTTGAGGGTATTTACATTCATTTTGGATGAACGGAGTGTGAATTGCAGCCCTTTTTATAAATATTTCCCATATTATGGGGGGACAAAAAGCATACATTGGCACAAAATGTGGAAGCACCATTTAAAGAAAACGTAACTTTTATCTGTGTCTTTACTTCTGTTGTTGCAGAGCCATGTCCATCTGTAAAAACGTATTTGAAACAGTTAATTTCTTGACCATGAGTGGTAATGAAATTATCAGTAAAAAAAAAATGTTTGCATAAACATTAAGTTATGCCAAGATGCTATAATGATGGGAAAGATGTTTTAATTTTCATATTTTATTGGGTCTGTATTTTAATATCTCAAAATTATAGCTGACTGTTATTCAGTATTTTCTGTTAAAATATCTAAGGAATGTGAAAGAAATATGCCTGAAATTGAGCTTAATTGACCAAAGATCCAAAGATCAGCATTTTCACTTCACTGGCTGAGGGGAAGGCCTCTCGCTTTACATGGCCATGGTAATCAAAGAGTTCAGCTTTAATGCGCAATGCAATTCCAGGCATGAGGAGCACTATATCCAAAGGCAGTTTTACCCAGTTCAGAGTAGACACGCGGCACCTGGAGAATCAACCAGTCCTGAGAACGAATCTGATAGGCTCCAACTCTCCATTCAATAAGAGATAAAATATAAGGAGGTAGCTTTTGGAGAAGTGCTTTATATAAAAAACAGGAACCAATGTTGATAGAGAGGGCCAGCCCACAATGGTGAGTACGGTACCTATCTCCAGGGATGTAGCGTAAGACAATGACAGATGGAGTCTGAAGGCTTTAAGGTGGAAGCAGCAGTATGTTTATATATTATATCACTGTAATCAAGTACTGGAAGGAATTGCCTCAACAATCCTCCTTCAACTGTCAAATGAGAAACAAGATCTATTTCTGTAAAGGAAACCAAGCCTCACTCCTCGTTTTTTTGATTTTGCATTCCTTACAGAGGTAGAGCACTTATTTCTTACCTGTCTGAAGGCCAGCCAATCCAAGGAGCTACCGGTGCATCTGGCTTGAGCCCAAGCTTCCTTTCTCAACTGAATCAAGTCAGTGAGCTCAGATGTAAACCAGAGATTTTTCCTATTTTTAACTCTAAGTTTTCTCATGGATGCATGCTTGTTTGTCAGTGAGATAAACACAGATGAATAATGGTCAAGTGCAATCTCAGAATCATTTGCAGATATATCCAGGATCAGCATAGTTTGTGATCACCCTGGATCAACATCGGCAAATATCCAGGTTCAAAATATGATGAGATGATCATTCTGGATCAACATGTGGTAATGATTCTGGGTCAACGTCAGACAATCTATCCACAGTCAACACAGTGATGATCATCCTGGATAAACATTTGCAAATATGTCCAAGAAAAGAACATGGAGAGAAGCCCAGCGAAAGTCTTAGGAAAACTGGTGAGGAAGAGGGACCCCATTAACACATTTTCATCAACTATATAATATGTACTGTAGTCGTTGTAGTATGACTGTGCAAAAATTTGCTACTGTAATGCTTGTTACAGGCAAGAGGAAACAGGAAGAAAAAGGTCAAAAAAGGATAAGGAGAGGCTTCATTCACAAGTCAGAGTGAGAAAAACATACAATAAAAGACATAGGAGACAAATATGAGAAGAGAATTAAGGTTCTATTGGTCAAAATACCTGAATCTCATATTGACTTTGAATAAGTAAATACACAGACCACTTACTTTGCAACACCACACTAAGATAAATATAACAATCTTCTGTAATTATAAACAAGATAACAGTTAATAAAATGAAAAAAACAGCAGATAAGCATGCACAATGATAGACTGATAGGCTATTAAAAAATAGAAGAGCCTGGAATCATTTTATTGGTATACATTTGCACAAGTAAAAGTTTAAAGTGAAATTAACTGATGAAATTATTATGGGGTGTAATGGATTTTGGCATATTTTTCTCCTCAGTCATGTAACTTCCACTTCATACTGCAGTCAAATGTGAAATAAATGAATAGATAGCAGTATATTGTAGTATCGAGTCACAATAATAAGTGTGTAGTAAAAACACAAAGAATCAAAATTGCATGGTATTGTGATGAGTATTCGGAATAATATTGTATCGTGAAGTCCGGTAATATTGCATCGTGAGCATGCAGGATGGTAGGTGGCACTGTTGCCTCACAGCAAGAAACTCCTGGAGTTTGAATCCAGCCTGGCCCTTTCTGCGTGGAGTTCGCATGTTCCCCTCCGGTTTCCTCCCACAGTCCAAAAACATGCATGTACACTGTAGGCTAATTGGAGACTTTAAATTGCCCGTAGGTATGAGTGTGTGAGTGAATCAGGTGGTGTCCTGCGATACATTGGCGGCCTGTCCAGGGTGTATTCCTCGCCCAATGCACGCTGGGATAGGCTCCAGCACCCCCCGCGACCAGGATAAGCGGGTATAGATAATGGATGGATGGAAGTCCCTGGTGATTCCCACCCTAACTGACATAATCGTGGCAGGTAACTCATGTCTGTTTAAGAATACCAGGATGAATTAATCCAGGTTAATCATGCTGTTGTGATTAATTATAAACAACAGCAAGATTTACAGCTCGTCATTTCCTCTTTCAGCGTTCCTTTTCTGTTCTGTACCCACTGAAGGTATTGGGATGTGTGTTACCACCCTCTTTCCATTTGATGAACCACTCCCTGCTAAATTCTGCTAGTCATGATGATGCTCTGACGCAAATACCTCGGTGGTTCTGACATTTGATCGTATACATGCTTGACTGGTTTTGATCCATATTGGACACAGAAAAGGCAACTCCCCTTCTCAGAAATTCAAGCCCCACTGATGTGTTTTCACTGGTTTACCGCAAGGCTTACAGTCTGTAATGTTGGTTTATTTCATTGTGGCATTATAATTTTATAATTATTATTATTAAGTGCAACAACCTCATTCTATTTCAGATGGAATTTATTAAACCCATGGACAAACTTGGGGGGGTGAGTACTCACGTATAACACTTTTTTATGAGCTTACTTTTTTAAATCTATGTTTTCACAAATAAATAAATAAATAAATAAATAAATAAATTCTTAATTGTTTCTCTTGGGCAGAATACTAAAGAACAGTAAAAATTAGTTTTCCTATTTTGGAACATGTCTGACCTGGTTCAGAATGCACAGTGCAGAAGTTTGATCTATCAATTCCAAAACTTTCACTATTTGCTTAATATTATTGATATACAATGTGATTATTATTTTCAAATAATTGACTATTGTTGCTCCTCTAATATCATGGGACCACAACATATGAAATCATAAAATGTTATTTAAAAAATTGTTCAAAAAATTATCAGTTTGATAATAAATAAATTACATAAAACAATGAATGGTAGCAGTCCTGAGGTGCGTTCAAGTTCAGCGAACAAGGCGAACGTTTGCAAACTATTTCAAACTTTTTTCCGTTAGCTTTGTGTTCGTTTGCAAACATAAGCGAACGGTCTGAAAAGGTAGTTTGCGGCGAACAAATGGACGCTGGACTGAGGGAAATGTTCCCAATTGAAGATGCCGTGAAGTGAGATCAGTTTTCTCAATAATGTTATTGCTAACACTGGCCAGTGTTCTTATTGTTCGCTAGCTAGTTATTGTTTTTTATTATCGATGATCACAGAAGCGGCTGTGAGTACAGACACTCTCGTCGCCGTGTCTGTTTACGTTTAATGCAAACAATTGGAATGTTCGTAAAAAGCCGTTCAAATTGAACTGTTCAAAGAAAACTGTGTGATCAGGTCAGTAATACACAAGCAAAATTTAAAAATCCTTTTACATAAGTATAAGTGATTTACCCATATGCAATGTTGTATTTTTCTTTGGGTTGCCCACAGTGGAAAGTGGCATGGTCTCAACAAGGTTATCAAAGTTTAAACAACAAACACCTCAAACCTTGTCACATTATTATATCATGTTTATTTTTACAACAGCCATTTTCAGTGCTGTTTGGTGCTGTTTGATTTTCTGCACTTTTGAATTTTTCTATCAGCCCAGTCTGCCTGCAAACACATATTTTTTCCTCTTGGTCTTCTTACACTTCTATTGTAATCTAAAAATTTAGTCCCATCAAAACAATTGAATGGGTGCCTTTGTAGTTAAAGTAGTGAGAGCCAGAGTTAGGTGGTGGTTGAATTATTATATGTTTCCCATCTAAAGCCCCGATGCAATTGGGGAAATCCCATCTTCGTTCAAACTTCTGGGCTACAGCCTCACATTCCTCTGCTGTTGATGGTAATTTCATAAATTCAGGCTGGAGGCTTTGATATAATGCCTTGCAGGTATCTATGACAATACGCCCAATGCTGTGACGGCTGATCCTGAACAGGTTTCACCAGTGGCCACGTAGCGCAGGGTGATGGAGAGGCGTTCACCTGGCGTTATGGCTTTTCGCATTGTGGTGTCTTGTCTTTGTATCTGTTCTTCAATTCTCCCTAATAAGCAATTGAACGTCTCCCTGTCCATCCTCATCCAGCTCCTGTATCCCATGGGATCTTCCTCCACCAGTTCCCTTAACAGTTGGCTGTAGCAGCCTAGCCGTCTTCTCAACAACCATCTCCTTGTCCATGTAGTCCTCTTGTGTTTGGCCTGTTGTTGTCTATGGACCAGAATGTAGCATATTAGCCTGAATTATATTGTGTAAACAGATATCTGAGAAAAACTAAATGTAAGTGTAGATTCATATAGATAATATTTACCTTTTAACAATCAACGATGAGGCCAGTAAAATGGTAACTGCCGCATAGGTCAGGTCCTCCATTTTTCTGCTTAACATCTCCAGGATAATATCCCCCAGGTAACAGAATATTGTGTTCTGATAGGTCCAGGTAAGGTTTCAGAGGCATCATTATGCAATTTGAATGGTTATTGGTTACCGAACATTCTTTTTCAGTTACGTTGCCCATTGCCCATTGCCACCAGTGTATCAGGGCAACTTGAGTTGCTGGCAATATTGCTGGCAATATTGCCCAAAAAAGTTGCCCGTGTATCATGGCCTTTAGAGAGAGAACACACCCTGCAGATCTTAGAAAGAACACACCCTGCAGATCTTAGAGAGAGAACACACACCCTGCAGATCTAATATAATGATATAATGATCTCTGTTTATATTCATTTGTCCTACAGAGCACAACAGACCCTCCATCAGCTGCAAGGCATCGCTTTGGAACACAGCAATGCAAATATTCAAGAAAGAAGTTCATATGCATTTCTCTGTGTGCCATAGGTGTTTTCTTTATGTATGTTTGCAGACTAGACAAATGGACATCAATATGGGTAACAGCAATTTAATTTCTCATTCATTTATGGTGGCAGTTCATTTTCAATGCAAGGAATACAAGTATCATTTTTTCAAAAACATTTCATGCCAGTGTTATTGTTTACATCATAGATACCACACAGGGATGGCCCTGTGTTTTATTTGGGGCACTCCCCCTGAAGTAAAACATGGGAGAGGGGTATTGCGATCGCATACGGGGGGGATATTGTGATCATGGACCGCGTGACTCGTCTGTATTTTGAACAGTGGTTATAAGCCAAAAAGAAGCCCTTTTGAGGGAGGGGGGTCCCTACGTGGAGCATGAATCTTGCATATAGGATAGGGCAACCCTGTGATCACACATTTGATTTTTTAATTTTTTACTGCATTTGAAATGTACAGTGGCCAGCCACTTGACTGTCCCAGAACTAGCCATCAAGTGAAAAATATAAAAATAATATATGTAAATATATATAATAACTCCGTAATGCTACTAGAGTTATAAAATTTCAAACTGAAGATGTATAACATAGATGAGGACTAACATTCCAATGTAGCTCAGCATCAGTGCAATTGTGTTATTCTGCTAGCAAACATTTTTATATCTAATGGTAGATACCCATAAAGATGTATGAGTAACAAACATAAAACAAAATGAAACAAAACATTACATTACATTACAGGCATTTAGCAGACGCTCTTATCCAGAGCGACGTACAAGTGCATTAGTTCAAGGTACAGAGGTGCAAAAGAAACACACTAGAGTGAAGTAAAGATCGTAGTGCCAGAAGTGACCACATAGATCAGGACTCCAACCCTGTAGGGTAACCTGTTCAGCAAACAAACAATCCTGCCAAGTACAAACTAGCACTGAAATCACATTTGCCTAATCAGAATCAGACAAAAACAATCCTGCCAAATAAAAACTAACGTGATCGTATTAGCCTAACTAGGTACATTGAGCTAAACTATAGGCTAGGGAGGGGTGGGGAGAGGTGCAGCCTGAAGAGATGAGTCTTTAGTCTGCGCTTGAAGGTGGTCGGATTCTCTGCTGTTCTGACCGCCACGGGGAGGTCATTCCACCAGCGAGGGGCCAGGACAGACAGCAGATGGGAGCGGGAAGTACAGACACGAAGAGGGGGAGGTGCCAAGCGTCCAGAGGTGGCAGAACGGAGAGGTCTGGCTGGTGTGTAGGGTCTGACGATCCTCTGGATGTATCCTGGTGCTGACCTCTTAGCTGCCTGGTATGCAAGCACCAAGGTCTTAAATTTGATGCGAGCCATAACAGGCAGCCAGTGGAGGTCAGTGAGCAGGGGGGTGACATGGGAATGTCTGGGGAGGTTGTAGACCAGACGCGCTGCAGCATTCTGGATGAGCTGCAGGGGTCTGATGGCGGATGCTGGCAGACCAGCCAGCAGCGAGTTGCAGTAGTCCAGGCGGGACAGGACCATCGCTTGAACCAGGAGCTGGGTTGCGTAGGTGGTGAGGAAGGGGCGGATTCTCCGGATGTTGTACAGGAAGAACCTGCACGTTCGACTCACCGCCGTGATGTTCTGGGAGAGGGACAGTCTGTTGTCCATCACCACTCCGAGGTTTTTTGCGGTGGGTGATGATGACACCACGGTGTCCCCTAGGGAAATGGAAAAGTCAAGGAGGTTAGAGGATGGAGCAGGGATGAAGATCATCTCTGTCTTACCTGGGTTCAGCTTAAGATGGTGGTTATCCATCCAGCTCTGGATGTCCCTCAGGCAAGCAGAGATGCGAGCGGAGACCTGTGTGTCAGAGGGGGGGAAGGAGAGAAAGAGTTGGGTGTCATCGGCATAACAATGATAGGACAACCCATGGGCAGAGATTACAGGACCAAGAAATTGGGTGTACAGGGAGAATAGGAGGGGACCAAGGACTGAGCCCTGGGGAACTCCTGTGGCAAGGGGGCGAGGTGCCGATACTGCACCAGCCCAGGCGACTTGGAAGGAGCGACCGGAGAGGTAGGACTCGATCCAGTCTAGTGCTGTGCCACAGATCCCCATAGCTGCCAGGGAGGACAGGAGGATGGGGTGGTCGACTGTGTCGAAGGCAGCAGAAAGGTCTAGGAGGATCAGGACAGATGAATGGGAGGCTGCTTGTGCGGCGTGAAGCGACTCACTGATCGAGAAGAGTGCGGTCTCTGTCGAGTGGCCAGGTCTGAAGCCGGACTGGTGGTCTAGGAGGTTGTTCAGATGTACATACACGCCGGGCCATCTAAGTGTTACGACATAGTAAAGGCCTTTACGGGACGCGGCCAGGACACATCCATGGCGACGCAACTAAGTCATGCGACAGCACAAAATTGGCCATAAGTCATCTATTTTTTACACAATCATCATGATATTCAGTAGATATGTTGGGTGAAGGTATATGATCATGAAGACAAAGCCATTTTAAAATCGCTCCATAGGGGGCGCGATGGTGCCAATGCTTGGACCCCTCCCAACGCCGCTTCCGGCTTTAATCATGTTATTCTTGTTAAGAGAGGATAAAACCATGAGTCATTTGATAATATCACAGTGTTTAACCCTGCTTTCAACAACATAAGATCATTTTCCTAAGTAAATTTGTCAGCTTTTAGATAAGCCAGTCCTTGTGCTATATTTTAACGATCTAAGCGCACGGTCTAAAGCGCATGGCTCAAGTGCATTTAGGGCGTGTCCAAATCCACTTTTTCTAGTTTAACGGCGGATAATCTGAGTGTAAAGTAAGGTAGTTTGAAGAGGGAAAAAGCACAAAAAACAAGCTTTGGATGGGTAGGCAAGGACATTGCAGAACAAATGCAAGTTCATGAAATTGAATTTTGTCCAACTGTGTTGTGGCCTGTGAAACCGGTCTGGATGTTGCAAAATGCTTGTGTGGACATGGAACTATTGAATATTAAGCACAGAAATTAAACAGCAGATTTAGTTCAGGAATATTACATGCATAGGGACAGGAATTACAATGATTATTTACAGATTTTTACAGATGGGTCAAAGGATCCAATAACAGAGGTGACAGGGGCTGTAGTGGTGACTCCCAGTCACCAGAGTGGAATCAGTAAGAGAACGTCAGATTATTTGAGCTCTGTTGAGGTGTCCCCCAGTGCGTTCCGCACCCCCCGGCAGGGTTTCCCGTGAACGCACTATAGGAAAACAGCAGGTCTGAGATCAGTGTTCTTTACTCTCAATGTGCGTAGTGACCTTCAACACTTGACGCTTCCAACTATCACAATCTAACGTTACCTAGCAAGCCACCATTTCTTATTTAGAAGGCTAACTAACCTCGTTACAAACTGCGTTATCACTTCATCTCGTTAGTAAGTACATTCTTTTTATATTAACTTAAGCAGTGTGTAGGTAACGTTAAACTAATAGCATTAATGTAATGTTCGATATATTGTAACATTACATGACTTATTACATGACGCCATCGAAATAACGACTTCACTTGTTTACTAATAACGTTAGCTTGATGACATTGATGTGCACGACAATGTGGTCATTTAGCTAACTTAGCTAGCTAGCCAAACAGTCAGTAACACAGATACATAGATATTTTGTTGTTGTTGAAATGTGCCCAGCATTCCAAGGCTGTACATTGTCCTAAGATTCAGTAGCCAATAAGTAGGCAGTGTTGTGTATATCCCACTCTTACAGGTCGTTTCCAGCCCAAATCACTGCAAAGAGAGCAAACTTCTTTTTTTGTCAGTGACATTTCCTTCTGACATCTACGACGGCAATTGCAACCACAACATTTATTTTGCCTTTTTGTATAGCTATTTCCATGGATAAAATCGCATTTATTACTATTATTTATTGGTAAAAACATTTACTTCATACCCAGGGAGATAGCCAACTACTTGCACGTTACATGACATGTGTAGCCATTTAGCAATACGTTCGCATTGCAGGCTAGAAAATAACCTGTTAATCCAGGGAGTTTTCTTAGAATCTTTATCGCAACAGAATGTATCAAGGCTGGCAGCCCAGATCAAATTTGTTGTCCAAAACAAACACCTGAGAGAGGCTGCCTGTGTGCGTAGCTCCCCCAAGGTGTTTTGCATTGTTTTGCAAAACATGCGGGCTTCGATAACCGGAATCGGTAAGATCATCCAAGTCCAATGAATAGGACAACTTGGAACCGGTTCTCGATTCCCGTCCCAATTTAAATGTGCCCAGCATTCCAAGGCTTGTAAGATTCAGTAGCCAATCAGGACTTGAATACAAGTTTTTTGTAGAGTGCAAAAACTTTGATATTATTTATTTTAATTTCATTTCATTTCTTTTGTTGTTGTTGAAAACACAGCATTCCAAGACTGTATATTGTTGTCAGATTCTTTGTAAGACTCTGCTATGCTGTAAATACTTGTTGATTTTTTTAAATGTGTGTTGAATAAATGACTTATTTATAAACATTCACATTACGTAGTCATATTTTCAAATCTCCAGTCAGCTTTTAGCACTGACTTAATGTAGGGCCCCATGGAAGCTGTGTTGTAGCTTTTTTAAATTCTCAAGATACTTGCCACCGGGCCTAACAACTTTTCTGGGGGAAACCCTGCCTGGTGACGCCTCTGAGCATTCTTATGGTCAGGTCAACCAAAGCAGGCTACTTAGCAACAATGTAATTTTGTATTGACCATGAGCAACTTTGTCCGATCTTGAAGGCTGTAATATAAAAACTAGATATCTGACAGATGGAATAAAACTTCATTCAATTCAGCTGATCCTCACACTGTACCCATGAAGGAAGGAAGTAGGCCAGAATCATAAATACTACAGTGTTCCTAATTTTACCAATAAGTTTAGTACCGTTAGCACCATTTAGTAAATACAACAAATTGATTTAGTGGGCTGTATTTTCCACCATCACTGGCACACAGCACATGGGCGCACTGGGCATGGCTACTGAATTTGGGTATTTTCATGACAAGAGGCGAGGAATGCACAGCTCAAAGTGTGCCACGCAGATGTTAAATGGGCTGTATTACGCTGAATATATTATCACTGTGTCTGTTGCAGCTGGATTCAATCATATCCAGTCAAATGATCTATTTTCCTCCCATTTGAGAGTCATGTGCTTTGCAGCAGAAAGAGCTTATCCCAAGCAATTGTAAAGGTACAATTGTTTGTCACTGTGGCAGTACCCCTTGAAGGTACAGAACTGTACCTTTACCAGAAAAAAGGTACCATTCGGTGCCTAGAAAGGTACAATCACTTGTCACTAGTACCTTTAGAGGTACAGTTTTGTACTTGTACAGAATTTGTACCTTTATTTCTGAGAGTGTACAGTGACACCAAAATATCAATGCGCTGCACCAGAATTGCAGGGCGGTGCTTGATCTTCATTGACACACCCCCAACAGTGCCTCTCCTCCCACTCCAAAATGGCACTCAGGCGCATCAACATCCGTTACAAAAATGCCACTTCGCCAGTGATGGCTCAACATATGCCATGTGCCAGCTGGAAAATAGTGGCCAAATTGAAATAATGCAATAAGATATTTTAAAAAAATATTTGAACCAAACGGAGAAGTGACAAATGCAGAAGAACATTTTTATTTAATCTACCCGAAACTAATTGATGCTGTCACTGTGAAAAGAGAAAGAGAGAGTGAAAGGGATGTTGAAGATGATTAATACATTTAAACATTTGGGGTGGGGTAGGATTAGGCTTATATGTTTCTTTGAGAAGTATTATCTGCTTTGAGCATCCAGCACAGTAAAATTTCAAAAAAGGTTTTTCAATCCCAGATCTTCATGAATTAAAATTCTCTTGTAATGTTCTGTCATTTCAGGAGAAATTCAAGACCCCTCACAAAGACATGACCATAGATGAACTAATATTCTCATTATCGTGGCCTCCCTCATCTTCCAACTTCTCCTCTTTCAAGAACTCCACCAGTGCTCAGCACAGTGAGGTCAGGCTAGAGCAGCCTAGGGCTCAGTACTGTGTGGGGGATACACTGAATGTGCTGGTGGAGATGAGGAACTATTCAGGGCATCCAAAATCCTATGGAGGAGACTTCATCCTGGCCCGTATCTACTCTCCAAAGCTCCAGGCATGCGCATCAGGAGACGTTACTGACCTCCTCAACGGCTCCTACCGCGTGCGTTTCCGCTTGTTTTGGCCCGGAGAGGTGCACGTCTCTGTGCGTCTGATCCACTCCTCTGAGGCAGTTAGGGTCCTCCAGAGAGACTGGATGCAGGACTACGGTAAGGCTATGCACAAGGGAACCTTCATCAGTGGGGAAAAGAAGGAGACGTCTCAGTGCGCCCTCCGGCTGAGCCCAGACAGGCCCCTGTGTGAGTACAGGAAGAAGGAGGATGGAGAATATTATGCCTGCTACAAGCCCCAGACCCTTCCCTGCGACTCTCTGACTATTACAAAGTCCTACATTCCCCCAGGTCCTCATGTCACAGAGGAGGAAGCTCAGCTACTAACCAGGTAAGGCATCTGCTCCTCAAAATGCAGTATGTCTGCATATCTAACACCACCCATTAGGGTAGTTTACATTTCTGCTGGCAGAGTCTCGCCTCCTACTCAATGTTTTCAATTGAGCTTGTTTGGTATTACTGATATGATGCTTATGAATAGACGAGAAATATCTTCAACTTAAGGAATTATATCCTGAAGCTTGTGTTTTATTTTCCTGACTTGGAGGGATCACAAACAAGAGATTGTAAGAAGTTTTTTGTGCATTATTGATCCTTGTATGTTGTTGATGATTATATACAGATCCAACATATAGAATTGTAGGTAAACAGGCATTTAATTTTACATTACACAAGCCTTTATGTAAAAAAAACTTAATTTTTAACTCAGTATAAACTCTTCTGTCTTAATGGCCTTTGCGTGGGTCCTCCCTACTATAACATCTGTAGTTGGCTTCATCTAATGTTTGCCTTATAAATCAAACAAAATGGTATTAGATGCAGCTGAACTTCAGCTAATGTGGGGAGTTCAAATGAAACTTGAATTTTCTGTGAAAGTTTGTTTAAACATTTAAATTTCATGTTGATTATTGTATTTTGAAGGGAAAATACTGGAATAGAAATAAAAACAAGTTTCAAGCCTGTGACAGTCGATGGTTGTACTGGTATGTTCAATTTCAATTTTTTTTATTTTTATAGCGCTTTTAACAAAGGAGCTTTGTCACAAAGCAGCTTTACAGAGAAACCAGGCCCCAGAGAGTAAGCCTAGGGCAACAGTGGCAAGGAAAAACTCCCTGACTGATAACAGGAAGAAACCTTGAGCAGAAGCAGACTCAGAGGGGGAACTCATCTGCCGCGGGCAGGCACTGGTTTGTTATGGAAAGTCAATAGTGGCAGGAGGCGGGGGTGCCCAGCTGGTCTAGCTGGTCTAGGGCTGGAGCTCCGGGCCTGGGGGGGGGTGCTCAGCAAGCTTGGGCTAGAGCTCCGGGCAGATGCCCAGAGCCGAGGAAAACGAGAAAAAAAAACATTGTTAGGGGGTTCAAAAGGTATATTAGCAAGCAGAGCAGAAGAGACAGAGGTGCCTGCGTGCAATAAGGAAAATCCCGGCAGAATAAGGCTATAGCAGCATAGCTAAGGGAAACAGAGGCAGGGACCAGCGCAGCCATGAGGGCAGGCTTGAGACAGTCATCACCAGGCCATGACCCGTTAAGCTTAACACAGCACTACCAATGATGATCCAGTGACAGCACTGTTGCTTTTCACATGTGCCTGTCATTCCAATGCGCCTTCCTAAAATTCAGATTTCATAAATACAGAAATCAAAAACGGACATGAGACTACTTGAACCTAATGGACAGCTCTCAGAAGAAAATGTGTCATTTCAGTGGTTGGCGGCTTTATTTCCTTTTAACTTTCTGCTAACAAATGGCTCAAGCTTAGGGGGGATGGGCTTGGTTAGTGCTTGCATAGCAGACCTGCAAATATTAGTAGGCCATTAGGCAATTAGTAGGCCATGTGTCAATGCAATGACAGGGGCACCTGAGAGACAGCTTCTTTCAGAGACCTTAAACTGAGGTCCTGACTGTGGTCACTGAAGATCTCCCTGTGCTTTTCACAAAGAATATGGGCTGTTCTCTGGTATCTCTTGGCCCTATTCCTAATCTGCTTTGACAAACTGGCCACCTAACTCTCTCTAAGTGTAACTGGCTGAGTAGTTCCCTCCTCCCTAACTTTACTGATGTATGATATGATCTTTCATAGATCAGTCAAATGTGTGATGGGAGTTAGCTGTCTCGAAATGGCTGCAACTGGTGGTGGCTGAAGTGATTTTCCTAACTTCTCAGTGAAATGCTTTGAGATTGTGCTGTAAGAATGCAATTGATTATTGAAATTCTTTCCATGATCTATGCAAGCTAATAATTATTGTTTTATGACCCACAATGGAACACTATTTTTAGGAAAACATTGGTGGTGCTAATTGCTAAGATTGTATTGTGTAGATCAACTTAAAGTCCAATTACAACTGCACCATCCTTTTAAAACACAAAAAAGACTCATGTCTTTGTGCCTGTCAAAATAAAATATAACATAATATCATTGAACATCATGGAGGTAATCAGTACATTTTTACTATTTTCATTCACTTTTTCTCTCTTTTTCCATTTTTCAGATGCAACCGACAGACCAACTGAAAAGTGTGTGGCTGGAATTAATTCCCCTTTTCCTGGGGGATATTTCTATTCAAACAGGTGGTCTGTTTCCATCTGTCAGATAGGCCCCTTCCTCGGTGAAGAGGCCATTACCAGATGTTTAAAGGGAAAGACTCTCTACCTATTAGGTGACTCCACTCTGCGCCAGTGGATAGAGTATTTGGGAAGAAAGCTGAAAGGTAACGACAACTCAAAGGGAAAAATACAACAGCTCAGGGTTACCATTGCTTAAGGCAAGAAAGTCAGTTTACATACATGCCCCGATCAGAAATATCATGACTTTGTAATACATTAGCCATGTTCAACAGCCAACAAATACAACGTGTGAGTTCCTGTTGATTCTTTTGAATGATCGTAGCAATGTACCTTTTGAATGTCATGTGATTTCCTTTTAGCAAATATTGAAACTGTAACCTCAAAAATCACAAGTCATATTCTGTGAGGTGAGATTTCTCCCACATTTTACAGTGCTGAAAAGAATTACAAGCTGGGCTTCCTAAATTTCACTGGACATGCAGAGTGGCATGTCCAGTAAAAGCACAAGTCCTTTGTATGGTGACCACCTCCAAGCCCAGACCTGAATTCTCCTGAATGGGTTTGGGTTTGGATTGTACAAAGTGCAGTTGGCCACTTCATGGCACTTTGAGGTACTATGACAACAAATTTTTATTCCGGGCTGTAAAAATGATCTGGGTGACGTAATGACATTCTAAAACCATTGTGACGTACTTAACGTTTTGTTACAGCATTATTATGTCACCCGGATCATTTTTGCAGCCCGGATCAAATTTCTTGTGACAGTACCAACAACTTGTCTTATGTATGCATTATGTTTCCTCAGGCCTGAGATACATAAAAAATGGAGATGATTCGAAGTTGGCTGTTGATGTCCATAACAACATCACTGTCCGATGGGCAAGGCATTCTCATCCCTGGATTGGCTCTCATCCAGCTAATATAAAGGCACCAGTCCCCCTTCCTGAAATACTGGACAGGATAGCTGTTGGTAGTGGGCAGGACGATGTGATATTGGTCATTGGAATTGGCCAGCATTTCCGGCCCTACCCCCCAGAAGTCTTTATCCGTAGGCTACGAAATGTCCGCCGGGCAATCCTACGGTTACATGCTCGTAGCCCCCAGACAACTGTTGTTATAAAGCTGGAGAACATCAGGGAACTGGAGTCAAAGATGACACAATTCAATAACTGGTATGGCTACATGCAGAACCTGGCTCAGAGAAAGGTGTTTGAGGACATGAAAGTGGCTCTGGTAGATGCCTGGGACATGACTGTGGCCGCCAGCAGTTTTGCCGTCCACCCGAATGGAGTCATTGTATCTAATGAGCTGGCTCTGGCCCTGTCATTCGCCTGTCATGAGGCATAGGTGCCCTTTGAAAGGTCACTCTGTAATTGTATGTATTTGCGCACTTTTTCTGTAAATTGCATTTTGAAATACTATGCTGATAATACAAGTATAGAACCCCTGCGATCGGACAGCTATAAATGCAGGTGCAAAAACTCACCTTTGTTGAGCCACACAGTGTATTTACTGGCCTCTACCTGTGTGCCATAAAAGTGATTATTATGATTTCAGGATAGAAACACGTATTCCAACACTGTGACCAATCTGCTACTCTGGCAGACCGAATGCACACATACGCTTGATTGATAAAACCTTAAATTATGAATGCATGTGATTATATGAGTAAGTAACAATATGAATGTACTGGAGTGTCTACAAGTGCATCTTTGTATGCATACTGTATGTGCATGCAGAGCCATTTTTGTAAGCAGGTGCTGACAAAGCCTATATTATAGTTCTGATGGATGCTTTTGTGACAGGTTTGTCCCTTTTTCACCTCCTTATTGTAACTTACATGATTGTTTGATTTATCTACAAAACAATAAATACAGATGTTCACAAAAAAATGTTTCCAGGAGAATTACTGGTCAGCACAAGCTTAACAATGTACATGTCCCACTTAAAACCGTCCTGATAGTGAAGAATGTTGGTTGCAGTGCTATGCTATGGGATGTTCTCTGTTGTGCTACCTCTGGGCAGTTGGCACACCTCCCCTCTTTTTTCTTTATTTCATTGGATTACATGGACAGGACAATATTATTGTTATATCAATATCAAAGATGATTGTTTGAGTGGTTCGTTCTTTAGTTTGGGCTCAAAGCACTACAGGTACTGGAAAAATCAAGAACTGTAACTTTATTGAAATTTGGCTGTATTGAAAGATTAGCTAATTTGTTTAATAAAGTTTCCTAGAAATGGATAAATGACTGATACGTCCCATTAAAAAGAGACTCACTGAGGATAACTAACATTAATGAGAGCTTTGAGCACTTTAGCCATACTATGTTGTCACATGCAGGTGTGACACCCCTAGGAGAGAGATGCGGCAGTTCCAGGAAACACCGTTGGTTGCCATATGGAGAGAGCAAACAAAAAATGTAATAAACACCTTCACCCTTCACCCTCATGGGTTCTGGGGAAAAACAGCTGACTAAAACAGACTAGAATTACAAGAACAAAAAAAAGTAAAACAGAGTGACTGCTTTTCAGCGTGCTGCTCGTAGCTGGCCAAATTTTCAGTTGACCAGTTTCTTTTTTCATCTTGTTTTGTGCAGCAAACCAAACCAATACAAACCAAGCTCTCTGAGTGTGTGCTTCAGGTCTCAGCCTCAAACTGTGGAGAGCAACACACCTTTAAGCACCTGGGCTAATTAACACAACCCAGGTGCATGTGCTCTTTCGACCAGTCGGCGCAGCTGAGACCAATCTGCTACTCTGGCAGACTGAATGCACACATATGCTTGATTGATAAAACCTTAAATGATGTTCATTTGACTATGCTTTCTGTGATTAATTGCCTGCTAATTTCCATAACTTTGTCCTTTCATTTAAGTTTTAGATATTATAAACAAGACTATTGTCAGCAGTTTAACAATTAACTGAAGAAACTATATATTTATATATAAATTCTGCTATCCTAGGTGCTTTGGCTCCAGGCATTATCCACCCGGAAGTAAGTAAGTTACTGTTGTGATGTCATGCCGATTTGTCCTATTACAAGTGGATAGTGCTCTTCCATAACAGGAAATGGGCCTTTCTTATACCTCTCAGTACAGGGATCAACACCACATGTACAAAGATGTAAATATAATATGATCCTGGCATTTTCTTATTCCTAGAATTACTAAGATTTTTTTTCTCTCTTTTTACATTTTTCAGATGCAACCCACAGACCAACTGAAAAGTGTGTGGCTGGAATGAATTCCCCTTTTCCTGGGGGATATTTCTATTCAAACAGGTGGTCTTCTTCCATCTGTCAGATAGGCCCCTTCCTCAGTGAAGAGGCCATTACCAGATGTTTAAAGGGAAAGACTCTCTACCTATTAGGTGACTCCACTCTGCGCCAGTGGATAGAGTATTTGGGAAGCAAGCTGAAAGGTAACGACAACTCAAAGGGAAAAATACAACAGCTCAGGTTTACCATTGCTTAAGGCAAGAAAGTCAGTTTACATACATGCCCCGATCAGAAATATCATGACTTTGTAATACATTAGCCATGTTCAACAGCCAACAAATACAACGTGTGAGTTCCTGTTGATTCTTTTGAATGATCGTAGCAGTGTACCTTTTGAATGTCATGTGATTTCCTTTTAGCAAATATTGAAACTGTAACCTCAAAAATCACAAGTCATATTCTGTGAGGTGAGATTTCTCCCACATTTTACAGTGCTGAAAAGAATTACAAGCTGGGCTTCCTAATTTTCACTGGACATGCAGAGTGGCATGTCCAGTAAAAGCACAAGTCCTTTGTATGGTGACCACCTCCAAGCCCAGACCTGAATTCTCCTGAATGGGTTTGGGTTTGCTTTGTACAAAGTGCAGTTGGCCACTTCATGGCACTTTGAGGTACTGTGACAACAAATTTTTATTCCGGGCTGTAAAAATGATCTGGGTGACGTAATGACATTCTAAAACCATTGTGACGTACTTAACGTTTTGTTACAGCATTATTATGTCCCCCGGATCATTTTTGCAGCCCGGATCAAATTTCTTGTGACAGCCAGAACAACTTGTCTTATGTATGCATTATGTTTCCTCAGGCCTGAGATACATAAAAAATGGAGATGATTCAAAGTTGGCTGTTGATGTCCATAACAACATCACTGTCCGATGGGCAAGGCACTCTCATCCCTGGATTGGCTCTCATCCAGCTAACATAAAGGCACCAGTCCCCCTTCCTGAAATACTGGACAGGATAGCTGTTGGTAGTGGGCAGGACGACGTGATATTGGTCATTGGAATTGGCCAGCATTTCCGGCCCTACCCCCCAGAAGTCTTTATCCGAAGGCTACGAAATGTCCGCCGGGCAATCCTACGGTTACATGCTCGTAGCCCACAGACAACTGTTGTTATAAAGCTGGAGAACATCAGGGAACTGGAGTCAAAGATGACACAATTCAATAACTGGTATGGCTACATGCAGAACCTGGCTCAGAGAAAGGTGTTTGAGGACGTTAAAGTGGCACTGGTAGATGCCTGGGACATGACTGTGGCCGCCAGCAGTTTTGCCGTCCACCCGAATGGAGTCATTGTATCTAATGAGCTGGCTCTGGCCCTGTCATTCGCCTGTCATGAGGCATAGGTGCCCTTTGAAAAGTTACTCTGTAATTGTATATATTTGGGCACTTTTTCTGTAAATTGCATTTTGAAATACTATGCTGATAATACAAGTATAGAACCCCTGCGATCAGACAGCTATAAATGGAGGTGCAAAGACTCATCTTTATTGAGCCACACAGTGTATTTACTGGCCTCTGCCTGTGTGCCATAAAAGTGATTATTATGATTTCAGGATAAAAACACATATTCCATGTACCGCTAAGAATAATGAATGCATGTGATTATATGAGTAAGTAACAATATGAATGTACTGGAGTGTCTACAAGTGCATCTTTGTATGCATACTGTATGTGCATGCAGAGCCATTTTTGTAAGCAGGTGCTGACAAAGCCTATATTATAGTTCTGATGGATGCTTTTGTGACCGGTTTGTCCCTTTTTCACCTCCTTATTGTAACTTACATGATTGTTTGATTTATCTACAAAACAATAAATACAGATGTTCACAAAAAAATGTTTCCAGGAGAATTACTGGTCAGCACAAGCTTAACAATGTACATGTCCCACTTAAAACCGTCCTGATAGTGAAGAATGTTGGTTGCAGTGCTATGCTATGGGATGTTCTCTGTTGTGCTACCTCTGGGCAGTTGGCACACCTCCCCTCTTTTTTCTTTATTTCATTGGATTACATGGACAGGACAATATTATTGTTATATCAATATCAAAGATGATTGTTTGAGTGGTTCGTTCTTTAGTTTGGACTCAAAGCACTACAGGTACTGGAAAAATCAAGAACTGTAACTTTATTGAAATTTGGCTGTATTGAAAGATTAGCTAATTTGTTTAATAAAGTTTCCTAGAAATGGATAAATGACTGATACGTCCCATTAAAAAGAGACTCACTGAGGATAACTGTAACATTAATGAGAGCTTTGAGCACTTTAGCCATACTATGTTGTCACATGCAGGTGTGACACCCCTAGGAGAGAGATGCGGCAGTTCCAGGAAACACCGTTGGTTGCCATATGGAGAGAGCAAACAAAAAATGTAATAAACACCTTCACCCTTCACCCTCACGGGTTCTGGGGAAAAACAGCTGACTAAAACAACAGACTAGAATTACAAGAACAAAAAAAAGTAAAACAGAGTGACTGCTTTTCAGCGTGCTGCTCGTAGCTGGCCAAATTTTCAGTTGACCAGTTTCTTTTTTCATCTTGTTTTGTGCAGCAAACCAAACCAATACAAACCAAGCTCTCTGAGTGTGTGCTTCAGGTCTCAGCCTCAAACTGTGGAGAGCAACACACCTTTAAGCACCTGGGCTAATTAACACAACCCAGGTGCATGTGCTCTTTCGACCAGTCGGCGCAGCTGAGACCAATCTGCTACTCTGGCAGACTGAATGCACACATATGCTTGATTGATAAAACCTTAAATGATGTTCATTTGACTATGCTTTCTGTGATTAATTGCCTGCTAATTTCCATAACTTTGTCCTTTCATTTAAGTTTTAGATATTATAAACAAGACTATTGTCAGCAGTTTAACAATTAACTGAAGAAACTATATATTTATATATAAATTCTGCTATCCTAGGTGCTTTGGCTCCAGGCATTATCCACCCGGAAGTAAGTAAGTTACTGTTGTGATGTCATGCTGATTTGTCCTATTACAAGTGGATAGTGCTCTTCCATAACAGGAAATGGGCCTTTCTTATACCTCTCAGTAAAGGGATCAACACCACATGTACAAAGATGTAAATATATTATGATCCTGGCATTTTCTTATTCCTAGAATTACTAAGATTCATTGTGAGCCCTATATTGAAGGGCCCAATTCTTGTCAGTATTTCAGATCAGCATTATAAAGGACATTCTATGCCAGAGGTGGGCAACGAGGGCCGTATCTGTTTCTGGTTTCCATGCCAACTTCTGCCCTTAATTATTTAATTAGCCCTAACATTTACGCCATCTGACATGTCACCTACATTTCTTGGTAAGTGAATGAATGAGAGCCAAAGACTGTTCTTGTGTCCATAATGAAATGTATTACTGTGATCTAATCTACAAGTGAACCAGCATTGGTGTATGCAGCCAATTAGCTCATTTAGTCAGAGTAACTGGTGGAAACAAAAACTTGCTGCATACACACCGGCCCTCCAGGACTGGAATTGCCCACCCCTGTTCTATGCAATACTGTGCTTCTGTGATTACATAAAATGCCAAAGATGTGAAAAGTGCATTTTTAAAATAATATGGAATGGTTTTTTGGGGGGTTTGTTGAAGCAGCATTCTATGGTGGTGATGTAGTACATAAAACCATGTTTGTAAAAACATGGTCTTTTAAAACTTCACACCACTATAGGTCATTGAATTTGCATTCCTTAATTGAAACAAGATGACTGATGTAATCACCAGCTATTCAACTCACCAGCAAGAGGCAAATGCCCCCCAATTTTTTTTACCTGGTTTTGTGATAGTGTACTACTTAGCTACATTTAAACATTATGCACTGTATATTTGTTTTAACAGATACTTCCATGTTATCTATGCCACAACCTTTTCTGTCACTGCACAGTAAAAATGTCCAGTGTTAATTCAACTATAACAAAGTCCAAACAAGTCCAATTGGGAACATTTAGTTGGCACCCTTTTCCTCTTCCCTCAAATAAGCTTGAGTCAGCTGTCTCATGGAATGTAGAATGTAGAAAAGCGATTGCACAATTCGAGAACACAATGTTGCGGCCTGTCCGGTCTGCGCCCGGAACAAGGGTTCACATCTCTCTCCATCGGGGCTGTTGCACCCACTACCCATCCCTAGTCGGCCATGGAGCCATGTGGCTCTAGATTTTATCACAAGGTTACCACCGTCAGACGGGCACACCACCATTCTTGTGGTAGTGGATCGGTTCTCGAAGGCCGCCTACTTCGTTCCACTATCCGAGTTACCGTCTGCGCTGGAGACTGCTCGTCTGGTGGTGCGGCAGATTTTTAGGTTGCATGGTCTACCGATAGACATGGTGTCGGACCGTGGTCCGCAGTTCGTTGCCTGTTTCTGGCGGGCGTTCTGTGCGCTGTTGGGGGTTGCCGTTAGTCTCTCCTCGGGGTTTCACCCAGAGACTAATGGGCAGACCGAACAGACTAATCAAACACTGGAGAACACCCTCCGGTATTTGGCTGAATCCAGTCCCACATCCTGGAGCAGATACCTCCCGTGGGCGGAATACGCTCATAACACTCTGTCCAATGCGTCCATGGGCCTCTCTCCGTTTGAAGCTCAGGTGGGGTACCAACCCCCACTTTTTCCGGGGTTGGAGGAGAGGATAGGGGTGCCTGCGACTAGCTTTTTCGTCCGACGTTGCCGGGCCACCTGGAGTAAAGTAAGGGCGTCATTAATACGAGCTGCAGCTAATCACAAGAAGCTGGCCGACCGGCGGCGTCGTCCGGCGCCTTCGTATCGGGTGGGACAGAGAGTGTGGCTGTCCACGCAGGACCTTCCGCTGCATGTGGAGTCCTGCAAACTTGCGCCTCGATACATTGGGCATTTAAAATTATCCGGTAAATCAATCCGATTACGGTGCATCTGCAACTCCCGCAGACTATGAGGATCCGCCCCTCCTTTCACGTTCTCGCCTCAAGCCCATTCTCATCAGTGCTTTAGCGCCTGCTGAGGTCCCACCACCTTCCCCTCGGTTCATTGAAGGGGGCCCGGTGTATACAGTGCGGCGCATTCTGGCGGAGAGACGGGTAGGGAGGGGTAGGCAGTACATGATAGACTGGGAGGGTTATGGTCCAGAGGTCTTGGGTGCCTTCCAGGGACATCATGGAGTTGATCGGGGAGTTCCACAGAGGAGGAGCTGAGGGGTCGTCGGGTGCCGCCCCTTAGAGGAGGGGTACTGTCATGGTTTCAGGGTGCAGTGGCTGGGTGGGGCCACCAGGGGAGCGCCCTGAGTCCTGATTGGGCTCACCTGTTCATCGCCTATATAACCTGTGACGTGACAGGGTTCATCGCGTCTGTGTCAATATTACTAAGACCAGAGCCAGGTATTAGGACGGTGGGACAAGTGCTCTGTGTGAGCTATTTGTATTAGGTTGCTTGTTCGGTTTATTCAGCGTGGATGTGAAGCGCAGTTTAAGCGCTCTAGGAAAAGGTTCTTTATTATTTTGCAGCTCTGCGAGCTGGGGTATTTGGGACGTTGTCCTGGTCTTGTATTTCTTTTGAGTTTTTCTGAGATTGCACTCAGATTATTTATTTTAGCTGAGTGTTTGTCACTCAGCTGTATTCTCTGTTAAACCCTAAGTCTGAGGGTTTCCCGTTGGAACTTCCGAGACCTTTATTATTTAGTACCAGTGTTCGGGATTTTGGTTTAGCGTTTGTCGGATATCGGCTTCGCTAGGCTACTACTATTTCTTTGTTTTTTTTTCTCTTCCCTCTGTTTAGTCCTTCGGGATTTAGGAGCTACTTATAGTAGCCTGGTGGTACCCTTGTCAGTGTGCTTGTGAACCTCCGAACACTACCCATTCCCCTTCACAAGGATTCGTACCTGGATTCAATCACCAGTTCTTTCACAACTCTCGTCCTGACTCCCGTAAACGAGAAAACGAGAACGAAAGTCATGCAGTGACTGATTCCGACTTCAGATTCTAGTTCCTAGCGAAAGAAATGTGACATACTGTGGTTTGTATGTGAATTCCTACATGAACTTAGCACAGACCAACACTGTTATTTCATTTTCGAAACATTTTGCCAATTTAAAAATGAATAGCATATATGTGCATGTTTTCTTGCGATTTACTCAAGAAGCGTTTACTGTTAGCTCACAGACAATTGGTACAAGTTAACCTACTCAATAATTTGCAAACGACACAAGGGCTGATGATAACAATATAGTGTCTATCGGCAATTTTTTATTTAATTTATTATTTTTTTTTAATAAAAAGAGCACATTAATTAGCAGTGCGGGACAATTTCTTATGAATTTGTTGCTTTATTGGTGCAAATGTTAAATAGTGGATCAAACAGGTTGTAAAATAGCTAGCCAAATTTTTTCATTTTAGTTTTACATTCTTTATCTTCATAGCCGTTGGCTGTCCTAATTTTATGACCCGTAATTCACGGATTCTACTGAATGCCGTGCCATGCACAACTGCAGTGCCGGTTTCCATCATACGTTGGTGGCCTCTTTCGTTAACGGTTTATTTACATCATGCAAATAAAAGGGTATACCTATGCTTCAGAAATATATGACCCCAACACCTCCCTGGCACTTTAATTTAATCTAATCAGGGCTCTACAATGCTCCCATTTTTGCAGCGTTTGCTCCTGAAAACTGATGTGCGCTAACTGGAAACATAATTTGGGAGTGCATACTAAATGGGATGCATTTGTGTGCAACTAAATTTTTTAACTCAGGAGCACATGTGCACCTTGGAAAAAATGTTAGTGTAGTGCCCAGCTAATGTTAATTAATTTAATCTAATATATTTTTATTGGATACTCTAAAAGATCGTATTTGTCACTGAAGTATGTAACACTGTTAAAGTTGCTCTGTATGCAATTGTGGAATCTTAATTATAATGACATAGGTCATACATGCAATAAATGTGGCATATTAAATTACCCTCTCCTTGTAATAATTCTGTATTAAGTCTTGAATATACAGGTCAAACAGAAATTCAAACCCAGATATAAATTGCAGACGACCTGCTGCTGCACCCAACCATGCAAATATGCCACCCTACCAGCCACGTCTGTTTACGGGTTTTTAAAGGCGTACCATCAAACCTAAAAATAATTCACTGATATTTCAGGAATGTACCTTCAATTTTAGATTACCCAAGGCTGTCTGGTGTACATTTCCCCACAAGTGCCAAGATTTACTTGGAAATGCCCAAAATATAAATAAGAAAAACATGCAGAAGTGAAGCATAACCCCGGTCTTGGCTGAACTGCACTGGCTCCCTGTGTCTTTTAGAGTTGATTTTAAAATTTTGTCACTTGTTTTTAAGGCTTTTAATGGCTTAGCACCCCCATACATTTTAGAGACCCTGGTGTCCTATGTCCCCTCACGAGCCCTTAGGTCCTCTGAGGCAGGTCTTTTAAATGTACCAAAGGTTCCCCAAAAGAAAATTGGGGAAGCCGCCTTCATCCACTACGCGCCAAAATTGTGGAACCTCCTGCCAAAAGGTATTAGAGAGGTGGACTCAGTAGACATTTTTAAACGACAGCTGAAAACATATCTTTTTAACCTGGCATACAATTAACGATCCTGGCTCTCCCCTAACTCCTACTCAAGCTGCGAGCCAAACCCTTCAAAATAAACAATGTTCAAAAGGAGAAGGGGACAGCAAGCAAGGTACGCGAGAAGGAAGTAACGCTTCTGGGCACTGCGGGAATAAGCGTGTCTGTGTACACAGGCGGCAGTGTCAATAGAGTGGAAAGGGGGCCATATCAGCACGTAACTAATTGTGCTGAATTGCGGGCAGATGCGCTTCTCGGGCTTGTCGAAGCCGCGGCGGAGCTGGGCTTTCGTACAACTATTAATAAAAAACAACATTTTAATAAAAATATAAAACAGTGGATAAGCATGCACAATACATACTTAAATTAAATAAAACACTTGAATGTTATATATTTCTTGTAGGTCGTTATGTATTCATTGTGTTCATTTGCAAAAGTAAATAAGTAATTTTATTTACGTAGAATGAATTGATGCAAGGCTTTTTATTTTGGGGTGTAATGGATTTTGGCATATTTCTCTCCTCAGTCATGTAACTTCCACTTTATACTGCAGTCAAATGGGAAACAAATGAATAAATAGCAGTATATTGTAGTATCGAGTCACAATAATAAGTGTGTAGTAAAAACACAAAGAATCAAAATTGTATGGTATTGTGACAAGTATTCGAAATAATATTGTATTGTGAGGTCCTTGGTCATCCCTACCCTAACTGACTTCATCGTGGCAGGTGCATGTCTGTTTGTATGGGAGTATTTAGAAGCAATGTCCGGATGAATACCCAGTGTGGTTAATTATGTTGCTGTGATTAATTATAAAGAACAGCATGATTCAGTTTGCGGATTGTCATTTCCTCTTCCAGCGTTCCTTTTCTGTTCTGTACCCACTGAAGGTACTGGATGTGTTTTACTTCTGCCCTCATTCCATTTTATGAACCACTCCCTGCAAATTCTGTTAGTCATGATGATGCTCTGACGCATGAAATTACCTTGGCGGTTCTGATATTTGATCATGTACATGTCTTGTTTTGATCCTTAGCCGACACACAAAAGGTAACTCCCCTAGAAATTCAAGCCCCACTCGCGTTTTCACTGGTTTATCGTAAGGCTTAGTATTACGTAATATTATATTCAATATTATTTATTGAAATATTTATTCCATTGTGATGTTATAATTCTATGATTATTATTATTATTCTTATAGGTGCAACAACCTCATTCCATTTCAGATGGAATTTATTAAACCCATGGACCAACCTGGGGAGGTGAGTACTCCTGTGTAACGCTTTTTAAAAATTAGCTTTTTGTGCGTACTTTTTAATCTTTCTTAATGTTTTCTTCTTTTCTCAGGCAGAAGACTAAAGAAAAGTAAAAAATTAATGTTCCCATGTTGGAACATGTCTGAACTGGTTCCGAATGCACAGTGCAGACACGTTTGATCTAACAGTACCAAAACTTTTACTATTTGCTTAATATTATTGCTTTACAATGTGATTATTATTTTCAAATAATTATTACTATTTTTGGTCCTCTAAGATTATGGGACCACAACATATGAAAACATAAAATAAAATTTAATTCAAAACATTGTTACAAAATGTTTAGTTTGATAATAAACAAATTACATTACATAACAATGAATGGTAGCAGTCCTGATGACCAATTTGGTTATGATAAGATGGTTTTCCTAAATACAGCCTAAACTGTATGATCAGATCAGTAATACGAAGGAAAATTTAAAAAACCTTTTACATATCTAAAAGTGACTAACCCATATGCAATGTTACATTTTTCTCTGGGCGGGTTGCCCACAGTGAAAAGTGGCAAGGTCTCAAAAAGGTTATCAAAGTATAAACAACAAACACCGTAAACCTTGTCACGTCATGTTTATTTTTACAACTGCTATTTTCAGTGCTCTTTGGTGCTATTTGATTTGCAGTACTTTTGAATTTTTAAATCAGCCCAGTCTGCCAGCAAACACATATTTTTTCCTCTTGGTCTCCTTACACTTCTTTTGTAATCTATTATGTTTGTCTGGAGTTTGAATCCAGCCTGGCCCTTTCTGCGTGGAGTTTGCATGTTCTCCTCCGGTTTCCTCCCACAGTCCAAAGACATGCATGTGCACTGTAGGCTAATTGGAGACTTTAAATTGCCCGTAGGTATGAGTGTGTGACTGAATCGGGTGTGTCCTGCGATACATTGGCGGCCTGTCCAGGGTGTATTCCTCGCCCAATGCACGCTGGGATAGGCTCCAGCACCTCTCGCGACCAGGATAAGCGGGTATAGATAATGGATGGATGGAAGTCCCTGGTGATTCCCACCATAACTGACATAATCGTGGCTGGTAACTCATGTCTGTTTAAGAATACCAGGATGAATTAATCCAGGTTAATCATGCTGTTGTGATTAATTATAAACAACAGCAAGATTTACAGCTCGTCATTTCCTCTTTCAGCGTTCCTTTTCTGTTCTGTACCCACTGAAGGTATTGGGATGTGTGTTACCGCCCTCCTTCCATTTGATGAACCACTCCCTGCTAAATTCTGCTAGTCATGATGATGCTCTGACGCAAATACCTCGGTGGTTCTGACATTTGATCGTATACATGCTTGACTGGTTTTGATCCATATTGGACACAGAAAAGGCAACTCCCCTTCTCAGAAATTCAAGCCCCACTGATGTGTTTTCACTGGTTTACCGCAAGGCTTACAGTCTGTAATGTTGGTTTATTTCATTGTGGCATTATAATTTTATAATTATTATTATTAAGTGCAACAACCTCATTCTATTTCAGATGGAATTTATTAAACCCATGGACAAACTTGGGGGGGTGAGTACTCACGTATAACACTTTTTTATGAGCTTACTTTTTTAAATCTATGTTTTCACAAATAAATAAATAAATAAATAAATAAATAAATTCTTAATTGTTTCTCTTGGGCAGAATACTAAAGAACAGTAAAAATTAGTTTTCCTATTTTGGAACATGTCTGACCTGGTTCAGAATGCACAGTGCAGAAGTTTGATCTATCAATTCCAAAACTTACTATTTGCTTAATATTATTGATATACAATGTGATTATTATTTTCAAATAATTGACTATTGTTGCTCCTCTAAGATCATGGGACCACAACATATGAAAACATAAAATGTTATTTAAAAAATTGTTCAAAAAATTTTAAATAAATTACATAAAACAATGAATGGTAGCAGTCCTGAGGTGCGTTCAAGTTCAGCGAACAAGGCGAACGTTTGCAAACGTTTGCAAACTATTCCAAAAATTTTTCCGTTAGCTTTGTGTTCGCCGCGAACGTTTGCAAACATAAGCGAACGGTCTGAAAAGGTAGTTTGCGGCGAACAATTGAGGGAAATGTTCCCAATTGAAGATGCCGTTAAGTGTGATCAGTTTTTTCAATAATGTTATGGCTAACGCTGGCCAGTGTTCTTATTGTTCGCTAGCCAGCTATTTTTTTATTATCGATGATCACAGAAGCGGCTGTGAGTACAGACACTCTCGTCGCCATGTCTGTTTACGTTTAATGCAAACAATTTGGAATGTTCGTAAAAAGCCGTTCAAATTGAACTGTTCAAAGAAAACATGTTCGCCACGAACACTCGCCTCTGTTCGCTGAACTTGAACGCACCTCTGATGACCAATTCGGTTATGATAAGATGGTTTTCCTAAATACAGCCTAAAGTGTGTGATCAGGTCAGTAATACACAAGGAAAATTTAAAAAACCTTTTACATAAGTATAAGTGATTTACCCATAAGCAATGTTGTATTTTTCTCTGGGCGGGTTGCCCACAGTGGAAAGTGGCATGGTCTCAACAAGGTTATCAAAGTTTAAACAACAAACACCTCAAACCTTGTCACATTAATATATCATGTTTATTTTTACAACAGCCATTTTCAGTGCTCTTTGGTGCTGTTTGATTTTCTGCATTTTTGAATTTTTCTATCAGCCCAGTCCGCCTGCAAACAGGTATTTTTTCCTCTTGGTCTCCTTACACTTCTTTTGTAATCTATTATGTTTGTCTTACACACTGACTATAATCTTCTGGATCATTGCCAAGGTACATATCCTTCACTATCACGTACGCTCCAGCGTAACTCACACAGACTGTATTTCCGGCACTTATTGTGTCTATAATCTGTTTATATTCATTTGTCCTACAGAGTGCAACAGACCCTCCATCAACTGAAGTACATTGTTTTGGAACACAGCAATGCAAATATTCAAGAAAGAAGTTCATATGCATTTCTCTGTGTGCCATAGGTGTTTTGTTTATGTATCTTTCCAGACTATACAAACGGACATCAATATGGGTAAAAGCAATTTCATTTCTCATTCACTTATGATGGCAGTTAATTCTCAATGTAAGGATTTCAGAATACAAGTATCATTATTTGATTATATATATATATATATATATATATATATATATATATATATATATATATATATATATATATATATATAACTTCATCATGCTACTTGAAAATCACAGTCCACACTGAAGGTGTATAACATAGATGAGGGTTAATAATTCCAATGTAGGTCACCATCAGGTTTGTTATCTGTGAGCAAACATTTTTATCTCTAACAGTAGATATGGTGTGTAAAGGTGTATGAGTAACAAACAAAAAAAACTGAGTACGTCCACTTCATTAAATATCTTCCAATGTAGAACATTTATCGTCTATTTACATTACATTACATTACTTTACAGGCATTTGGCAGATGCTCTTATCCAGAGCGACGTACAACAAAGTGTATAACCAAAACCAGGAACAAGTGTGTTGAAAACCCTAGAGGGAAGTACAGTACCAAGTGCAGGGAGCGACCGCGTAGTTTAACTTGGACCCTGTAGGTTAATCTGATTAACACAACAAAAACAGAAACACAGCAATCTATGCAAATAAAACAAGCAATAGTTATTGCACTTGTGCCTACTCAACTAAGTCAACTAAGATAAACAGCTTACCTAGCTACAACCCTAAGATTACAATCAATTAGAGACTACAGGGAGGTAGGGAGTGATGGGGAGAGGTGCAGCCTGAAGAGGTGAGTGGAGATTTGTATGCATTGTGTACCCTAACCAAATCCTATTTTAGCTACCTGGGAGGGTGTGAGCTGTGAAATAATTATACCAAACTCCACAGCAGGTACAGTCCTGGCAGGGAACACCCAAACTTGTATTTTGAACTGAGATTTATCTCCAATGGAGAACAAAGAAAATCAAAAAAGTCCTAGCTCCAAGTTGACCCTTTCTACTGAACATTGAACAACAAAGTTGGTTCTTCTCTAAAACTGGTCAGCTAAGCTGCTTGCCGGCCTCACACTGAGCTTGAAACAAAAAAATTGAAGACATATTCAGCAAATGGTTGTATTACTTTGACACTCGTAGCCAACGAAAGTACAACCTACGGGTGCGAGAGAACAATCTACAGTTTCTGCAGCTCTTGAGTTGTGATGTCGATCTGATATTCACAATGAGGGCAGGGCTGTGTCCTAAGGGTGACTGGAGCCAAGCTGCCAGGAAGCATCTCCATTCACTGATCACGCCCCTTGCTGCACCACAATGGATAAGGGGGGGGAGGGACACACAACAGGCAGCATTCTTATGGTCAGGTCAACCAAACCAGGTTACTTTGCAACAATGTAGGATTCAGGCGGGCGAGGCAGGCATGAATCCCAGAACACAGTGACAGTGCGGTGCTTGATCACCCTTAACTGCGCCTCCTCTCACTTGCGGACGGTGAGTCCCCAAATGACATGCTATTTTCTATTAAAAATATATATAAACCAAATGGAGGAGTGACAAATGCAGGACATTTTTATTTATTCTGCAAGAAAAAATTTGATGCTGTCACTTTGAAGAAAGGGAGAGAGTAAAAGGGATGTTGAAGATATTTAATATATTTAACATTTGGGGTGGGGTGGGGGTTGCGGATTAGATTATATATTTCCTTGAACATTTATCTCTACCAGCACAAGAAAATCTAAAAAATTTTTTTTTAAAAAAGGCTTTTCAATTCGAGATATTTATGAATATCATCATTAAATTTCCCTTGTAATGTTCTGTCATTGCAGGAGCAATCCAAGACCACTCATAAAGAAATGACCGTAGATGAAGTAATATTCTCATTATCATGGCCTCCCTCAACTTCCAACTTCTCCTCTTTCAACAACTCTTCCAGTGCTCAGCACAGTGAGGTCAGGCTAGAGCAGTCTAGGGCTCAGTACTGTGTGGGGGATACACTGAACGTGCTGGTGGAGATGAGGAACTATTCAGGGCATCCAAAATCCTATGGAGGAGACTTCATCCTGGCCCGGACCTACTCTCCAAAGCTCCAGGCATGTGCATCAGGAGACGTTACTGACCTCCTCAACGGCTCCTACCGTGTGCGTTTCCGCTTGTTTTGGCCCGGAGAGGTGCACGTCTCTGTGCGTCTGATCCACTCCTCTGAGGCAGTTAGGGTCCTCCAGAGAGACTGGATGCAGGACTATAGTAAGGCTATGCACAAGGGAACCTTCATCAGTGGGGGGAGAAAGGAGACATCTCAGTGTGCCCTCCGGCTAAGCTCAGACACGCCCCTGTGTGAGTACAGGAAGAAGGAGGATGGAGAATATTATGCCTGCTACAAGCCCCAGACCCTTCCCTGCGACTCTCTGACCATTACAAAGTCCTACATTCCCCCAGGTCCTCATCTCACAGAGGAGGAAGTTCAGCTCTTAGCCAGGTAAGGTGTTTAGTACTCAAAATGCTGTATGTCTGCAAGTCTAATGTCACCCAACAGGGTAGTTTACATTTCAGCTGGCGGAGTCTCACCTGCTGCTTAACAATGTTTTGAGCTTGTTTGGTATTACTGATATGATGCTTATGAATAAATAGAAATATTTCTTCAACTTAAGGAATTATATCCTGGAGCTTGAGTTTGATGTTCCTGATTTGAAGGTTTTTGAGCATTACTGATCCTTGTAGTTGATCAATGTACATACAGATCCAACACATAGAATTGTAGGTAAACTGGCATTTAATTTTACAATGCAGGAGCTTTTGTGTTTAAAAAAAAAAAAAAAAAAAAACCTTTCCGTTTTAACACAGTATAAACCCTTGTTTGATTGGCCTTTGCTTGGGGCCTCCTTACTACAATATCTGTAGTTGGCTTCATCTAATGTTTGCCTTATAAATCAAACAAAATGGTATTAGATGCAGCTGCACTTCAGCTAATGTGGGTGAGTTGAAATGAAACTCTTGAGTTTTCTGTAAAAGTTTATGTAAACATCTCATAACATAAATTTCATGTTCATTATTGTATTTTGAAGGGAAAATATTGGAATAGAAATAAAAAACATCTTCAAGCCTGGGACAGTCGTTGGTTGTACTGGTATGTTCCTTTTCACCTGTGCCTGTCATTCCAATGCGCCTTCTTAAAATTCAAATTTCAGAAATCAAGGAATTAAAAAATGTACATGAGACGATTTGGATATAATTGGCAGTTCTCAAGAGAAAATGTGTTATTGATTAGCGGCTTTATTTCCTCTTAACGTTCTGCTAACAAATGGCTCAAGCCAAGGAGGGATGGGCTTAGTTACTGCTTGGATAGGAGACCTGCAAAATTAGTAGGCCAGTAGGCAATGCTATTGAGACCAAGTAAATAAACATGTGCCAATGCAATGACAGGGACACCTGGAAGACACCTTCTTTTAAAGATCTTAAACTGAGGTCCTGACGACTGAAGATCTCCCTATGCTTATCACAAAGAGTATGGGGCATTCTCTGGTATCCTGGTCCTATTCCCAATCTGCTTGACAAACTGGCCACCTAACTCTCTCTAAGTGTAACTGGCTGAGTAGTTCCCTCCCCCCTAACTTGACTGATGTATGATATGATCTTTCATACATCAGTCAAGTAAGTGATGTAAGCTTTCGGTCTAAAAATGTCAACTATGGGTGGTGGTCAGTGGTGGACAAAGTACACAATTCCATTACTTGAGTCAAAGTATAGATACCCCTGGTCAAATATTACTCCACTACAAGTGAAAGTTGTTCAGTCAAATTTTTACTTGAGTTAAGGTACTGGAGTACTTGCTTTTAAAAATACTTAAGTATTCAAAAGTACATTTTATTTTTTATGTCAGCGCACTGTTGTATTGTTTCTACGATGCATTTACAGAAGCTCATTTACAGATGCATGTTTACTGTTATTAGATAGCAACACATGATAGACAGGGGTTAAACTGGGATATGGGAGGTGGGTGGACCCTGAGATCCGGTGGGAGGTGGGTGAGAAAAGGTACAAACCAATGAATGTCTCAGCTCAAAATAGATGTATCTTTAATGTATTGTGCACATAATTGTAAATAAGGAAAACAATGTATGGCAAACACGCCTGCCACAGGCCACCGAAGTGGCTTTCCTAGGGGCCCTCCAGCACAGAGACACAGGGAGATGATGTTCCAACAGTCCAGTACTATTTATTTTCAAGGGTTCGGCAAGATGTTACAGCCAAATGAGCAGATCTTACACACTGTCATGACAGAGAAGCTCCTGGTGTGGGTGGGAATGGCAGATTTAACCTGTGCGCAGTGATTACCTCACTACGCACAGGTGCAGCCACTCCTGTTCCTGGGCCCAATTAGCCTGGCCAATTATCTAATTCTTAACCAATTATCCAATTGGCCAGGTCTAATTAGCTTGACCCAGGGCAGGTGTGGCTGCTTAAACCAGCCATCCCCACACCACACAATGTTTTAAAAAGAATGTATACTATTGATGAAAGCTTTTACATAATATATTTCAAGTTTATTGAGTGTCATTAATGCTGAGAATTTTTTTTGCCCACAAAAATAATCGGTCATCCTCCTCGTCATCGCTTTTTCCTCCTTTATCCATCTTTCTTTAACTGGTGAGGCGCAAAACTTTCCTTTAAACTAATCATTGATCTCAAACTGTTTTAATTAATTTTCAGTGATTAACAAGCATGCAAACATCTGACTAATCAAATGGAAAGGGACACCACTTCTTCGCATTGTGTTAGGGAGATTAAATGATACATGTGATTTAGAAAAATCCGTTTTAAATGCTAAGCAGTGGCGGAATCTTCCCCTGATTTTCCTTGAGTATCAATACAATAAATCTACAAAATAGGCTACTCAATACTATCATATATAGCCAGCTCTCCCCAAATAGGCAGTTTTAGTGAGTAGGCTAGGCCGTATAGCCTACATTTATTTTCATTTGCAGTACAAAATAGTGCACATTTTTAATCAACATTATTTGCGGATACACTTCTTTCTCCGCACTCCTATTCATGGCAAATATCTGCAACGCGTAGGCTAGACTGTAAACACAATTGAAGTGCAGGTTTTGTTTTTGCTGGTTATTCTGAGAGCTAACATACTAGATAACAGACTGGTGTACCTTATTTGTTAAGTGTAGACTACTTGGTGATTAAAACAAATTTTTAACGGATAAATTGAATTTATGATTTAATCCCCCTAACAGGGTATGAAGACGCTGTGTGTTAGGCTACTTGTCATTTGATTAATCCGATCGTTGGCACGCTTGATTATAAAGGAAAATTACTAATGAAAATAGGTTGAGATCAATGATTAAAGTAAAGTTTTGCGCCCCACCAATTTTCAGCTCACCAGACACCGCTGAATAAAACGTTATGTATGTGGTAAATATTCAATCCTCGCTTATAGCTGCTGACCAGCAACCTGCTGATTTTGTTCAAGCAATCAAAGTTGCCCTTAATAATAGCCGGCATCTGTGGGGGTTGTTTATTCACCTCTCTTTAAAATATTGCATAGATGAAATTACATGTTAATGAAACTACCTACCGCGTCTGCCTCCAATCAATCAAGACAATCAATGATATTTTTCTTTCTGTGCCTGTCTATATAAACGACTGTTCCTCCTGAGTTTTTTTTTTCTTCGGATTTTTGATTGGTTGAGCGAGTGACTGGCTAGAGGAAACACATGGACTGGATTGTCATAGTTATTTGTAAAACTGCCGGTCAAAATTATTTATTTAAAGGTGGGTGGGTGCCGTCCACCCCTAATTTAACTCCTGATGATAGATAGCATTGCTGAAATGTGAAACAGTTGGATGACCCTTCGCTCAAATTCCATAAAATTTCATTTGACCAATCCTAGCATAAAAACTGCAACCACTACAAGCTCAGACAACTTCATAATTAGTAAACCGGCTACCGTTAGCTAACGTTTACACACCTCGACATGCTTTATCAGGTTGGACGGCGAGTTTTTGAATGCAGCGATGTAGTTCATGCGTGGTAAGCAGAGAAAACATTTAAAACAATATGAATCTTTTTGAATTTCACAAATCTCAAACATGGACTTGAGATATGGCCATGGGTGCTCTGGTGGCGAAGAATCATCCTTATCTTCTGCCGTCGCCATAATTACTTCCGCGGCGCCGCCAAGTTCAAAATTGAACTGTTCAACCACTGGTGCAACAAGCAAGCAATTTGAACTTGACAGACGGCGTATTAGGAGTAGGCTACTGTGATTGGTTTTTCTCCTGTGAGGAACACAGCGTGTGGCCAATTGCATTTTAGAAAATAAAAAAATATTCAACTGTTGACTTCAAAGCTATGCTTCAAAGTAACGAGTAACGACAACCTTCATAGAAATGTAGTGGAGTCAAAAGTACAATATTTATCTTTCAAATGTAGTGGAGTAAAAGTCATAAGTTTCCAAAAAAAGAAATACTCAAGTAAAGTACAGATACTCAAAAAATGTACTTAAGTACTGTACTCAAGTAAATGTACTTCGTTACTGTCCACCCCTGGTGGTGGTTGAGGTGATTTTCCCTGCTTCTCAGCATATGTACTGTGTGAATGCAATCCATTGTTTAAATTCATTCCATAATCTACGCAAGCCAATTCTGTTGTTATATGACTGAAAATGGGATACTACTTTAGGAAGATGTTGGTGCTGCTAACTTCTAAGATCATATTACATCTAGTGTAGATAAACTTAAATTCCAATCACAACTGCACTATACTTTTAAAACAATAGCCGGATTCATGTCTTTGTGCCTGTCAAAATAAAATATAACATAATATCATTGAACATCATGGAGGCAATCAGTACATTTTTACTATATTCATTCACTTTTTCTTTGTTTTTCCATTTTTTAGATGCAATCCACAGACCAACTGAAAAGTGTGTGGCTGGAATGAATTCCCCTTTTCCTGGGGGATATTTCCATTCAAACAGGTGGTCTTCTTCCATCTGTCAGATAGGCCCCTTCCTCAGTGAAGAGGCCATCACCAGATGTTTAAAGGGAAAGACTCTCTACCTATTAGGTGACTCCACTCTGCGCCAGTGGATAGAGTATTTGGGAAGAAAGCTGAAAGGTAACAACAACTCAAAGGGAAAAATACAACAGCTCAGGTTTACCATTGCTTAAGGCAAGAAAGTCAGTTTACATATATGCCCCAATCAGCAATATCATGACTTTGCGATACATTAGCCATGTTTAACAGCAAACAATACAATGAATGAGCTCCTGTTGATTGTTTTGAATAATCATAGCACTGTACCTTTTGAATGTCATGCGGTTTCTTAAAGGGAACCATGCCTGCTAAGACTTATTGGGCTTAATATGTTGTAATGCCCACAACTATGGAAATATGTTGTAAAAATCACAAAAGATTTGGTTTTTGGTTTTTTTAAACCCAGCCTTTAATAGAAATTTTGACCTGTGGAGATTGCCATTATTTTAGATGCACAGTGCACTTTGGGTAGATGATGTAAAATGGCTGCACTGGAGGTGAACTCAGTTGTTTTGTCCAGCAGTTGCGGTTATTAATAGTGAAAAATATCAATACAATGCCACAGAATATGTGTGATGTGATTCACAGGATATCTGTGAATAGGGTGGATTCAATAAACATCTTAGTGTTTCAGCATGTATTATCATTTAGGGATTATGCATTTAAAGGAGGTATCACCGGTTTAAGCTCATATCGTAATGTTATTATTGATCCACGTCGTATATATATGTTAGGTCAATTAAATTAATGGGGATGCTGACACGTTTCAGTTTCAACAAAAATGATAGTTTGACCCATATGGTAAAGTGACTTTGAACAGCTGCTGCTAGAAAGCACAGCTCTTTACAACAGGCAACTTTTCCATCTCTGTTGGCATAGGTGAGCAGCAGATGCACAGACAATCTCTAGTCTTATGTCCTACTCTCGTCTCCTCCGATCTTCATCGTCTTGATTTATTTGATGAGGGATATCCTCCGTGCTTTCCTCCTGAGTAATGTCCCGCTCTTACTCAAATCGAAAAGGCTGAACAGAAGACATTTTCAATGCCACTCAATGGACAACGGCAATGGACCAGAGACCGAGCAATCATTTGATGTCACTACCCAGAGTGCATTGCAACAGTAATAGCAATGGCAGCCTACGACCTGAAGGATTTTAAAAATATTTAAATAACTCAAATCTTTCATGTGGTTATAACACATTTATATAATTGAAGGCATTGACACCATATTAAAGCTGACAGGCTTAACAGGCAGGGTTCCCTTTAAGAAATACTAAAACTGTAACTTCAGAAATCTTAAGTCATATTCTGTAGAATTTCTCTCATTCCATGGTGCTGAAAATAATAGCATGTTCTTTTTTAGCATAGTTTACACTGGACATACAGAGTGGCATATCCACTAAAAGCACTTGTCCTTTATACAGTGACCACACCTACTGTAAGTGCAGACCCAAATTCTGCCAAATGGGTTTGGATTTCTATGCAAAATACACTATGTTGGCCACTTTGTCAAAAGGTACCAACAACTTGCCCTATTTATTCATTATGTTTCCACAGGCCTGAGATACATAGAAAAAGGAGATGATTCAAAGTTGGCTGTTGATGTCCATAACAACATCACTGTCCGATGGGCAAGGCATTCTCATCCCTGGATTGGCTTTCGCGCAGCCAACATAAAGGCAACAATCCCCCTTCCTGAAATACTGGACAGGATAGCTGTTAGTAGTGGGCAGGAGGACGTGATATTGGTCATTGGAATTGGCCAGCATTTCCGGCCCTACCCCCCAGAAGTCTTTATCCGTAGGCTACAAAATGTCCGCCGGGCGATCCTACGGTTACATGCTCGTAGCCCCCAGACAACTGTTGTTATAAAGCTGGAGAACATCAGGGAACTGGAGTCAAAGATGACACAATTCAGTAACTGGTATGGCTACATGCAGAACCTGGCTCAGAGAAAGGTGTTTGAGGACATGAAAGTGGGTTTGGTAGATGCCTGGGACATGACTGTGGCCGCCAACACTTTTGCCGTCCACCCGAATGGAGTCATTGTATCTAATGAGCTGGCTCTGGCCCTGTCATTCGCCTGTCATGAGGCATAGGTGCCCTTTGAAAAGTTACTCTGTAATTGTATGTATTTGCGCACATCTTTGTAAATTGCATTTGGAGATGTTGATAGCATAAGTATATAACCCCTGTGATCAGGCAGCTCTAAATAAATGAAGGTGCAATAACTCCTTTATTTGTTATAAACCTTTACTGAAACATACCGCTTATTTATTGGCCTTATTTATCTACTCTGCGTGCCATAAAAGTTATTATGATTTCAAGATAAAAACACGTTCCCAGGAGGATTATTGGTCAGCACAGGTTTATCAATATACATATCCCACTTAAAATCATCTCTATAGTGAAGCATGTTGATGGTAGTATTATGCTATGGGATGTTTTTCTTCAAAAGATGACAAGTTAGACCCTACACACCCATGAGACCTCTCTGTTCTGCTACCTCTTGGTGGCTAGCACCCATTTTTTTCTTTGGACAATATTATAGCTATACCAGGGGTGAAAGTATAAAGGTCATCTTTCCAGTGGTTCTTTCTTAGTTAGGGGCTGAAGCTGCTGGAACCCTATTCTTTTTGTTAGGATTCTTTCCCCCCCTCCCATTTCACCTCAAATAACCATGAGCTGGAATGGCCCAGAAATTGAGTGTCTTTCAAGAGGTTTGTGCTATTCTCTAATGTGGGTATTTCACATACTGTAGTGTAAGCATTCAGATGGCTCAATCATGTGTTATGTTTGATGCCTGTTTACCGTGAAGCTAGAACATTGCCAATATTTTTCTAACGTGGAATATAATTTTATTGTAATTTTATTGTATTAGTATCTCCATGGACTATAATTGTAACTTAGAGTAAGGAAAATGCCCATTCAAATTCACTGTGTGCTCATTATGTGCTAGATGAACATAAAATTTTCCATGGAGTGATAATAAATGTAACATTTGTAAAAGGCCATCCCACCCCCATGCAACAAATTATAACATACTACAGAGTACAGAAAAACATACAAACGTGAATGATTACATATTTTGGTATGAGTACCAGTGTGTCATAATGATTTTGCATTATTTTTCAATGTGACATCAATGTTTCAAAATAAACCATCACAAGGGCCAAATGGTTTATAGTGGAAAACGTGTTATTTTATTCATTTTTGCAGAGGTTTTGGATGTTTTTTGGACCCCTAGATATCATAGACCCCTATTGTTGTGACCTGACTCAATAGCCAAGACAAAAAGGGAGATGCACACTGACCCATTTAAAAAAATCTCACATTTATTTTAAATAACCTAATTATAAAAAACACAAGGCAATGTGGGGTGTGAAAGTAGTATTAGTATTATCAGTAGTACAGGTCAGAACCTTTATTTAAATTCTCGGAGGTACAATTGAGGGCCAGGCCCTCATTTTCAATGTAGCCGAGATTACAAGTGGATGTTTGAAAATTATGGTGAAGCATTGTTGTATGGTGCAAAACAAAACTGCAGCCAACACCTAAACAAAAGCCAAAAGGTGGGGAGAGAACTCCCCTCCAACTGGAGACAGGCACATCTTAACATCTCTGGAAGCCCTGGCTCATCAGTTGAGTGGAGGGACTGTCACACCTATACTAATGAAAAAAACAGTAATTCCCACTTGAAAATAATATAAAAGTGAGTTTCATGAGTTAAAACAGCTGATCTGTAGTGAAATAAATGATGATGTTATGATTTAGAGCAATGCACAAATGTAGACATTTTGGACAGATTTGGGGACACTAAGGGACACCAGGATACACTGCTTACTCTTTGCAGCATAGATCTTTAGCAGTTTCCACATATCACCCTCAGATTTTGCACACTTGTAGTCAAGGAGTTTATGATCCAGGACATGCATAGTTATACCTGTTTTATATATGTGATCTCTCAGTATTTCATTCCAAACTAAAGGAAAACAACTTCATTTTTGCATTTTCACCCAGATAACTGCATCTGTGTCACTTTATTTCCACTTATTTCCACTTCCAGTCGTTTTACAAGTCTCTGTGATGAACACACCTGAGTTATGAAGCTTTAACCAGAACATCCCCTAAATGGTGAAGATTGGCTAGATTTGCATTTGAGCAAACGCGTTAAGAGAAAACCGAGGGCGTAGGTGTTCCTTTAAGCACGATCACGTAAGTGCGCTAGCACTGTAATTAACTAAGTTTAAAAGAGAACTAAGCGTAGCTAAAAGCCTCTTTGAAAGGCAAATTGCCCAAGATTCAAAAAGTAAACCTAAACATTCCTTTCAATACTGCAATAAGAAAAGAAAGTTAAGGAAGTGGTCAAGTGCATGAATAATAAATTAGGAGCATGTCTTTAAAAGAATAAGGATATTATTGATGCCTTAAATAGTTACTTTGTTGAGTTTTACTAGAAAGGAGGTTGCTAATAAACCAGAAGGCATATTCAGTACTCAGAATGTCTTAGCCAATATTGCGATAGGGGATTACTACATAAATGACATAAACTAAAGACAAATAAGGCAGCAGGCCCTGATGGTATATACCCAAGTGTACTCAGAGTTAGTTGAGATCATCTTTAAACCACTGAAATGGGGAAACTGTCATATAACCATCACGCTACGAAGAAACGGAAAGAATATCTTTAAACCACTGGCAGGTATTTTTAGGCAGTTTATGATGAACGGAGAAATACCGGACAACTGGAACCAAGGTAATATAATACCTAATATATAAGAATGGGGACCAGGAAACTACAGGCCTCCCAGTTTAACTTGCATCACATGTAAAATACAGGAATCAATCATTAGAGCCAAGTCAGAATTATATCTTGAAAATAACATCCTAAGGAATAGCCAGCATGGTTCTTTGGAAGGTCATGCCTGACAAATCTTTTGGAATTCTTTGAGAACGCTACAAAGTGTTTTTATTGTAGCAAGACTTATGATAGTATAAATTTAGATTTCCAAAAAGCATCTGATAACGTACCACATGACTTTAAAAGAAAATTAAGACAGTAGAAATTACAGGATTACAGGAGGTATTTCAGAATGGGTTCGAAACTGGTCACAGTTTAGTTGGCAAAACTCAAGTGTTGCACCTTTTTAACCGAGGAGGGATCCGACCAGTCCAGAATTGCCTGCACCTTCCAAGGGTCCATCTGCAGTCCATCCACAGAAATAATGAAGACTAGGAAAGAGACCGGGTGCACATGAAACTAGCACTTCTCTGGTTTGACATTGATTCTTTAAGAGGCGTTGGAGAACCAGGCGAATATGTTGTTCTTTTGGGTCTTTGGTGAATGTTGGGATGTCATCAAAATAGACAAAAACCAGTTGCGGTCCCCCCAGAGCACACTGTAAGCCGAACAGTATCACCTGGTATTCTTAGTGCCCATGGTGAGTGTTGAAGGCGATCTTCCATTCAACCCCTATATGAACCAGATGATAGGCATTTCTGAGGTCTAGTTTGGAAAAAACCTGGGCTTCTTGCAGAGATTTGAAAAAGGAAGAGATTAGTGGTCAGGGGTATTAGTTCTTTGTTATTTTTTAGTCCCCTATAATCTATGCAAAGTCTAAGACCACCAGCAAAAGAAAAAACCCACACCCGCAGGAGCAGAGTCTCCATGGTCTGCATCTCAAGAAGGGACAGAAAGAATATGCGTCCTCGAGGCAGAACTGACTCTGGAAGGTTGATGGCACAGTCAAGTTACATTACATTACAGGCATTTAGCAGACGCTCTTATCCAGAGCGACTTACACAACTTTTACATAGCATTTTTTTTTTACACTGTATCCATTTATATATTTATATATAATTTATTTATATATTTATACAGCTGGATATATACTGAAGCAATTCCGGTTAAGTACCTTGCTCAAGGGTACAACGGCAGTGTCCTACCTGGGAATCGAACCTGCAACCTTTCGGTTACAAGCCCAGTTCCTTACCCACTGTGCTACACTCCGTCCTCAGTAGTCTATGAGGAGGAAGCACGGTGCTGACGCTCTTACTGAATACCATGTTTTAGGTCCCAGTATTCCTACAGTACCCCAAACAGGTCTGAATCCTCCACCCAATCCCTAGGGGACTCCACAACAGAGTCAGGGGCAGAAACAACACACATGGCACCACCAGACACCAGCCTGATATTCGCACCCCCAGTCCTTAATACTGCCTCTAAGCCAGTCAATGGCAGGGTTATGGTGTACCAGCCAAGGATGACCAAGCAATATCGGCAGCTCAGAATTAATGAGGTGGAACGGGATGCACTCTGAGTGTCCCTTCCATCAGGTCCAGATGTATGTGTCCATGCAGTGGAAGATGCAGCCCGACCCCAGAGGTTGTCCATCCAAGGCTCTAACACAAATAGGCACAGAGAGGGTAAAAACACGCACATGGTTTTTCTGTGCAAATCCGCAGTCCATAAAATTACCCGCAGCCCCAGAGTCAATAAGAGCAACAATCTCTGTGAAACTAGAGGCCCAACTAGCGGTCAGTTTCTGTCCTGCTAGCCCTGTGCTGTGCAGTTCAAAATCTTTGCTCATATCTTCTGCAAAAGGTTGAATGCAGGAAAACACAGGGATGCTCTCTCGCACAGAGCAGTGGCCCAGGCAAGTGCTCTGCCGGACAGTAGGGAGGATTACAACAGCCACCTTGGAGTCATACCACTCAGGTGGTGGCAGACTGGGTTCATGAGCAAAAATTTGAGTGTTTCTGGCTGTCAGCTCAGGTGAGTCTTCAGGAACTGGAGCAGGAAGGCAGGCAGGCTGGTCCCTCAATTTACTGGAGAGGGCCTGCAGATTCTAAGAAAGGGTCTGCATGAGTCTTTTGTGTCTTCCAAGAGTCACACCTTGATTAGCGACAGCAGTGCACACTTGGCTGAACACTGCTGGGCTCATGTTGTGTTCTCTGAGTCCTTTAAGCTCTCTTCTGATGGGATACGCTTTACCAGAGGAGGTCCTATCATGTATTTTTTACTTTGTGGTTTATTATGTGGGTAAATCCTGTGGAGCATTCTGACGGGGTAAAAAAATCCACGATAACCCCACCTGAATTACTGAGCTTGTCCCAGCTGTTAGATATCAAGACTTCTGGTAGCTAAAAAAGCGGCACATTTTGCGACAATAGACAGCTAGAAGTTCCAAAAAGAAAATGAGACATTGGAGTCAATTGTTATACCACACAAGGACAAAAGTGCACCAGAAATTAATTACATTCTTAAATTGCTGAGATGTCTATTCACACAGGACTAGTATTACCTCGGTTCCTAACTTTCTCCCCTAAAAAACAGTAGGTTATCCAGTCCAAGAAATCTAGGTAAAAAATACTGCCAAGGCAGATTCTGACAGGATTAAAATCACAGGAGTAATAGATAATAATTCCAATTATAGGACATCCTTAGGTAAAATAATCCTGTCAAAATAGGGCTTTAGTCACAAGGGGAAATCAGACGTTTGGACCCAAGTGCAGAGGTAACTCAGAAGCCTGGGAGCAAAATCCAAAAAGTCTTTACTAGTTTCTTTTAGGTAAAAAATACACTAATCAATCACAGGAGACAAAACACACTAGAGAGTAACACAACAAACAGGGCACACAAGAAAAAACTGTAAAAAGTACTCAAGGAGCTAGAGCACAAAGGGCTGACGAAGAATTAGGTAAGTTCACAGAGAGTCTCAGCAAAGACACTTCCAAAGACAAAGTTGAACACACCTCTTGAGCTTCCCCCAACTAATTTGCATTACATACAAAATAGGGTCAAACATGCAATGTCAAACTAAATAATGACTGTACATAAGTACCAAGCAATAAATTAGGAAAGCTGGTCTCCTCTGGTGAATGGCAAATGGCAGCTTTATCAAACCAGGTAACCAGAGACGGAAACGGCCCATCTGATGACAAACTGGAAGAATAAAACACACACGCAGCAGAGATAAATGTAAACACAAAACACTCTCTAAACCAAGAAGACGAATTAGTGAAACTGGCTCGTACAGTGTATGGTTACAGCAAATACCTGTTTGGTAGCCTCAGGGGACTGCTGTCTAAGATTTGTGCATGGTGCCACATGCAGTTGTACATGTGATGTTGTGGAGTGGGATGGTGACAATACTACACCCATCCATGGCTTCACTTTGTATTGCACCACTGGAAAAATAGCAAAATCAGGAACCATTTCTCATGAAAAGCATGCTAGACTATAATTCACACATGTCAATCCTAGTCTGTCCTACCCCTAATACCTTTGGCTCCTTCGCCAACCTCTCATAGCGTATGGAGGAGTAATGTGAGGCCAGGCCACGTGTAAAGATTAAATTAATTTCTTCAAACGTATTGTTGGACAGTTTTTCAAACAGCCTGCTAACTTTATGAATATTACAACACTGAGAAACACATAACTATTTAAAATTAACTGGTTATCTTTGCCTTAGCTGTTCCATAAATAGACCCACACCCATCCCTTGTTCAGCAGGGACAATCTGTACCTTTTAAAAATGCGTAAGAGCCTATCCCTGTGGACAGTTTGTCAGAGCATTTCAAGGCACACCCACCATTCACTCACATACTCATACCTAGGGGCAATTTACACTCTCCCTCCAATTGCCATAACCTGCAAGGTCTCTGGTCTTTGGGAGGAATACGGAGTACCCGGAGAAAACCCATTACATTACATTACAGGCATTTGGCAGACGCTCTTATCCAGAGCGACGTACAACAAAGTGTATAACCATAACCAGGAACAAGTATGTCGAAAACCCTAGAGAGAAGTACCGTTCCAAGTGCAGGGAACAACCGCACAGTTCAACTTGGACCCTGAAGGTTAAACTGATTAACACTAACACAAACGAGAACAGTAACAACGCAGTCTATGCAAAAATACAAGCAGTAGTTAAGACAAGTGTGTTAACTAAGTCACCTACGAAACAGCTACCTAGTTACAACCCTAAGCTTACAGTCAATTGAGAGATTACAGGGAGGTAGGGAGGGATGGGGAGAGGTGCAGCCTGAAGAGGTGAGTCTTCAGTCATCGCTTGAAGTGGGTCAGTGTCTCAGCTGTTCTGACCTCCATGGGGAGGTCATTCCACCATCGTGGGGCCAGAACCGACAGGAGACGTGTTCGGGAAGCGCATGTGCGAAGAGGGGGAGGTGCCAGGTGTCCTGAGGTAGCAGAACGGAGGGGTTTGGCTGGCATGTAGGGTTTGAAGATCTTGTGGAGGTATGCTGGGGCTGATCCCTTGACAGCCTGGTATGCTAGGATCAATGTTTCAAATTTGATGCGAGCTATAACAGGCAGCCAGTGGAGGGTAGTGAGCAGGGGAGTGACGTGGGAGTGTCTGGGGAGGTTGAAGACCAGATGAGCTGCAGCATTCTGAATGAGTTGCAGGGGTCTGATGGCAGATGCCGGTAGTCCAGCCAGAAGAGAGTTGCAGTAGTCCAGGCGGGATAGTACCATTGCTTGGACCAGGAGCTGGGTTGAGTAGGTGGTGAGAAAGGGGCGGATTCTCCGGATGTTATACAGGAAAAATCTGCACGCCCGGCTTACTGCTGCGATGTTCTTGGAGAGGGACAACCTGTTGTCCATCACCACTCCAAGATTCTTGGCACAGGGTGATGATGTCACTAAGGCGTCCCCTAGGGAAATGGAAAAGTCAAGGAGGGGAGAGGATAGAGCAGGAATAAAGATTAGCTCCATCCTTCCCGGGTTGAGCTTCAGGTGGTGATTGTCCATCCAGCTCTGGATGTCCCTCAGGCAAGTGGAGATGCGGGCAGGGACCTGTGTGTCCGATGGGGAGAAGGAGAGAAAGAGTTGTGTGTTGTCGGCATAACAGTGATAGGACAAGCCATGGCGGCTATACTTTACCCGCCCAGGCAACCTGGAAGGAACAGTCGGAGAGGTAAGACTCAATCCAGTCAAGGACTGTGCCGAAGATCCCTGTTGCTGCCAGGGAGGACAGGAGGATGGAGTCCTCCACAGTGTCGAATGCAGCGGAGAGGTCTAGAAGAATCAGGACAGAGGAGAGGGAGGCTGCTTGTGTGGCATGGAGTGACTCACTGACCGAGAGGAGTGCAGTCTCTGTCGAGTGGCCAGGCCTGAAGCCAGACTGGTGGGGGTCAAGCAGGTTATTCTGAGAGAAGAAAGCAGAGAGTTGGTTAGATGAAGCACGTTCAAGTGTTTTGGATAGAAAACGATGACTGAAGGATCTAGTGTGGGCTTCTTCAACAGCGGGGTGATGTGGGCCCTCTTGAAGGATGAGGGGAAACATCCAGAAGATAGGGAGGAGTTCACGAGGGAGGTGACAAATGGGAGGATGTCTGGTGTGATTGCCTGGAGGAGAGATGAGGGGATAGGGTCGAGGGCGCAGGTGGTAGGGCGGTGGGAGAGCAGGAGCTGGGAAACTTCAGAGTCTGTGAGGAGAGAAAATGTGGAGAAACAGGGGGCAGAGGGCACGGAGGGGGCAGAGGGGGCAGAGGGCGCAGGGGGCGCTGGGGGCGCAGCGGACGCGGGGGGCGCAGAGGGGGCAAAGGAGCTGCGGATGTCTGCAATCTTTTCGTCAAAGAATGCTGCAAAGTCATCTGCAGTGAAGGAAGACTGGGGTGGGGGAGGTGGCACGCTGAGGAGAGAGGAGAAAATAGAGAACAGTTGATGAGGGTTAGAAATGGAGTTATGAATTTTAGTTTGATAGAAATTTGCCTTAGCGGCAGTGACAGCAGAAGAAAACTCTGTCAGGAGAGGCTGATAGGCTGAAAGGTCAGATGGGTCCCTGGATTTGCCCCACTTCCTCTCAGCAGCGCGGAGGCTGGCCCTGGAGGTGCGTAGGATGACAGACATCCATGGACTGGGAGGGGATGAACGTGCTGGCCTAGGGACAAGAGGACATAGGGAGTCGAGTGCTGAGGAGAGAGATGAAGTTAGGGTGGAGGATGCAGAGTTAGTGGGGAGCTTGGAGAATGATTGAAGGGGGGAGGGAAGCAGTCACTCTGGGAGCAAGAGAAGAGGGTGAGAGGGAGCGGAGGTTACGGCGGACAGTGACAGTGGGGGTGGGAGGAGGAGAGGGAGGATGGGGAGCGAGAGGGAGGGAGAAGGAGATGAAGTGATGGTCAGACGTATGCAGGGGGGTAACCGTGAGATTGGAGCTGGAGCAGTTCCTCAGGAAGATCTGGTCTAGGAGGCTGCCTGCCTTGTGAGTTGGGGGAGAGTGTTGTAGGGAGAGGTCGAAGGAGTGGAGTAGTGGTAGGAAGGCAGCAGACTGGGAGGCCTCTAGGTGGATGTTAAAATCTCCCAGGAGGATCAGCAGGGTGCCGCCCTCAGGGAAACAGCTGAGCAGGGTGTCTAGCTCATCCAGGAAGCTTCCCAGGGGCCCTGGGGGACGATAAATAACAACAATATAGAGGTTAGTAGGGTAGGTGATAGAGACAGGATGGAATTCAAAAGTGGATATAGACAGGTCAGGGAGGGGGAGAACAGAGAATTTCCAAGTGGGGGAGATCAGTAAACTAGTACTGATGGTAAACCACCACGGCCAGATCACCGGGGGGTGTGGGAGAAGGAGTAGGCGGACGAGAGGGCAGCAGGAGTGGCAGAGTTGTCTGGTGTGATCCAGGTCTCTGTGAGGGCAAGGAACTGGAGGGATAGGAGGGAGGCATAGACGGAAACAAAGTTTGCCTTGCGCGTAGCAGACTGGCAGTTCCAGAGCCCCCCTGTGACCGTGAAGTTCTCACAGGGGGTCAGCGGGGGGTAGCAGAGGTTAGAGAGGTTCTGTTGTCGAGGGGGGCCACATCCAAGCGGCCAAAACCAGACTTCGTTTTTGAAGCTCATTTCCTGGTCTTGTTGTTCCTGGTTGCTCACTAGCGCCACTACGGTTGGCTCCAGTATAGGTGTTTTCATATCCGGTTTCCATGTAAGTCTACGGTACAAATGCGGTCAAAATACAAAGTCAATAAATTTTTCTCATGAGAACAAATAGTCACAATATGTGTGTTTTATTCGTCTTATGACTGTCCATGGGTCGATTTCATGATTTGTTGTGTCATTTGGGCACTGTTAAAATATTTGTTGTGGACCAATGAGGTACAGTTTGCGTCACTTCCTGATTACTGCGGAGGACTAAGCTACAGTAGGGGCTACAGTCTATGGTCACTGGGGTGGGCGGTGGCGCCTCTTGGCCTTGACATTGCGGCTCCGGCCACGGTCCACCTATGTGAAGTCAGAAAATGCAGGCATCCCATTTCATAGTGATTTCATTATGGCGTGTGCTATTTACAGCTGCACTAGACGACCATACAATAATCCTCCTCTTAAGTTTTTGGGTAGCCGAGTCATTTTTACTATTTCCTTTAGCCTACTTAACCAAATAATTAGTTGGCAGAAAGCGTAATCAGCTTGCTATATTTGGTAGTCCAGTAGCCTATGCTAAAACAGTTCGCAACTTCGGCTACCAAGCCATTCGACTAGCTAGCTAACCTTAACCGGCAAACATTCAATCTGTCAGACGTGTTTGACGGCTTGTCAGTCATGTACATTCCGTAAATGTCTACCTGGGCCATGCTTCAGGCATGTGACAAAGCTACTATAATCCCGATTTTGGGATAAACACTTTTTCAGTTTCACGAAGCGAATTAAGAGTCTCAAGGTTCATTTGCTGAATAACATACAACACACGATGAAATCACACACACAGAATTTAACGAAATTAACCATCTTGGTATTCAGAAAGGAACATGTTTTTAGCATTTAAGAGACCGACAAGCTAGGCATTTAAGACAGTGGTTCTCAGAATCGTTCCTGGGGGCTCCTTGCGTATATTGGCTTTTCTCCATTGGTTTTGATGATTTACAAGAAAAAAATAATAGCCTAATAATAATTAGAAATTCAATGTAGTAGGCTACATTATTTTTGTCTTCATGCACCAGGTGGAAAACTTGCTGTACAAAGTGCGTTGTCGTATTTACACGCCTGCAGATCAGTTATTAAAATACTTGGTAGATTTGTTAATCACCGCTGACAGTGTTAATTTTTATTCGGTAGAAAGTGATTTGCGAACGATCGGTCAGCTAGCGTCACCCAGCAAGTGAACACCACAAACGACGATGGAGTAGCTAGTAGCAGTTACTGGCTCATTAACTGACTGTGGCGAAAACCTACGACGATAACTTGCTCGGTTAACAGCAGGTCTACCAGACAGTTATACGAAAATTAGCCTAGTCAAATCACCAGTAGCCTACACATCTCGGATTGACTGACCATCAGTGTAGCCAATGTTCTTCCCCTGTGATTCATATTGCTAATGCGTGAGCTAACCACGGATAGCCTACCTAGCTCACTGGCAAGCTGATATGCTAGCTAAGCATATTCATTTTGCTGAGAAACATAAATTGAAGATAACTGAACATAATTGTATTTTTAATGTCATACATATAACGTGATTACATGACACAGTACAGTCACGGATGGAAATTAAACTCCGTAAACATCTGATAATATATTTTAAAACATAACGGCAGACAGTCAGCTAGCCTCAAGTTCGTTCTGCAATCGTTCGTTCAGGTTGATGGGCTTTTCCGCACCAGACTGTCAATCACATTGTAAATATCACAGAGCCGCTTAACTCTATGGTTTTGGCTCCAAATCGACAACATGGCCGCGCCCGCCATTGAGCTTCAAAACGTGTTTTAAAGACCCACGGAGAGTCAATGGGTGACGTCACAGTAGCTTTGTCCATATTTTTTACAGTCTCTGGCCACATCGCTGGAAGCGCCTTCTGAGGGGGAGAGAGCAGACTGGAATGGGGAGCTGACACATAAACTAGGAGGGAGCGACGCTGGTGTCGCTCCGAGTGTACCTAATTAGCAAGCGAAAACCTGAATCGAATAACACGCTGATTACACGGGTTCACAGTCAGTAATAATACAATAATCGCAATCGCTATGCCCAAGTAGACAATCTATCAATTCTAAGAATCAAAAAGCGGCAGATAGAAACCTAACACAACCTAACACAAAGAACAGTTACCACACAGGGAAAAGTTTAAATCTAGCGTGGTATGTAATTAGCAAATGAACGCAGTTACTTAGCCAACTCTAGCAGGACGGCTTTCGGCAGTTCTACACACCTGTACGAATTATACATTTACTACCTAAACTGCGAGTTAGCAGGACTAATATAGCGTCTCTCCGAGTGTACCTAATTAGCAACTGAAAACCTGAATCGAATAACGTGCTGGTTACATGGGAACCCACATGGACATGGGGACATGAAAACTCTAGACAGAAAGGCCCAGGCCAGGATTCGAATCAAGAAACTTCTAGCCACTGCACCACTGTGCCACCCATGTTCTAATACAAGAAGTGGAAACACCTATTGTTAGAAGCTACAAAAAGTAAAACAGTTTTATGGCTAGACCATACTTACATTTCATATTACTGTTTTAAGACCCAGGTATGAGGTGAGGTACATTTTGGAGTTCATCTGAGAATATATTTAGCCATGTAGGCCTATGTTTCAAATGACTGTAGAAAAATTCCTTTCCTCTGCCTCTGCTACATTTTTGGAAGGTACTGTCATCAGACTATAAAGGGCAAACATAATTAAGATTGTGCAATTGTTATTAATAAGAAAAAAGAAAAGTACTCCACCTCATACTTGTGATCTGTTATCTCACAGATACAAAAATTTTCATGCAGATGACAGGGTGGAGTCAGATTCAGTCTGTCTCTCTGCTGTGCATGCCCTCATCCAGTTCACAAGACATCTGTTTAAGGATCAGCGTGTTGTCACTTACTGTACATTTCTTTGTTCTGTTTAAGACACCAGCGCATTGCCACTGAACAGGTTCATCCAGGACGCATCTTTTCTACATCATGTACCGAAGGCACTGCCTGAAGGGAATGCTTCTTTCCTACATGGAGATTATGGAAATTTCTTCGTAATGCGTACTTGGCTATTTTTTATAAACAAATTCCACCCATTTTTGTTTTAGAACTTTTGGTAATGAGTGGAACAAAGTTTCTACCTAGGGATTGCATCTTAAAACTGTGCAGACTGCCATGTTCAACACACAAGATAATAATACCAATTATATTAAACTTTCATTAATAAAACAGCTTGACGTATATTTGAAGCACTATTTATACATTTAACAAATCACCAAAAGACTCCCATACCCCTCATTTTTGGATGTCCGCACCTGGTTCATCCATTCACCTTGAATTAACATAGAAAAAAAGTCTTAAATTTCAAGTTTTTTTGTGCTTACTTAAGTTATAAAGTCAGTTGCAGATTGCATCTATTTTCTGTATTATATGTCATTTCAGTTATAAATGTTATGTCTATCCACTAATTTTCGTCAACTCTATTACATCTGGTATAAAACTGCATAAAACCTCTAAATAAAGTGTCAATCTAAAAAGGATGAGACCTGCACCCAAACACTTGTGGAAAACATCTGCAAGATAGTGATGTCATGCTACTCATTCTGTACAAAATGCTGAGAATACATCAGCTGCGTTTTAATTAGTTTTCAAATCTGTTATTGTAATATTACAATTAATCTCACACACTATTTTTTGATGTGGGCCATGTTACTGTAAAGTAAACACTTGTGGTGCACTACATTTCCAAAAGGATGTGGACACTTGAACATCACACCCATATGTACTTGTTGAACATTTAATTCCAAAACCATGACCATTAACCCCTTAGCGCACATGCCAAATTTGCACTTTTTTATTTTGCAATGAAATACTGAGAGATTACACATATACAGCAGGTTAAACTACACATGTGCTGGATCAAAATCTTTTTGACCACAAGATCATAAAATCTAAGGATGGATATATAGAACTGCTATAGATGTATGAAGCAAAAACTAAGCAGTGTACCCAGCGTCTCCAAATCTATCCAAAATGTCCAAATTATGCATTGCTGTAAATCACAACATATTCACATATTTCACTACAAATCAACTGTTTTGATGCAAGAAACTCACTGTTGCATTATTTTCAAGTGGTAATTACAAACTTTCCGTCATTACAGTGGTCTAAAATACCTAGGGGTCCAGAAACATATCCAAAAACTCTCCAAAAATGAATAAAATGCTTTTTGTCCATTATAAAGCATATAAATGCGCCCCTTATGAAGGTTTAAGATGAAGCATTGCTATCAGATTAAAAAATAATGCAAAAATATTGTCACACAATGCAGTACAGTACCTAAATGTGTAATAATGAACTCTTGTATGTATTTCTTGTATGGGAATGGGACGACATGAAAACAATTTTCAACCGTCCACTACGTTTTGTCAATGTTCCAACTCTCATGTCATCACTGTTGCATGCTTCACAAGTCAAGTCAAAGTCAAGTCAAAGTTTATTTATATAGCACATTTACCACAACCACAGTTGACCAAAGTGCTTGAACAAGCTTAAAGTACCAAAAATGAATATAAAAGTAATAAAAATAAGAATAAAAGAAAACAATAAACATAGTAATAAAAGAATTATATAGAAGATAAAAACAAGGTGACAAGCTCAACTGGAATTGAATGCCAACGAGAAGAGGTGGGTCTTCAGCAGCGACTTAAAAGATTCTAGGGTCTGAGCAGTTCTTATATGAAAAGGTAAGCTGTTCCAGAGATTCGGGGCAGCTACCGCAAAGGCTCGGTCGCCTTTTAGTGCCTGGATCTCGGAACAATCAAGAGCATCTGGTTGGCCGACCTTAGTGCTCTAACTGGAGTATGATGCTGCAAAAGTTCTGCCAGATAAAATGGCGCCAGCCCATTTAAAACCTTAAAAACAAGCAATAAAATCTTTAAATCAATCCTGAAGCGGACAGGCAGCCAGTGGAGGTAGGCCAATACAGGTTTAATATGATCACGTTTTCTTTTCCTAGTTAGAAGACGAACGGCTGCATTTTGCAGTAACTGCAAACGATGGAGACTACTGATCTACACCCACATACAAAGAGTTGCAGTAATCTAACCGAGAAGTAATAAAAGCATGAATAACCCTCTCAAAATCTTTGGGAGAGAGATAGGGCTTAACCTTAGCCAAAAGTCTTAACTGAAAAAAGCTTGCTTTGACAACTGAACTAATTTGTTTATCAACTGTGAGGCAGCTGTCAAGAATCACGCCAAGATTCTTAACAAAAGATCGATTATAAGAAGCTAAAGGGCCAAGAGTACCATCGGGGTCATCCAGTAGGTCAGGTCCTCCAAACATAATGATCTCAGTCTTATTTTCATTAAGATTGAGGAAGTTTAAATCTACCCAAGTTTTGATATCTTTTAAGCAGTTCAATAAAAGCTGCATTGAATCTTTACTTTTTGTTTTTATAGGCAGATAACTTTGTATATCATCGGCAAAGAAATGAAAGGGAATATTATGTTTCTTATAAATGGACCCCAAGGGCAGCATATACAAAGAAAAGAGGATGGGGCCCAAAATGGAGCCTTGGGGGACCCCACAAGTAAGTGGGGCCGCAGTTAAAGAATATTCGCCTAAGTGAACCGAAAAACTCCTGTCTGACTATGACTGAAACCATTTAAGGGCAGTACCTTTGATACCTACACACTGTTCCAGACGTGACAAAAGGATCTTATGATCCATAGTGTCGAAGGCAGCAATCAGGTCTAGAAGCACCAGAATAACAGAGCTCCCTGAATCAACAGTTAAGAGAAGATCGTTAAAAACTCTTAAAAAAGCTGTTTCAGTACTATGGCGTGATTTAAAACCAGACTGCAACTTCTCACAGATGCCATGATTATCTAAAAACGTTTGAAGCTGAATAAAAACTACACTCTCCAGAGCATTACAGAAAAGGTAGCTTGGAAATTGGCCTGAAGTTAAACAAAACAGAAGGGTCCAGATTATTCTTTTTGAAGAGGCTGCACTACAGCATGTTTAAAGGCAGCTGGAACACACCCTGAGGTAAGCGAGTTATTTATCAAAACAAGAATACTTGTCCCAACAATATTAACCTCTTAGTGCACAGCACCTAGTGGTCGGCACGCGGGTGTGCCGAGATTACTAAACTCAAACATTCGGTGCTACTGCAACCAAATTGTGAGACAAAAACAGAAACGCGTTGTTTTAGTTTCATTAGTAGACGATACACGACAACTATGCCGAAAACGGAGTTTCGCAGCCCCACCATTGTCGCTCTGGTCGTTCATTTAACACGCACCCCCTCCCTGCAGTCTCATCTACAAAACACCCCCCACCCTTGACATAATGGACAATATTGTCTATCTTGGCATTCATAAAAATATTCTTTCACCACCAAAAAATCATATTCCGTCATAGCAACAAGATAAACCCGACAATAGCCCTAAGATATGCCTATACTGCAGTGAAAACGCTGCTCACTGAATAACAAAATAAACGATAAAAAGTTTTTTTAAATGATACCATGTCATTCTACAGTCAATATCTGGGACTAAATATTGAATAAATATACAACCTTACTGTTGGTTTTACGTGTAGAGATGTCCCTTTTGAGACTGCGTGGTCATATATTGTCTTGGACAATCCGTTTGGGAAATACAGGCGCGTTTGTGACGCATGGGTATCTTGGAAGCGCCTTCTGAGGGGGAGAGAGCAGACTGGAATGGGGAGCTGACACATAAACTAGGAGGGAGCGACGCTGGTGTCGCTCCGAGTGTACCTAATTAGCAAGCGAAAACCTGAATCGAATAACACGCTGATTACACGGGTTCACAGTCAGTAATAATACAATAATCGCAATCGCTATGCCCAAGTAGACAATCTATCAATTCTAAGAATCAAAAAGCGGCAGATAGAAACCTAACACAACCTAACACAAAGAACAGTTACCACACAGGGAAAAGTTTAAATCTAGCGTGGTATGTAATTAGCAAATGAACGCAGTTACTTAGCCAACTCTAGCAGGACGGCTTTCGGCAGTTCTACACACCTGTACGAATTATACATTTACTACCTAAACTGCGAGTTAGCAGGACTAATATAGCGTCTCTCCGAGTGTACCTAATTAGCAACTGAAAACCTGAATCGAATAACGTGCTGGTTACATGGGAACCCACATGGACATGGGGACATGAAAACTCTAGACAGAAAGGCCCAGGCCAGGATTCGAATCAAGAAACTTCTAGCCACTGCACCACTGTGCCACCCATGTTCTAATACAAGAAGTGGAAACACCTATTGTTAGAAGCTACAAAAAGTAAAACAGTTTTATGGCTAGACCATACTTACATTTCATATTACTGTTTTAAGACCCAGGTATGAGGTGAGGTACATTTTGGAGTTCATCTGAGAATATATTTAGCCATGTAGGCCTATGTTTCAAATGACTGTAGAAAAATTCCTTTCCTCTGCCTCTGCTACATTTTTGGAAGGTACTGTCATCAGACTATAAAGGGCAAACATAATTAAGATTGTGCAATTGTTATTAATAAGAAAAAAGAAAAGTACTCCACCTCATACTTGTGATCTGTTATCTCACAGATACAAAAATTTTCATGCAGATGACAGGGTGGAGTCAGATTCAGTCTGTCTCTCTGCTGTGCATGCCCTCATCCAGTTCACAAGACATCTGTTTAAGGATCAGCGTGTTGTCACTTACTGTACATTTCTTTGTTCTGTTTAAGACACCAGCGCATTGCCACTGAACAGGTTCATCCAGGACGCATCTTTTCTACATCATGTACCGAAGGCACTGCCTGAAGGGAATGCTTCTTTCCTACATGGAGATTATGGAAATTTCTTCGTAATGCGTACTTGGCTATTTTTTATAAACAAATTCCACCCATTTTTGTTTTAGAACTTTTGGTAATGAGTGGAACAAAGTTTCTACCTAGGGATTGCATCTTAAAACTGTGCAGACTGCCATGTTCAACACACAAGATAATAATACCAATTATATTAAACTTTCATTAATAAAACAGCTTGACGTATATTTGAAGCACTATTTATACATTTAACAAATCACCAAAAGACTCCCATACCCCTCATTTTTGGATGTCCGCACCTGGTTCATCCATTCACCTTGAATTAACATAGAAAAAAAGTCTTAAATTTCAAGTTTTTTTGTGCTTACTTAAGTTATAAAGTCAGTTGCAGATTGCATCTATTTTCTGTATTATATGTCATTTCAGTTATAAATGTTATGTCTATCCACTAATTTTCGTCAACTCTATTACATCTGGTATAAAACTGCATAAAACCTCTAAATAAAGTGTCAATCTAAAAAGGATGAGACCTGCACCCAAACACTTGTGGAAAACATCTGCAAGATAGTGATGTCATGCTACTCATTCTGTACAAAATGCTGAGAATACATCAGCTGCGTTTTAATTAGTTTTCAAATCTGTTATTGTAATATTACAATTAATCTCACACACTATTTTTTGATGTGGGCCATGTTACTGTAAAGTAAACACTTGTGGTGCACTACATTTCCAAAAGGATGTGGACACTTGAACATCACACCCATATGTACTTGTTGAACATTTAATTCCAAAACCATGACCATTAACCCCTTAGCGCACATGCCAAATTTGCACTTTTTTATTTTGCAATGAAATACTGAGAGATTACACATATACAGCAGGTTAAACTACATATGTGCTGGATCAAAATCTTTTTGACCACAAGATCATAAAATCTAAGGATGGATATATAGAACTGCTATAGATGTATGAAGCAAAAACTAAGCAGTGTACCCAGCGTCTCCAAATCTATCCAAAATGTCCAAATTATGCATTGCTGTAAATCACAACATATTCACATATTTCACTACAAATCAACTGTTTTGATGCAAGAAACTCACTGTTGCATTATTTTCAAGTGGTAATTACAAACTTTCCGTCATTACAGTGGTCTAAAATACCTAGGGGTCCAGAAACATATCCAAAAACTCTCCAAAAATGAATAAAATGCTTTTTGTCCATTATAAAGCATATAAATGCGCCCCTTATGAAGGTTTAAGATGAAGCATTGCTATCAGATTAAAAAATAATGCAAAAATATTGTCACACAATGCAGTACAGTACCTAAATGTGTAATAATGAACTCTTGTATGTATTTCTTGTATGGGAATGGGACGACATGAAAACAATTTTCAACCGTCCACTACGTTTTGTCAATGTTCCAACTCTCATGTCATCACTGTTGCATGCTTCACAAGTCAAGTCAAAGTCAAGTCAAAGTTTATTTATATAGCACATTTACCACAACCACAGTTGACCAAAGTGCTTGAACAAGCTTAAAGTACCAAAAATGAATATAAAAGTAATAAAAATAAGAATAAAAGAAAACAATAAACATAGTAATAAAAGAATTATATAGAAGATAAAAACAAGGTGACAAGCTCAACTGGAATTGAATGCCAACGAGAAGAGGTGGGTCTTCAGCAGCGACTTAAAAGATTCTAGGGTCTGAGCAGTTCTTATATGAAAAGGTAAGCTGTTCCAGAGATTCGGGGCAGCTACCGCAAAGGCTCGGTCACCTTTTAGTGCCTGGATCTCGGAACAACCAAGAGCATCTGGTTGGCCGACCTTAGTGCTCTAACTGGAGTATGATGCTGCAAAAGTTCTGCCAGATAAAATGGCGCCAGCCCATTTAAAACCTTAAAAACAAGCAATAAAATCTTTAAATCAATCCTGAAGCGGACAGGCAGCCAGTGGAGGTAGGCCAATACAGGTTTAATATGATCACGTTTTCTTTTCCTAGTTAGAAGACGAACGGCTGCATTTTGCAGTAACTGCAAACGATGGAGACTACTGATCTACACCCACATACAAAGAGTTGCAGTAATCTAACCGAGAAGTAATAAAAGCATGAATAACCCTCTCAAAATCTTTGGGAGAGAGATAGGGCTTAACCTTAGCCAAAAGTCTTAACTGAAAAAAGCTTGCTTTGACAACTGAACTAATTTGTTTATCAACTGTGAGGCAGCTGTCAAGAATCACGCCAAGATTCTTAACAAAAGATCGATTATAAGAAGCTAAAGGGCCAAGAGTACCATCGGGGTCATCCAGTAGGTCAGGTCCTCCAAACATAATGATCTCAGTCTTATTTTCATTAAGATTGAGGAAGTTTAAATCTACCCAAGTTTTGATATCTTTTAAGCAGTTCAATAAAAGCTGCATTGAATCTTTACTTTTTGTTTTTATAGGCAGATAACTTTGTATATCATCGGCAAAGAAATGAAAGGGAATATTATGTTTCTTATAAATGGACCCCAAGGGCAGCATATACAAAGAAAAGAGGATGGGGCCCAAAATGGAGCCTTGGGGGACCCCACAAGTAAGTGGGGCCGCAGTTAAAGAATATTCGCCTAAGTGAACCGAAAAACTCCTGTCTGACTATGACTGAAACCATTTAAGGGCAGTACCTTTGATACCTACACACTGTTCCAGACGTGACAAAAGGATCTTATGATCCATAGTGTCGAAGGCAGCAATCAGGTCTAGAAGCACCAGAATAACAGAGCTCCCTGAATCAACAGTTAAGAGAAGATCGTTAAAAACTCTTAAAAAAGCTGTTTCAGTACTATGGCGTGATTTAAAACCAGACTGCAACTTCTCACAGATGCCATGATTATCTAAAAACGTTTGAAGCTGAATAAAAACTACACTCTCCAGAGCATTACAGAAAAGGTAGCTTGGAAATTGGCCTGAAGTTAAACAAAACAGAAGGGTCCAGATTATTCTTTTTGAAGAGGCTGCACTACAGCATGTTTAAAGGCAGCTGGAACACACCCTGAGGTAAGCGAGTTATTTATCAAAACAAGAATACTTGTCCCAACAATATTAACCTCTTAGTGCACAGCACCTAGTGGTCGGCACGCGGGTGTGCCGAGATTACTAAACTCAAACATTCGGTGCTACTGCAACCAAATTGTGAGACAAAAACAGAAACGCGTTGTTTTAGTTTCATTAGTAGACGATACACGACAACTATGCCGAAAACGGAGTTTCGCAGCCCCACCATTGTCGCTCTGGTCGTTCATTTAACACGCACCCCCTCCCTGCAGTCTCATCTACAAAACACCCCCCACCCTTGACATAATGGACAATATTGTCTATCTTGGCATTCATAAAAATATTCTTTCACCACCAAAAAATCATATTCCGTCATAGCAACAAGATAAACCCGACAATAGCCCTAAGATATGCCTATACTGCAGTGAAAACGCTGCTCACTGAATAACAAAATAAACGATAAAAAGTTTTTTTAAATGATACCATGTCATTCTACAGTCAATATCTGGGACTAAATATTGAATAAATATACAACCTTACTGTTGGTTTTACGTGTAGAGATGTCCCTTTTGAGACTGCGTGGTCATATATTGTCTTGGACAATCCGTTTGGGAAATACAGGCGCGTTTGTGACGCATGGGTATCTTCCAAAATAGCTGTGCGTAATACCACACCTGTTGTTTGCGGCGTCGTCGCCCTTTTTAGTACAGTCGGTCTTGATTAACAATTCATTTACTCAGTAGGCGAGAGTATAAGCTTTCCAACGATGTATAACATGTCTAATTCTGCTTTTGGAATAGCGTTTTATAGGTCAGCGTAACAGAAAATATTCTTAGCATCGCATTCACTTACGCATTCACTCTGTTAGCAATAAAATACGCTGCACCTAACGAAACGTGGTCAACGATATTTCGTAATTTCTTGGACAATACTATTATTATTGAGGACTTCTGAGCATAGCTAAGCCATATGTTTGCTCATAGACCTAGCTGACATCGTTTTCTGGAGCAAAACAGAAGCGAATAGAACAGTCATTGATACTGTCTCTGTCTCCATCTACTGAATATAGAGGAGATTTCATCGTTGCTATGTAAGTATTACTGCTCAAAATATTTCGGTTATATACGTTATTTTTTAAATTGAGTATCTTTAAATAGGTTAGTGGTGTTACATAATGTGAATATTTCACACTGTAATGTAAGCGTTAGATGGTAATGTAATAGTTTTTGTGAAGCATGCAACAGTAATGACGTGAGAGTTGGAACATTGCCAAAACGTGGTGGACGGTTGAGAATTGTTTTCATGTTGTCCCATCCCCATACAAGAAAACATACGAGAGTATAGAAATACACACAAGTTAATTATTACACATGTAGGTACTGTACCGCTTTGTGTGACAATATTTTTGCATTATTTTTTTTAATCTGATAGCAATGCTTCATCTTAAACCTTCATAAAGGGCTGATTTATATGCTTTATAATGGACAAAAAGCATTTTATTCAATTTTGGAGAGATTTTGGATATGTTTCTGGACACTTAGCTATTTTAGACCACTGTACTGACTGAAAGCTTGTAATTCCCATTTGAAAAAATATGCAACAGTGATTTTCTTGAGTCAAAACAGTTGATTTGTAGTGAAATATGTGAATATGTTGTGATTTACAGCAATGCATAATTTGGACATTTTGGATAGATTTGGAGACGCTGGGTACACTGCTTAGTTTTTGCTTCATACATCTATAGTAGTTCTACATATCCACCCTTAGATTTTATGAACTTGTGGTCAAGAAGTTTTTCATCTAGCACATGTATAGTTTAACCTCCTGTATATGTGCAATCTCTCAGTATTTCATTGCAAACTTAAAAAGTGCAAATTTATTTTTGATTTTTTGTCAAAACAATTGCATTTGTGGCACTTTATTTCTTCCAAAATTATGAATATAAAGTAATCTGTGTTAGTATTGTAAATTGTACAAATGTCTTGCTTCATTTAAGCCATTTTTCAAGTCTCTGTGGTGTTCACATCTGGAGTTATAAAGCTTTAAATAGGGTACCCCCTAAATAGACAAGGATTGGCAAGATTTGGCTTGTGCGCTAAGGGGTTAAAAACTTATTTTAGTAAGCGAGAGGGAATACTGTCTAGGGGACAATTTGTAGGCCACAGATGATGAACAACCTCTCATAATAAGGAGAGTGATACATGGGCTCAAACTGATCGAAGACAGCTGGGCACGTAGGAGGAACAGAAGGGTCTGGGTCTAGGGCAATGGGTGGATGGAGATCTAAGAGCAGAAATCTTATCAATAAAAAATTTAGGAAAGTTTTCACAGAGTGTAGGCGATGGCACAATACGAGCTGTATCACAAGGATTTATAAGAGAGTTAAAAGCAATAAAAAGAACCTGAGGCCTATGACTGTTTTGAGAGACGAGGTTTGATATAAATTCTGTTTTGCCAGTTTTAACGGCTCTCTGATATTTTGATAAGCAGTCCCGTAGAATTCCTAGAGAGACGTGGAGCTTATTCTTCTTCCGCTTTCTCACAGCTTGCCTACATGCGCGTCTGAGAGCGCGGGAAGTATCATTCAGCCACGGCTCTGAAAGTGGCCTAGAGCGTCTAGTCCTAAATGGGGCGTCAGAGTCCAAGATATCAGTGCAAGTGGAGTCAAAAAGGCTGATAAGCTCCTCTGCACTTATCACAACTGCCATTCAGGGTATAGAGCTCTATTTAAAGTTTTGTTGCAGCCACAGACCGTAGCGTCCATTGTGATGCCAACGCAGCCAGCCTTGCTACATTCTTTGGCGATAAAGATTCTAAGACAAGGCTGGTTTTAGAATGTCATTACCTCACCCGGATCATTTTTGCAGCCCACAGGCCCACTCGGGAGCAGCTGAGTGGTAAAATTCGGTATTACCGGTCCGGTCCGATTTTTGGCTTAATATCAAACCGGTTTGAAAATTTTTACATCAGCCCAACCCTATATATGACCACTCAGTCTCAAAAGGGACATCCCTACACGTAAAACCAACGGTAAAGTTATTTTATAGTAAATTTATTCAGTACTTCAGTCCCAGATATTGACTGTAGAATGACATGGTATCTTTTTAAAAAACTTTTTCTTGTTTATTTCCTTATTCAGTGAGCAGCGTTTTCACTGCTGTATTGGCATATCTTAGGGCTATTGTCGGGTTTATCTTGTTGCTATGACAGAATATTTTTTAGTGGTGAAAGGATATTTTTATGAATGCCAAGACAGTCAATATTGTCTATTATGTCATGGGTGGGGGGTGTAGTTGTAGATGAGACTGCAGGGAGGGAGTGAGTGTTAAATGAACGACCAGAGCGACAATGGTGGCGCTGCGAAACTCCGTATTCGGCATGGTTGTCGTGTATCATCTACTAATGAAACTAAAACAACGCGTTTCTGTTTTTAACTCGTACTTTGGTTGCAGTAGCACTGAATGTCTGAGTTCAGTGATCTAGGCACGCCGGTGTTCCGACCACTAGGGGCTTTGCGCTACGACTGTAATATGGAGTTGGACCCCTCTTTGCTGCTGTAACAGCCTCCACTCTTGTGAGAAGGCTTTCCACTAGATTTTGGAATATGGCTGCGGGGATTCGCTTCCATTCAGCAATAAGAGCATTAGTTAGGTTGGGCACTGATGTTGGGCGTAAGGCCTGGCTCACAGTCGGCATTGCAATTCATCCCAAAGGTGTTTGATGGGGGTAGGGGTCAGGGCTCTGTGCAGAACAGTAAAGTTATTCCCCACCAAACTCAGCAAACCATTTCTATACGGGCCTTGTTTTGTGTACGGTGGCACTGTCATGCTGAAACAGCTGTTCTTTCGCTCTCATTATGCTTTGTTATTGCTCTTGTTTGTTATGTTTGTAAAACCTTGTAAGCCCATGTGGGCTAGGCACTTTTTGGTGCATGACACTTTGAAAAAATAAAAACCAACCAACCAACACCCAGTTCTGAGGCTGGTTGAATTACCAAATCTCGCAAATCACTTTTATTACATTACATTACCTTTTATGTGCAGACGTTGCAGTACCACCCCAAAATACCACAAGCCGTTTTAATTCAGCTTTGCTAAATGATAGGAACTCAGTATTTGAAGGCTCTCCTATAAAGCTCTTCACCTTCGCACTTTCAACTCTATGTCTCGCGCTATGATAGAGAATACCGACACTAATATATTTAAACAAAAGTGTACTTTTACGGTGAGACTGAAAATAAACTCCCTCAAATGCAACACACGCAACTAGAAGAAGGGGGAGTAAAACACTACGTAAGGCGAACAAGCCAAAAACGAGCTGCCCCTTAACTATCTAAACTTCGCCTGCACGTGTGACTAGCTGAAGGAATAATGAGTATTTATTTAAGAAACACTAACAAAACAAATACTACAACCTAAAGACCTAACTTGTCAGTACCAGTAATCAGTGTGTAGGTGAGTGGTGCTGGGTGCCAATATGCGCCAATATGGCAACATTTTGGACTCGAAGCCAACAAAAGAGGTGCAGCTACACTCTCATTCATGGGCTCTAATCATGTTCTGTCATGCCTGTTTTGATCAGGGCTGCTAAAATGATCTGGGTGAGGCAATGCCATTCTTAAACAATTGTTATACCCATTGTGACGTACTTAAAGTTTTGTTGCAGCCATAGACCGCAGCGTCCGTTGCGATGCCAATGCAGCCAGCCTTGCTACATTCTTTGGCAATAAAGATTCTAAGACAAGGCTGGCAGCGTTGCCATAGCAACGGGCGCTGCAACAAAACTTTAAGTATGGCACAATGGTTTTAGAATGTCATTACCACAACCAGATAATTTTGGCAGCCCACAGGCCCACTCGGGAGTGGCTGAGTGGTAAAATCCGGTATTTCCGGTCCGGTCCGGTATTTGGCTTAATATCAAACCGCTTTATTTTATAGTAAATTTATTCAGTACTTCAGTCCCAGATATTGACTGTAGAATGACATGGTATCATTTAAAAAAGCTTTTTCTCGTTTATTTTGTTATTCAGTGAGCAGCGTTTTCACTGTTGTATAGGCATATCTAGGGCTATTGTCGGGTTTATCTTGTTGCTATGACGGAATATTTTTTAGTGGTGAAAGAATATTTTTATGAATGTCAATATTGTCTGTTATGTCATGGGTGGGGGGTGTAGTTGTAGAGGAGACTGCAGGGAGGGAGTGAGTGTTAAATGAACGACCAGAGCGACAATGGTGGCGCTGCGAAACTCCGTATTCGGCATGGTTGTCGTGTATCGTCTACTAATGAAACTAAAACAACGCGTTTCTGTTTTTAACTTGTACTTTGGTTGCAGTAGCACTGAATGTCTGAGTTCAGTGATCTAGGCACGCCGGCGTGCCGACCACTAGGGGCTTTGCGCTACGAGGGTAATATGGAGTTGGACCCCTCTTTGCTGCTGTAACAGCCTCCACTCTTGTGAGAAGGCTTTCCACTAGATTTTGGAATATGGCTGCGGGGATTCGCTTCCATTCAGCAATAAGAGCATTAGTTAGGTTGGGCACTGATGTTGGGCGTAAGGCCTGGCTCACAGTCGGCATTGCAATTCATCCCAAAGGTGTTTGATGTGGATAGGGGTCAGGGCTCTGTGCAGAACAGTAAAGTTATTCCCCACAAAACTCAGCAAACCATTTCTATACGGGCCTTGTTTTGTGTACGGTGGCACTGTCATGCTGAAACAGCTGTTCTTTCGCTCTCATTATGCTTTGTTATTGCTCTTGTTTGTTATGTTTGTAAAACCTTGTAAGCCCATGTGGGCTAGGCACTTTTTGGTGCATGACACTTTGAAAAAATAAAAACCAACCAACCAACACCCAGTTCTGAGGCCGGTTGAATTGCCAAATCTCGCAAATCACTTTTATTACATTACATTACCTTTTATGTGCAGACGTTGCAGTACCACCCCAAAATACCACAAGCCGTTTTAATTCAGCTTTGCTAAATGATAGGAACTCAGTATTTGAAGGCTCTCCTATAAAGCTCTTCACCTTCGCACTTTCAACTCTATGTCTCGCGCTATGATAGAGAATACCGACACTAATATATTTAAACAAAAGTGTACTTTTACGGTGAGACTGAAAATAAACTCTCTCAAATGCAACACACGTAACTAGAAGAAGGGGGAGTAAAACACTACGTAAGGCGAACAAGCCAAAAACAAGCTGCCCCTTTACTATCTAAGCTTCGCCTGCACGTGTGACTAGCTGAAGGAATAATGGGTATTTATTTAAGAAAGACTAACAAAACAAATACTACAACCTAAAGACTTGACTTGTCAGCACCAGTAATCAGTGTGTAGGTGAGTGGTGCTGGGTGCCAATATGCGCCAATATGGCAACATTTTGGACTCGAAGCCAACAAAAGAGGTGCAGCTACACTCTCATTCATGGGCTCTCATCATGTTCTGTCATGCCCATTTTGATCGGGGCTGCTAAAATGACCTGGGTGAGGCAATGAAATTCTTAAACAATTGTTATACCCATTGTGCCGTACTTAAAGTTTCGCTGCAGCCATAGACCGCAGCGTTGCGATGCCAATGCAGCCAGCCTTGCTACATTCTTTGGGGATAAAGATTCTAAGACAAGGCTGGCAGCGTTGGCATAGCAACGGACGCTGCAACAAAACTTTAAGTATGGCACAATGGTTTTAGAATGTCATTACCACAACCAGATAATTTTGGCAGCCCACAGGCCCACTCCGGAGCCGCTGAGTGGTAAAATTCGGTATTACCGGTCCGGTCTGGTATTTGGCTTAATATCGGTTTGAAAATTTTTACATCAGCCCAACCCTATATATGACCACTCAGTCTCAAAAGGGACATCTCTACGCGTAAAACCAACGGTAAAGTTATTTTATAGTAAATTTAGTCAGTACTTCAGTCCCAGATATTGACTGTAGAATGACATGGTATCTTTTTAAAAAACTTTTTCTTGTTTATTTCCTTATTCAGTGAGCAGCGTTTTCACTGCTGTATTGGCATATCTTAGGGCTATTGTCGGGTTTATCTTGTTGCTATGACGGAATATTTTTTAGTGGTGAAAGAATATTTTTATGAATGTCAATATTGTCTGTTATGTCATGGGTGGGGGGTGTAGTTATAGATGAGACTGCAGGGAGGGAGTGAGTGTTAAATGAACGACCAGAGCGACAATGGTGGAGCTGCGAAACTCCGTATTCGGCATGGCTGTCGTGTATCGTCTACTAATGAAACTAAAACAACGCGTTTCTGTTTTTAACTCGTACTTTGGTTGCAGTAGCACTGAATGTCTGAGTTCAGTGATCTAGGCACGCCGGCGTTCCGACCACTAGGGGCTTTGCGCTACAAGGGTAATATGGAGTTGGACCCCTCTTTGCTGCTGTAACAGCCTCCACTCTTGTGAGAAGGCTTTCCACTAGATTTTGGAATATGGCTGCAGGGATTCGCTTCCATTCAGCAATAAGAGCATTAGTTAGGTTGGGCACTGATGTTGGGCGTAAGGCCTGGCTCACAGTCGGCATTGCAATTCATCCCAAAGGTGTTTGATGGGGGTAGGGGTCAGAGAATACCGAATACCGAGAATACCGACACTAATACATTTAAACAAAAGTGTACTTTTACGGTGAGACTGAAAATAAACTCTCTCAAATGTAACACACGTAACTAGAAGGGGGAGTAAAACACTACATAAGGCGAACAAGCCTAAAACGAGCCTTAACTATCTAAGCTTCACCTGCACGTGTGACTAGCTGAAGGAATAATGAGTATTTATTTAAGAAAGACTAACAAAACAAATACTACAACCTAAAGACCTAACTTGTCAGTACCAGTAATCAGTGTGTAGGTGAGTGGTGCTGGGTGCATGAGTGTTGTGTGGTCCGACCAAAGAAATACAAATGTATGAGAAGCCGTCCGCGCTGGACGACTGTTTACGATTACATAGGCCTTCATTTGGATTCTTTGACATGCACACCATATACAATAATCGAAAAACATTAAAAAGTTCACTTTCATGATATAGCCAAAACAGACTTTTGGCAATATCTCCCGAAATATTTATTTTACTCTGTCGCCGTTCATTGGAGACAGAGACGGTAATTCTGCGTGTTTATACTGAAATACATCCTTCAACCTTGATGCATTGTGGGAAATACATATAGATGTACTCAAAAAACACAAGCCCATTGTATTGGGAAAGATATGTAGTTAGAGAGCACAGGTCCAGCGTATATGGGAAAGGAATGTATTAATGAGCACCAACTGTCTCCTCCCTGACGTATCATCCGGCTAGCAAAAGAGGAAGGATGCAGGTGGACCAAGGTCGACCTTAGCCATAAGATTAACAACTGGCAGCAGGGAAGCGCTTCATACTAAAATAGGTGCGATTAGAACAAACACGTAATACACATATAATTTCTGCCCTGCTAATTAAGCTGTATACAAGCACATCTGTGGAACTAACGGAAGCTTCTGCCTTTTCCGGAAAATGTGTTGTCAGAATATATGATTTATGATAGAAGGGGGAGGGAGATTCAAGTGGGAGACGAGCACTATCATTTTTTAAAAAATAAGGAAGGAAGGGGCTGATAAATAATGGTGTCCGAGAATTGGGAAATAATGGTGTCTGAAAAATCATAAACAATGATGTGTGGGAAAAGAGTAAAGTAAAATGATGTAAGCATGAGGGACAGTCCAAGCTTGAGCTCCACAACAGGAGGAGCTAAGATAGGATAAAAGGGAGTGTTCGGCCCCAGGGGAGTTTAGTATGTCTTGTATGTTTAGTATGTCTTGTATGTCTTGTATGTCTCGTGTGTCTTGTGTGTCCTGTCTGTCTGTGTGTGTGTGTGTGTGTGTGCGTCTTTTGTTTTCTGTGAAGTGTCTTGTGGAATGCTTTGAGACAGTTTGTATTGATGTGTGCAGATCAGCCCGGGTTCTTGCATGTTATCTTTGAATTACCTGCAATAAATCCAGTTGCATCAGACTCTGTGAAGCGTATATTTTGAAGAAGTATTCAACAGTGTGAGGAGAACACCCAGCTCTTCTGGCCCCGGCTGGGTCCTGTTTTCCCCCACAGCATCTACCTAACAAGTCCGTGTTACATTTTAGCCGGAATTAGGTTGTGCCACGCTGTCCCCTACGTTAGCTAGTATAACCATCTTAATAACAAATTCTTTCAACAAAATTTAAATTGACACGTTTCCATTAGATATGCTTGTTTGCTATAGCTATAGCTAGTAGGTTGTGCTTACCATATAGCCTAAATGGCTAGCCAGTTTTATCTGCATGAGAAAATTGAACTTACCAGTGCCCTGATATCAAATAAACTCCAGTAAAAGTCACGTTAAACGATTTATAAAGGAAAACCCCCAGGTTTAGGCCGACCAGACTTTCAAGCAGGATATCTGAATTCCAAATAGGCTATGGAATGAATGTTCATAACACTCGCCCGCCCGTCATTTTTTAAACCTAAATAGCTACAACACATGGTAACCATACTCAGGGTTGTATCAGCAGCTTTTAATTACTAGCCTAATTTTAAGACAGTACCGTGAAATTAGCTACCGTGAGCGACAGTAAGACGGCAGATTCGTCGGAAATCGTTCAAAATAAATGTCTGCCTGCGCGAAAGCGAGAAACGCGTATCTCAAAGTTTATTTTCTAAACTAGCGACGTTTTGTCATGTAAAAATACTCCTTCGTTATACTTATAATGCCAATTAAAAAGGCAGTGTATTTTTATAAAGCTTTTTTTAAATATATATTTCTGCCATGTTGATTCTTGGAAGTGCAGTAAGTCTAAATATGAAATACCACGATCTTGCTTTTTTAGGAGAATATAAAACTTATTCCAGCATATTTGTCATAATTAATAGGTCATGTTACCACTGAGGTGTTATAACAACTCTAGATGATAGTTTATCCTATAACAATTAGCCAGTAAGCTATGTGGCATGGGTTTGTTAGTACACAATAAAATGACCAGTGCTAATTCAACCCTAAATAGATAACATTTGGACTCACATTCCAGAGTCAGACCAGAAGTTATCTGTTAAGACTTGAATTAACAATGGACATTTACTGCATACAGCCCTTCACTAAATTGATATGATGACAAAGATATCAAATAAACATGATAGAAAATTTGATAGAAAATGTTGTGGTTCAATTGCTGAGTGTATTCCTCTCTACTGCTAGTATAGGTCAATGGATCGTGTATATCAGGCTCTGCTACCTCCCCTGGACATGTTGTCTCAATGATATGCGGGTGTTTTGAAAACCTTGGACCCTCCACTCTTCATATATGGTGTCACATATTAAATAAGTGTCATAGAAAATGTGGCTGGGGTTTGAACATGCAGTACATAGGCAAATTTCGTTCAATTAAATCCCAATTGCTTTCTGATAGCTCTGATAGCATAACTTATATCATGCTCTGCTGCCTCCCCTGAAAATGTTGTCTGAATGATATGGGGGGTATTTTGAATACCAAGAGGGGGTTGTTTTGGGACAGCAAATAACATTTGCAGTGAATGAGGGAGCAGGTGAGAGATCAAGTGAAAGAGAGGATGTGACAATGTTTTATGGAGTGTGTGAAGAAGGGCATAGTGGAGAAGTGGGAAAATTTTTTAAAAAATAAACCAATGGTCGAAGTTACATGGTTGAAGCAAACAAGCAGTCAAACATTGCAAATTTAAAGGGAAAAAAATGCACAAATTGGATATTTTTGAAATTGGAAATGCCATTCATGTAGTTAAAACAGAAAACAGCAGGGTTTTATTTAATAAAAAAATTTTGGACAGAGGTGGCAAAAACTCTACAAGTGCCCCTGTGCATTAAGTCGAAGCATTAAACTACTATGTCAAATTTGGTTCAGCAATAAAGGGAACATAAAGACCTTAGTCTATTCAATGGAACAAAACACACAGAGTAAGACTCATTTTGAAGAGAGACAGACAATAAACCATAATCATGATGCAAATGTTATCCAAAAAACAAAGGAAGTCAGAAATGAAAAGTAAAAATTAAAAATTATACCAAAACAATATGGGGAAGATTGGATTACAGAACTGTAATCGAGTGATTTATGTATGAAACAATACAGTGGAAAAGATGACCGGTATAAAGTTGGAATGTAAATATTCAGTGTTCTTGTTAATTCCAACACTCTTGAGGATATGCGTGCAATAATATATGATGTTTGTGTTATTTTGGGTAACAGAGGCCATTCTTTCATAATATCAGAGAGCATCAGTAAACTTAAAACAAGAGTTATAAAAATAAGCAGCAGTGAGTATAAAGAGCTGAACTCCCCAATTGAACAAAACTTTGATGCATTACCTGATATGACAAAATCACCATTCTCAAAATACTTTGACAGTGTTCGGGCTGAGTCAAGAATAAACACTGAAAATATGGATTTAAATGGGAAAAATCATTACTTTGGACCTATTCTATTCGATAAACTTTTGAAAAATTTCCTCCCAGTAATTGCAATCTGGTCAGACCTGCTTTCAGGAAATTTGTCACGGTTCTCAAGTTCATAGGAAGATAAGACACCACATGTTAATAAAACCACTTCAATTTCAGAGGTCACATTAAAGAATACAAAAACATTATTCTTAAACAACAAAAAACACAGGCTTGATGAATGCATAGAGAAGCTATACAATTTGTATAGAGCCAGAGAATGGGAATTCTGTGAGAAAATAAAAATAAAAACAAGAAAAAGGAGACATTTTTTTAAAGAGCCAGAAGAAGCCTGGGATAAAAAGAAAAAAGTCCCAAAACACCTTTGAAGGTCTTTCCAGAAGCCACCGCAGAAGAATAACAAAATGTTTTACCTCAATACGAGGACCAAAGAATTGGCAACATCTAATGCTTTACTGTCTAAAATATGCACATTTTCTAATAAGTACTCAAGCTGTTGGTTTAACTCCTCAATGCAAAGCTTCCTGAATCTTAAATCAATACAGTTCTGCTTGAAAACAGTAGGTCCACAATACATGACAAGAATTCCACGGAAATTTTCTGAAATGCTACGCCATGCTGTCCAAAACCCTGGTTATTCATTTTCACCCAATGAAATTCATCTTGTTTTGACAGAGCTAAATTCCTGCATTCAGTCACTGCCATTCAACAACCAAAATGACCCATTAGATTTAATCTATCCATTCATGGAATGGGTATGTGAACTGAAAATAAATTCAGGACATATCTGCACTATGAATTAAGCCAACAAGTTTTGCTTTTGTAAGTCACACAAAAAATGTCACTACAAAAATTCTGTTCACTGATTATTGTTATTGCTTAATGTGAAGGCCAGTTGTACTTTACATCCTGTTACAAGCCCAGGTGTCCAATACTGGCTGTTTCCTGCTATGAAATGTATCATGACTAATGACTATGTGTGTCATATTCTGAATTCATAAAGAGATTTTAATTTATTCAAGACTTTTGACTTGTATGTGCACTTGTTAAAAACTGTATGTATTCAACAGTACTAGCAGAAGATAGGAATACACTATTTGCCAAGAAATTTCATGTTTAAACCCCAGCAACGTATTCTATGACACTTATTTGATATAATTGACACCATATCTGAAGAGTGGAGGGTCCAAGGTTTTCAAAACACCCCCATATCATTGAGACAACATGTCCAGGGGAGGCAGCAGAGCATGCTATCTGTTATAGTATCAGAAAGCAATTGGGACTTAATTGAATGAAATTTGCCCTATGTACTGCATGTTCAAACCCCAGCTACATTTTCTATGATGCCTATTTGATATAATTGACACCATATCTGAAGAGTGGAGGGTCCAAGGTTTTCAAAACACCCCCATATCATTGAGACAACATGTCCAGGGGAGGCAGCAGAGCATGCTATCTGTTATAGTATCAGAAAGCAATTGGGACTTAATTGAATGAAATTCGCCCTATGTACTGCATGTTCAAACCCCAGCCACATTTTCTGTGACGCTTATTTGATATAAGTGACACCATATCTGAAGAGTGGAGGGTCCAAGGTTTTCAAAACACCCCCATATCATTGAGACAACAGGTCCAGGGGAGGCAGCAGCGCATTATATATGTTATGCTATCAGAAAGAAATTGGGATTTAATTGAATGAAATTTGCCTATGTACTGCATGCTTATACCCCAGCCATGATATTCTGTGTGTGATGTTTTCACCTTTACAAACAAGTGTTAATACTGTCCTATTCTCCTTCCCATACTAGTGCAATATCCAGCCACATTTTCATATTTATTTGTTTTAAGTTGCATAGTTGATGTTACAAGGTAGCACAGAATGTTGAAGTAATGCATTTTAAATTACTCTAATTCTTCCCTTACCATTCAGTTAAACTCATGTACTGATGTAATGTTGTATTGGATATTGCAATAATAATTAAAAGTAATGGGTGTATTTTATCTTTAATTCTCCATTTAAAATTGTGCATTGTCATTGTTAAAAATGTATGGAAAAAAAAATAGAAAAAAGTAAAACATATTTGTTTGTAATTAATATCAGTGTTGTGAATAGTTTTACAATGTCTGTGTTTAAAATCGAAGTTGTTTTAATATTGTACAAATAGAAAACGAATAGTTCGTATTTTAGGACAACTGCAGTCCGATTTTTCCTTTATTAATTTCATCTTGCTGAACGTAATAGTGGTTTTATCGTTGGACTTTTATTTTGAAATTTTCAGACCCGCGCGAAAGTCCTTAATGTCGCTAGCTTCACACTGCTTTTTAAGACACATTTGTGTCTGGGACAACGGAAGTCACTCTGCTCGAACGATGAAGGCGGGAAACTAAACATGCATTAAGAAAACGCGAGAGATTCGCTACATGCTCTAGAGCTATACTGCGCATGCACATTATTAATATCACCTATTAGCGCCAATTAACAGTTCATTGGTTTACACATAGGAAACGATTTGTCAGTTTATTGCAATAACGTCAATTCATGTTAATGGTTCAATGAGTGTCCAATACACATCAAATGTAAAGGATCTATTTATGGAAATGTATTTATGGAGGAAACAGACACATATAATGCACGATAATAAAGATGTGAAGTTATAAAGTTAAAAAGTCTAGATCAGTCTTTGGTCATCGCCCTTGGACTCTCCTCTTTAGCTCACCCCACAGGTTTTCAATGGAGATTAGGTCAGGAAACTGGGATGACCATTGCAAATGCTTAATTCTGTGGTGGTTAAGTTCTTTTCAGCATGACCATCCATGATTTTACACACACTAAACCTACCTTTGATGTTTGTGACCAAAAAGCTTTACGTTTATCTTTAGGTGACCGTAGAATCTGTTTCCAAACAAAGTTCAAATGATGTTTTTCAAACTCTAGGCACTCATATTTGTGTTATGGTAGCAGTAGAGGCTTTTGAAAAGCCTGTCATATAGCTTGTTGGCATGGAGGTGGCATCTGATTGTAGTTTTGAAGACTTGGCAATGGAAGGATAGAATCATTTTTGCAATTGTCCAACTGTGAGACGCTGAATTTTAATTTCATCTTGAAACATTCTTCTCACTGTCTGTGGTAACAAAATACACTTGTGTCACCTTCCAGTCATATTTACCGGAGTTCCGGTTGTTGTTCTTTTTTGTTTTTTCATTTTAGTAAAAAAGGAGAGCAGACAGGCCCAGAGGAGACCTTTATATGTCCTGCATTCTTGAGACAGGGAGAAAGCAGGGAGGGTAACAGAGAAGGGATGACAGATGAAAAAGTGTCATGCACGTGGCGACCCACTTGTGGCTTGACAGTTAGCCAACCTATAGACTACGCAACACATTTCAATAGGTGCAGTTATTTTAAACTTCTTAATTATTGGCACAATAGGCAGGGTTTCCCCCAGAAAAGTTGTTAGGTCCGGTGGCAAGTATCTTTCGACGAGGGCCGGCGGCCCGGTGGCCAAGTGTCTTTTTTGACGGGGGCCCGGCACGGGCCAGCAACAGACTGTGGCAGAATTAAGGTAGGGCCCTATAATTTCTGTGATAACAGAATCACGGACGGAATCGCGGAATTGAGAGTTTAAAAAAGCTATATCACAGATTCCATAGGGCCCTAAATTAAGTCAGTGCTGACTGGAGATTTGAAAATATGACTTCGTAATGTGAATGTTGTTATAAATAAGTCATTTATTCAACACACATTTAAAAAAAATCAACAACTATTTACAGCATAGCATATTTACAGCTTACAAAGAATCTGACAAAAATGTACAGCCTTGGAATGCTGTGTTTTCAACAACAACAAAAGAAATTAAATGAAAATAAAATAAATAATATCAGTTTTTGCACTCTACAAAAAACTTGAAAACAGTCCTGATTGGCTACTGATACTTACAGCCTTGGAATGCTGGTTACATTTCAACGACAACAAAATAAATTAAAATAAATTAAAATAAATAATATCAAAGTTTTTGCACTCTACAAAAAAACGTGTGTTCAAGTCCTGATTGGCTACTGAATCTTACAACAAGCCTTGGAATGCTGGGCACATTTAAATAGGAATGGGAATCGAGAACCGGTTCCAAGTTCTCCTATTCATTGGAATCGTATGCCTCCGAGTTTATCGATATCGCTTATTGAAGCCAGTATGTTTTTACGACAGCTGCCCATTGCAAAACAATGACGTAACGCCTTGGGGGAGGCACGCACGCAGGCAGCCTCTCTCAGGTGTTTGTTTTCGACGGCAGCTGTCACAACAAATTTGATCCGGGAAGCCAGCCTTGATACACTCTGTTGCCATAAAGATTCTAAGACAACTCAGCAATTTCTCTGGATTAACGGGTTATTTTCTAGCCTGAAATGCGATCGTATTACGAAATGGCTAGGCTACACATGTCATGTAACGTGCAAGTAGCTGGCTATCTCCCTGGATATGAAGTAAATGTTTTACCAATAAATAATAATAATAAATTTGATTTTATCCATGGAAATAGCTATACAAAAAAGGCTAAATAAATGTTGTGGTTGCGATTGCCGTCGTAGATGTCAGAAGGAAATGTCACTGACAAAAAAAGAAGTTTGCTCTCTTTGCAGTGGTTTGGGCTGGAAACGAGCTGTAAGAGTGAGATATACACAACACTGCATACTGATTGGCTACTGAATCTTACAACAATGTACAGCATTGGAATGCTGGGCACATTTCAACAACAACACAATATCAATGTAGGCTATCTGTGTTACTGACTGTTTGGCTAGCTAGCTAAGTTAGCTAAATGACCATGTTGTCGTGCACATCAATGTCATCAAGCTAACGTTACTAATAAGCAAGTGAAGTCATTATTTCTATGGCGATTAATCAGTCATGTAATGTAATGTTACAGTGTATCGAACGTTACATTCATGCTATTAGTTTAACGTTACCTATACACTGCATAAGTTAATATAAAAAGAACGTACTTACCGACGAGGTGAAGTGATAACGCAGTTTGTAACGAGGTTAGATATCCTACTAAAGAAGAAATGGTGGCTTGCTAGGTAACGTTAGCTTGTGATAGCTGGAAGCCTCAAGTGTTGAACGTCACTCTACGCACAATGAGGGTAAAGAACACTGATCTCAGACCAAAGACATACGTCTGTGTCTCAGGCCTGCTGTTTTCCTATAGTGCGTTCACGTTTTAACCAACAGATGTCCCTGGGGAGCTTTCCAACCGAGCCGCCCCACTGTAACTGTAGTTTAAAAACATCTAAAAATACATTAAAATTTTTTTTTAATTCCCCGATGCTTAGGCCCGACGGGGGGTCAACGCCGGGCTTGCAATACACTGGCGGAAACCCTGATAGGTATTCTCTGACCTTCTCCGTGTTGACATATGGTGAAAGGATTTTCGTGTGGGTGTCAACTCATATTTTTACTACAGTGAAACAGGACGTCGCGGATGACCACTTAAGAGTTTACCAAGACTTCAAAAAAAGTAAAATAAAAATGGCAACATACTTCTTTTAGTTCATAAGAATTTCTGTGGGTGCCAATAATTATGACACATGTTTTTGTAAAATGCTTATTTCTTGATTAATAATTTTCTTTGAACCATCTGACCTCAGTTAAAGGTTAGATTTCTGTTATATTTTGAGTAACTTTTAACAGTCTAAAAGTATTTGATTGAATTTCATATGCCCTTAAACAGTCCAGAAGCATCTGATTGAATTTCATATGCACTTAAACAGACCAAGTGCTTTTGATTGAATTGCATACACCCTTAAACAGTCCACATGTATTTGATTGAACTGAATAAGCTCTTTAAAAGTCAGTTTTTTTTTCAGAAAAAATTGTCAGCAAAACAATTAATTTTTTTCAAATAATAAATTTATTAGAATAAATGTACATAGTTTTCCCACGTTTTGGTGCTGTTTAGTGTACACAGCCCTTTCCTCAGGTTTTCATCAAGGGTGCCAATAATGTGGACTTGGCTGCACATTGAAGACCACAGCTGAGGAAGCCTGTGCAGAGGCTTGTCAAAACCAACGCAGTATTTGGCTGGACCGCAACAGCGGGGCCAGCCATACAAATGCGAATGTCTGTGACTGAGTGACTGAGTGAGTGATGAAGTTACACCATTGGTCAGCTAGGTTATGAAGTTACACCATTGGTCGGCCGGATCACATGTGTTAGGTCCAGCCATATACTAGGTTTTGACCTGGTCTTGTTTAATGTTAGTTTAAGTGGGCAGCTGTCACTACATTTTCAGCCATCACTGCACAGAGATAGTTGCAGCACAGGCTTTTAAGTCTTTTGTCAAAATGTCCCGGTACAGTATCTATATGTGCTCCAGGATCTGTATATGCAGCACAATTCAGAAACACCACCATATTTCACACAGGCACACTTCTGATCCCAAAATGACACTGGTGCATATGTAAACAAAAAAAAAACTAAAAAAAAAACAAAACATTTTTTTAACAATAATTTAAACAAGTAGCGAGCTAGTTAGCTAGGTAGAAATTAAACTTCACTTCATTTGACCTTTCTGTATATTATTGAAAATGAAATGGTTTTCGGTAAATGAATACGTGTCTATGTTCTCCTCTTACCAGGTCAAGGAGAATAAAACTAAATACATGAACAAGCTCAAAAGAACAGTGAAATCAAAAAATGATTTTATTATCTACTATCAACACTGTCAGTTTAAATATACAGGTACATTTCATATTATTTTCCACTTAATAGTTTCTTGGAAATGTAAAAATGTCACTTTTGCCTACTTTTGTGAACTTATGTTTGCCTCTGGTTATCCTTGCATCTCCCACAGTTTGACTAGTCTTTACATGATGAGTTTATTAGTTAAGAGTTCATTTTACCCAGACTCAACTGTATTTACAAAACCTCCTTCACCCACCTCACAGCCTACTACTCACTAAAGAGTACACAGAAGTTTTTAGAAACCCATAGAAACTGAGAAACCTCCCCCCTTAGCATGTTTAACTAATGTTCAGGTCTGGGTTTTGTATTGTAATGATGTATGCTGCATAAATTCTTAAATTAAAGACTTTATTCATCTTTTTAAACAAACCTATAGAATCACAGTAAATATAATCATTCATTCAGAAAAGCAAAGGCTAACTGAATAAATAAGTGAACTTTGATCACTAGTTTTCATTTTAATTACTTTTATTCTTGAGTTTATTCAAACACCAGCTTTTTTTATTTCATTACTAATTTCATTTTTACTTTTAAAAATGTGTAAAGAACTTTGAAAACCATGTATGAAAGGTAACACGTAAATAAACTTCTAATTGTTCTTTTTTATAATTACAGTATTTAAAAAGGTCCGAATACCTCAATATTTTAAGAGTAACCAGCTGATTCGTTCCCCAGTTTTAAATGCAAAGAAGACCGGGCGCTATAACAACACCGGAGCAAAACAAAACAAGGCAAGCAAACCTAAACCTGCAAACCTCCAAAACTCTACCTCACTGGAAAGGTCTGCACTGAAACCCAAGTGAAATTACGGTAATTTCTCATTCAAGATTCCAAGGATTTGTGTCTCAAAGTTCCTTATTAGATTTTCTGAATGTGATAAAAACTAGTATTCAAAATTCAAAATTTCTTAAATGATCAGGCATAGAAAAAAGTATGCAATCATCTCCATAAAATTTTTTTGTTGTAGTTAAATTGTGTGCAAGAGATACAGGGCAAACTGGTTGTGAAGGCTGAAAATTAACTGAAAATAAGTGAGTCAGGAACTGTACCCTGGGTGAGTGTGGGTGTGTAACTGTACCCTGGGTGAGTGTGGGTGTGTAACTGTACCCTGGGTGAGTGTGGGTGTGTAACTGTACCCTGGGTGAGTGTGGGTGTGTAACTGTAACCTCCTGTAAGAGAGCTGAACTGTAATCACCAGGGGTCTGTGGGTCTCAGGGCTTCTATCCTTGGATACTGAGCTCAATGAGGCGACCAGCAAATACACTCACAGTGCCGATAATGCACACAGCCATAAATACACACAGGAGAATGTGATCCAGCACCATGGCAACAAACTTCCACTCCTCAGCTGCCTGCAGAGAGCAAAGGAAAGAAGAGAGTCAGACAGTACAGATCAATGGATCTTTTTATACATAGTCACCCTATTTTTGGGGGACCAAAAGTAACTGGACAAACTTACAAAAAATAGGGGGAACTACAGACGGGTGGCAAATTAGAGGAAAAACCTGAATAAATGAGTGAAGAAACATTACAAATGCAGACGTTTCCATACAGGTGTACTGCATGATACAATTAAGCAATTAACATACAGTCATGCCCTGTGGCATGTATAAAAATACTGAGCAGGCCCAGCTGACCTAAATTTTGGATGAAGAGGACAAAAGATCTAAGTGACTTTTAAAGAGGGGCACGGATGGCAGTAGCTGCAGTCACAAAGACTACTTAACTAGTTAGTGTTTCAACAGGAACAGTGACTGAAGTGACATCTGCATTTAGATCTATAAGAAAGACTTCAGTAAATAGGGTCAGAAACTGTGATCGAAAGTGCACATTCGATGACTGTGAAGCTTGTGCAGTAGTGCGATATGTAAGGAAGAACAGAAGAGCAACTCTTCCTCAGGTGATTGACATAATTTAAGAGACAGGACAGGCTCTGTTTTGTTTGGGAAAAGCCGAAGGCTCCTAAAATGCTAGCCTGTTGCTTAAGGCCTTACGTTATTGGATTCCTCATCAGACTTCATGGTTTCGGCAATGTAATTGACCCCCTCGATGGCTCTGCGGACGTCAGGGTTCTTGGTTATGGGGGACTGGAAGACGACAGCTTCTGGAGTCGGCTTGCCAGAGATGTCCGAGATGTCAAAGTCGGCTCCAAAAACGAGCTTTGCTTGCTTATCCTTTGAAGGCCTCTTCATGGTGGAGAAGAACATGATGTTGGGAATGGTGTCGATGAAAACCTGCAGCAATAAGGAAGGAATGCATTTACAAACTCACGCACATTTACCACATGGTAAATATCACTCATGTACTATGTACATACATACATTCAAATGACCTATAAGGACCATGTTAATATCCAGTTGCTTCAAATATCCGTCCCGCTATTAACACTACCTATATTTGAACTTAAAATAGCCTACTCTTGTAACTTCACTTTTTTTCAGAAACAGGATGTCTCCCTGAAATGACTGACATATTCTAATATATATTTTATAATCCACTGAGGAAGTGAGGACATTTGGAATGTTAAATTAGCTATTTGCTACCAATGCCAATTTGGGAGGTGTGTAGGCATCCGCAGTTCTCCTCTGGAACACATGGTGTCACCAGTCTGCTTTTTTTCACACCACAGCCAACAGCTAAACTGCACCCACAGGAGGCTGGGTAATTTAACAGTACCTACAGGAAGCTGGGCTGTTTAGCTGCACCCACAGGAGGCTGGGCAATTTAACAGTACCCACAGGAAGCTGGGTGGTTTAGCTGTACCCACAGGAGGCTGGGTACTTTAGCTATACCCACAGGAGGCTGGGTTGTTTATCTGTACCCACAGGAAGCTGGGTGGTTTAGCTGTACCCACAGGAGGCTGGGTTGTTTATCTGCACCCACAGGAGGCTGGGTTGTTTATCTGTACCCACAGGAGGCTGGGTTGTTTATCTGTACCCACAGGGGGCTTGGTACTTTAGCTGTACCCAGAGGGGGCCGGGTACTTTAGCTGTACCCAGAGGGGGCTGGGTACTTTAGCTGTACCCAGAGGGGGCTGGGTCGTTTAGCTGTACCCAGAGGGGGCTTGGTTGTTTAGCTGTACCCAGAGGGGGCTGGGTTGTTTAGCTGTACCTAGAGGGGGCTGGGTTGTTCAGCTGTACCCACCTTACGGACCCACTGTGGCATGGTGTGGGTGCTGGGGGAGCGGTGGTGGGTATTGATGACAATGACTGTGATGATGATGGAGGCTATGACGAAGACCATGGTGAAGAGCATGTACTTCCCGATGAGCGGCACAGCGCTGGAGGTGGATGGGATGAGCTCCACGATGACCAGCAGGAACACAGTCAGGGACAGCAGCACAGAGATGCTGAGAGTCATCTTTTCACCTGAGGGACACACAAGGCCCCACCAAGCCCACATGACACACACACACACAGACACAGACATACACAGAGACCCACACACACACACACATCATATACACTGAGTATACAGAATATATAGAACGTATACCTTTCAATCCCATGGTCTTACATATTAGGACATAACTAACCCTCCTCTGGTCCTCACCAAGTCCTAACAGTAAATAAATCTAACCTCATTTGACAAATCACACAAACAACAGATTTACTTCGTTACAATTTATACAATCAATAATAACCCAATATGCCGAAGCCTTATGTGAAAAAATTGCCCAAACCAAAATCCTAAATATTTTCTTTTTCAGACTTTGAATTGTAGGTTTACTGTTGTGCTTAGGACCATTGCACTGTCCTGTACGGTCTGCTTTAGCTGCCAGACAGACAGTCTCACATTTTCCTCTGGAAAACGCTGGTATAGAGGAATTCATAGTGGACTCAATGACTGTGAGGCGTCCAGGGAGCCATACCTGAGTCAGTGGGCAGGTAGAAGACCAGGCCAGTGAGGAAGGAGAAGAGCATACAGGGGATGATGACGTTGACAATGAAGTACAGTGGCAGCCGTTGCATGAGGAAGTGGTAGGTGATGTCCAGGTAGGGCGTTTCCGGGCAGCAAGCGTAGAACACCCAGTGCTTCCAGCTGCGAAAGTCCTTCATTACCCACTCGCCACTCTCCATGAAGTTGCTCAGGTCAGGACGGTCACTGTCCTGGTGGGCAAACAGATCATCTCATGGAGATGAGTACACTAGCCACAGGCATTCAGTCACACAAGTAAATTAAAAACACCCTGTTTCCAAATATGTGTATATACTCAGCTATTCAGCAAATTCAGGATAATTGAATTGAGTGCATTTTAAGCCTTTTCTTAAGCCACAGGTAGCCTAAAAACTTTAGCCTGTAGCGCAATTAAAACAGGCACTAAAGTTGCAAGAAATATGGCAAAGAAGAAGGAGTTATGCTTAGATGTGTGCAACCAAGTAAACATATTGTGGCAAGAAGGTTATTCCCAGCGAGAAATTAAAAAGAAACTTAAGATTTCTAGGTGCAGTGTTCAGTACACACTCAGGAAGGTCCAGCTGATGGAAACAGTAGAAGAAGACTTCCAGTAATTTGTTTAATTGTAATTAAAGCCAAATGAGGCCATTTTAAGGAAAGTCATGTCTAAGATTGTTTTTAAGTAAAACATACATTTTTGTGTTATTGTAGGTAGACATGGGAAAATGGTTTGTTATTCAATAAATGCACATAAATTAGCTGAAGTTTTCTCTACTTGATGCTTTTTTTTTTTAAGAGCCACAGGTGACCTAATAATTTTAGCATGTACGGTATAAACACATAAACAGAATGTAAATGGGATCAAGTGAATGAGGCAAATTAAAAAATTGACCAAACAGTATCCCACCAGAGTCCTTTCCAGAGACGGTGAGTTTGGCGCACTAGTCCTTTAAAGGGATGGTGAGTTTGGCACATTAGTACAGAGTCCTTTAAAGGGATGGTGAGTTTGGCACATTAGTACAGAATCCTTTAAAGGGATGGTGAGTTTGGCGCATTAGCACAGAGTCCTTTAAAGGGATGGTGAGTTTGGCGCATTAGTACAGAGTCCTTTAAAGGGATGGTGAGTTTGGCACATTAGTACAGAGTCCTTTAAAGGGATGGTGAGTTTGGCACATTAGTACAGAATCCTTTAAAGGGATGGTGAGTTTGGCGCATTAGCACAGAGTCCTTTAAAGGGATGGTGAGTTTGGCGCATTAGTACCGGATTGATCACCACCAGGTTTCCGTCATAGGTCCAGGTGCCAAGCTTCATGCTGCAGTTCTGCAGGTCGAAGGGGAAGTGCAGAACGATGATCTCACAGTAGCTCTTAAAGATGGCAGGTGGCGTCCAGGTGATCATGCCCGTATACTCCAGTAGCACCTTGGTCTCGTGCACAATGGCAAAGTCACCATCAGCACTGCCAGGAAAAACAAACAATACTCTGGGTAAATGTCGAGCCATACAGCCTGTTCTCCTCATTATTCTTATGTTCTTATGTTCTAGATGGGCTCAATAGCCTGTTCTCCTCGTTATTTATTCTTAGGTTCTTATGTATTTAACTTTTATAACTTAAATTTTCTTGTTGTTTTGGCTCTGGACTCGTCCAGGTCCTGCGGCTGGAAAACAGCTCCAAATAATCACCCGTCCGCCCCCATACTTGATGGTTGGCATAAGGCTCTTGTGGTGGTATGCAGTGCTTGGTTTTCACACATTGGATCTGAAATGAAACAACGGCTATGAGGTTAAAGTTCAGAATGTCACCTTTATTTTTTAGTAGGAATTACAGCCCTTTTTTATAGATAGTTCCCCCATTTTAGGTAGAACCCTAACCGTTGCTGCCGTTGCTCCATTTCAAATCCAATGTCCTGGAGTACAGAGCCAAAACAACAAAAAGTTTCAAAAAGTTACATTTTCATGTATATTCACATGAACTCATTTGGCTAACGATTTGCTGATTCTTTTGTCCTGCCACCCCATCCCCCCCAAAATGTATTTTCAGGCCATCTCTGTCAAACTCTTTCAGGGAAAACAGCTGCCAGACTTTCTCCCAGATCACTGCCCTCATTCACAGGGTGGGAAGTGGTCATCTGAGAAGGTTAAGAACGGCACCAGTAAAATGATGTGACAGGAACGTCTATTTATAAGCGGGTACGAATAACTCATAGCACGTTTCAAAATGTATTTCTTTAATGTTCGCCCACCGAGAAACAGAGGATGTTAATCCATCCTGACCAACTATTATTTAGGAGTAAAAGCATTCCTGTCTATCCACTGTGTGGTACGATTAGAAAACACACCATGCAACCTAGGATAACTTATACCCCTGACATTCTTAGCATTCTGACAGAACTTTGTTCTAATGTCCGGGGTAGTGGAACTACTGCTAAACAGCACCACTAACAAGCAGTGTAAATAATTACACTCCACAGAATTACTTCCACAAGTCAAGACCGGCAACTTTTTTCTCATACAGTATATGCCACAGCCATATACTGCATACACAAATTTCAGTGCAGGCAGTTACATTTAAGAGGGCTTTAAGGCCAAAATACAGGACATCCATGGCAACATCTATATGGCTGCTGTGAAATTAAACCCCTAAGATCTACTCAAAACAATGTCATTGACACCTTGCATTTACACTCTTTAAAACTGAAACTGAATACTAGAATTAAAATCCAATTTATGCCTTTGTAGTATAAGAAAAGGTGGCTTTCAAACAAAAGGGTCTACGTGGTCATACCATTATAAAATGCTTTTTTCTTTAACTGTGCCAGTGCTTTCTCCAGCATTGAGACTTTATATCCTCAAAATAGATCGTACAGCCTGTTGAAGCCACTTGATGAGTATTTCTATCACCCATAATCTCCTATTATGACACAACTAAAAATAATTATGAAAAAATACACATTCCACATATGTCAAGAAAGCTCTTAAAATAGAAAATGGAGCATTCCCTGTTCCTCCCATTCCCAAACCCAGGCTTGCCTGTGATTCACAATCTTTATTAATAATTCCAGTTAAATGCATGATGCTTCTGGAACGAAAAAAGGAAGTTTAAATAATAAAAGGTTGAAATCTCACTTTAGAAAGATGAATATTGTTTTCTTAGATTAGATTAAGCCATTAGTGTCATCGGTAGTGAAACTGGACTGGCAACTCAACACGGTTTGTGAAAACTCAGTAAATATCAATGTGCATAATAGATGTATGTATCAGCACTCAGTGCACAAAACATTATTTATTCCTGAAAAGGCTTTTAGATGTTTTTCAATCAGTTGAAAAAACAATGTGTAAGATTTCACCAAAATTACAGGATCGGTCCATTTGTGTCTACATAATCAGACCTTGATCACAGGCACTTACAATGCTTTCAGAAACAGGAGCTACAGCCACACACTGTGGATTTCAATGGAATTGCAGGTTAAAAAACCTTTCAATTAAAAATGTGGGGTCTGCCTTTGGTAAACTGAAGCACCTTCAGCTGTAAGGCAATTAACTCTATTCATGCAGGACAAATGGCGGAGAGTCCTCTGACTGGAGGATTTAATCTGCATACTCAGATAGGCTGAGGACTGGGCTGACCATCATGCATCAGTAAGATTAATAATCAGCGTTCTGTCCTGATTCTTACTTGTTGTAGAGAACAAAGTCAGGACGCCAGATATCAGTGGATGGGACTCTGATCTTTCTAATTCCACCATAATCAGATGGGTTCCAGTGCAAGTTCACATCTTTCCACATCTGGATAAAAAAAAAACAAACACAAAAGCATACGTCCACAAATGAATATATCATGTCACTGTTCATAAAAACATTTATATTTTTCAGGGAAAGACACCTATATGACTAAGTGTCAGCTAGACCTTTTGCATATAACTCAAAACCAGCAGCACTGGAAATAACAATGTGACACATTAGCGAACTGTTCCCAAAATGCACTGCAGGTATCCCTGAAGTAGCAAGCCCCAGAGCTGCACTCCAGAAATCCACACCTGTTTCAGCCGCACATTGCTGGTCACGATCTGATTGACTTCATCCTATGAAGAGAAGGAGGCATGAAGGATTAAAACCACGGCGTGAAAGAGAATAAACAGGAGGAATACATGGTGGGTCCCTTTATTCATACCACACTGATGAGCTGGATGAGCTGAAGGCCCACGGTAACCTCAACAGGATCCTTGAAGTCATTGACAGGCCGTACCACCTTGTTGTAGCCTTTGAAGAGGGTTTTGACCAGGCGGGTTTCGTCCTCGGAACACCAGGCAGAACCTGCAGAACACAACAGTCACGTCTGCAGGCCAGGCAGAACCTGCAGAACCGGCAGGGCACCAGATAGAACCTGCAAGGCAGCAGACAGAACTGGCAGGGCACCAGATAGAACTGGCAGGGCACCACATAGAACCTGCAGGGCACCAGATAGAACCTGCAAGGCACCAGATAGAACCAGCAAGGCACCAGGCAAAACTGACGGGCTAAACTATTCAATGGGTCTTCCCAGAATTGGCTTTTGGAATGCAGAGCATTTGATGACACTGCCATTTTGGCATCACTGTCAAAACGTTACAGGTTCCTTGGATTTCTGCTCTCATTTTCTTTCTCCTGTCAGCGCCACCCAGGTTCTCCCAAGGATGCGACTGTCTCCTTCTAATCCCATTGTGTTTGAGTATAGTGCTACGCACTTTGCGCACAGTATGTTTGAGTAGAGTGTCATGTGCTCTGTGCACAATATGAGTATAGTGCTATGTGCTTTGCACACAGTATCTATGATTAGAGTGCTACATACTGTGCACAGTATGTTTGAGTAGAGTGTAACGTGCTCTGTGCACAGTATGTTTGAATAGAGAGCTATGTGCTCTGTGCACAGCATGTTTGAATAGATAGCTATGTGCTCTGTGCACAGTATGTTTGAATAGAGAGCTATGTGCTCTGTGCACAGTATTTTTGAATAGAGAGCTATGTGCTCTGTGCACAGTATGTTTGAGTAGAGTGTAACATGCTCTGTGCACAGTATGTTTGAGTAGAGAGCTATGTGCTCCGTGCACAGCAATCAGCTGATGGGAGACAGCAACTGTATAGACAGCTGGTAAGAGAGGAGGCCATTCCAGGCATGCCCCACATGCATCGCATACAGCCAGTCACTGTGTAATAGGTGGTCTGTGTGTTCTCGCCAATGCCTACCGTCATCACAACAGGAAAAGACTACAGGACTACAGACAAGATGCTGCCATTCATCCCCCAGTAGTATTCTGCATTGCATGTATAGGCCAGCATTCCTTATATAGGCTACATACAGGAAGTCATAAAGCCCAACAAAGAGCAGGCTGGATGGCCGCACACTGCTATTACATGATACTCTGTAGCTGTTTGAACACATAGTATAGAGCACAGCAGAAACCTGCCCCTTAATACAAGATAAACCCACTGATCTCTCAGCTGTAGTCTTTTCTACAACCCATCCTAAATATGACCAACCTCAGTCTGAATTGCCCCACTTACTCTTCCTGTACAAGAGGTGTGTGCTACCTGTCCTACCCGAGTTAGCTGATGATGCCTGTAAACATGGTAGGGTCAAATATGATTTCATAACTTCAAATCTGAGTGTCTAAAGGGTTCATAATGTGCTTGACTAAGGTCTCCTGAGTAAGTCATTATTATTGTAGAAAAGTACTAAATCCCAAGCAGGTTTGACCCTACCCCATTACTCTATGAATGACCTTGAAGTATAAATTTAAGCACAGAACTCCATCTAAAGAATTAATGATTGCTCTCAAATCCAAAGGAGAAAATTAGTGAAGATTAAATGAACGCACCAAAAGCCTTGATTTTAATTAAAGTCATAAGACCAGACAAGGAATACATCTGCCTGTTCTTACAACAGAATTCTGTCAATCAAGAAACTGCCTCCTCGGCTGCAGAAACACTGAAATTATTTCCCTAGGAGCAGTGAATCCTCAATGTTCACGAAAGTTTACCCAGATCTCCATCCGTTTCAAATACATTTTAAATCAATGGAAACGTGGAGTTTTGTCTTAGTGGGAAACTACAGGGGAAATATTGTACGAGAATTAAAGCTATCTGATGATTTATTTTTCATTTGTGAGGTTCCAGCCAAAGAAAGCAATTTAGCATTACACTTAGCCTATATACAGGAAGAAAAAAATACAGACTGATACACTCCGGTAAAAGCAAAATGCCAGAATAAGCGTGACATCCGGATGAGTCTCATTCAGGAAATTTACCGGTATACACTTCACAAAGAGTAACAGATCACGGAGATGAAAGCCATAAAATCTTACCTGTTAGAATACTAATAAGTGGCAGAAGTTGGGAGAGTAGACTTAGATAATTCATTGCGTACTTTCACACCATAGATCTGATTTCAAATTCTGTTATTTCAGAAGTTTAACTCTGCAGTATTGGAAATATCCCGATGGCGGTGGAAGGCAAGAACATGAATGCAGGCTATAAACGAACAGTCCTACGTGTTTGTCTTCGTGGCTGAGTGACAGGAACAACGGCACTGTCGTGTTCGTGTAGCAGCTGACGTTTCTCTTTTACACGTGCAGTTATCTAAGGGATAATGTTTCATCATCATGCTATTCATATCGCTTAGGAAGCTCGACCTCACCAGGTTAGTTTGCCAATTTGCAAGAAATACGTAGCACCATAAAATATATCCAAACTAGCGCGAAATAGCAACATTCTCAACTTCGCGCAAGGCTACATTTGTATAAGTTTGGCAATGTTGTAGCAGCGTTTTTTTTTTTTTAAATAAGGTTGTATTTCTTTACCACTCTCAAACCACAGCTTTCCGGCAATGCTGTACATAAGTTCAGATGACTTATTCATTTAACTTTCCACGACCGAATAACCCAGTTTTATATGTTTTCCCCCCTTGGTTGTAGAAAGGGAAGCGTTTTCCTTTTTCGTCAGATTGAAAACATGTCCTTGAAACGTTTCCCTGTGAAAAGAATAGGTCCTATGTATAATGTGGACCGATTAAAATGTAAATTAAACGATTTCATGCCGTACAGCCCTTCATTTTCTAGCGTGTGGCATTGGGTTAAGAGTCGTGGTTGGTCGCTCGCGAACGATTCCTTATTTTAGGTGAACGAAATAAACTGCTGTACTTCGATATAACGGTACATTCATTTGGTTATTCCTGTATTTTATTTCTCAGCGACTGCTAGCATGCGGGTTCTCTTTGAATATGTCTAATGAAAGTCCACACGAACAATTTGAGAGAAAGATAGACCTGGATGCCTTTCATCTTGTCAGTCCGCATTTATGAAAGATCTCAATGGCGAGGACTCACTGAAGGCATACGCCCCTAATTGGTGCATCCGCTTGTGCACTTCAAAGAAAAAGTAACTTGATGGATTTGATTTACGATAATAATTCCAGACTATAAAACAAGTTGGCTAACTGTTCAAAACTCAATTTAGTTTAAACAAATGCGTAAGATGTCATTTAGGAATACAATCAGTTTAGCTATTGAACCCAGCCAGACTGTCAGGGTGTGTGGTGGGTTTGGACCCAAATGCGGAGGGAGGAAAAACTCAAACTCCAAATGATAAGAAAGAAGACTTTACTTACAAAAGGGGACACAAGGGAACAAAAAGCCTCGCAGGGCAATTTTCAAAACACAAGGAAAAAACTTCAAGGACACAGGGAACAAGGAAAATCCAAAAATCCAAAAACACGGGGAAACAGAACCTGGGCAGGAACACACGGGTCAGGAACATGAGCGTAGGCATGAACAGACAATCAGGGATCCAGCACCTGAGTCCAGGGGAAGGGAAACTTATATACAGACACTGACGAGACACAGGAGGGCACAATGAACAATCAGGCCACAGAGAGGGAAGGGAAAACGAGACAGCCAAAACCCAACAACGGAGTAATTGAAACCAATAATACAATTAAACATGGAACAAGCAGGACACAAACCAGAAGTGCCGCCATCTGGCGGCCCAACAAGGAAAGACGGACAACCTGGAACACAGGACCATGACACAGACAGGATTAATTATGGACCCTTTTATCAGAATCCATATATTTTATATCAGCAATGCATACTGTAGCATCCAACATTAAAACTGATAATGCTGATAATTATATAAAGCTCCTTCGGTTTTGTAAAGTAGGAACATACACTCCCATGTGCTCCTTTCTCTCAGCACAGGCACAGTAGTGGTAAGGTTAATACACATGATACACAGGTGTATCCAGGTGTTGGTCTGATTTTTGGCATTTAATAATCCACACTAAAAGCTGTTATTCTATCACTTTAAATAATACAAAGATTAAAGGATTTTACAGAAAATTAGAAACAATTTATCCAAATAAATGACTGAATGAATAAATGGATGTGACTCCAGTGCTGGTCATAGCGGTGGATGTGACTCTTATACTGGTCATGGTGGCGGATGTGACTCCTGTGCTGGTCATGGCAATGGATGGGACTCTAGTGCTGGTCATGGCAATGGATGGGACTCTTATACTGGTCATGGTGGCGGATGTGACTCTACTGCTGATCATAGCGGTGGATGGGACTCTAGTTTTGGTCATGGTAGTGGATGGGACTCTAGTGCTGGTCATGGCAGTGGATGTGACTCTACTGCTGATCATAGCGGTGGATGGAACTCTAGTTTTGGTCATGGTAGTGGATGGGACTCTAGTGCTGGTCATGGCAGTGGATGTGACTCTACTGCTGATCATAGCCAAACGGACCAAAACGGACCGGAAGTGCAGTGTAATTAACCCCAAAGCCCAGATCTGCATTCCTTATGAAGCACAGGCTGCTCCGCATCACAACCGCTCCTCTTAATGAACTGCATCAGCAAAAATTGACAGTGATAAGTCTGAAGAGGTGTAAATACAAAATACCAAACGGGTTATTTAAATATTTGAAGCACCTTAACTCCCACAGCCCCCCTGAGACAGACACATCAATCACTGTGAGTGGTTGTTATGAAAATGTGATTATGTAAAAAAAAAAAATTTTTTTTTTAAAAAACCTATATCAATGCCCAGGAGCCTGTGCATCTCCTGTAAACCGTGACAAAAAGAAAAATCATTCATGCTTTTGCATCCAATCGAGATCATTTTCACAGCAGACATTCCAAGACCAACAAACATCACAGCAGCACATATATGATATCAACTTATATCAAATTATATCAAATATAATCAGTCACTCAAGAAGCACACTGTACCAAACTTACGGAAGAGATCTATCACATTCCCTGTGCCAAAGAAGAACAACCCAAGGGATCATTATGACTTTCGACCAGTGAAATTAACATCTTTCAACATGAAGTGTATTGAGCACCTGGTTCTTTCACAAATCTAAGCAAGCATAGCTGAGCAGAGCAGACAAAGTACAGTTTGCCTACCAAAGGAACAGAGGAGTCGATGTTCTTCTAACATTGCTTCATCTGGTTCAATCCCATCCGGAGATACCAAAAAAAAGAAGAAAAAATAGTGATCAAAGTTATTTAGACATTCAATTGATATGCTGCAGGTAGCCGTAGAATGTATAATACCTGTTGCTGTAGTAGCTGTTTATCTCTTGGTGCTTCATGAAGCTGTAGGATGTATAATACGTGTTCCTGTATTCGCTGTTAATCTCCTGGTGCTGTAAGTAGCTGAAGGATTTATTTCAGGTAACCGATGATGATGGGGGGGAGAGGTTGTCCTGAAGTGGATGATGGAGAAGAACAGCTCACAATACCACAAGCACAGGGAATTCACCACAAGCACAATCATTCACCACAAGCACAGGGAATTCAGAAAAGGTACAGGAAATTTCTCTGTTTTTTTCCTGGTTATTTTGCTTTAAGTGTCCCCTTGTCGGGCATTTTAAAGGACACTCCTGCTATAGCTCCTTTCCTGTCTTCCCCACACAAGCCCTTTTCACACATACATCTTAACCTGTAAACGTTCTGGAAATTTTCTGTCGGCATCCTGTGTGAAGATTTGAGGTTGATGGAGTTTATTTTCCATGTAAGACGTTCCTCCAGTTTTGCCGTTGGGACCTGGTCAGATTTATGGGAATCGCAGCACAGCACATTCAGTAGCTCCATATTACAGCCCTGCCCTGCTGTCCACCATCCCACTTCAGTGAATCCATCTGAACTACAATCTTTCATTTTGGATGAAAAATCAGTTTCGCCCTGAAGACAGTCAAAGTCTGTCAGCGGATCTTTCCCTGATAACACTTGACAAAGCAATGGACCTGAGATCATAGCACTGGTAAAGTTATGTTCCTTTACTGTCCACAGGGTGGCAGTGCGCATCAGAGAAGATTCTTACAGCAATTTCAGCTATACTGTGCCTATTCAGCAGTAAAAAAAAGGCTTATATATGCAATATGAGACATAGGGCAGATTGAACAGCATAACTTTCACAGTCCATAAAAGACTTCATAACGAGCCAAAATAGACTTTAAAGAGATATTAAAAGATTTATTCCAACATTTTATATTTTATACAGAACTTTCACAAGTTACAAGTTTACTGCCAACACAACAGTATCACACCCTTTTAATGCAGTTAACCAGGATTAACTACTTACAAGACCAGTGATGAAGCTTGGATCACCTGGTCACAATCCAAGGTCATACAACATGTTCAATTTTACTTCTTTAACTGAGACATTATTTAAATATTGGTCTAATTCTCTCAGAGAATTTACACATGCAAAAAGCACAGAACAATGAAAGTACAAACGACCTTAAATGTGAGAATTTTCAGTAGAAGATTAAAATAATGCTGCAATGTCTCATAGAACTACACAGTAGTAAGCAAATACATTTTAATGGATTTAAAATAACGATGTAGTGATTTGTAACCTACAATTAATTCTGGCTATTGTCAGTAATTGCATTAACTGATAAATACATTATACTTTTTTAAATTTACTGAGCAGCATGAGATCTTATTCTGATTATCGATATAAAAGAGGCAATCATGTATTCTGCTTGGTTTCTAGGATGTGGAGTTCTCACGTTAAGGTTAGATTTTTTATGAGTGTGTGTGCATGTGTGTGTGTGTATACACACATATACATATACACACACACATATATACACAGCTTATTTGTGGGACTTGTACAGCAATAAAACGATCCTATTAAAAACAATGTGCATATTCTCTGGAAGGCTCTAACAAAATGTATCATCAATAATGCCATTTACAATGTTTCCTAAAATGTCACACTTAAAAAAGTAAATTAAATAAAGTACAATTTTCCTCATTTGCACCAAGTGCCAAACCCAAAAGTCGTGAGTAAGCAGAAATGATATAGTAAATGTAAATAAAACATATTTGATATTCAAATGAATTCATTATGTACAAAGGACACCTTCACGACTGCAACACTGAATGGACACGGCTGTCTAAGCATTACAAGTCAAAATAAAGTCTTAGTCGTTTAATAATAAATATTAATGGCACATTTAGTAAAGTCAACATCGAGGAGATGTCTAAACGTTGAGAAAAGAATTACTGCAACCCTACAATCAGCGCATCCGTGACAATCAGACTACACAGGGAATGTTAGTCGACGCAATGCTCTTAAAACACACGTTTCTACTCCAAGCTGCTCCTTTCAGACTATTTTACAAGTGGAGGCAACCGGCGACATTCAAACGACACCGCGCCGCTGCGAAGGCAGCCACACTACTCACACACACAAATTATCCTGCCCCCCCCCCCCCCCCATTTCAGTTCAAATTGATGGGGGGGGGGGGGGGGGGTTCAGTAACAAGACAAGTATCAAAACCTATTCTAAAAGCCAGGACTTCAAACTGCTATACAGCCAAAATCTGTTAAAAAAAAAAAAAAATTTAAAACCTCTCTTCCTCGTGTGCAAAATGAAAGAAGGCAACGAAACGAAAGTGACGTCTTCTCCTCACGCCTCCTGATAGTGCTTCAAACCGACGGAAAATCATAAAGCCAATGAGCCAATGAGCTCGCAGACACGCTGTGGTGGGAATGTCTCATTAACAAATCACCGCCTCGTCCGCTGGAAAGTGACACGCAAAACATTTACGGTGCTCAAAAGCTTCCACAAATCAAGCGCATGGAATTATTTAAATAATCGAATAAATACAATCAACGGCAAACCACGGGAAACAGAAATGAGAAATCGGTCCGGATTTCACGTCCTCCCGAGTGTCCATTCCTTTTAAATAAGACGGATTTGGCATTTAAGTAACATAAATAAAACAATAACACCTTAATAATAATAAATAAAATTAAACAGAAAATCAACAGGAAAGATAAACACAGCAGTCTCTGACACGGGCATGAGTGACAGGTCCTCCGGCACCGCCCCCAGCGGTCGTGTGAGGAACGCGGCGGCTCGTCCGATCAGCTTCCCGACGGCTGGGTTTGGGCGGGCGCGTCGCCTCCCGCCGGCGGCCGGCTCTCCTCCGTGCTCTGGTCCGCTTGGGGGGCGGGGCCGGGGCCGGGGGCGGGGCCGGCCGGGGTCGTGGAGGAGGAGCTGACCCCGTTGGAGGTGCTTACGGAGCTGTGCTGGATGGCCTCGGCCTGGGGGCTTCCGGGGACCGACATCACCTCGCTGTCCTCCTCGGCGTCTGGAACAAGGAGAAGCCCTGGCCTCAGTCACCTCCAGGGAGGCCCATGCATCTCCCTCTCTCTCTCTCTCTCTCTCTCTCTCTCACCAGGGGACCCATCCCTCTCTTGACTATCGTTTAAAGTGCTCAGCCATATATGCGCTGGAAAAAACTCTCACTCTGCTACATGTACTTAAAAGCACCCACACCTTACATACTGTATAGTGCTTATAAGCACCCGTATCTGATTGTTACAAGCTGTATAGTGCTTATAAGCACCCGTATCAGATTGTTACAAGCTGTATAGTGCTTATAAGCACCTGTATCAGATTCTTACAAGCTGTATAGTGCTCATACACACCCTTATCTGATTCTTACACGCTGTATAATGCTTATAAGCACCCGTATCTGATTCTTACATGCTGTATAGTGCTTATAAGCACCCGTATCAGATTCTTACATGCTGTATAGTGCTTATAAGCACCCGTATCTGATTCTTACATGCTGTATAGTGGTTATAAGCACCCTTGACTGATGCATTGTCCTGTACATGCTATATAGTGCTCATACACACCCTTATCTGATGCTTTTGGACCATTAAAATTTAAAAGATTAAAAGATTACATGTACTTAAATGGAACATCAAGATACATTTACCCTAGAAAAACCAACCAAATATGCATGAAAGGCATTAGCATGCCATGCCTTACCAAGGAAGTTTAGCGATATTTACATCTTTTATATTCGACTAAATACAATGAAATTGAAATTCCAAAGTTTTGAGTTTCAAAATTTATGCTTTATTTCATGAATTTAAAACAGCTCAAATGTGTTCTGTGTATGAGATGTAACACTCAATATACACAAAATGAGAATAATCTGAAAAAAAAATTCCCTTCACAGTTACCAAATTATGTATGGACACACAGACTCATAGGTATATCCTGAGAGAAAATTATGGTTTTATTTGACTGAGATTGCATCAGTCTGTCGGCTTGTGCTAAGCTATTGCAGCGAGCAGTTGTAGCTGAATCTATGAAGTAAAACGTACAATATTCAACTTTTTGTAGAGCTGAAACAATTTCTGCCATCATGAACTGTGAACACATACAGTAGCATAATGAGTGAGACATTGTAAGTTAATGGAAAATGGCATTTAAGGCTTCTCGCATTATATTATAAAGCGATATTGTCTCGATATGATGATCTAACACCAAAATGCAATACAATTAATAAAAATACGAAGTTATTGCCAACTTTGTTTTCAAGACCTAAGTTATACTGAGTGGACTGGTGATTGTTCTACATTCTGCTGTGGTAAGCCACATTTGGAAATGGCCTAGCATGAATATTCAGGAGTGACTAAGAATGTTCAAAAGTTCCACCAAAAAGAACAGCAATTATGAATGACTTTTCCTTGCATGTAATCTATTTTTCCTGTGTGTGTGACTTGTGTTTTTAAACAGTGTTCTTCCTTGTGGACTTTGTCATTGGACTCTGAAGCTGAGGTTCTGAGAATGCAGCACCCCAGGTAGGAAATAATGATATAAAGTATGAGAGTACGGCACAGTGTGGCACATATGAAATACGAGAGTAGGGCACAGCGTAGGTAAAAGCAGGAAAAACAGGTTAAATCACTCTGGGATTCATATTAGCATTCAACACTTCCCTGTTTCTACTTAGCCTTAGGGTATGGGTAAGTGAACACTCCCTGTGATTTGCCTGAATGTGTAGGTAAGGGAACATAACTCACTATGATTGGCCTGAAGCTACAGGTAAGGGAATGTCACTCACCATGATTGGCCTGATGGTGTGGGTAAGCAAACATTCACTGCGATTGGCCTGAGGGTGCGGTTAAGCGAGCACTCACCGCGATTGGCTTGAGGGTGCGGATAAGGGTACAATACTCACTGTGATTGCCTTGAGGGTGTAGGTAAGGTAACAACACTCACTGTGATTGGCTTGAGGGTGTAGGTAAGGTAACAACACTCACTGTGATAGGCAGATTTCTTCTGCATGGCGGTCACAGGGCAGTCTTTATGAGCCAGGAGGAGCTGTTTGAGCTGAGCCACCTCATTTCTCAGCAGGGTGACTTCATTCTGCAGAGGTGGAGACAAAACAGCACAGCACAAGAAAGTCACTTTGAAGTACTAACACAGCATACTATAAAGTAGAAACCCAATTAGAAACCTTTAGCATGACCAATCAGATACAACCCCTTGTGTCAACCACATGGTGAAGACTCATTTTTTATGGGCCAGAACTTCTGCCCTCTTCCACTGTCTCTCAAAACACTGAGAAAAACTGAAACTTTGGAGAAGAGGTGCCAGATTAATCCTGAAAGGTCTGTTTTGGTTTGATCGACGGTATGCATCCTTGGACTTACTTAAAGTGTCTTACACTTGTCTTGATGCACCTGAATGTCACAACTATTTTGATATATTTAATGAACTCCATAACTATGTATAGGCAAGGTCCCGATTACCATGCAAGATTTTTTTTAATGACCCAAAACGACTCAAATTCTTTCAGCCAAAGTTTATAAGATTATGAAAATTAAAAAAATAAATAAATAAATACAATGCACTTTTTCAATTATGCTTTGTCTGGGAGATAATTATGATCTTATAATGGCCACAGACCCACAAGTTAATCATTATGCAGGTAGGGTACATTAATGTGAAGGCAGGAGGGATGTATTAATGTGCATGAAGGTAGGGTACATTAATGTGCATGCAGGTGGGGTACATTAATGTGCATGCAGGTAGGGTACATTAATGTGCATGCAGGTAGGGTGCATTAATGTGCATGCAGGTGGGGTGCATTAATGTGCATGCAGGTGGGGTACATTAATGTGAAGGCAGGAGGGATGTATTAATGTGCATGAAGGTAGGGTACATTAATGTGAAGGCAGGAGGGATGTATTAATGTGCATGAAGGTAGGGTACATTAATGTGAATGCAGGTGGGGCATATTAATGTGCATGCAGGTAGGGTGCATTAATGTGCATGCAGGTGGGGTGCATTAAATTCTCACTAAAACAGGGGAATGCACTGAAACAGATGATGTACGGATGTCCAGGCTGGGAGATCAGCCCACCTGTAGCTGCCCGTTGAGGGTTAGGGTTAGCGTTAGCCCACCTGTAGCTGCCCGTTCTGGGAGTTGAGGGTTAGGGTTACCGTTAGCCCACCTGTAGCTGCCCGTTGAGGGTAAGGGTTAGCCCACCTGTAGCTGCCCGTTGAGGGTAAGGGTTAGCCCACCTGTAGCTGCCCGTTGAGGGTTAGGGTTACCGTTAGCCCACCTGTAGCTGCCCGTTCTGGGAGTTGAGGGTTAGGGTTACCGTTAGCCCACCTGTAGCTCCCCGTTGAGGGTAAGGGTTAGCCCACCTGTAGCTGCCCGTTGAGGGAGTTGAGGTCCTCGGCCTTCTTCTCCAGGGACTGGACCCACACTTTCCTCTTCTGCCTGCAGCGGGAGGCGGCCGCGCGGTTCCGCTCCAGGAACTTGCGCCGTTTCTCGTCGGGGTCCTCGCTCATGGCCCTGCGTCGCCGCCCCCCCGTGCTGGGGGTGTGCTGGGCGGGGGGCGCCGGGGAGGCCTGCCACAAACACACCACGTCACCTCGAGTCTCCACGCGTCATTACTGACGGTGCATATGCACGCGAGTACTTACACACACATACTGACAAGCATATGCATGCACATACTCACAAACATATGCATGCACAAAACACATACACTCGCACCTGCAAGCACACACACACACACACTTAAACACTCTCACACATAGACATGCACGCGTACACATGCACATACACACACAAACATATATATACAAACATGCACACAGACAAACATACAGGTGTCTCTGTTAGAGGTGGGACACAACTACACACATACGCACGCACAGGTGTCTCTGTGGTAGAGGTGGCACGCACACACACACACACACACACACACACACACTCACAGGTGTCTCTGTGGTAGAGGTGGCACACACACACACTCACACATACACTCACAGGTGTCTCTGTGGTAGAGGTGGCACACACACCCACCCACACACACACACACACACACACACACTCACAGGTGTCTCTGTGCTAGCGGTGGCGCACACACACACACACACACACACACACACTCACAGGTGTCTCTGTGGTAGAGGTGGCACACACACACACACACACACTCACAGGTGTCTCTGTGGTAGAGGTGGCACACACACCCACACACACACACACACACACACACACACACTCACAGGTGTCTCTGTGGTAGAGGTGGCACACACACACACACACACACACACTCACAGGTGTCTCTGTGGTAGAGGTGGCGCACACACACACACACACACACACACTCACAGGTGTCTCTGTGGTAGAGGTGGCAGGCTGCTGCAGAGACTGTGGACAGGGCTCCTCAGCTGGGGCAGGGGGAGGAGTATTAGTATGAGTGACAGCACTGGTCTGGGCATCTCCCGCCTCTCCATTAGGTACCTGAGCGTGCTGCTGAGTCAGAGCCGCTTTCAGCCTCTGGAGAAAGAAGAGGGGGAGAAAGCCAATCAGAGAGAGGAGACAATAACAGCCAATCAGAGAAAGGAGATGAGGACAGCCAATCAGAGGTGACAAGAACAGTCAGAGAGGAACAGCCAATCAAGAGAGAAAGACAAGAACATCCAATCTCTCTTTACCTCTCTCCCTCCCTCTCCATGTCTACCTCTCTATACCTTTCTCTCTCTTTATCTCTCTTTTGCCACCTCTCTCTTTCCTTCCTCCATACCTCTCTCTCTTTTTAATCATCTCTCTATACCTCTCTCCAGCCATCTCTGCATCTCACTACCGTGCTCCTGAGGCATGCACTACAGCCCGGAGTAGGAAGTGTTCCAACAATGCTGTCATTAATCCGACAGACTGTCAGCTCACTGCTAATCCAACATAGGTCACAGGACACATATTACACATATATTTATAGATCCTATTGTACTGGAAAAACAATATCAATAAGGTACTGAACCTTAGCATCATCGACGCATCATAAAACATGACTGACATCATAAGCATGTGCATCAGATGCATACAGAATATGACAGCCATCAGGAGACATATTATCAGTGGCTGCGCTTAAAATACTCTTAATTTATAACGGACTAAACTACTCAGACATCAATCAAACGCAAGCAGTAGGTTACCAACTAAAGCCTTTATGAAGGTGCAGTGATTTGAGAGAAACCTGACCACAGTTCTCTATTATCCATGGCTGCCTACTGGGTCATACTATCCCATCCCTTTATTCAAGCCCTTTACATTGCAAACTCTCGATTTATCAGGATAAAATGACACTGCTTAAGGTATAAAGCCAACTAGCCAACATTTTTATAGAGAACTATGAGAAAGCCGTGTGTTGCGTAATTAAATACCGTTACGACATCAATTAAGCAAGAGTAGTGGGTGGTTTTTCAGTTCACCGCTTACAGTCACTTCTAACATTTTTAGTCAGGTGTATCATGGGAGTGAGATCTGTCACAACAGAGGAATACATCTTAAGTCTATGCGATAAAATGGGAAACAAAAGGCATAATTCTTAATGTTCTTTTTATATATGTAAATATTGCTAACCACCTTCTGTGCCTCTGGAAAAGAGGACTCAGATAACTCACTGGGAAGTTTCCTTAGAAAAGGGCAGGAATCTGAAGCTTTTGTACCATGTCTATGTGTTGCCTTTTTTACTATGAAAAACTAATTTATTCACAGAAAATGACCCGGACATTAAGAAAATAACTTATTAAATAAAGCATATTTATTCTTCCACATTCAGCATAAGTACACAGCCTTCACAATATTAATAGAAATTTACATGGGTAAGTAAAATATTTTGTTTATAAAAATAGTGCTTTCATCTACAAAATTAAAATAATCCCAATATTTTACTGGAAATGCTTAAACTCTACAGCAGAAACAAAGCATACACCTGAGTTACAGCATACCCAAATACAACCTCAGGAAAAAAGGCAATAGACTATCTATATATATATATATTTATATATTTATATGCTATAAACAATCTGAAGATGAATGAACCATTCTGCGTCCTTACAAAAGAGAACATTTTTACACTGAGGAACATGAGACCTCAAACAGACACTCATGCCACTTAAATCTTTCCACCAAATTAGGTTTCTGATACATGGCATAATTCTCCCAAACAAAAGCTCCATAATTCACAAGTGAAACATATGAAAGAAACATTAATTGCAGTCTTCTTCCAAGGGGTGTTACTCCACCATCTGCTGGTGTTTCATATACTTCATTATAAAACTGCTTAACAGCACAGTCCACTAGATTCAGCCCAGTTCAGTATGATTTTTGGGGGAGAGGGAAGGGGCTGTATGCTGCTGACCTTGGGGTGGGTGGAGAGAGCGGGCAGGACCAAAGGCTCTGTGGCAGGCAGGGCAGGCATAGCGGGCCTCTCTGACTGTGTGCCAGGGCAGGATCACCCTCTGCAGGTGGGCTGTGTGACACTTTTGGAGCTGGATATGTGAGTATGATACCTCTCACGTGCCTGATGTCTAAGCATGTGCAGGTGGGATTCCTTTGCATGCCAGCTCTGGAAGTTGTTGATGCTCATGTTTCCGTTGGCAAAGTTTATTTCGGTCAGGAAAGTCAGCTTTCGCAATGGGACTGAAATCAGCTGGCATAACGAGCACATGGCATTAAAACTACCTGAGCAGAGCTGGAGAATGTGTGTTTGCCACACAACAACATCTAATGCTACGTTTGCCTGATGGAAGAAATAAACTACCACTGTTCCCACATTGAGCTGTAACTCCCAGTGTCTGAGCTGTTACTCGCACAGTGACTGACCTGTTACTCCTACAGTGACTGAGCTGTTACTCACACAGTGACTGGGCTGTTACTCACACACTGAGCTGTTACTCTCACAGTGACTGAGCTGTTACTCGCACAGTGACTGACCTGTTACTCCTACAGTGACTGAGCTGTTACTTATATTGACTGAGCTGTTACTCACACAGTGACTGAGCTGTTACTTATATTGACTGAGCTGTTACTCCCACAGTGACTGAGCTGTTACTTATATTGACTGAGCTGTTACTCACACAGTGACTGAGCTGTTACTTATATTGACTGAGCTGTTACTCACACAGTGACTGAGCTGTTACTCACAGTGACTGAGCTGTTACTTATATTGACTGAGCTGTTACTCACAGTGACTGAGCTGTTACTCACACAGTGACTGAGCTGTTACTTATATTGACTGAGCTGTTACTCACACAGTGACTGAGCTGTTACTCACAGTGACTGAGCTGTTACTTATATTGACTGAGCTGTTACTCCCACAGTGACTGAGCTGTTACTCGCACAGTGACTGAGCTGCTACTCACACAGTATGCAGACTCATTTGACGATTCAATGCGGATATACTAGAAATATATTAGAAACAGGTTAAGTGGCTAGTTAGCAGGGAACTTTCTACATTATAGCTGTGTATGAGCAGTTTTAAACTCTAGCTGGTAAATGAAAACTGTCAATCGATGTGAATGAAACCGAACTTGACAACCACCGCGCCCCGCCAGCACGCGCACACACACACGCTCAGCGAGAGGAAGGAGCATTACCAATTTGGCCTCTGATTGGATGGGTTGTGGTGATGAGGGGCCTGGGATTCCTGGGACGTTAGGCACTACGGTGACAGGTCTGACCAGCTGCTAACAGACACAAGGAGAGAGAACACATCAAAGTGAGCAATTTTTTTTCTTCCTGGAAGTACATTCCAGTACCACCAAATCCTGTGTAATGAAAGGAAATGCGATATAGGTTCAAATAAAAACAGTTTCTAGGTCGGAGTTTGACAGGCCTTGCATGTGCACGACAGAAACAAGTCAGACTTACAGGCATGGTAGTGGGAATATGCACACTTGGGTTTGCAATGGATGCTGGGATAGCGACAGGCATCGTCTGTCCATTGGGAAGCTGCAGAAGCACGGGGAAGGTTCCAGACACGGGGCTACAGACAAATAAGAGCATACTCATTACACAAATAAATTATGCAGCCACCAATCACAAGACAAAACAGGAAAAAACACTCATATGATTCATATCACCCAAAAATACTGACAAGCAGCTGTCCCATCTTATTTAAAAGGAAAACTATAAGATTTGAAACATCTATGTAAAGGTGACACACTACACAGATAAATCATTTCATTTCATATATGAAGAGCAGTTAGACTATTAGCCTGTTGGCGGATGGGACCTGTGTACAGTTACTCACATTATGGGTCTGTTGGCGGATGGGACCTGTGTACAGTTACTCACACTATGGGTCTGTTAGAGGATGGGACCTGTGTACAGTTACTCACACTATGGGTCTGTTGGCGGATGGGACCTGTGTACAGTTACTCACACTATGGGTCTGTTAGAGGATGGGACCTGTGTACAGTTACTCACACTATGGGTCTGTTGGCGGATGGGACCTGTGTACAGTTACTCACACTATGGGTCTGTTGGCGGATGGGACCTGTGTACAGTTACTCACACTAGGGGTCTGTTGGCGGATGGGACCTGTGTACAGTTACTCACACTATGGGTCTGTTAGAGGATGGGACCTGTGTACAGTTACTCACACTATGGGTCTGTTGGCGGATGTGGGACCTGTGTACAGTTACTCACACTATGGGTCTGTTGGCGGATGGGACCTGTGTAATGACGGAGCTGGAGGTTGGCGAGGGCAGGGCGGGCTGGACCACCAGGCTGGCGTCTGGACCCGCCAGCAGGACGCTGGGCACCTGCAGAGACGCGGGGCGGATGATGGTGGAAGCCGGCTGGGACGTGGGCTGCAGAGAAACGTCCTGGAAATATAACCACGTGGTTCAGAAGCAGCGAGAGCTGGGGCAGATTCAGACAGCACTGGGGCAGATTCAGACAGGACTGGGGCAGTTTCAGACAGCAATGGGGCAGTTTCAGACAGCACCGGGCAGTTTCAGACAGCACTGGGGCAGATTCAGACAGCACTGGGGCAGTTTCTGACAGAAATGGGGCAGTTTCAGACAGCACTGGGGCAGTTTCTGACAGAAATGAGGCAGTTTCAGGCAGCACTGGGGCCGTTTCAGACAGCACTGGGGCCGTTTCAGACAGCACTGGGGCAGTTTCTGACAGAAATGGGGCAGATTCAGACAGCACTGGGCAGTTTCAGACAGCACTGGGGCAGTTTCTGACAGAAATGGGGCAGATTCAGACAGCACTGGGGCAGTTTCTGACAGAAATGGGGCAGTTTCATCATTTGTGAAAGAGTCCAGATTGAAACTAATCCAGGGCAAGACAAAAGCCTGTGAAAAGAGCCTGGGACCAAGAGAAAGGTTTTTTTTTTTTTTTTTACCCTTTACCAGCCAAATTCACAGGTAAAGCTATGCAGAGTCCCAGTAGCGCTCTATACTCAAAACCTCTGCTTAATTATAAAATAAGAAAGTTAAAAAAAACAACTTTATTTGCTAAACAAATAAAAATATTTTGTTCCTATACAAGTTATTTGAAGTTTGTGTTCATCTACTTCTTCCATGAATGAGAAAACTTGCATGGGTGCTATTAATGAAAAACAGGGAGGCATCAGTATAATTATTAGCCAATACGTAAGATATAAACCGTGAACTATAGTCACTTATGAGCAGATAAATACTCATCACTGAGATTGGCTCCAGAATTGACATTTTGTGGTTCCCTTACTTATTTCTAAGGATGCCAAGAATTTGGATTTGAATTTCAGAGTAGTAGACCTCAGGGAGGACTTGCCCCGTCTATCTGTACTGTATGCACTCCTGTCTACAGGTTATCTGTCTATTACTTGTTATTACTGTACATGCTTTCAGAAGCTTTAAACATAAAATTCCGACCAAGTGCAATAGTAACCATCTTCTGAGAACTGGACACAGTAGGATCTCTTAGAAACAGACAAGAACACTATTAGCATGGAAATCATCAACATCTACACATGCATCCCTAATAGCTTTATGATTTGATGCCGTTTAAAGCAAGGAAATAAAACGCACTGTCAGAGGGCCTGTTGACAAAGCTTGATCTTATTCTGACCAGTGCGATGCTCTGGGTCCTTCATCTCTTACGGTGTTGTTACTTGCAGGACATTATAGTGACCTTATGGTTGTCCAATGTTTGCTGTTATGTTTTTTAATCCGTGTATACCTTTGTGTGTGTCACTTGTAATGAGCATTGAGATGAAGGAAATTTTCCATTTTATTTTATATTTAATGGACAATAAAGTTCTCTATTCTATTCTATTCAATTCTTTGGATATAATGATTGCCTCAACTAACAGAAAAAACTCACTCCATCAGACACTCTCACATCCGTACAACGGTTGTTCAAATCTGAAGCATAACCTCAGATGATATATGACGGAACAATGAATTTGTGAATAATTCTGGATGATTATTGTTATGATGTGAAAAGAGAAAAAATATAAAAAGAACACACTTGGAAGTATCTGTCTGTGCATTGACACAGATCTGTACACTTACATTTTTCTCAATAATAAAGCGCATTATAATAATGCATACAACCATAATAACATGGGAAAGAATAAATACTGCCGCCAAGTTTTTTCAGACATGAGAAAAGCAGCTTAAACCAGCTGTGAAAATCTGACTGTTACTTGTCTAAACCATGAAAGAACTTTATTCTGTTAACTAGGGGATTACCTGCATTAACCCAACTCACAAAATACAGATCACTGCCTCTCGTGTTTTATTTCGATGTTATAGTTGTGATCGCAATATAACTACACAGGCAGCCAGCAGTTGGAAAGGCACCTTTTAAAAAAACCCAGCCAGAGATCTGAGCCTAAACCAATAGGGACCAAATGCAAACTAATCAAAAACCAAAAAAATGTAAATAATAAAGACCCACACCACCACCACCACCACCACCACCCCCTGTGTGGCCCACCAACATGCATCCAGGAGATGTCAAAGCAGCCTTTATGGTGGCAGGTCAACCCAAACTCAGCTTTTACCTCACACATCAGCAGCAGGTTAGCCATTACAAAAACCCAACGAACACACGGAAAAATGACCACAAGGTAACTACAACACACAGGCGCCATATTTAAGAAGGCAGCATTGCGGGCTGCTGTAAAGCGAAAACGTTCGGTCCTTAAAGGCTAAGTGGAATTAAACCATGAAACCATAAGGTTCCCTGCTAAATTCAGCCATATAACACAGCAGTTGAGCTTATTCTATTCTTTATTTATAGCTGTGTCAGGTGTGCTTGAGGTGGAATGCATCAAATACCTGGATCTGGCTAGGATTACCCAAGAAGAGGTTTGCGGGACCAGTGCTCTAACCTGACCGTTAAATATTGGGAAATCAAAGGTTACACATTCAGTTATTCAAGTTGCAAGGAGCAAAAGAAAGAACAATTATAAGAGTGAATTCATGGCCATCATAGTGTATTTTTTGAGTACCCTGAAGCATGTAGTGGTCACCTTTAATGTTTAACTGCACAATTACACTGAGTCACAAGCAACTGTGAGGAAGCTGAGTCTACATAAGCACGGACGATCAGAGTTCCTTTTACACCACAGGTGTCACACTCCAGTCCTGGTGGGCCGCAGTGTCTGCCGGTTTTTGTGATGTTTTTGGCACACGCTTCACACAAGTGATTAACTGGCTAAGGAATCCACACACTTTCTCAAGGCCTTAACTGGCTGTAGACTGAAAAGGAAAACATAAAAACCCGTAGACACTGCTGCCCCCTTGGGATCCAGTTTGATACCCCTGCTTTACACACACAAACAAAAACAGAAGAGAAGGTCCGAACAGCACTGCACACGCATGTTACAGTCAACACTCAGCACAATTTACCCCACTGAAAAACGCTCTGTGGCATCTTGTTTGGATGAGCCACATATTTCATGTTTGTCCCATTAATTTAGCCACTTAACCAGCTAAATCACCTAAACACCACATAACGGCACTGTAGCAGCAAGAGCTAATGTGTGGGTAGCAGTTTTAAATAAGTCTAAATTAAAATGAAAATGAACCAGGAAACTTTAACAGTGAACAGCGTGAGTCATGGCTAGGGCGGCCAGTGTATCCCGTGGTGAACAGACGGAAACCCGAAAAGGGATAATTGGCTTGTTTTGCCGTTTATTAACTCGCAAACAAAGGAACACCGCATGAACTGGAAAAAAGGCTCAACGAAAACACTCCATTGGAGGAAAAAGGTCCACAATTGGAAACACAAAAGTAAAGCACACAGAATACCTGCCAGTTATAGCCAACCAGTCCTCCTAGGCCTGAAACTCAGGCCTCTTTAATAAAGGCACAATTGTCCACTGCCAATGTGATTACCATGAACCACAGCTGCAGCTAAACCAGTAACCAGGGTAGGTGCTGCCCCCTGGCAACAGTTACAGTATCTATGCAGCAGCCTTTGCTTAGCCTGCATATAAAAGTCCATTCCAACAACTCAATAAGGAAAGCAGATGACAGATTGTGGTTGACTCCGGTACCGCAAAATGGCAAATATTTAACTTTCTTCACAAGCTTGGAAGTGAAGGATGTGGCATGCGCCAAACAGTTTCTTTCTGGAACCTGTTGGTGTGTGTCGCCACCTCCGTCTCAGATGCTGGTCAGTGTTTTTTTTATTAGCTTTGGGTATTTCTGGCAATAGTAGGAGTTTTGTGGGTTTTATTTAAAAATGTGTTTAAAATAAAATTCATACTGCATGACTGGAAGCTCGCCTACTTAATTTCTCTGACAACCAGAAATTGCTTATGTTCTACTCCTTTTTGTGAATTATGTTTTTACACTATAAGAGGTTTTTTGTCATTCGCAATTGTAAATACCTTATCATTGATGTCTTTTTAAAGGTAAATTAACTAAAAAGCAGAGGTCCTAAACTGACACCCGGAGCACCTTACCTCCAACAGCCCTGAAAATTCCTCATAGACAAATGGACCTGAACCTTGGAATAAATTGTAAATCCACTTTGAAAAAAAAATTTAGCTGCTGTAATTCTCTCTGGTGTCAGTTTTTCAGTCAAGAGTCGGGAGGCCCACCACATGAGCCCCTAAAGACACTGTGGCAGCTCCATCTTACCCTGTCATCACTGGTGGTGGACTCGGGGTGCGGCAGGGGACTGTCCCGCTGGGAGACTGCAGCACAGGGCTCCTCAATTTTACTTCTGATGACTGGCGTAGCAAGTGGGGATAAGTCCAAGGGGAGCTGGGGTACACCAGAGGACATCAAAACCAGAAAAAAAGACAGAAAAGCAGAAAACAAAAATCTGTTATTAACTTTGCACTGACAATGTCGCCAAGAAACAGTGAGTAATACATTTAGGACTCCATTTTAATGCATAGGTAGTCAACACAAGACAAGCACTGGCATGGATTAATAAAGCTCTTAATTAGTTTAGCTATTATTAGGACACTAACGAAACATGTCTTCCGCTGAAGCACATGATGTCATCTGCCACTTCTCATTACATCACAGTTCACAAGTCAGGCTCACACAGACAGGAGTCGGAGGAAGACACTTAGTGTGTAGCTCAGAATGCCAACCACAGGGGGCACCAGAGAGAGAGGAAATGCTTTCAGCCCAGCTGACACAGGAACATCCCAGATTCTACATATTCTAATAACGGGATTATTCAGTATTGAGTAATGCAACTTCTGTCACACTTACACTGCCAGTGAAGAGAAATCATACAAAAATGTTTCAAGTTACATATGTCAGAACCCAGCGATTGAGAAATGGATGCTCGGAGGCACAGAGGTCATTGCTGGTTTATTCATTTTATTAATAACTGGTGCATATCACATAGAAGTGATACAAGTTCTAAAAGACAAGTTTTGCCGTCATGTGATCATATTGCACAAGTAGAACATTTTACTGTTTATGTACTCTCTACATAGAGCCAATAGCATTTAGGCCACCTTGTCTGTGTTGAACTGCAGGTCTATACTGACATTATTACCTCACCTGTACTTAAAACTGACTGATCCTGTGTGGTCCCGATGCTCTTTGCAATCACATGTTTATAGATTTAACATTAAAAATGGTTGTACAATGAAAACACCATAATTATTTATTGTCCTATGATGGATCTATGTGTGGATGCCAAATATGTTTTGGCAAAAAGGCCACCTATCAAAGACTCTCGCTCACAAATGGTTGACTCAGTGCTAAGACCTGGGGCCTGCCTCACAAAGCAGGATTACTGAGTTAGCTGGATAACTGTAAAACCCGGAACAGCTCTTGTTACTTTAGTCCATGTTCCAGATTCGGGAGGGTTCTCAGTGCAGTTATCCAGCTAACTGAGTAATCCTGCTTCGTTATACAGGCCCCAGGTTACTGGGAGTGTAATCTTTAGACCCCTTAAACTTGTCAGAATAACATTATGCCATGTACACCAATCCACATCCCAAACAAAGAACCCCGCCCCCTTTTCATCCAACCAGTGCGACCACTAAAAATCATAATGAAAATATCAATCTGCAATGCTCCAAAACATACAACTGAATTTGGGAATTCTGAATTTAAAATAGAGCCCTTAATGTTCTTATACATTTAAGGACACTGTCTCTTATTTCTAGCCATTCCTCAACAATGAAAATTACCTTTTTGATGTCCTCTTCTGTTGCTTTTTTGAAGTCATGTTCAAAAGGACTAGCAAGTTCATTAAACAGTCCTACTTCTTCACAGTTCTTCAAAAAGCGAGTGGGTGTTGGTGTTTGGTCTGAAAAAAAATTAAACAATTAAATTAAATCCATTTCTCACACCCAAAACAGCTTAACCACTGACCACACTGGAGACCTACCAGCAACAATGACACTGTCATTCCGAGCTGGACCAAACTTTAGTGTCATCTCATGTTTGTGTTTATGGACGGCCAAATGGTCTTCATTGGTGAACCGCTGTTAAAATAAAATAAAATAAAAAATTCTAAGTGCGTTTATTATTGAGTTAATGTGTCCGGTTAAAAGTTCTTGCATAAGAACGTGAACATGCATAAGTCTTGCATACCTGACCACACCCAGGAGCAGTGCATACGAAGGGTTTGTCATCACTCATATTCAGTCAATCCGTTTTATATCCTGAATAAAAACATATGTCAAAGGGAACAGGAATCACAATTCATCAAATTACAGTGATTAGCAGAGCAATTGACGTTCCTAAACGAGACGTTAAATCTTTTCCATGTTTCCAACATCTCACCGGCACACTATTACTCACATTTTAACACTGCACCGGCCATCCTATGCTCCAGATCTCGGCTAAACTATAATAAACCCAATATTCGTTATTACATTAATGCGTGTGCAGCATTATTATCATAGCAGCCTTCTATTTAGCTTGACTCACCAAACTGGCATTTCTGATCCAGGACCAACATTCTGGCCAGTACACATATAGTATTAGCACAGCTTTACGGAATCGTCCTCGCACAATCTTATTTCGGAGTCCCCCATTTCCTCTTATTGCTGTTGTTCTAAGATTCATCAGGACATTACTCAGAACCCGCTGGATGTTAAGTGTTCTCAGCTAGAGTAGCTAAAATGATTCGGCTTTCTCGGCTTTCGGCGAGATAGGTAACTGGTTCTATTTCACCGACGATTAGCTATGACCGCCATCCAAAACAGGTGTGCGAGCTGTCAAAATTATACAGTCAAGCAAATGCAGGTGTCTGCTACATTGCTGTGGATCTTGTTCCAACTGTTCATATGCGAAAACAGCTGCTTTGATGGAACGTTTCAACAGTTCCATACTGGTAGTTATAGGCAGCTAGCATTAGCTAGCTTGACAGATCATAGCAACATTGTCTACGGTAAGTTGTCAGCTGGTGAAACAACGATAACCATGTAGCTACCTGCTGTCGTTTACGCCTGCTGATAATTACTACCAAGCAAATTATTTTCATTCTTGCAATAATGGTAATGCTAACGGGGAAACATGCTAGCGATCAATCAAACAATGTCACGAATAATTGTCGTACACATCGATTGTTTTGACTCGCCAGTTAGCACCCCTCTCTTGCTGAGATATCCTACGGGTTGGATTTGGCTGAGGGTAATGTTAGCCACACTGTTACCGCTAGCTGGCTGCAATCACCGTCGCCATATTATAAGCTATTATTATTACTACAGACCCGTGCATGTAGTAATCATTCAGAATGAGCATCATATGATAATACCGAACATCTGTAGGATTTCACTTAACCCGTGTACAATATCTTTGTTTCCAACCGCTATCAATTTAAATGGAGTATTTACACTTACCCACGGGCTCAACCTTTCCACGCGCAAAACCCCACGACTGCCCCCAGATCTCGCGACGTGCGTGCTTCGAAGCTGTGGGCATCTTCCGTAATCGTCAGTGGAGTAAAGACACATTACGTAATCAATCTCCCTGTGCACACGTGTGTTTTGACAGATACACTGCAGCCAAATCTTTCAGGTGTCGGTGTACTAACTTCAAAACACACTGTCTTACAGCGTGGAAAATTATTAGAGCTCCGGAAAATTTACGTTCATAACTGGATAATAATATGGGACAGAATCAACGAGCTTATATCATTTGCTTAGCAGATTTGTTTGTATCCAGTGACATTGAATTGTTAAATACTATTAATTTATACACCAGAATATAGTGACTGAAGCAATTATGGTAAAATACTTTGAACAGAGGCACAACAGCCAATTTATAGCTGGTGACAGTAGAACTGCTTGAAAAAAAATTAGAAATGCATAACGTGAACAATGAATGTGCAAAAAAAAAAATTCGTATAATCGATTAGATTCTACATACCAAAGCTTACATTTTTTTTTACAATGAACAATTTGTTGCCACATGTTGTTCAGAATCTTTTGCACAAATCCTGCATTCAAAACACAACGGCTGCTCAATGAGAACAGAATTCGCTGGTTACCCAAGTTTACCCAAGCAATTTACTCATAACAAATTAGCGAGCAAATTATGCGTTGATAATTATGCGGGGCATTCTGCTTGTAGACACGCGGCCAAATACAGCGAGTCAGACATACGGTTGACCCCTTTTAATCACCGAAATTAAAGATATTCAGATGCATTGTTGCTACTTCCGAACCAGCCTCGCCGTGCATCTGATTAGCGACAGAATAAACATCAGCATTTCTCATTTAAATATTAGTTGGGATATGTAATCTGCTTTTTATGTATTTGGTCTGCAGTTGGCTCATGTAAGCAGTTGTTTTCACCCGATCCCTGGCTGTAGCAACCTGATGTGGGGGTGTTTAAAGTGGGACATCCTCTGGAGAAACCACTTTACATATTAAACTATGCACATGAAATCTTATCTTTGCAAAGTGCACCCATTCGTTCATTTTTGTTTTTTGTCAACCTTAATAATTGGTACAGAGGCAATTGATCCACTGCAGATCTGAGATGAGGTGAAGGAAATGTTATATTTTGAAATTGTATTATTATAATTTCCAATTGCAACAGTCCAGCACATTTATGGAAGCCTTAAAGAAATATGTAAATTCAATACATAAATCCACATTCTCAGAATGATTGCATAGTCACCTTCTGATGTGGATGCCCAAGTTGAATTCCCTTTGAAAGCTGATCATATAACCAAATCCTCCAGAAGAAAAATGCCAGCTAAAAGATCTTTAAAATGGTCAAAGACACGTATTTTAATTCTGTAATTGGTTGCATTTGTACAACACGTTTTTTTTATTTTGACAGAACTGAACAAAAAAACCAGGAAAATGTACATTTTCATGACACCAACACAGAACAATTTTGGTAGCCACCCTAAAATTTGTAGATACATCTGTAGATACATCTTTAGAATCCCATCATGTGAAGCTGGTCTTTATTTCCTTTTTTTACATGGCAAACAAGATCAAGAAAGCAACCATCAAGCAGAACAGACCCATGGCTTCAGACAGGGCAAATCCCAGGATAGCATAGGAGAACAGCTGTTGCTTTAGAGAAGGGTTTCTGTAAGAGAGGGGACAAAGATGGAGTCAACAAATACTTTAGATGACAGACAATCCTTTGGGCTCACTGCAGACGACCAAAAGAACGTGGACAGAGAACACCGAGTGCTATATTTAAAGGCATACTACGCAGGATGTTTACCTTGAAAATATTAGAAAATAACCATGCTAAGGCATATCTATGATGCACTGGCAATCCGTATGCACCGAATTTGTGCATCTTTAACTGTATTTGTTATTCTAACAGGTGTTTGGAATGTTTCCGGGCGTGGCACTCTTTTCTGTGTGGGGAGGGGTGGGTGTGAACTCGCTAACGAAGAAGTCCAAATACAGTGACAAAAGACAAGCCAACAGGGCTCGTTCAAGAACTAGTTAACCTTGGGATTGCTTTTCCTCGGTGGCGTCAGCTAAAGTTCGCCAAGGGGATTAAAAGCAGCGTGGAGTTGGCTTGTTATCTGTTGGACCTGTAAATAACGTTACTGGCAGTGTGAAGCTGGCGACAATAAGGACTTTCACAAGGGTCTGAAATTTTTTTTTTAAACGATAAAACCACCACCAAATCTGCCTTCTTACTGTTCACGGTCACGGTTGTTCACACAACTGAGATCACCTTTAGCTATCCAACTAGCTACGCTAGGTGGGGCAACCTATTCGGCGTGAGTGGGTGGGGTAAAAGACAGAGGAGGAGACTCCATTGATAGTAAGCACAGGCTAAGAAATCCTGCACAGTATGCCTTTAAAGCAATTTCTTTCGCAGAAAACACAAGCGGGAAAGGTTTACAAGCACAAGTTTTCAAATCGGAGACAAGAAGCATTTTTTGTCCTTTGTAGAAGGCATGGTTCAAACCTGGCATAGCCGATGATGAGGCTGCCGAAAACCGTCCCGATTCCGGCCCCGGACCCCGCCACCCCGACGGTGGCTGCGCCGGCGCCGATGAACTTGGCGGCCGTGTCGATGTCCCGGGTCACAGCACTGGTCTGGAAGCCTCGCAGTGCAACCTGGGACATGCTCTGCGGCCCCAGGACAGGGCTCATCTACAAAAAAGGAAAAATCCCTTTAGACAGATGGTAAACATAGCAATGAGTGAAAGAAGGGGTTTAACTTTTTCTGTCAGAAAATTCTGACAAATCACAGTGAAAATTTTAAATGCACATGGATTCCTTCTACAAGCAATGCAATGGCTGTAGCTAATCAGCCTACAGCAGGAGAGGGACGGACCAATGTCCTTCTGAGACAGAGAGGGGAACAAGTCCATGTCCCTCTGAGGCAGAGAAGGGAAACAAGCCCATGTCCCTCTGAGACAGAGGGGAAAACGAGCCCATGTCCCTCTGAGACAAAGAGGGGAACGAGCCCATGTCCCTCTGAGACAGAGAGGGGAAACGAGCCCATGTCCTTCTGAGACAAAGAGGGAAACGAGCCCAGGTCCTTCTGAGACAAAGAGGGGAACGAGTGTATGTCCCTCGGAGACAGAGAGGGGAACGAGCCCATGTCCCTCTGAGAGGGGAACAAGCTCATGTCCTTCTGAGACAAAGAGGGGAACGAGCCCATGTCCCTCTGAGACAGAGTAGGGAAACGAGCCCATGTCCCTCTGAGACAGAGAGGGGAACAGGTCCATGTCCCTCTGAGACAGAGAGGGGAACAAGCCCATGTCCCTCTGAGACAGAGAAGGGAAACAAGCCCGTGTCCCTCTGAGACAGAGAGGGAAACGAGCCCATGTCCCTCTGAGACAAAGAGGGGAACGAGCCCATGTCCCTCTGAGACAGAGAGGGGAAACAAGCCCATGTCCTTCTGAGACAAAGAGGAGAAACGAGCCCATGTCCCTCTGAGACAGAGAGGGAAATGAGCCCATGTCCTTCTGAGACAAAGAGGGGAAACGAGCCCACGTCCCTCTGAGACAGAGAGGGAAACGAGCCCATGTCCTTCTGAGACAAAGAGGGAAATGAGCCCATGTCCCTCTGAGACAAAGAGGGGAAAAAGCCCATGTCCCTCTGAGAGGGGAACAAGCTCACATCCCCCTGGGACAGAGAAGGGAAAGGTGAAGCAAGAGGCAGAACTGTACCTCTCCAGCTTGGAGTTCTGGCCGTGACACCACAGCAGCAGAGAGGGGTCTGTACAGAGCCCGGGATCCAGCACGCACCTGCAGAAACAAGAGACACACCCCCCACAGTCAGCCATACCAAACATCAACCACCAGTCACGTTTAAGTCCAGCAAAACAAAACTAAAGAATTGCTGTTTGACAGTAGGCTGTTCACTACTGGACAAAATAGTTGTGCATATATCCATCTGTAAAGGGTTCAAAGTTCAGCTTGTGCTTAAGGTTCATAAATGCTGGTTTGAGTTGGACACCTGGTTATACAACTGGTGAAAAGTAAGAGGCACCTTCAGGGCAGTCAGGACCTTCAATGTCTTATCTACCACAGACTTGCAGCATATTCTTTACATTTGACATTGGTAGAACTTATGAACACGGAAGACCATTAACCAGGGTTACCAAATATTAGTTAGCACTGCAGTCATAGATAGTGATTTAATTTCGCCACAGAACCAAGTCCTGTGTTAGAGGGCACTGTATATACCATTACAAACAAGGTCAAAATCTAACGAGAAAAACGAGCTGCATTCACCCATTGCTCTGAATATATACCTCTTTCTAGAGAACAGAAGGACTGATCATGAATCATGACCTTGGAATCGCGAAAACCGCATCTATTTAGCCAGTTTGTTAGCGTTAGCTTAGCTAGCTACAATTAGTTTGAATGACAGTAGCGATAGTTTGCAATGTAATTCAACAGACCGACTGTGAAACTATTTTGGCTCAATTTGGCTGTAAATGTTCTCAAGCCCCAACAAACAGATGTTAAAATGTTTGCATATATTCCACCTATAGTTAAAATGTTCGCTACCTACAGTTAAATATGGCTCGCTAGCTAGCAAATAGCTAGCTTTTATATAACAGGCCCGTGCAAATACACATATGCATTAATATATCTGGAGAATAACTCACCAGTGCAGGCGTGGAGACGAACTTCGCACAGGCATACATTATATCTGCTGTATTACCGGCTGTTATAAAAGTTTATAAAACACCGGGCTCTTTCTCTGAAATTACAAGACGCAGTTAAGGTCAATGAACATTTCAGCAATCAAATTACATAACAGCAACCCTAACATACTGAAAGATCGCACAAATACATAAGCATTCAGTGCTCGTGCTTTTAGCATATATTTAAAGGTTTTATGATGGTCGATTAGAGTGGATTATATGTGCATATTCACAATTTCCAGTCTCCATTTACCTCCCCTTCTTCCCTGAATCCCTGTTAACAGAGGTCGAAGCGCAGCCTACAGCGCATGCGTGTACACCCTGGCACAGGCTCCCGGATGTTGGCTTTATGACGTACAAGGTCATTTTACCGTAACTTCATAAAACAGATTCTTCTCAAAAGGCAAACATGATAATAGGTTATTTAAAATTGAAAGAGAGAACTATATAAAAATGTCGAAAAATGTAAGAAGTAAAAAATTCAAACGTAGCCTATCTTTGATTTATGCCGTCTAAATTAACATTGATGAAAATGGATAAGACCATCCTCTGTAAATGTACACTAAAATTTTCAGATCTGAACATGCCAGAGCAGTGAGCCAGGTTTTCTCTGTGATGGCTATTATAAATATAGTTGCTAGTCAACTTGTTAAATATGATGATTTGGTGAAAGGGTGTTTTGTAAAACTCAAAATCAGAGCACTGAAAGTCCTTGGATGGCAGTGATCCGAAAACGCGGTTAGTGGACAGCCAGTCGGGTTAGGGTTAGGGTTAGGGTTAGTACAGATCATGTCCTTTCCTACAAAACACAAATCACAAATCCTGGTTCTGATGTGCTGTGGTTCATAACGTTTCTAAAGTATGCCAACACAGAGTTCACACCATTGCTAGGTCTACAAAGTGGAGATGATGGTGGTTCGTTTGCGTGCATCCTGCTGCATTGGCAACGATTTCTGTGTTCCCTGACTGAGTTGTGGTGTGGAATTTGCATGTTACTCTGAGCACAGGTGTTTGTGCACCTCTCTGTTTGGAATTCATATGAATTCAAGCAGAATTCATTTTCTGGACCATGATTCCCCAGGCTATAGGACAGACAGGTAGCCAGCATGCTGAGAAATGGGTCTGTCAGCACATTCTGCAGCTCATGATGTCATACTAGTTTCTGAGGTCCAATCTGTGCAACCGGTTTTGACTCCCAGTCTCCCGATCTCACGCATCTGAATCACTCACACAAAGTGCTCCATATTCTCCAAGCCCAAAAGACATGTTTTGGAACGTGGCCTCTTTCTTAGACAAACACATTTACAGAATTATTTCTGCTGCACAGTTGTAATGAAAAGACTGACCACTAATGACATTACTGTAAATTCAACTGAACTGCAAAAATGAGGAATTAGGCGTATGGTACAAACTCTGTCCAACAGAGGGCGCTGTTTCACCCAGTATAACTTAGTGAGCTTGCAGGTTTTATCAGTTGCAAAAAGCACATTAGTACAGCATTGGACGAAACAGACCAGCCAATGAGACCACTCAGAGCAGGACTGGACGGCTACAGGATGGGTGCGTGCGAATCCAAACCTACAGAAAAGGAAATGTATTTAATGTAATGGGGGATTCACAGACCATAGATGTATTTAATTTAATTGGGACTTACAGACCATAGATGTATTTAATTCGATAGGGGGCTCACAGATCATAGATGGAATCTGTTCTGTTCTGAAAAACTTCAAGGTTAGACTTAGGCTAAACCTTTGAAGTGGCTTTGAAATGCACATTTTTATGAAGCCATTTGTGTTTGCACAGAACACACAGTAAAAGATCAGCTGCAATAAACTGAGCAGCCTCAACTTTAGGGAAAGAGACCTTCCTGTCCTTAATTAGCAGACCTACATCAAAGATGAAAGAGTCAATGGGGCTAGTCTGGCGTTAACTGTGGAACTGCTGTATGTTAGCTGCAGATGATATTCTCAAAAACACCTCAACACCCACTTAGCTGCTTTCATTTGGTTCATTAATGAGCGTGGAGATATGAGCACAGTAACTGCAGCCTCGGTAATTTCACACAGAGAGACTTTTATTAGATAGGCTACTGACAGAACTGAGTACGTTAAACGGGGGAGGTGGGGCTTAAGCATGTACATGGAGTTCACTCTAAAAATAGAATTGGTGACAGTTTCTCGAGGTAAGATACAGGAATAGATTTGAACTATTCCATGCATTTAGTACAACGGGACAAAGTTCTTGCAACTGATAGTCTAGTCCATTTTCCTTCACCACTAATGTTGATTACAAGCGAACTCTCTCAAAACTAAAGAAACAACAAATAAAGAAAGTAACAGAACAAAAATTCCAGAGTTTTCATAGAACATAAACAAGCAAACAAAAAAAGAAATGCACACACACACACACATCAGTCATAGCCCCATTATTCCCTGGTTGCCACAGAAACATACAGAGCCTGGTATCACTCCTGCAACGCAATAAATGGATGTGGCGGAGGTGCTCTGGGATTGGCTGTGGGCGTTTATTAGCCTGTAGCGCTCTGCTCAGTGTAAGCAAGTTCAGCTCCTCTGTACTCCCGCTAACCGCAGCTGTTCGAGCACATTAAGATAAGCACAACGGCGACTGTGGGAGCCCGACAGTGTTTAGCAAATAAACATTAATCTGTCATATCGGCCGCGGGGGCCTCTGTTCTCTCAGCCTCACAGGTTTTGTGGGCTGTGAGAGACCTGCGGAGTGCGGGGGTCTGTTGCCTGATAAATCCTCATAAAACCACCATCTGAACGGAATGCCTCCTGTTCCGACTGCAAGCAGGACCGCGACGCGAGCCCTACGGTTTCCAATGCGAGCTATTCATTTGAACTTTATCGCGTTCCTTTTGCTTGGCTTACGCAGACCGCCCTGTCTTTTTCACAAAACAAATTGAATCCCCCGCCTCCCCCCTACTGTCAGTCAAGAAAAGAAAAAGATCCGAAAATTTTCTTAACCCAAACTCCCAACAGACTTTAAATATTCCAAAATACATGTATAAATCTTTGGTCAGTCAATTTTCATAGCATGGAGCCCTTCGTAACAGTGAGTTTTTTTTTTAACACAAAACAACTCACTCAGTTCAGTTTTTGCTTTCATCTAGAAATGTTTACATTGCTGTGTGGCCTTGTATAATTAAACCTTCAATAATCCAAGTAAAATAAGTCATATTTTTAACATTTAGATAACAGTTTTTACATTAGATAAATAGGGTGGGTAGCACTGTGGCCTCACGGCAAGACGATCCTGGGTTCAAATCAGGGCTAGGCCTTGTTGTGTGTAGTTTGCATGTCCCCGGGATTCCAGTTTTCGTCCACAGTCCAAAGACATGCTAGTAGGCTAAGTGGAGACTCTAAATTGCACGTAGGCATGGGTGTGTGGGTGAATGGTCAGCGAATGGTCTGTGTGCACAGCGATAGATTGGCAGCCAGGCCAATGCACACTGGGATAGGCTCCAACACCCCCTGCGACCCTGCTCAGGATAAGCCGGTATACAGTAGATAATGAAAGGATGGACAATAGATAAACAATGCTGCACTAACACCTTCAACCTAAACAGTCTAAAAGTAAAATCCATACCTTAAGGTTCAGATCTCATTCCCCATCTCAAGAATTTATGTCTTGAGAAATAAATAATAAAAAAATAATCATCAGTCAAAGTTTCCACAGCATCACATGCATCGATTGTGAATTTTTTTTTTTTTTTTTAAGTATTAAAACTAAGACACAATTCTAAATTCTGCTGGTTGAGCTGTACACTATGGAGCTGTTGCATCTTGTTTAAGAGGGTGTGTCACAGCAAGATGTGCCTATTGACAGCAGGATTTGTTGGATGACAGCAGAAAGTGTCTGTTAACGACATGAAGCATCCCATAGTGAGCATCCTCCCACAGTAAGTACCCTCCCATAGTAAGCATCCTCCCATAGTAAGCACCCTCCCATAGTAAGCATCATCACATAGTAAGCAGCCTCCCATAGTAAGCATCATCACATAGTAAGCACCCTCCTATAGTAAGCATCATCACATAGTAAGCACCCTCCTATAGTAAGCATCCTCCCATAGTAAGCATCCTCCCATAGTAAGCATCATCCCATAGTAAGCATCCTCCCATAGTAAGCATCATCACATAGTAAGCACCCTCCCATAGTAAGCATCATCACATAGTAAGCACCCTTCCACAGTAAGCCCCCTCCCACAGTAAGCAGCCTCCCATAGTAAGCATCATCACATAGTAAGCACCCTCCCATAGTAAGCACCCTTCCACAGTAAGTACCCTCCCATAGTAAGCACCCTCCCATAGTAAGCACCCTTCCACAGTAAGTACCCTCCCATAGTAAGCACCCTTCCACAGTAAGCCCCCTCCCATAGTAAGCACCCTTCCACAGTAAGCCCCCTCCCATAGTAGGCATCCTCCCATAGTAAGCAGCCTCCCACAGTAAGCCCCCTCCCATAGTAAGCAGCCTCCCATAGTAAGCATCATCCCATAGTAAGCATCCTCCCATAGTAAGCAGCCTCCCACAGTAAGCCCCCTCCCATAGTAAGCATCCTCCCATAGTAAGCCCCCTCCCATAGTAAGCATCCTCCCATAGTAAGCATCATCCCATAGTAAGCACCCTCCCATAGTAAGCATCCTCCCATAGTAAGCAGCCTCCCATAGTAAGCATCATCCCATAGTAAGCATCCTCCCATAGTAAGCATCATCCCATAGTAAGCACCCTCCTATAGTAAGCATCATCACATAGTAAGCACCCTCCCATAGTAAGCATCATCCCATAGTAAGCACCCTTCCACAGTAAGCCCCCTCCCATAGTAAGCAGCCTCCCATAGTAAGAATCATCACATAGTAAGCATCCTCCTATAGTAAGCATCATCACATAGTAAGCACCCTCCCATAGTAAGCATCATCACATAGTAAGCATCCTCCCATAGTAAGCATCATCCCATAGTAAGCATCCTCCCATAGTAAGCATCATCACATAGTAAGCACCCTCCCATAGTAAGCATCATCCCATAGTAAGCACCCTTCCACAGTAAGCCCCCTCCCATAGTAAGCATCCTCCCATAGTAAGCCCCCTCCCATAGTAAGCATCCTCCCATAGTAAGCATCATCCCATAGTAAGCACCCTCCCATAGTAAGCATCCTCCCATAGTAAGCATCATCCCATAGTAAGCATCCTCCCATAGTAAGCATCATCCCATAGTAAGCACCCTCCTATAGTAAGCATCATCACATAGTAAGCACCCTCCCATAGTAAGCATCATCCCATAGTAAGCACCCTTCCACAGTAAGCCCCCTCCCATAGTAAGCAGCCTCCCATAGTAAGAATCATCACATAGTAAGCATCCTCCTATAGTAAGCATCATCACATAGTAAGCACCCTCCCATAGTAAGCATCATCACATAGTAAGCATCCTCCCATAGTAAGCATCATCCCATAGTAAGCATCCTCCCATAGTAAGCATCATCACATAGTAAGCATCATCCCATAGTAAGCAGCCTCCCACAGTAAGCATCATCCCATAGTAAGCAGCCTCCCACAGTAAGCCCCCTCCCATAGTAAGCAGCCTCCCATAGTAAGCAGCCTCCCATAGTAAGCACCCTCCCATAGTAAGCATCATCCCATAGTAAGCATCCTCCCATAGTAAGCATCATCCCATAGTAAGCACCCTTCCACAGTAAGCCCCTTCCCATAGTAAGCAGCCTCCCATAGTAAGCATCATCACATAGTAAGCATCATCACATAGTAAGCATCCTCCCATAGTAAGCATCATCTCATAAGCCGCGTTTCCACCGCAGGAACTTTACCCCGGAACTAGGAACCTTTTGAGGAACTCAGTGCGTTTCCACCGCAGGAACTAGGGTCTAAATTTAGTTCCGGGGGCTTTATTTTACCCCCAAAAAGTTCCTGCTCGGGGGGTAGTACTTTCCGAAAGTACAGGAACCTTTTGGGTGGAGCTTGCAGCGCTGAACATTTCTGATTGGTCGAGTACTCGCAGCATTTTTTTGTGTTTATTTTCAACCGCCATGTTTAAAAATATGCAGCCGCAAACCGATTTATTTTCATAATAACTTCAAATCAAACTTGTATGTTATGCGGCGCAGTAGCCTAGTTTTGGTTATAGCCTGCCAACGTCTTTGAATTATAACGTGTGCTCTTCTGTTCTTTTCTTGCTTTAGTATTCGTTTTATAAAATGCTAAGCATTCGTGCTGGGACAGCATATTACGTACCAAAACATTCAAACGGATTAATTCGGTTGCTGAATATTTTCTTCCGGATTTTCTTTGTTAGCCCGTTGTAATTGACTCAAAACGTTTGATACAGTTATGTGAGGTGTGCGGTAGTTCTGCGTAATTCACATTGGTGATACAGTAAAAGCAAACTGGAAATCACCTTCCGCACTTTTTGTCATGGTAAAATAACAGGTTAATTCTAGTAGTCGTCCCTTTAGCTTTTTCAGACTGCCGTGATTTTACTCTGCCATTCTTCAATTCCACAAAAAGACCAGGAAGACTATGGGCTAATTTATGGTGCATGGTTCGCATCTGGAGGGCACACTTCGCTGCTCGGCTAGCAGTAACTTCGAAGGAAAGCAAACGGTGGCTGTACCACTGCTAATTAAAATTTTCACGCAAGTCCGAGTTTTCGTTCTATTCTTGTCATTTTGCGATTAGCCTATATGGAATTGACGATGAGAAAGTAATAAAACAGCAAATTGTTTACAACGTGTGCATGTTTTCTGCTGTTGTTGCCAGTTATACTGGAAATGTGAATGCATTCTGTCGCCTCGGATGTCACGACATGAAAGTGAATGTTCGCATAAAAACATAATGAATGTGTTTGAGAGGATATATAAAACAGTTACAATCTGACTATCGGCCTGTTATATCCTATTTGTTGCATAACAACGGTCCAAGTTCAACTACCAATGACAGCTTTGCTTGACAACGGTAAAATATGCCCAAACGGCTGCAGAAGAATATTTCAATTCCAGGTGATTAAATCGATAAAAATCAATAAATACAAAAGTAACCATATATAGTCATTCTTGGTAACCCGTTGTATATAAGTAGAATAAACCCCTCCGGGCTGTCCCGGTTATTAGAAAATACTGTAGGCTACTTCGGTGGTAGTATGGGGTTACAGAAGAAATCATAGGACAGACGGGCCGACGACAACTTCGCTTTTTCGTACGTCAGTGGGCTAATTTGAATAATCTTCGCGGAACTTTAGACCGCGGTGGAAACGCAGGCAACCATTGTTTGAAGGAACCTTTTAGTTCCTGGAAAAGTAGTTCCTGGGACTAAAAGTTCCGGGTAATTTGGTGGAAACGCGGCTATAGTAAGCACCCTCCCACAGTAAGCATCATCCCATAGTCAGCATCCTCCCATGGTAAGCATCATCCCATAGTAAGCACCCTCCCATAGTAAGCATCCTTCCATAGTAAGCACCCTCCCATAGTAAGCATCATCCCATAGTAAGCATCCTCCCATAGTAAGCATCATCCCATAGTAAGCATCCTCCTATAGTAAGCATCATCCCATAGTAAGCATCCTCCCATAGTAAGCCCCCTCCCACAGTAAGCAGCCTCCCGCAGTCAGCCATAATATTGCTACCCTGTAATATTTCCCCCTACTGTCCACCGTCCTCCAGAATAACGTTCAGAGACGTGTTAACAAATGAGCATCAGCTACAAAATGTGCTGTCACTCCTTGAGAGGCAATAAGAGTGTGTTTAGCTCCCTTAGCTGGGGACCACTGGTCCTTTAGCTTGGCAGGCTAATCATGTCTCTGTTCTGGAGCACAGCTGGTGTTGAAAGCTGGCAGCAGACCCTCCCCTATTGCACCACCACTCTGAGCTGATCAAATATACACAAATACATTATTTAAAACCCCTGTACAGTGCCAGCAGGTGGGAAACAGAAAAACAAGGGAAAATGGAGACTAAAAAACGCACTCCCCAAATGGTGACAGTAAATAAATAAAAGGTATCACTGAGTCCATGGGGCAATTTTACATTTTACAACTTTTTCAATGAAGTAAACTCGACTGCCACAATCATAATGCCATTTCCTTGAAAAATACAGCTTTGTGTGTGTGTGTGTGTGTGTGTGTATGTGTGTGTGGGTATCTGTGAGTGTGTGTGTCTGTGTGTGTGTGCGTGTCTGTGTCTGTGTCTGTGTGTGTGTGTTTGTGTGTGTGTATGTATGAGGGTGTGTGTGTGTGTGTGTATGTGGGTGGGTGGGTGTCTGTGTGTGTGTATGTTTGTGTGTGTATGTATGTGCGTGTGTGTCTGTGTGGGTGTACATCTGAAACTGCACTAACAGCCTATCTTGGTGTTGTGTGTTGGGCCTGATAGTTTCCCAGCCTCAGGGAGCTATTGTGTCAACTGCATGAGCATGAGCAAAACAATCCCTCGCACATGCTCAGTGGAAATGTGTTGAGAATAAGTGAAAGAACTACTGTAGTGGAGATTTTGCATAGCAACTGTGAAATATTTGTTATTTGGTATGTTTTAGCACTTTGCTGTTGGAGAAAAAGTCAAGATTAAACTTTTTATGTTTGACATGGGTATAGTTTGGTTGTTTAGGCTCTTTATTGGCAGTCATCACTGACTGTGTGTGTATGTGTATTTGTACTTATTGTAAGTCACTCTTGACTTACATCTAAGGGGGTCTGTTCTGAACTGGGGAAAGCCTAGCAGCTATCTCAGAGGGTCTGTAGGAAGATGGACCATGCTGAGACTGTGGCCAAAGGCACTCCCTGATCAAGGCAACGAGATACACCTGACCACCAGTCAACCTCAGGAGAGCATTCCTGTGTGCGAGACCAGCGCTGTCCGTGGTGCTGAGGGCCTTCCAGGCTGTAGGAGGGAACGGAAACAGTCCTAGGTAGTGGGAGGGAGGAGAAACAGCCCTAGGCCGTGGGAGGGAGGAGAAACAGCCCCAGGTAGTGGGAGGGAATGGAAGAGCCCCAGGTAGTGGGAGAGAACAGGAACAACACCACATTGTTGGAGGGACTGGGAACAGCCCCAGACCATGGAATTGAAATAGGAACAGCCCCAGGCTGTGAGAGGGATTGGGAACAGCCTACAGAAAGGCAGAAATTGTGCTTTTCTCCCATGGTTCCATGGGAAGTGATGAATTTTCTGGTGTAACTGGTGGCTTTAAGGCTTCATGGAAGCCTCCTAGTGGACAGGAAGGCAGCATCCTGAAATTACTCAGCTCAGACATTCAGTGCTCCTGCAACCAAACTATGAGTGGAAACAACAAATTATGTAGCTTTACACAGAGTTTCTTAGTACCACCATCATCACATAGGCCATCCATTTAAGAAGCACCCCCTTCCTGCAGCCTCCTCTGCAACTATACCCCCCAAGCATGACATCGTGTCTATCTGGGAGTTCATAAAAATATTTTTTTAACCACCAAATATTTGTATTCATTCATAGCAACAAGATACATAGCTCGAAGGCATGCCGATATAGCGATGAAAAACGCTGCTCACTGAATAGCAAAATACATTTCTATGGAATTATACCATGTGATCTTACTATCAATATCTGCAACTAAATATGGAATAAATACACAATCATGCCATTGGTTTTACACACAAAGATCCCTTTCAAGATTCAGTGGTCGTATCTTGAATAATTTGTTTGAGAAATAAACACGCAAATAAAAAGGGGGGGGCTACCTCCATGTGCAGAACACCACTTGCAATTTAGACAGGTGTAAATCTGCTCAGTTCATTGTGGTTTGATTGACACCTCAGTTATCCACTAAAGGACAGTACAAGCTTTCCAACTGTGCACCGCGTCACAACAGCCTGAACTGTTGCTTCGTCACAGCATTGTACATTCAACCGTAACATTACCCAGTAATATGTAAGCACTCGTTGTGACGTAATTGTTTTTTCCTTCAGTTTTCAGAAGATTTTTACTAATTTTGGAAACACATCTGCATGGCTAAAGCAAATTCTCAAGGGAGTGGGTCAGAAGAGGAGGAACCATGACGTCTAGCCTGGACACATACGAAGACGTAAGTATTACAGCTTGTAACACTTCAATTATTGACACATTTTTGATATTGTTAAGTTTGCATTAGTCAAGGCAACTATTAGCCTTTGCTTATAATGCTCAAAACTTTTGTATTGGTGGTTAATTAACAGGCCTGGTGTTTGCATAGCAACTTTGTTAAGCATACACTGGGCAGTGTCAGTGCAGTGTAGTGCTCGGCTAAATCGTGTATTATGTATTATGTTGAACTTGCCAACATTTTTCTGATGACGGAATGTAACTTATTGTAATCTTATTGTACATAATGCAAAGTATTAGAATCTCTGTGGGCTATACGTCACTTTGGGCATTTTTGGAGAGCTTTTGTATTTTTATTTTTTTTTGATGCAAACATGAGTTTCATGCGTCAAAACAGTTGATTTCTATCGAAATATATGATCATGTCATGATTTACAGAAATGCTAAATTTAGACATTTTGGATAGACTTGGAGACACTAAGGGACACTGGAGTACACTGCTTAATCTTTGTTGCACAGATCTTTAGTAATTATACATATCACCCTCAGATTTTGCATACTTATGGTCCAGTTTATAATCCAGGACATGTATATATATAGTGTGTGATCACTCAGTATTTCATTCCAAACTGAAGGAGAACAATTTCAGTTTTCTATTTTCACCAAGATAATTGCATTTGTGACACTTTATTTAAAAGTAAATTATGAATATAATCTGATCTTGCTTCATTTAAGCCATTTTCCAAGTCTCTCTGATGCTCACATCTGGGGTTATAAAGCCTTAAATAGAACACCCCCTAAATGGGTGAGGATTACCAAGATTTGCCATCTACACAAAGGGGCTAAGATTGCTGAACAACGCTCTTCATTATTTGTTGGACTCCATGCAGCTTGTGGGAAAATTTCAATAGAAGGACACTGTAGTTCGGAGAACTTGCAGAAATGAAGCTTTGATATCACACTACATCATTCAATCTGATTGGCCACTTACAAGCTCCACATCCAGCAGAGGTCACAGTGATCAGAGAGGCGGACGAACCTGCGTCTAATCAGCCCTGCTTAACTGCATTTTCCTTCCCCTCGTCCACACGTTACCCACTCGAAAATACCCTTTTGAATGTATTTGGGTGGTTATATTTTTAAGGGAGGCATATCCTAGTAATTTTCATACTGAGCACCTGAAGCCTACTTGCCATGTGTCAAAGTCATGATTTTGAACGTGGGACTGACAGAAAGGACAGGCAGCACCTGGCTGTGTTGATTGCAGCGGTTCCACTTGCACGCCTACCTCCTTGCACTACCTACCCTCTGCCTAGGAATAACAGGTTCTGCTACCTTTGATGGACTTTCCTGGTACTGGGTCATCCCATTTGGCCTTCAACAGGCCCTGGCAGCAGTCAAGAGACAGCTTACCTGGACGACTGTGTCATCCACTCCCCCACCCGGACAGAGTATTCCCTCTACTCTGGGAGGTGAGCCTAACAGCCAATGTAAAGAAAGGCTGTTTGGCTCAAGAGAGGAGCAGTACCTGCAATACACCATTGACCGGGACCCCCTAATACCCCAACCGAAGAAAACAAAAATCATACAGTACATGACAGGCCTCAACCAACCAGGAAACACTAAATACGCAGGTGAACGCATTTCTTGGCCCAGCTGGATATCATCCTCCACGTGCGGCAGCTCCGCTCACGAGACGTTGATGTGGAGGCAGGGAAAACGTTCAGGGTGTTCAAAGTGGCGTTACGCACAAGCCTGGAACACGGCAGATTATTCCCACAACCTTTCCTGTCCGGAGAGACACATCCTAGAGGGCTCTTCTGTCTTCTGTCCCAAGGATATTGTACTGGCGGCTGGCTGTCGGACTGGCTAGCCACCACGTCTTGTGCATAGTTTGTGTGTATGTGTGATACTTCCTGGTTTACAGTATGCAAAGTTATTCTAAGTAGCAACCAGGAGAGTCTTTGGCTGTTATGTGTATGGTAGATTTGAATTCGCGCAACAGATTGTGTATAAAAACAGCAGACAGCCCAGCACTCCCACCAGTTCTCTTAAACCTGTGCTTGTTCCAAAGCTGTGTTTTACCGTACCTGTTAATGACCGCAATGGCTCAAAGAAATGATCCACTCGGTCTGTCCCTTGGTGAAATCTCTACAGTATGATGGCACAGAACACCTCATCATCAGTCACAAGCTCTGCTGGCCTCCCTGCCAAACCTTCACTCCAGATTCTCCGCTACTCCGTAAGACCCTCAGCGCTTTGCTCACCAGCTGCCACCAGAGGGCGACAAAATGCCCCTTCTTATTTTTTTTTCAGTACTTTGCTTCACATATTTTGGTGTCTTTTTTGTTGTTGGTTGATCCCTATGAACCAAGACATTGGCTTGGTTTATGTTGATTCCTCTGGTCTGAGAAATAAAAGTCATATTGATACAATATTGAACCATGCTTGTGTTCTTCTATCATGCTCTTGTGTTTGGTCTATCACACTCCTCCTGTTTAGTTATGTTGTGCTACCCAGAACACCAACAAATGAAGCAGGAAATGCGCATCTTCAACAGCTATGATGCTGAGATGGGTGCTCGCCTGTCTGTTAAGCTACACATATTTAAGCAGAAATTTGAGCAAACTTAAGGAGAGGTGTTTTAATGAACATTAAAATACTGGGGCTCTGTGTGCCACAGGCAGTTCAGAGCATCCATTCTTCAGATTTCACAAAGTTCAAGAAAAAAATCAGTTCAATAAATTCCTGCTGTCCTTTGCTTGGATGGTGAACAAGTTAAAATCTAAAGACACAACACTCCAGACGCTAGTAAAAATAAAAAGAAGATTTAAAGGGGGGGGGGGGGGGGGTTGCGAAATTCCCCACAGCTCTCACACCCCTGCAGTAAGGAGCACAGATGTTTCACATCACACAACCCCGACTGTTAAAACTGCAATGGCTGTGGGTCAGCAGCAGGGAGCGCATGAGTTCCAGAGTCCAGCGCGGCCTGTGACGCACAGAAGACTGCAATCTGAGGGACCTATTGTAATGACTCTAAAATCAAAATGTTTTATTCAAACAACCTCAATTAGCACAAAAAAGTGAGCTGGTCTCTCTCACGTTAATCTCAGCGGCTGAAGGCATCAAGACAGTTGAAGCACATGCAAAATGAATCCATTAAATATGAAATAAATACAGCTGTTGAGTAAAAAGTGATTTTCTACCTCTCATCACCGATGGTTTTAAACAGTGGAAAGCCATGGCCGTGTTTATGAACATTCACGGTTGAAATTATGGCTATATATTAAAAACCATCAGTTTTAACGATACATTATTTATGTTTTATATTCCAGTCAAAGTGCTGCTGAAATTGTTATTGTCATGTAAGGCATCTTTCCAGCTGCATGAAGTCATCTGCCCTGTCCTCTGCTATTGTTCTGCAGGTGCACAGAGCTAAAGGAGATTTTCTTAAGTCAGCATCCATGAGCTTTAAGCCGTTTAGCTGCACAAGCTGCGTTGTGCTGTCCGCACGGTCGTTTGTGGCTGCCTTTTGTTGCACAGAATTAAATCCATATAATTGAACACGGTACCTGATGAGCGTCAAGTTAATTAACATCCAGGAGGTTTCAGGGATACCAACAGAAATGGAACAAATTCACTGTTTTGAATGGAATGAAGTGATACACAACCCTCTCCTAGATCATGGCAGGTAAGAAGGAGGAAAGAGCTTTAACTGTGCATGTTACAAAATGCAGTTTCATTTACATTACATTTATTTGGCAGATGCTTTGATCGAAGTGATGGGCATAAAGACTTGTCAGAAGATGGATTTGAACCCACGCCTCCATTCAGAGGAAGGTGATCAGCCTTGAGTCTGGCGCCTTAGACCACTCGGCCATCCAGGCAGACAGAATGTGTTTCCCTGAACGGAACAGGCAGAGCATATCCCCTGAACAAAAAAAAAAGGCAGAATGTATAATATATTTCTCAGAACAAAATAGACAGAACTTGGGTCAAATGCAGTTCCATTTATATTACATTTGAGATATGCTTTTATCGGAAGTGATGTAAAGAAGCGCATAAAGTCTTGTCAGAAGTGGGATTTGAACCCACGCCTCCATTCGGAGACCAGAATACCCCTTTATTAGGAAGGCGATCAGCCTTGAGTCTGGCGCCTTAGACCGCTCGGCCATCCTGACAGACTACCCTGAGCTAAACAGGCAGAATATATTTCCCTGAAGAGAACAGGCAGCATATATTACCCTAAACGGAACAGGCAGCACATATCCCACCTGAACAGAACAGGCAGAATATATTTCCCTGAACAGAACAGGCAGAATAAGCTTGCCTGAACAGAAAAGGCAGAACATATTTCCTTGAACAGAAAAGGCAGAATATATTTCCCTGAACTGGACAAGCAGAATATATTTCCCTGAACAGAACAGGCAGAATGTATTTCCCTGAACTGAACAAGCAGAATATAATTCTGCGAACAGAACAGGCAGAATATATTTTCCTGAACAAAACAGGCAGAATGTATTTCTGTGAACAGAACAGGCAGAATATATTTTCCCGAACAAAACAGGCAGAATGTATTTCTGTGAACAGAACAGGCAGAATATATTTCCCTGAATGGAACAGGTAGAATGTAGAATATATTTCCCTGAAGAGAACAGGTTTGGTGTTTATGAGTAACTGGTGCAGTGAAACAGGGGGAACCTTGATATAAATCCAGCTGGGTCCTGTAATTTATGAGGGTATATGACCGTATTTTATCCACCACCCAGGCTGAGGAACAGTCATATATTTCCAATCTGTGTGGTTATTATGAGCTTGTACCTCCAGATGAACCCATCCCCCACCACCACTACAGTACAACAGAAGCTGAGGCTGAAATCTCACAGAAGAGCTACCAGTAGCCATCCAGTCAAGGTGAGAGGCAAGCCCTCCAATTAAATGGGTGAAGGAGCAAGGTACACACCTCCAATCCCACATTTTATCCCCGGCTTCCTGTGTGTTTATTTCTGCGTCTCCCGATATGCTGGGATTGAGCTGATATACACATTATCTGGATTTACTTTCTTGACCCATTTAAAAGAAGCAATGTACGAAAGCAAAGATCGGTGTACGAAATCTATATGGGATCATTCTGGCTGAGACCCCGATAGTTTGTCTTTAAGAGGAAAAGGGGCACCGTTCTCTCATAAAACTTAGAATAACTGCCCTCACACTCGAGCGAGTTTATAACCAGCCAGTCCCGGGGCCTCAGAAAGACAGGATGTTTAATGTTCCTGTTTATTTATTTATGGGACATTTCAGCTGCATCACTGATAAAAACCGCCATGCATCCATTTCTCCAAAACATAAATAATGCTACCAAAATAATTAATGTTTTTGCATTTTACATGTCCAAGCAGGAGTATTTTTGTTGAATTGTATACTAAACAATTATAAAATTGCATTTTCTTTTAATGTTACATTTCTTGTTGACACTAAATTCCATTTAAAAAGATTTTGAGGGAGGAGAATTAGGACGGGGGAATAGTAATGGCGCTCTAATAGGGAACGAAAAAGGACACAAATCTGCGGAGTTTCCATAAGCGCGCGGCTGATTTACGCAGCCCTTATGACAGAGAGAGAAACGATGTGCTGCGGGTGTAAATCAGGAAAAGAGCAGGAAATTGAACTTGGATATCATCGTGTCAGATGCTTAATGGCCGTCACCCTGTCACATTCAATAGAGCGAACTTGGAGATGTAAAAAGAAGACGGTTAACAATGCCAGTGGAGTCATGGATAAAGCTGTAAAAAATCAACCTGCTGGCTATAAGCTACTCTCTATGAATTCCACAACCCGCTGGCTAAAGGCTACACTCTATGAATTCCACAACCCGCTGGCTAAAGGCTACTCTATGAATTCCACAACCCGCTGGCTAAAGGCTACTCTCTATGAATTCCACAACCTGCTGGCTGAAGGCTACACTCTATGAATTCCACAACCCACTGGCTAAAGACTACTCTGTGAATTCCACAACCCGCTGGCTAAAGGCTACTCTATGAATTCCACAACCCGCTGGCTAAAGGCTACTCTATGAATTCCACAACCCGCTGGCTAAAGGCTACTCTCTATGAATTCCACAACCTGCTGGCTGAAGGCTACACTCTATGAATTCCACAACCCACTGGCTAAAGACTACTCTGTGAATTCCACAACCCGCTGGCTAAAGACTACTCTGTGAATTCCACAACCCGCTGGCTAAAGGCTACTCTATGAATTCCACAACCCGCTGGCTAAAGCCAAGGCTACACTCTATGAATTCCACAACCCGCTGGCTAAAGGCTACACTCTGTGAATTCCACAACCCACTGGCTAAAGACTACTCTGTGAATTCCACAACCCGCTGGCTAAAGGCTACTCTATGAATTCCACAACCCACTGGCTAAAGACTACTCTGTGAATTCCACAACCGGCTGGCTAAAGGCTACTCTATGAATTCCACAACCCGCTGGCTAAAGGCTACACTCTATGAATTCCACAACCCGCTGGCTAAAGGCTACTCTGTGAATTCCACAACCAGCTGGCTAAAGGCTACTCTATGAATTCCACAACCCGCTGGCTAAAGGCTACACTCTATGAATTCCACAGCCTGCTGGCTAAAGGCTACACTCTATGAATTCCACAACCCGCTGGCTAAAGGCTACACTCTATGAATTCCACAACCCGCTGGCTAAAGGCTACACTCTATGAATTCCACAGCCTGCTGGCTAAAGGCTACACTCTATGAATTCCACAACCTGCTGGCTAAAGGCTACACTCTATGAATTCCACAACCCGCTGGCTAAAGGCTACACTCTATGAATTCCACAGCCTGCTGGCTAAAGGCTACACTCTATGAATTCCACAACCCGCTGGCTTAAGGCTACACTCTATGAATTCCACAACCCGCTGGCTAAAGGCTACACTCTATGAATTCCACAGCCTGCTGGCTAAAGGCTACACTCTATGAATTCCACAACCCGCTGGCTAAAGGCTACACTCTATGAATTCCACAGCCTGCTGGCTAAAGGCTACACTCTATGAATTCCACAACCCGCTGGCTAAAGGCTACACTCTATGAATTCCACAGCCTGATGGCTAAAGGCTACACTCTATGAATTCCACAACCCGCTGGCTAAAGGCTACACTCTATGAATTCCACAGCCTGATGGCTAAAGGCTACACTCTATGAATTCCACAGCCCGATGGCTAAAGGCTACACTCTATGAATTCCACAGCCTGCTGGCTAAAGGCTACTCTATGAATTCCACAACCCGCTGGCTAAAGGCTACACTCTGTGAATTCCACAACCCGCTGGCTAAAGGCTACACTCTGTGAATTCCACAACAGAGTAGAGCAGGAGCAGAGAGCACTGCGCAGATTCTAAGCCTGTCAGTTAACACTGTATAATCAACACTCAGAAAATCCACACTAAGAACAAGCAGCACTAAAACCCCCTTTCACACAAGGAAAACCACAACATTGCCTGGCTCCAGTTATCTGGGTAAGGTAGTGGTTTTCCCCATTCGCACATATAAGGATTTCTATGTGGAAAAATTCTGTCGAGTCTGTTCACATCCGTATAGATTAGACAAGGCAAGAAGTCTACCCTGTGAAGCAATGCAGAAAATATTAACGTTACATTAGTCTTTAAAACAGCCAGAGATTTAGCTGAATGATAGTTTTGGCAGAGAAAATAAATCCTACCAACATAACACAGTTGAGGAGTGATGGATGGATTTTAAGTATTGACATCTTAAGCCAATAGGCCTCAGGTACAGGATTCAAAACTGCTAACAACAGATTAAAAATGGTTAACAATGGTTCCTCAGCTAAAAATCAATACTTACATGCAGAGTTATTTTTTGGTAAAATGCAACAACAATAATTCTGTTCACCAAGTTAAATAACTTGAAATAACTGATATGACGACTACATAGCATGTTACATTGGGTAAAAATTCAACTTAAAACTGCGTGCGTGTGTGTATGTACTATACATTCACAATTTTAAATCCACCGAACATCTGAAACTACGTTGTGTGATATGATCCAGAATAATCATTTGAACATTGGTAAAAATCTTATGTCATCACATAGCAACGTCAAGCAAGGATTCCCTCACAAAATCACACAATGAAACTCCAATATCTTGCATGTGCCGAGTCTCATATTTGTGCGATTTGTAGACAGGGCACATTCAGTAAAGTATTTATTAAATACTTTTCTGAGAAATTAAAGGTCTTACATAAATATGGTGTAACCTTTTGTGATCTCTACCCAGGAATGTTGCTGCTCTTGTTCTCCTTAGAACTAGGATGGAAGATTTCCATAAATCTTACTAGGCGCTGACTTGCCAAATTGTGGGAACCTCTGACTTGGAATATTGACTCCTGCTCAAACATAATACCAAGATGGAAAATTGCCAAAACATTTATGGGTTCTTATAACCCCAAAGACATTTGAATCAGACACTGTTGTGCAATTATAATTTTAAACAGGTCGAGGAGGAAAGCAGAGTTAAAACGCATGTGCGAACAGGGCTTAAGATAGAGAACTTACCAGTCTGCATGCACGGGAAGTCCATTACACTAAGCACACTCAATAGTGTGTGCATTCATGGGAAGTCCATTACACTAAGCACACTCAATAGTGTGTGCATTCATGGGAAGTCTTATACTAAGCATACTCAATAGTGTTTGCAATCATGGTAAGGTTCTTAGACTAAGAAAAAACACGAACCAGTGTTTGCATTTGTGAAAAGGTCATTACACCACGATAGTGCACTTACTGGTGTCTGTATTCATTAGAAGATGAATAAACACTTTTAAAAAAGCAGTTTCTGTGCTGTGTAAAGAAAAAAAAACCTAATTACATTTTTTAAAAAGGTGGCTGACATTCACTGTTTCTATTAGATGTTTTGACAACAATTTCTTGAAAATCTTGGAAATAAATGAAAGTTCTGAAATTGGTCTGTAGTTTTTAAAAAAATTTTTGGATTGCACTGTAAGCCACTCAAACGAAAAAGTCACTAAACGTTACAGTTGGAAGCACTCTTTTTTAGTCAGATTATCTGATTAGAATGGAAAAAGCTGTGTTCATTTAGAACTTATTTCCTCTCCTTCCAAGTAAAGGAGGTCACACTAATTAAATTAGCCTACCTGCACGTGGGTGGATTATGGGTGGAAACTGGAGAACTCATAGAAAACCCACACAGACAAGGGAGAACATGCAAACTCCACAGACTCCTAGGCCAGATTTGAACCAAGGACACCTTTGCTGTGAGGTGACAGTGCTATCCTCTGCACCACAAATACTTTTTGATACTTATTTTTTGTATGTCGCATTGAGTGTGCATTTCAAATTTTTTTTCAGTCAGAGAAAAATGTATGTACAAAATCAACCTGCAAGATGTGTCATTTTGGATGTTTCTAATCTAAGCCCATCTGCTACTGCAGCAAAGAAAGATTAAACATTTACATGCAGTGCAACACCATTTCACTATTCCCTGTGTTTCTTTTGTAATTATATAAGGGAAGTCTATCTAAATCCATCTAAATGGTGATGTGCATGCTTGATCAAAATTCCTTAACTGCCTAAACACATTATTCTTCTTCATATCCCGAGAGTTTATATTCATACTGCACACAATTCAACAGGGCCAGCAACTGCTCATGTCACACTGACGCTTGACCACATGCACAGGGTCATGTGAGTGTAAACATACATCACCACATCCCGGGGGACCATGTTCTACGGCGATCCGGCAAACCAGTCGCTATGGATGCGAAGAGAAACGATAAAGAAGGGCGCACACGGTGCCGGAGCCACAGAGCCGCGGAGACCGCGCTGTGCACATGAACAAGGTCAAGCAATCAAGCCAGGCTGGAGATTCGCATCAGCGCCATTACCGAGCACTGTCCCCGGTGACCAACGAGCTGCAATAAAACCATCACAAGCCAAGAGAGCCCGGCTAATGAAAACGGAATGCCGCGGTTCAACGTTCTTTTCCCTGTCCCCCGGTGACGTGAACAGATAGCGCGCTGACGGGCTAGCGGGCAGAGAGCGATAAATCAGACCCGCGCGGAGGCCGAGGACCTCTTTTCAAAACAAGATGGTCTTTCACACACGATGCTGAATCTGCGGATATGGAACCGGATCTCGGGAGGTCAGAAACATGTTTTTTAGATTAATTTCACTGTTCATTGGGTCAGCTGGTAAAATAACGTCTATAAAAAATTGCGCATGCTTGTAGGTAACACATGCACACAGATCACTTGTAATCAACAGCTATATTTATTTACTTACAGTACATCTTTAGCGCCATTTAAATTCAGAATTCTTTTTTCAAGGGAGACCAGGCCAAGTAAAACATTACAAACATCGGAATATAACACTGTAGTAGATACAGAGTTCCTGAAGAAACTCTGTTTGCTTGCTGAAGGCTCAAGAGATAGTTAAAATAGTATATTCTTACTTCAAGTATAGCAAGTAGATGAGTTGCAGAATTGTTAGTGTATTAATAGTAGTAGTGGTGGTGGTGATAATTGTAGTAGTTGTCATGGTAACAGTGGTAGTATATCAGAAGCGGTGAAGAATTGCATTTTCTCATGCGACTTCAAAAAGTGATCTGAATTTAGTTGTTATAGTCATTGACAATCGTTAGCTAGCTGGCATCCATGCATTTTTCCTGCTAATACACACAGCCAATTTGGCACAACCTTTAACTAGCTATTTAAAGAGATTTTAATATTATAACTAATTCATTATAACCATTAATTAGGCATCCTATTTAATGCACTAAAACCCTAGCTGAAGGAGATGGCATGAATGAACAAAGTCACAGGCGCTGGTTTTAAAACATTTAATGAGCGTGCCGCAAAAACGCTTGACAATACCAGCCTTTTACAAAGGTGTGCTGTTCGCAAAACAAAACCTGCAGCGTGAACATAAAAAAAATCATGTTTTTTGTTTCTTTTTTTCCATTTCATCTCATCAGAGAACTGATAAAACACACAGACACACGGGTGGGCAGTTTATGACTTCACAGGAATAAATAAAAGGGATTTCTGCTTTTCTACAACTGTAAACATGAGGCGGGCCTTCCCTGTGCTACGAGTAACCAATACCTTACAATACTTTCATAAAAGGCACCGTACCACAGATTTAAATATTACTCATAAATAAGCTTTAAAATGTTGAAACATTAGTCATTCATTTATACTGTAGGTATCCTGTTACACACACACACAAAAAACCTGTAAACTAAAGTGAAACAAATCTGTACTCGTTTGGCAAATTATTTTGGTGTTCACAAAACTGACAGAAAAGAGAAAAGGTCCACCCACATGCATTAACTCACTGACAGAATGAACTTCCTCTCAGCATCTCTGCTGTGCATACAAAAGTGTTTCAGTTATCAAACCCCTGGCCGAGGACATAGTTAATGGAACATTTTTAAAACTGTTACTGTTATTATTCCCATAATTCCCGTTTCCACCCTACTGAATGTCCTTCCTAAATCCTAGACATGAATTGGTTACGTACAGCCTCAGTTAAGCTAGTATTCGTTGAATAATCACTCTGAAAGCAAAACAAAAATAAAAGTTGTGGACCAATCACTTGCTTAGTTGAAATCATGTGACTTTTCTTATTCAGCGTCCATTTGAGATGTCTTCTGCTCGTCTTCAGATCCTGGAGACTGCTGCTCTTCTTCAGATTTTTCCAAATCTGGCATTCGAGGAAAATCTTCCCCAGGGGTCTCTTCAGCTGGCTCAGTCTCGTCTTCCGGGAGGCCAGGTACTGCAGGGGGGGTTTCCGAGCGGGGGGTTTCAGAGTGGGGGGGTTCTGAGCCGGGGGATTCAGAACGTGGGCTTTGCGAAGATGGGCTTCCTTGCTGGGGTTCGTCTGGAAAGTAATGGGATTCGTGCCAGTTTTAGTAAGTATCCTGAGATGTAACAGGTACACAACTTAAACACAAGGGTGTAGGGTGCACGTCTACACATTCTTTGGCTCGTCAAATCTTAGTCAGATGAACATGCTGGATGAAGTGGTTATCGTTCCTGTTAGGCATTTTTGTCATATTTTCATCTATATCACAAAACACTTTTAATATCAATATATATTTTGATATTTTTTGTCAACACAACACTGCACTGCACTAATCGAGTTGGGAATGCCAAAGTTGTGCATGCTGGTCCCACAGAAGGACCAGCATGCACAATCGCTCTTAGGGACAGACACATCTACAAACACAGCAACAACAACGAAGACCATCCAAACTGCACTTCTGCAAAACAAGCCAAGCGGCGTCTTGAGGAAAAGAACTAATGAGAATCTCTCTCAAATGTTTCTCAATCATCGTGAAAATAAAATCAGATCATCTGAAGAAAGGAAAAACCCCTCATTTTCCGAATTGAGCAAAAGGAAAGCAGATTCTCGTGCTTTGGTCTTATTCTCATGCAGCTTCGGGCGACTGATTTCAAAAGCAGTTCCAGCAATCGGGTTGCACAGGCAAACAGGTTCAAACTTGATTTGAGCGCAAGCGGTCGGAGAGATCGTCACGGGGGGGCCGAGAGGCGTCTAGCCGTGTTAAGGGAAACCTGTGTGCAGGCGCTGAACGCGGATGAAACTGTGCACTTCGCTCCACGGAGCCGAGGCTAAAGACCGAGCGCTCAGCCCTTCCTGAACATTCCGGCCGGCCCCTTCCCTCCAACGACCTATTTAAACAACAGCAACACCAACGGTCATCTCCTGAAGCCTGACTCTATGGAATAAATACTACACAGTTGCAACAATACTACAGTGCCTTCCACATAATTTACTGCATGTTTAATTAAACAATGCTTTTGATAATCACTTGCAGCCAGCAGTCCATCAGCTGAGCTACTGGAGGACCCAAACAGGTCAAGCAGAAAGCAGGAACGTGATTGGCCAGAGATCACATACATCACGCTAAGGAGTACGGACCACCTTCCACGCCTGGGTGGAGGTACAGCTAATCAGCCCATTGCCTCTCTGGACTACCAGGGGCCAGGAGCCAATCGCGGACCAGGAGGCGTGTCCCACCCTGGGGGCGGTGCTTCTAACCACCTGACCCAGGACCGCAGCTGTCCCAGGATCCCAGCTGTTCCCTTACAGTGGAGCAGGAGTGAAGGCAGGTTAAATGCGAGGGTGAAATATCAGGGCGGGGTACCTGCGGCAGAGGGGGGGTCTCCATCCTCAGAGGCAGTGGAGGGGGCCGGCGTTGGCGACTCGGGGCGCTCTCTTCTCTCGAAACTGAACTCTGGGAGCCGGGGGGCCTGGGGGCGGGTCTTCCTCGCGGGATTCAGGAAGTAACAGTATGCGCATCGGAAGGCTGGAATAAGAGGCGTAAACAAAAACTCTAAACACACAAGTAAACACACATAGAGTGTGTGAAAAGCACCATGAACCATTCAGGGCCCCCAGTACTGATACAACTTCACACAGCCACACAGGCTAGATAACAACAAACTCTAAACACACAAGTAAACACACACAGAGTGTGTGAAAAGCACCAAGAAGCTTTCAGGGCTCCCCTCTCACCTCCTGACATTCAACAGCAAAAGTGCAAGACATAGAAACAGAGCTGGTACTGGTGCAAGCCTCACGGCCACCATAATAAATCTGTATCAGTAGTGATATGACGTCACACAGCCACACACGCTAGTTAATAACACAGCTATATGTAGAGTGGCGCTAGTTAGCTATACATTGCTAAACGGAGTTTGAAGCTAACCACCGACGGGTGGCTTATTACATAGTTCGAAATAATGACTCACTTCAACGCTGGACATGGTTAATGTGAATTAACTAGTATGAAACAAGAAACACAACACATAATGTGGCCAGAATAACAATCTGCACTCTGTAAAGTTCACCCTTTGCAACATTAGCACAACTGATGCGTTAAACTTAAGATGATCTCTACCACCTGTCCCACATGGTACATAGTGCGGGAGAACGAGGATGAATCATTAAATAAAGCATTATCTGGGGTTTTTCCTGCATATAAAAATCTTTGGCTTGCGCCAAAGCAAACCTTGCGAGCGCCAAAATGGAAAAAAGAAAGAAAGAAAAAAAAACATTAAAATGTAGTTAGAATATTATTTATTTGGCAGCACAATGCAGCCCTCTGACAATCGGGTAAAAAGCAGAGAGAGAGAGAGAGAGAGAGAGAGAGATACCAAAAGAAGAGCGAATATGTGGTCACTGCAAGACAGGGGAGGTGGAAACAGAGATGCACTTCCTCCTTATTTGCACAAAATATTTACAAATTAGAAAAAAATATTTCCAAAAATTATCCCAAATTATAAATAATTTTAGTTACAAATCAAAAGAAGAAAAATGTGCAATTCTTTTAGGGGAAGGATCAACAGCCCCAATTGCGGCACAGTTCATTTCAGCCTGCCATAACCTGAGGGACAGTGAGTGACCACCCACCCCATATAAACATTGTACATATTTATTGATTTACTTCTGTTGCTGTTGTTGTATATGCTGTTATTTGTATATATTGTTATATTTACCATTATTATTTTAATATTATTATTATTTTACCTATTATATATGTATGCTTTGGCAATAAGTACGTTTGTATTTCATGCCAATAAAGCAATTGAAATTGAAATTGAATTGAAATTGAGAGAGAGAGAGAGAGAGAGAGAGAGAGAGAGAGAGAGAGAGAGAGAAAGAGAGAGAGAGAGTGTGTGAGTAGAAGTGTGAAACACGACAACTAGACACCACACATGAGATCTGTGGGCAGGATTAATAATTATACGCAGGGACGCTTGGCTTGTTGGCGTTGTCACATGCTAATCGGGGCTAAGAGCTGGCTGAAACCAGTCTTGAGTCAGGGGTCCCAAAGGCTTGTCTGTCTAGAAACACCATTTTTGTCAGATACTGACAGTTGAACTGTGGAGCCTTATTCTCAAAAACACAGTTTGGTGACAGTTATGATTCAAATGAGCATTAGCACTGAGCGGTACACTTTATCTTTAGGCATACCGGTATGAATTCATGCAATGGTAGGCCTACGTGGTTTTGCAGCACTATCAAAGATATTTCATTGTTTTTCATGCAATGCATATTAAAAATTGGACATTACAACAGTACAACAAATAATTTGCGGAATAAACTTAAGGCGAATTGTCGGTTTTGAATGAAACCATTTCATTAAAAATACATGACAGGACTTTGAAAACAATATGTACAGAGAAAGTATATGATGAGATATTTTGGCCATATCACCCAGCAGTATCCACATCTCACAGAAAATTTGGAGTAGAAAGATGACCTTGGCTCAATAATAGGGAGCAGCAAAGACCCTTTTCATCCCAGTTAAAAACTGATTATGGTGTACAGTACAAACCAGTCATACAAAGAGGCAACACTGCAAAAGAGGGCAAGGCAAACAGCACTTATTAAGACATACTCCACAGACACAGACAGCAGTCTTACCGATGTATTCAAACTCCTCTTTCAGTGCCATGCCATTATGAGACAGACACTGCTGGCATATCAGGGCATATCTACAAAGAAAAAGAAAACAAAAGTTATTTCATGTTAATACAGCTTATACTACATTACACGAATGTTCAGAAGGAAAGCATCCTTATTCCTGCATTACTGCAGATGCTGCTTACTTCGCAGTCAATGTAACTCTGTAGGCTCTTATGCACTACAACTGTCAGTGATTAATAATAAACTGAAATCTGCCAAACCTTAATTTTGAGAGCAATTTAAAGGAATAGTTCAACCTTTTGGGAAATGTGCTTTTTGGCTCTTACCCATAGACGATAGCATTAATACCAATTTCATCCATGTCTTACTTACCTGCCCAGGGACTACGGGTGGAAATGAGCAAATTGCTATAACCCGGTACATTACATCTTTCCTTGTTTTATGTAAGGTTAATGTTCTTTGTACACTGTCCCTGTTTAAATAAACTAAATAAATAAATTAAATAAATAAATGTGTGTCCAGCACAAAAATATCAGACAATATCTCTGGGCTGCATGCTAACTGTGCTACCTCTATGAACGGCTTGCAGACACACGCGTGTACGCAGCGTCCTCGCGGCGCAGCGCTGACCTGTTCTGAGGGCCGTCCCCCACGAGGTACTCGATCACTCGGTCCACGGCGCCCCGCTCCCGCGGCAGGATGGGTCGGGCGAGCGGCGGGCCCGGAGGGTGCATCCCTGCCGTCACACAAACCGCACACACGGTCAGGATTTACTCGCTCTCGTGAAACTCTCGCAAATGCGCTATATTTTCATTTGTATAAAAAAAAATACCGTGTATATCAAACGGCATCTGAATTTGCCATTTCATTTCATTTCATTTCAAAACAGACTAACTGTTAAATCCAACCACGATCCAAATATCGTCCTAAAATGAGGAATTGAAACAAATTCTATTTTCATTTCTTGCCTAACCCGTCTCGCTGTAAATTTCAGCGAGGGCCAACACCGTGCAGTTAGTGCAGCGACGGCATGTTAAGCCTTTACAGCGGTGGTGCTAAACGCAATTCTCAACACTTCTGAAAGGACAGCTGTCTTTGGGCTAGCGGCTAACCCGTAACATGGCTGTGGGCACGAGCAGCTTCCTGTGTGAATAATTGTGCTCAGACTGCAAAGGCATCATTTCTTCCTCCTAGTGTGGTCAGAATACCGTTTAAGATACTGCATTTCAATACGCAAACCTCTGTATTTGACTAACACATTTCAAATGTGACTACACATATACGCCTGAGAACAGCGAGCTGCCTGACTTACTGATGAATCCCTTGGGAACCAGCACGGATTAGCGAACGGGCCGGTCGGGCCCAGGCCCGGGGGCCCGAAAGTCAGAGGGGCCCTCAAGGGCCACAAGAAACTCTGTTGTGCTACGCGCGCGACTTTTCCTTCGGTAAGGGAGGGGCCCCGGAGGCGGTCACGCCAGGGGCCCTTGGAAGGGACTCAGGATCCGTCTGTGCCAAGGAACGCAAGGCTAATTCCAGCGCTAAGCCTCACGGATTTACATGTTCTTGTTTTACTCAGAGATTTTAAGGTCCCGTTAAATCGCTTCTCCAACTCATATCTTTGCATTTTCACTGGAGTTACCAGTGGGCTATCATTAACAGTAGTAGGACCCAGGGAAATTTTATTTTAAAGGGTTCTGAAGTCACAGGGAAAAAATGTATTTATAGTTAGTATTTCCAAATGCATAGATGTAACAAGGGAGCCAGAGGGTTGAGGGGGCGTGGTCATTCTCAAATGAATATTTGCCAGTTTGTTCTTGATGGAGTGCTCATTAAACAGGCTCACAGCAGCATTTAGTTGGCTAGCACACAGTGCATTATGGGAAATGACCCAGACATTGATGACACCAAAAGCAGAAGAACCAGGAGCCCATCTTCCCTGCGTTAGTCCAGACGGGCCATGCAAAGCAGGGGGCATTCCCACCGCGGGGGGGGGGGCTGGCCGTTTGAAAAGCTGCAGAGGTGTAGCCTCGGATTCGACCGAGCTCCCGCTGCGGGCGTGGCACTCACCCAGGCCCGGGATGGGCGTGGCCGGACTCATTGGCCGCCGCAGCGGGCTGTGGGGGGTGCCCGTCCTCTCGGGCGGGCCCCCGGGGGCGGAGAGCAGCAGGGGCCCCGAGGGGGTGGCGCCAGGGGCCAGCGGGGGCCGGGGGGTGCCGACCGGCGTGGCCATCACCGGGGGCCTCTGGGAAACGTTCCGCTGACGAAGTTCTGTGGGAGCGGCCGGCGAAACATCGTTACAATTACCGGTCACCGGTACTGGAAAACCATTTTAGAGTCTTCATCATTTCTACAAGGGCTTCATTTCATTTCAACTCCGTCAATTCAGGAACTGAGTTGCAATTACATTCATGAATTTAAAAATGTCCACAATGTTCTGTGAAGATCCTTAAATTCATCGAGTGAATTTAAACTCATTTCCTGCATTGAAATGAAATCACCCTCAACCTTGATCCCTATACAGAAACAGCACTCACGTACCTTGGCCTGGTCTTGGAGTCATTTGGGGCCCAACTGCTGTAGATTCTTGATCCTTAATGAAAATAACAGATTTATTTAGTTTGATGAACTTTTACTTATCTTATAAATAAATCAAATTCACCCACTTGTAAACTCCTCATACCAATACTTACCTTTTTCTTTGACTCTGGATCGAATCTTTCCAGGATTAGTTTAGCATTTTTATATGTTTCCTTCTCCATAACTTCTTCAAGCTTTAAAACAGAAAGAAAAACATAAAAACGAAACCACTCCAGCTACAGACAATATCATTACAACTAGCACATGGACAAAATCAACTCACTGCCAAACCTTAGTGTTATAAAATATCAAAATCTCCAAGATGATGTGCTATTTGCTCTGAACGCAGAGGCAGAGCAAATATGGAAATGAATGTAATAAAAACGCCTGATGAGACCTCTATTCGTGCGGACCTATTTTGAGCTATAACCTACAACGTTCTAGCCCGACACATTTTTCTGTCTTCTAAGTACGCATATGACCTTCTGACTTTCACACATTGCTTTATTAAATGGAGAGATGAAGCAGTGTTGTGTTGTGATAAAGAATAAAGCATCCCTACAGGAGGCCCCACGAGCTGGACCAGCGAAGCATCTTAACACCATGCTGCTTTTCCAGTCTTACCATTCTGACACAGGGAAAGAGCAAACATCACCAATTACGCGAAAAGAGAACTAAATTTACATGTGGCAGTTTCCACCCAAGAATGAAAAATCCATCAGCTATAATTACTGGAAATTATTAAAGATCACTGTACAATATAGGCAGTTTCTCATTTACTCACAGATCTCCCTGCAATTAATTATTCATTTTAAAGGATAATTTCAGAAGAGTGCTTTGCAGAAGAGAGTATATATGACAATCATATTAATTTTAATATTATGTGTTAGCAGTAGCCTAGTGGACAGCACCTTCAGACCCCAATAAGAGCAAAAAGTGCTGTTGAAATTCCTGTAGGACTTTCTGACACCAGCATGTACCATGTGCTCAGGTCTCACGGCACTAATGAATGGGAAAACTTTTCAACTCATACAGAGAAAATCACGCACAAATCCTGATGTTTCTAATGCACAGACATCACACAAGGAAAATATGCTTTCAAATGCAAACTCACTATCTTGCTTTTCTGGGTTCTGAGATCTTCCAATTTTTCATCTGAAATGCAAAACAACATTTGGGTGACATCAAATACCGGTATGCATTTATTTTCAGCAGGCTTTTTTATGTTTTAAATTAAGATGTACTCAATATAAACAGTCATATGAATGAATGAGAGATTTCTGCAGTTGTGAGTTAGGCGGCACTTACTGTTTCTTTCCTTTCTTTTTGAGAAGAGGTAAATCAGCAGTTTCCGCATAAACCAAATCCTACGGAAAGAGCAACAACTGTGACCCCTCCAACAGCAAAAAGACTGTTTACAATATGCAATAAAAATTTTGATCACAGGAATAACTAAAACATGTTTACGAACCTCCACCTGTTTACGATACCACCAAACGTGTTTACTGTTTAGTGGTGAATCCCAATGTAGGCCGGACTCAGTAAAAAAAGCCTGTTCTACTGGGAAATCCCCAGGCTTCAGGCATGCAAATTCAACACAGTTGCTGGGTAACCTGAGCCAATCATGTCCTGCCCTGCCCTGTGGGGCTACTGGCCACAAGGCACAGGAGTGGTCTGGATTCAAAACCGGACCATAGACCCTATCCATGTACTAGAACATTTTCTTAACATATACCAGACCACAGAGCCCAACCATGCACTAGAACAGATCCTTGACATAAGCCAGACCAGAGAGACAAGCCGGAGTCAATCCATGCATAAGAACAGTGCCTTAACAGGACAAGCCACCCAGCAGCCTGTGTACTGGCACTTCCGTAAGGATAAAGTACTACATATCTCACTCAACTGCAACTTGTATTCAAATTTTTATGGTACGTATTCAAATTTTTTCTTGTTATATGTGCAGGCGTAGTAGTGCAATGCTAGTGTCAGGTGCTTGGAACACGGGGCTTAGGAAGAAGCCCATTTGCTTCTGTTAAAGCCTACATTTCCCATAATCTTCAGCCCAGTTCAAGACAAAGAGCAGAAACAGTGCACAATGTAAATACAACCAATTAACAAAACATCCCTTTGGGAGGAGGGAAAAAAAACAAAACAAACAAACTGGGATTTGTTGCCAAACTGCAACGAAATCCCACCACAAATCCAGGCACCACAGGGAAGGATAACAGCGGGATGAAAGGGGAGCTTTTCACAGCAGCTTGGAGTTTACTCACAGCACAGGGAAAAGAACGAAGGGCAGGGCCAGTAGGAGCCTCTCTATCCACTGTTCCGGAAAGCACCAGAGATACACGCTCACGCACGTGACCAGGTACAGAAGAGAGGAGTACAGGAGCAGCCTTCCCACCCACAGCTTCAACAGCCTCTCGTTTTTCTCTCGGAATTCCTCCAGGTTCTTTATATCCTGCAAACAAACGGCACTTCCTGTAAACATACGCAGATTATCCAAATTTGCAACACACAACTTTACGAAACTTTAAAACCATGTGACTGGTGACATACTGGTCCAAAATAACAGGGCAGAACACAGCTCTCTGTGAAAAGCCACAGCCTTTTCACAAATCATATAACTTATTTGAGCTTTTATTTTGATTATTTAAAAACCATTTAAAACACTGAATGGCAAAGCCAGCCCTCTCTGTTGTTAGTCTCCCCATTAAGACACATGTGGCTAAAAGTTTCTGGTTCAGTCTTCAGGGCAAACCACTGGCTGAGGTCTCTGTGCCGGAGAAGAACCGGCCCATTGAAACAGAGAAGCAACATCCAAAAATAATCTTCTGCTCCTCACACTCCATTCCGTTTGGGAATGTAACCTGAAATATCATGTAGCGTTCACAGGAATGACAGTAAAAGCGGTTTACCTTGTCTATAGTTTCCAGAACATCCACGGTGGAAGGTTTTGCCTGTTAAAAGGAGGAAAAGGGTATTAAAACTGGGCGTTTCCATGACAGAACAGCAGCGAGTCACCTGGCTCTGCCCTGGATCACCGCCGTGATCAGAAAAAAGAAAGAAAAGCAAACGCCCAGGAATAATGTTGATTTTTAACGGCACAAACCGGAATGAACCTGCAGAAATGCAGCACAAACTATTAATGGTGATTTATTGATTTCTGAGATATATGGCATGTCAACTTCAAAGAGCTCCATTTAATCTGGTATTGACTTTACCCTGCCATGAGATTCCCCATTTCACAGTTGGGTCATTTCAAGCCGAAATGGACCATTTCGCAGGCTGAGCACCTCAGATTTTACTAGAAGAACTCTGAGGCAATAAAGTGCTGTTTACTGCCTTTTCTCCAAACTCTCCTTTGACCCCTGACTGGTCAGCATAAAATGAGAAACGGACTTTTCTGCTCAAGGTCCATGTCGGAAACGAATGCCCAGGTGAATCTGTCCACCAAAATCTATCGTCAGCACTATAAAATTGAGGCTCATTTCCACTTACCTTCCACCGTGACACGACATTCCCCATCTCTCTGCGGTGGAAACGCAGTCACACTACTTCTCTGCTCCTGTTGAAAAATATGGTCAATCAGAACGTTTACGAGACATTCTAGATGGCCTAAATGTTGTGATGCCGTGGTTTTGACGTCGACTTACAAATTTAAGCATGGAATATATACGGACATGTACTGCTGAACATAACTGGCGGATGTCAGGTCAACGCGCCATCGTGCAGTAGACTGACCACCCATCATGCTGTCCAACTGTATTTACTGTAAGGCGGATTCCCTTAGGCACACTGAGAGCATTGTCTATCACCTCCCAGACCCATCTTGACAAGCACGCGTGTAAATTATGCATAGATCTTAGCCGCCTGTCATGCAAATGCGCACCTGCAGTCTCACAGTCTCACACATCAGGCGCGAGCACAGTTCTGTGACAATGGTGCGGGACTAACGCACGCAACAGATCTGGATTTTCAGTGTCGGACGCCACATATCAAGCATATTTTAAAATCGATATTATACCCTCCGTGCGCATATTTTTACGATCCGGCCGGAAGTGGCTAGTTCACTCAAACACTCAGCAATGCTGTACTCCTTTGTCAGCGTTAAAACTTTGCTCTGGTATTATCGCGCACTATTTAAAAAAAAAAATTATTACCAACTGTCTATCTAGGGAGATGGTGAACAAGTCCCAGCAAACGTGACACGGCAAAGTTAGCTACCTATATAGCACCACTCACTACATAATGAGCTATACGACATTGTTCAGTCGCCAGCTAGACTAAGCTTGTGGAGTCAGAGCGAGCAAGCAGGCAAGCTGGCAGCAAGCAGAAGTAAAAACTGACATAAACGAATACCAACATTTAGCGAGGATACTGTAGCTAACTTCAAAACATTTCCGGAAGCTGACGGTAACATATTAGCGTTACATATTTTACATCATTTCAGGTAACTGTTAACTAGTTAGCATAGGCTAGAAAATAGAATCAATGACATAGGAAATGAATCAGCCTTCAGGGAAGCCATCAACGTTAGCAACACACGACACAAAACCAATGCGAAAGCTAGATAGAGAACCTCTTCGCCCAGCTAACAAGCTAATGTTCGCCTAATCGCTTCACGGGATATAGCGTTGAACCAGCAGCACCATACACTCAGGCCCTCACTAACTATTGAGGTTTACAATGAATTACGACATTGGAAAGCTTAAGCTGATGGGAGTGGGGCTGCTTAGATTCATATTTTCTACATGAGAGCATTAGTCCCGTCCTCACCAACTTACCTCTGGAGCGGTTTACTAGCTTGCGCGGCGGCACGAACAGCCCAATATACCCGCTAATAATGTTGGCTAACACTCCCATTTGCTAGCATTTCAGCCTCCTTACCAGCCTGTGCGAAACTCCTTCCCATCATGCCTTGCCACAGACCAGCTGCTCTGGCTTCATCACGTGAAAGGGGTTTAAAACAGAGATTTTTGACGAACTCAAATGATACCCAAGCCGTCACATTTTCTTGCACGAACTACAAACAGACTGGGCAACTTGCAAGCAAGCTAGACTGGCGGACGTCGTTTTGAATGGATTCCCATTAACATGTATATCTTTGTTAGCACAGCTTTCAGCTTTGTTTATGCTTTGCAGCTTCATTCTACCCCGCAACTGATGATGTATATGTAAATGCACTGTTAATTACAGAACGGACCACTGAATATTAACTTATCACAATCTATTTGGCACATTTCTGCAAAGTTCCATGCTGTCAAAACAGTTAAGAAAGACAAACTGCAAAATATACTCTAACTTGTTCTTGCATTGTTTTTACACAATGAATCCCTCATACCCCAAGAATAACCGGGGGACCTTACCCCTGGCAGCAGGGTGAGACGTGTTGTGTCCCACACCCCCCAGAAATACCTGGAGTCACAGCATCGCTTGCACTCTGCCTTGGCTAAGGTGAATGCGCAGAGAGGAGTAGACTGCACATGGGAAGACTGGTGCTTCAGTTTCTCCTGGGTACTAAATACAGTCCCCCTGGCGTAGAGTCTCCAGTTCCGCGGCCAGCTTCCACCGTTCAACCAACTACAGTGGGGGACTCCCTAAAAAGAGAAAGCCTGTTAGACAACAATGCAGTCAGGCCTATCAACAGCCGAGAAGGTTCTAAACAACCCATTTCTTGGTACCAAAGAAAGATGCTATTGGTCCAGGTCAATGGTTCACTACCATCAATCTGAAAGATGCCTACCTCCATGTAACAACCCATCCAGCTCCTATGCTTTGTGTTCAACGGCGTAGCTAATGTGCGCCAAAAGCCGCCTGCCGGTCTCCTCGACAAGATCATTTACTGAGTGCATGGATGCCTTACTGGACCCTCTGACATCACAAGCATTAATAGTCCTGAATGACCTCCACAGTAGGCTAACATGCTCAGTCTTGAGGGCAAACGGCAATAAACATAGCATCTCTCCTGAGGCACAAATCAGATATCAATATATCAAGGCACATATTAAATTGCAAACTGCTGTTTGGTCTAATGGAGGAAATCTCCATGGATAATTGCAAACATTTTTAATGCATGGCCACATAAAAGGTTTTACTTCTGAAACTGACTTAAGACTCTTCTTAACTGTCTCAGGCGCTGGCCTGCTTTCAAAATGTTATTTGTAAACCATTAAAATAAGAAAACCTCCAAACTGCCCATCTGGTATGTGAATTAACTCCCCATTCATCATCATTATGGGTTGATACGTTAATGTAATCATTTTGCTTGGCCTTAATGAACTTAGCTTAAATCATGTCACATAATAAGCTAAATGAAAGTAGAATTTAAATGTGACCTCTTATATGAGACACGTGGAGGGTAATGGCATTTTGGATGAAATACCTTCACTCAGCCTTTTAGATGCTGGTTAGTTTCAATGAGGGGTCATTTTTATTGTCAGCTAAACCAGGTGCGCCATATGTTCATGTCCCTATACATAATTTTCTATGGAGTAATGATGATTCCTAATGTTTGTATTTAATTTACACACAGTGAAGACTTAAATCAAGTCTTACCAGTTTATATTTAGGGTCTATTCAATACTCATTTAAGTCCAACATAGTCAAAGATTGCTCAAGAGTACTCCATAAAAATGCACTCACGTCCCATAACCCTGAGTGAGAATTTGACAATTCACTTCAAATTCCAAGCTCCTTTGGGTACTTAGTGTCTCCTTCAGGCCAGGACCTGACACACTTCCTGTAGTTCAGGGACCTTGACCTCTTGCCAGCAGCTGTCAGCCTGCATTACTGGCAATCAGCTGCATGAAACATTATTCCAAACATATGCGTCGTATTCTGCTCAGCCACCGTTATTAAGCCAATCAGTCACTCGGGAACAAGCAAATTGGCCTGTAACAGCTCATAAACGGTATGCAAGGGGAACCTGGAGCACAGCCTGACGGGGTGATCAGGTAATGTTAAATCAATATGACGGATGCCAGTAAATGCAGTTTTCATGCCATTTTATAAGATCTTCAGTTTAAAACAAGCAGTTCAATTATCCAACACAGGCAAAATCAGGATGGCCTGACAGTGTGGGTGTACTGTGGGGGATAATATATATTCTACTTTTTTTTAATATAATAACATAGCTTGTAATAACTTATTTGCTGATTGGATATGTGGATGGTTGTTATTTTGAGTGCTCCTGTGTTTTATTTTCCTATGCAGCCTATCTCTGAGGAGCCAAAAACCACCCTAAGAAGCCCACAAGAAAGCAGGATATCTAACCAGCTTTTTTTCTTGTATTTATTTATTTATTCATACATAATCCATCTATATTTTCTTTTATCGGGGAGTTACGGATGCAAACAGCCCAGAGAGAGCATTTCCAGTATCTATAAGTGAAATTGAAAAAACATATTGTTTGTATCCTTGTAGGAATACAGAGTGATATGTGGAAGCACCAAATTGACCTCTGATAGTCAGTTCGTGTTTCCCAGCAGTTCTCAACACCATTTTAATTGATCCCAACCAGGCATTCCAGAAAGACAAAATGGGGTATAAACGTGTCAATAAGATGATAATGGTTTTAATGAGGAAAGCTAAATAGGCCTAGGCCAACTCATTTATCACTTTTAATGGAATGGAAATTCAAAGCAATAGGTTTGTGTTTTCCAAGAATTTAACATTTTTCAGTCCAGCCAAATAATGACATGTTGGCCATGTAAAAAAATACGTCCTTAGAGTGAGCAATATTCATTCTGAGAAATGAGCTATTTTTGCTCCATTATTCATGCTCCATTCTTTTTCTAACCTGTGTAATAAATACACATTTAATTTGTCCCAAAAAAGCTAAATAAATGTAATTTTCTGGGTATCAAAGACTTTTGGACGCACGCTAATATTTTTTGTAACAATGTAACCTTTGTCACCTATTAACGATGCTATGCCGGTATGATGCTTTAAAATGCTCTTATATGATACATCTTCGACTCTTAAATTTGTAATTTCTTGTGTATGAAAAAAATAAACGATGCAAAAGCCTATAAATAATCAGACATGCTCCCGGCATTCGGATGTACATTCTAGCGCATATTATCCAGCATCAGTGGGATAAAGCGGCTCTGTTGGAACTATCTGGTTTGATTAAAACTGTTTACCTTCACTGGTACAAAACAGAGGTCACACCAGTTAATTGCAAAGAAAAATAATACTCTTATAGTTTACGTAATTAACTCTGATAGTTACTGTAAAATAATACTGTCTGGAATAGGCATGTGGGCATTTTAAATATTGGAGTGAGAAATACATTAGCACGGAAACATAATTGGATAAATAATACAACAACGATAGAAATAATATTTTGTAAACATTTTCAGTTCCACCTTAGCGTCTTGTGTTTAGTGATTGCCCCCTCGGATCTGGTGAGAGAACAGCAGTTTTACTACACAGATGGAATTATTGTGTAAAAAATTCCTTTTCGGGGCCTTGCCCCGTCCACACAAGTGAAGTCTGCGTTAGCCCTCCTTGAGCCGAAGACAACAGTAGTCTAACAGCTAAGCCAGAAGCATCGAACAGTACCGGAAGAAGCATTGACTACAGGCATAAATTAAACTTCAGTCAATAGTAGGCCTATCCTATTTGAGCAGCATTTGGACTATGTAGTGAATTAAACAGAATACGCACTGCCTTTATCTTAAACATTTATAAAATGTATTCTTTTAGAAAATGTTGTCATTACTGGTACTGGCATTACTGGTAATAATACTAATTCTGCTGCATTAAAATCCTCTAAAGATCATATTACCGTTATGCTAAACTTATACAGGTTACGGTCAGTGTTGAGTAAACTACTGAAAGCGTAACTACCAATTATTTCGCACTGAAAGTAGTTGAACTACAGCAAAGCTACGCTAAAGTGAAATATAGCTTGTGAAACTACAAATACTGAAAACAATTCCACCCAAACTACTTACAATAAATTAATATTATCATTATCATCCCCAGACATGAGGCGCATGCGTGAGCAATGCGTTCTCCTTGCACATGGGGACAACCACAACTCTCAGTGGGTAAAACCAGCAATGTGGGTCATTTGGCAGTTGACCGCTGGCAACTATAGTGGAGCGGAATAGTACTCACCAATCAGGATTAGAGGGAAAAGGGAGAGAGGTGGCAGGGGAAAATTAAGGCAAAAACTATTTGGTAGTTCCTGTAGTTAACTACACCGCAAAATGACCAACATGTAATTTACTACAACCACTGTACAAATTTGAATGTAGTTGAACTACCAGCAAACTGCTGTAAAATGTACCCAAATAGCCTACTTGTTTATTTACATATAGGTAAACTAATCCCCAGCACTGATAATATTATATATCTGATTACAAATAGGCAACATAGCCCTAAATTAAAGCGCAATGGTTTAAGGTAAGCTATAACAAAGGTAGGCTAACGCAAGATATGGGGAACTAATGTTTAATTGGAATGCAATCGAATGAAGCTATTACAAGAGGAATGATCGTAATTAAAAGTGTAAGCCATTTTTGGCAACAATACTTTACACATAAAAATCTCCTGTGCCAATTCATCTATTACAGTTCAGTCCAACAGTGGTCACAATAAATAGATCTTGATTTAAAACCGAACATTCTATGATGAAAAAATCTTAAATATCATTTAGTCTGTTTACAGTACACTGCAGATGCCATTCGTATTTGTATATAACTGGAAGAATATATTGCACCATACAGGAACTTCAGACTTTAGATTAAAAATGTGACTCACCTTTGTTGCGTTCCTTGCGCTGGGAGTTGCTTGCTGATTATCCCATCACCACGTCGCTCTTCATGTGTGAGTCATGTAACTCCTGGATATAGGTCGATTGTCTTTCTGTTTTCAGCGTGATGTGATGACGAGAGATGGACACGATTTACGCGCGGCGTCCACTTTGCTTTTGTACTGAAATCAACGAGATGATAACGCACATCAACTTAAATTTATCTCAGGCTGGGGCAACCGCCGTGCTGAGAATTTTCCAGCATTTCTAACTGAACCTGACACATTTGTGAGTCTTTAAACCTCAGCGAGGCTGTGAAGCGCACACCGTCGCCAGAACCACCCTGTTCGCTCCCTCTCCATCTTTGAGTTTTATGGGAGAATCCAACGTTCCAGTCCTCCGATGAGTTGTGGCGCACGCTAATGCGCTTTCAGGTCTGCAGCGAGAAAGAGAGAGAGAGAGAGAGAGAGAGAGAGAGAGAGAGAGAGAGAGAGAGAGAGAGAGAGAGAGAGAGAGAGGTGTCCACAGTGAGTAATCCACACCATCAACGCAGGTGTCTTCCGAGGTTGTGTCCCTGGCTAACTACCACAACATCCGGCGCCACCACCGCTACGACCAGGTACATAGGCCTACATATTAACAAGGAGCCACTAAAAGTAGTAAAAGACTGCACTCACCACGACCTTCACCAGCATTCACAGAGGAAAGAGGAAATCGACTAGCCTACTTTTCATCTAAGCCCAATGTCTTCATTGACTAGTAGGGCTAAAGCCATTGCAATAATGTGGCATTTCATTAGAAACTGGAATGTACTCAAAGGGTTTTCTGGTCAGCGTCAGCAAAGAGAAAATCAAGTTTTAATAAGATCAAGTTTGTGAAATATTCGTATCAGATCCAAGCGTGTGAAGCCACTAATCCTCCATAAAAAGGTAGCCTAACCACGAGGAATGCATTTGCATCAATAATCCTGTAATATTTTATATCGATTTTGTGTATTTTTAAAACTTTCTCGCAATGGCGGTGGATCTAAAAAAAAAAAAAAAAAAAAACTTACTGGGAAATTGGCATATATAATTGCCTATATTTTTTGTACTGACATATCTGATAAACACTAAAATGTTCAGTGTTTAATTAACTCTTACAGAGTACACGTAGTCCCTATTGTGGACTCACATGTAGCCGACTCCGTTAAAGTTGAATTTATACGGGACATTTTACTGTGTGGACTATATTAAATGTATTTTGCGATAATTTAAGTTTCGTTTTATGTGCATCGCCAGTTACACTGAATATATAATTTTAAGGTGCTGTTTACATTTTCATATAAAATTTATTTACACGGCTTATTTTCTGTACTCATCTCAAATATGGTTATATCGATCTTATAAGGTTCTACAGCAGTAAGGGCTGAAAAGAAGCGTCGACCTACAACATACTTAATATTCCCAAAATTTTCAGCAAAGCCTTAACTTCGACGAGTTTACAATGAGAAGCCCTTTTAACAATAAACCTTAGGCAAATAATCGCATGGCCCCTTACTGCATAAAAAAGGTAAAGCAGGGCAGCTGCATGCATTTTTTACTACACCCTTATCTCACCATTTCTATTATACCCATATCTTACCCTCTACCACTACATCCTTATCTTACCCATACTATACACCCTTATTTTACCTATGCCACTACACCCTTATCTGACCCTGACTACTACACCCTTATCTGACCTATACTATTACACCCTTATCTTATCCTTTACTACTACACCCTTATCTCACCCTTTCTATTATACCCATATCTTACCCTTTACTACTACATCCTTATCTTACCCATACTATTACACCCTTATCTTACCTATGCCACTACACCCTTATCTGACCCTGACTATTACACCCTTATCTTACCCTTTACTACTACACCCTTATCTTACCCTTTACTACTACACCCTTATCTGATCTATACTACTACACCCTTATCTTACCCTTTACTACTACACCCTTATCTTACCCTCCCTACTACACCCTTATCGTACCCTTCACTACTACACCCTTACCTGACCCTTTACTACTACACCTTTATCTAATCTGTACCACTACACCCTTACCTTACCTGTACCACTACACCCTTGTCTTACCTGGACTTCTACACACTTATCTTACCCTCACTACTGCATCTATAATTTACCCTTGCTACTACACCTCTATATTGACCTAATAGAGCCATCTAGTGATCAGTGTGTTCCATTGCAGAATTGGCTTCCTTTGCAAGCATTGTTTCTGCAGACTTTCTGCACAGGACTCTAATTGGCTAAGCTTCCCTGTGGCAAGAGCATGTACAGCTTCAAATCCCTTTCCCTTGAATTAAAAAGGGAAGCCTGTTGAATGGAAATGCGATTCAGAGTCAAGTGTTCTTCAGAAGGCTCATGTTAAGAATGGCCTTTTTCTCCATTTACTTCATACTGGCACACATACAGGCCAAGGCGCTCTCTGCATTCAAATATGAGGAACACACCATCATATCTCCACTTTCTAATCTACTGAACGAATAACAAGAAATGCCATCCAGGCTCTGCATTCCATTGCCCTGAAAACTGTGTTGGGTCCACTGAACTTCTTTCAAAAGCACAAATAATTCACAACCCAAATACTTTAAATATTTTAAATATTGAAAAGCCCTGGAAAATACAATAGGTGAGAATTTAGTGAATAATGCAATTAGTCAATAATATTATGATTAAACTTCTCTTAAAATGGAAAATGCATATTGCTATCTAAAATTTAACCCTTTGTTGTCTCAGAGGGGGAAGACACAGAGGTCAAACCGGCAGTGAGCAGGTGCAGCCAGAAAATACATAAAGAATTTATCAATGAACAGGTGCAGAGGTTTTGATTTTATTTAGATTTTATTTAATCCATCTCTATAAAATCCATTGACGTTTCGGCCATATTGTCAGGCCTGTATCAGAATCCTTTGTTGTCTTAAAATGTTTTACTGTAAATCCACAAAATGAAGATGAGCTAAATCCATTTCTGGAGTTGTGTCATTTAGTTGTAATAGCCTCCAACAAACTGGGAACTAGGTATTACCGTATATGACTCTCTGCTTCTATTTCTGTGACAGCACATTTGACTGAATCAAATTCCTGTTGCTCCAAGCAGTATTTGCCGCAAGTGATTTTTATCACTTGCAATCTCGGCGGTTATTGTGTCCTGCTTTTTAACTGCACGACACTGCTATGTAGCACGCAGTTCAAATGCAGTGCACATGCGGTGTCTGTCAGCCCATAATAGACTATGCCTGCATGCCGTGCTTCTTTGGTCCAAGTGCATGTGACACTTTGAAAGTTATACGCAGAACCTTAAAGTTAGTCTTATACTTAAAGTAGCCAGTACAGCAGTGTAAACATTGTGGTAAATATGTTCATCCTTCTTTGTTCTAGTCAAAATACAAAATACAGAATATCCAATCTATGCAGTTGGGTCTATGTTTAAGATCACCATTATTGATGATAGACATTAACAAGTGTGCACTATGTTTGTGCCTTGTTATATGTTAAGTTTGGTTTTAATATATGCAGGCTAAACAAGCTTGTACTTAATCATTTTTGTCAGATTATCAAAATGCATTTTATATATTGACTTAAAATCAAGCCAAAATTTTAAACCAGGTATTTAAACCATTTTTTAAAACTTATTGCTTACAGCAGTTGCACTAAAACTACTTTAAGCAGGAACAGCTTATTTACATCTACATTTCCGTCTTATCCAAAGCCAGTTAAACAAGCGATTTGAACTTCAGAATGCCAACCTATAGCTTTAAATCCACATAGCATTCACAAGCTTTGAAAGCGGTTTTTAAAGATGCTGAATCTGATGAAATACCATCGGCTGTGGAAAAAACAGCAGTACCAGCATGTACATGGATGCTACTGTTATTGCATACACTCGGGAGGTCATTCACAAATCTAGAGAAAAAGCAAAGGACCCAAGATGGTGCCTTGTGGTACTGTCCTTTCAATGGCTAGATGTTTGGACTGATGTCCTCTTAAACACATAGAATATGCCACAGTGCATTAAAACCTGTGAGGCCCTATTATGCTCCACATACCATCAGTGAGCTGAATAACATGGTTGCTGAGATAGAGACTGAAAGCTTCTCATTCACAGCCGTATCTCACTGACTGAATAACTCTGGACTGAAGGGCAGAGCCTGAAGGGCCGGAGGCTCATTACTACACTTGCAGCTGATTGGACAAATCAGAAGTACTGCTGAATGAAGAGTCACATGGGAGCCAAATCAACCAATCTTCACAGAGAATGGAGCCAAACCATCACTGGAAGGAGACAGAATGCCCACCACTACTTCCTTCCCAAACCCTAAGCTGTACTGAATAACTGCTCACAAATTTTTTTTTTCAATGTGCAAAAGCCAAATTACTCACCGATGCAAAACATACTGCTTCCATACATCTGTTAAAAGGCACTTCCTAAAATCAGTAAAAAAAACCAAAATACTAATATAAAAATGGCAACTAAACTCAAAGATACATATTCACCTATTTGTTTCAAGCGCACTAAACAAGCCCTGTTCCAAAGCGGTAGGACATACATTTCCACACATTCATTAGTGTAACTGTCTTTTTTTCCTTTTACAATCTCATCTTTAACGTTCTCCAGATGCTGTGTCACATCGAGCAGACAAATCTCCCAAGTCTAAGGTTTTGTATATAGACTGCACTTGGAAATAGCAGCCCATAAAGCCTTTATAAATCCTTCCAATCACGGTCATTGATATTTCATACTCCATACGTAGGCGTCCCAAAGCATCTGCTACAGTGAAACATTACCTACTGAGACTTCCAACGTGCTTCACATTTTTATTATGATCGGTATTCTATCAACACTAATAGACATAAAGCCGCATTGACCTAATGAATCTGCTTTCATTTCCAATAGCTTTATTATGCTTTATTAAGGCCAAAAATAGCACTGATCCTAAAGAATATAAAGTACGTTGATAGTATGAAAACACTTGCACTTGCTTTCTTGTCTAATTCTGACTTCCTGTTAGCTGCTGTCACTTGCTTTCTGGGTTAGCCTCTGCTGAGCCGTTGATGTTCTGGCGATGAATCCATATTAGTTTGAGAGCTGGTTGAATTGGTTGGTTTACATGGTCTCATATCAGTCCTAAGCTTGACGCTCATTTATTGAAATATTCCACAGTAATCTCTTAATACGCTTTCATGCATCCTACCATCTTCGTATGCTACAGGTATTCATTCTGTAAATATAAAGAATTAACACTCATTAAAAAGCTGCGCACAAAATCAGGTTGCATAACCCTGGATACTTCCATTTTTGTTCTGTATAAAACATTCTGATTTAGCTGGTTTACATGGTCTATATATTTGAAATTGTTGGTTGTTTCGCCTTATGCATATAAATATTTCAGTGAACATCAAATTTAAGCCCAGAGTAAAATTCGTTGAACCTGAGGCTACCAGGGCACTACTAGTATATCTTCAGTTTTTGTGAAAGGACTTTTTGCTTCTGTATTATTTTAGGGTCTTGAAACTGCTATGTCTGCCCCGTAAATAGCTAATCAAGTTAGATACTTGTTTATTATTAAGGTCTGAAAATTTTGCAAGTTTTCCTAATCATTGCAAATAATACCGATTATTTGCAAATGTATTTCATTGACGGATTTGCGTGGCGGTACATTGCAATGTTCTCCCGTATTTCTTCATGTATTCATTTTATTATTTTTGCAAGTTTTCACAGTTGTTGATGGCCTACATTACTTATATTTTTCTTTTTTAATTTTTTTGCTGTAAATGAAACTTGAGAAAAAAATCCACGTAGAAATAAATACTGTAAATACCACTTTCTCAGTTTACCAGGAGTTAAGAACATGCTTTAGTTGATTCGAATATTGGACTGTATTTGGCATATACTTTTTGATGCAGGTTCCACATACTGTATTTTGTATTCATTAACACCATCACCATGAAGAATGAAAACAAAACCATTTTCCCCCTATTCTTTTCGTGTTGATATAGGAATAGAAAATTAATTTTGTATTTAATTACAATTATAGTCAATGCGATCGGTCTTAAAATGATTTCGACAGTGAACACAGTCCTCGAACAAAACATTGTACCACAGAAGGATATCGGATGGTTAAACAGTATTCGCCCTTCTATTCTATTAAAACGTTTTTGATGTGATATTTTATTTTTCAAGCTGGTTTCCGAAGCGGTGATAGCTTCAACGTCTTTCCCAATACCTTAGGCTGTCCTGTCGTGTGATTTTGGACAGAGGGTAAAAGCTTCTTCGATTGCAACAACAATCAAATCAAACGTACAGGTACATTTTCATAATTAACATTTGGAAGCAATTCATCATTAGAGCATGCCAGTCAAGTGTGTACACACACACACACACGCGCGCGCGCGCGCACACACACACAAACTTTCCATTTCATGTAAACGGGACAATGTAGTCTGTTCTTGTGCACTTTATTTTCGTCCGTCTTTTGAGTTTTATTTTCTGATCAAAATCCTCCAGAATGAAACCAAAACAACACCGGGAACCTTTGTTTTGGAACGGCACCGTCACCCAAGGCCGATACTTTTGTTAAAATCATGTCAAATATTTTTTGTTATATTTGAACTGGATTTGCTTATTTTGAATCTTTTATGTTCTGAATTCAGCATTTGTTCTGACCAAATACACTGAAAAAATGTTTCAATGGATAAACATAAACGTTTAGTTTGTTACATCTAAATATAGATGTTTCTCAATTGAAAATGTAGATTCAGTCAAATTGACAAATGTGGTGTAACAAACTAAAGTATAAATGTTAGTTTCATCCTTTGAAAAATGTTTTCATTGTACCCTATATTTTATTATACTTGCAATTCCATACATTCGCTTGGGCCAGCGTATCTAAGGTTCTCCTGATACACCACATACTTCAAAGCATGCTTTTCCAAGCTCAGACTTCATCAGAAAAGAATCACTAAATTAAGTGCAGGCTCATTTGGATCAAACAGTCTTGCTTTCAGAGCTGTGCTGTACGTGGCAGATATTATGTGAATGATCTGTGTGCGGCTCAAGGCTTTGACAGCCATAAGGTCCAGAGTTAAAGCTGAGCATCAAGTTTATCGCATAATCACACTAACAGTGTCTTACGCGCACAGTCATCTAAAACACCAGCGGGTTGGTGCCGTTATGTGAGTGAGTCATTTATATGTTGTAATACTGTAATACGGACCTTTGTGAAGAGGGCCGTGTATGTTTGTGAACAGACAAGCGGTTTTCAGTAAGGAGCGGTACGGATATCGACAGCAAAATGGAAGAGAGGAACTGGGTGTGGAAATCCCTCCAGTTCAAGTGCGGATATTTTTATCCGTCTGTGTGTGAAATTCTCGCAGCCTAGAATCAACGGCATATCCGCTTCTCGACTCAACAGTTGCAAATCCGTTTGTCGATTTAGGTAGTAATGTGGGAAGTGCTTTGTATCCTGTTGTACGATTTCAAAATGCGCGCAGGGCTGGCACCCAGAATAACACAATAACATGTAGGCTAAGGCACATGGACGGCTAAATTCACTGACCTATTCCAGGTTTTTTCACCGCCAACAGACGATTTATGTCAGTTTGGGAAAACTGATTTGATATTTACTAAGGAAAAACGGGTTCTTATTCCTAGATATCTGTTACGGATAGGATACCAGAAACTCTGTTGGCCACTGGTGTTTATTAGCGGTAGAAAATGAATACCAAATGAATACCAGCAGAAACCGAACCCAGAACTCACCTATCTGGACAAGATCGCTCACATATAGTATTTCAACGGATTTCAAACTGAGTGGGTTGAACAATAATAAAAATAATAACGACAACGATAATAATAATAATGCAAACAGAATCAACAGTCATAATCATAACAATAATTAAATAAAGACAAGTAGGGTTTAGTTATTTTACATAATGATAATAATAATAATAATAATAATAATAATAATAATAATAATAATAATAATAATAATAATAAGATGACTGGTTGTTGTTTTGTTGTTGTTAGTAGCAGTCTTAGCAATATTAGTAGAGTGTTCTTGCTGGCGTTTCAGACTTTAGGGGTTAGCCAATGTTCTGTTTTTCCGCGTTTGCGCTTTATAGATACACATAATTTCAAACGAAAATAATCGTTTTATTACCTTATGACTATGTTGAACATGTGCCTTGGCACGAAACCTACAAATAAGTACACGTAGTCACAGGAATCACAGAGTAGTCACAGGAAAGTATTTTTCAGAAACATGCATCATTTAAAATTATTAACCAGAAATGTTATTTTATTAAACTAGATAAGCGCAAAACCCGTTGAATGGAACAGGATTTGGCTAGGCCACAAGCATTCGTTGCAAAAAAAGCTATGAACACTCTAAAATGTGATACCGATATTAACAACAACAATAAAAAACGAATTAAAATATATAGGCTAGTCAGAAATTTTCCATTACAATCACATTAATATTTATTAGGCCCAACTGAAGCAAAATAAATATTGAGAAAGTTAAGGACAAATATAACAAGAAAATTGAAACTACAGCCTGTAAGCTGTATTATTTCAATGCATTAGGCTACACGGATGGCATACACGAAACCTGTACGACTGTTGGATACCATGGACACCCCAAATTAAAACGGTTTTAGATTATTATTTTCTTTGGGAACGAAACTACTGAATTAGCTTCCCGTGTCAACGATTCCAATGGGCAAGAGAGAGAAAAGAGAGGACGTTACTACGAACTGGGGTTTAAGAAACCCGAAGAATTAACCATTCCTATCAAGATACCAACCTTTTCACGTATAGTATATTTCTCATATTTTTTTCTGTCCTTGGTTACAATACATATTATTTCTATGTAAAATATTTGTTTTCATTCAGTCAGTACAACATTTAATTATTTTCAAGCCAGGCTATTTAAATATTTATAATTCAATGTGTAAATCTGATTTTCTTTTACTTTTGATTTTAATGTATTTTTTTAAGTCTTAGGTTTAAATTTAGGTTGCATGTACGCGTGTGAATATCATACCTAATATCTGTATCAGTTATGAACAGATAAGTACTTTATGAGGTAAAGTAGCGTTGCTCAGTTTAAGAGTACAATTGAGTTGCGCTTTTGAAAACTACTGTGCAGTTCCTTCACATTTGAGACAATAACAACAATAAATATCCGAACATCTACTGGCCTGCTCAATGCAACTTTGTTATACTTGTTGATATTCATGTCTTGACCAGCTCATAGCCTACAGGATCTGTAAAAGCAGCTTCCTGGTTAAATATTGGTTAAATATTGTTCGGATGTGTGGTACTGGGCACGTGAAGTTGAAAAAACGCTTCAAATGTAACCTTGATAACTCGTTTAAATAACAGGCATGGCTATATAAATATCACTATTGTAATTAGGACACAATCGTAATTATTATTACGGCATACGCATGCAATGGAAATGGTTTCTTTTTTGGAAATCGATCCTTTTTGCTTCCAGTCTCTTAAACATGGCCAGACATACCGAATAAAATGGCAGTCTATTTATAGTGATGCTTAAATTGATATAAACGTCCGTTAAAATTAAAATACGTTGTACATAATATATCACTTTTAAATAAACAAGTATGGCACACATTACTCCAAATGCATATTTGACATATTAAGCAACAGTAATACAAGAGATTTTGTTAATAGTCAAATCCAATCACATTGGATAGCCAGTTCATATTGTTTAAAGGTAACTATTCCAATAGTCTTGGTGTAAACTCTTCAGAACAAGTACCAGCACGATGCAGATTTTTTTCAATATCAGTCCTAACATTTAAATTAGAAGTCGTATTGCAGAAGTATAACTTTTAACATTTTCATCACTATCACTTTAACACTATTTCAACAGACCGTGACCTTCACTTAATAAACAGACTGAAATCTGGACCAATTTTGCCATCTGGCGGATGAAGTATGTTATTGCATCGCAGAGGAGACTCCGTTGATTTTAATCATAAAATGGGCGAACTGATACATCGTTCGAGCAGTAGTGAGAAATACTCTGCTTTCTTTGGGTAGCTTAAAGTATTGCGATTTTTAAAAAATGACCAATAGATGACTACAAATAACCTAACTGTAAAAGAAGACCAGGCCTAAATAAGGTCAAAGCTAAGTAGATTTCTATTCACCTGACGCTGTACTCGGCTCTCTTTGCACCTCCGCACATTCAGAAACACATGCTACTGACAGAGTAAATAAAATAATGCAAACGAAAAGAGTGCGTTTGTCTGCGCCGCATGCGCCTTGTGTCTGTAGCGCTCATTTGAATTTTGAGACAACACTATGCTTTTTCCCGCTTAACGCAAACTGCGTTTCAGGATAGAGCTGTGTGTAAGCTGCCATTCGAATTGTTTAGTTCTAGGATTTAGCTGTCTGAACTCTGAACTCTGTTGCAGCATATAGATTCTTAATGGCTGATTTTTTTCTGGCAAAGAAACTGCTTTAAAGAATTCAAGTCAGAGCAGTATTTAACAACAAAATAACATGTGTTTTCCCCGGGAGAATAATGTATTTCAGTCTCTTCGATTATATTCGACTGCCTCTTGAAGCTTGTCAGTGAAACGGTCTTTATCAAGTGGGAACCACGATTAGCGCTGAAGGGAAATATACATCGGACGCGTGCACTTGGGGACATACAGTCGCAGATGAGTCTTATATGTTGCACGGATAGTTTACGTCATTAATAATCGTTTATATGTTGGGCTATATGATATATTTAGGAAGTTATTTTCTCTTTAAATTTATTCTATTGCTACAAATTATGAATGACGAACGCAGATGGGCTGTATGGCCTGTTGTCCTTAACTTGTCAAATCTTCTTATGGCGTCATGTACAGCGGCAATAATAAATGAATGATTGTTGTCGATGTTGTTGCTAGTAATTATGCAAAACATAAGATATTTAAAAACATGGATTTAACCTATTAACATTTGAACATGGCATTTATAACATTTAGCCTATTTAGTTTATAGTGTCTGTTTTCAGAATTGTATTTACAACCAAATACATGTTTTTGGTCGTGCATTTTATTTAGATCAAAATTTCATGTATTTTATGGATGTTTAAATATATTCATACAGTGGTCTACTTACAGACTTTTATGCAAATATTATAGTAGGGATTTTATGTCTAAGCTCGATAACTGAACGACTGAATCAGTACGTAAAGCAGATACAACAGAAAAGAAATAACAATATAATACCATTATGGAATTACATTTTTGCAATAAAATGATTTAAATACATAATATTCAATTTTTAAAGTTTATTCTGACAATACATCCCAGTATTGTTCGAGAGGAATAATTTTATACCTGAAATTCCGTATTATTTACATATTCGGCATTGTTATGCTTCAGTGATGAAAAATAACCCTTTTTATAACTCTTGCATGTTGACGCACAGCGCGTGCGGCACTGGGGCTCAGGTCAGGCGAGTGCTAGGCTATTTATTCATTGCATGCATAGCAAATTGTAACTGTAGAACTGTAGTAAGGGCATTTAATCCTTACTGAAGTCACTGGCGTTTTCCTATTACTTTTGCTACAAGAGCAAAGCAATAAAAAGGTGTAGTGGTTTGCTCACTACCAGTGGCTTGAAAAACACTTACTTGTAGGAAGCACACAACTGGATTTAAAGTCAATAAATTAATACACGCGTGGTATTTTTAACAGCATCTGAGGAAATGCTTACTGCGGTGTTGGCCCACAATGATTCTTATCAAAACAACTTAATTCCAAATAGAAAACATGAACACCTAACTGACACATATGATTCATACTATATATATATATATATATATATATATATATAGTTGCATATCTCAGTAAAACTGGATGGGGAGGAGCTGTACAACATGGTTTGCATATCACGTGACACAGTTTTACCAAATCAACTATTACCTTCCGTCTACTCTTTAGGTCAGGCTAAAAAGGTCTGCAAGAATCGTTTGTGTTTTCTCCCTGGAAATGTGTGAGCACAATATCCTTAACTCTGGCTATGTCGGTTCTCTTTTGAATTTTCCCTCACCGGACTCGTTTTACTTCTCCAACATACGAAGCAATGGAGGCCAGGTCGCGGGGCTTCCCCCGATTTCGTACAGCAGAAGAGACGTATGCTCGTTCCCGTGGACTTCATCAAGTTCGTGCACATCTCCACCGCAGAGCCGAGCCTTCAGCGGTTACTCTCAGCCGTTCATTACGAATTCAACGCATCAATGTACAAGCCCAAACAATCACAAGGGCCAACGGGAAGATTCTAGTAAATACTATTTTCAGGATACAAACCTCAAGCCTGAGGAGTCTGAAATGCAAACATCCTCTTTTGCAGGTGATTGTGGAATAACATATTCTGTTGCTTCCCTCAAACATGGAATTTCAAACTTGGAGAGACTTTCGCAAAACGCTGGCCACGCTGAACTCAATTCCAGCACTCAGGCAATAACCGAAGGCATCAAACAATCGGTCAACTCCAATGTTACAGTGGCATCTTCAAGTAAGTGAGCCAGGGCATCGCTTTCCGATGGTACACAACTGTTCATCGATATTCATAATGCTTATAGTCGCACTACATCCAGTAGGCCTTTGCAGGCCTATTTGAACACAGATAGTGCTGTATGGAGTAGTCTTTTGATTTTTAAAAATTACGCATAACCTACACAGACATTTAGTATAACTCACATTTAGGTATGTATCATATTTGACCTTAGTGCAAAGAGTCAACCGAGATTAAGCACATACTATATATATATATAATTAGTCAAATGAGTTGACCGATATAAAGTGTGGTTTTGATACTGGTGCATAAAAAAACCATTTGTTGATTGGATTTGATTTCTCTTTTGCAGGTGTACACTGGGGCCCGTTACAAGTGAGATCCAGAAAGAAACGTAAACCGTATACGAAGCCACAGCTCTCTGAGCTAGAGAACGAATTTCTGATGAATGAATTCATAAACAGACAGAAACGAAAGGAGCTCTCTGACAGACTGAACCTCAGCGATCAGCAAGTAAAAATCTGGTTTCAGAATCGAAGGATGAAAAAGAAAAGACTGATGATGCGCGAACGCGCATTTTCAATGTATTGAGAAGTCCCGGCGACAATGACCTGCGCACGAGCCTAGGCGAGTATCCTTTCCGGATGAAGGGGACCTTTTCGGAAGTCAGCAAGATGAAGTCCACCGTCGAGCTATCGGCTCAAGATAGCTATGAACTCTCACTAAGAAGTGTTCAAATGTGTCTATTTCTGAATTAATATGAAAGCATACGTCCCAGAGGTTCTGCTTTGCAGCTGCATAGTAAATTGATTGGAATGTTTGAGTATATGAACGCGTATTATCTTCTATTAAATCGTTAGAATTTAGAGGAAATGTGGAAAAACGTTTTAGCCTTACTCAAGTAATGGAAGCAAGTGATGAATAACGCGTATTGTGTCAAGCATGCAATTAGAATATGAATACAGTGTTTAAAATGTCTTTATCTCCCCTTATGAAATTCTGTCATTTACTGTAGACGACAAATTATATTTTAAATTTGACAATTTGGCATGTTACAAAGTATTTCCAGAGGATCTGTTTGCGCCTGTTTTAGTGTCGCATGATCAATATGTCGTCCATGATTATTTGTGTGATATAGAAATGCAGTAACTTAAAATCCAACAAGACCACCTCGAATAATGTCCAAATGATTGCAGGAAAAAATGATGCACAATACCGCTGTCCCATGTATGGGTGTATGTATGTGTGTATGGATGTATGTATGTATGTATGTATATATTTGTTTTAATGTATAACCAATTCAATTGTTTTAATAAATATAAAGACTGCAATTGGGCCCTTATTCTGCGGAGTGAAACAGAACAAGTTAATCGTGTTAATTATTGTACCTGTATTATTTGAATGTTTATCTAATAATTTAGTATATCCAATTCATAAAGCGATTGTTGTTCATACATACATAGTAAAAAATGTTCAGTATTTGTACAAGTCACAGGACAACGTTGTTTGTTGTTTGGGAGACAGATATCCTTGAGTGAGAGTTGTGTATTCTGTGGGTCTTTAAAAGTTTAATTGCGGGCAGAGTCCAAGCTCAAGTTCGCTGAGAAGTAAACCAAGAGAAGTATAGACTGAGTAACTAAGTTACTACAACTCTCCAAACGTGGTTCATTTACAACGAAGCTTAGATGTGTATAATAATATATTTTGGAGCACACAATGGCCTCACAAAATCATTTTTGGCAATGCTGCATCACAAGTTGTTGATTATATCTGTCAGGGCGGCGTAACAGGGTATTTCTGTTGCTATGTTTATGATTTGGTCATTTGTCGGTGCAATGTTTATAATAGATCAAGGGTAATAGATAAATGTTGTCAGTATAAGAATGCTTACTTACATTGGTCTTTGGTGTGTATATTATTGCGTAAATTGAATAGTTTAACAGCATATAATCTGTTCTGAGATGCATTATCGAAAAGAAAGGTAACAGGTAGAGATGTATCAAATGCTATCGGTTTAAATGGTGCAATGTAAGAAACTACCACAACTGCAATTAAATAAAAGTGGACTACTCAAATAAATGAAGAAATTGCATTACATTACAAATATTTCATTTGAATACGAATGGATTCACAATTTTCTGTTTACGGATACTTGGGAAATACAATTCAATTCAAATTTCGTCTATACCATATCATTCTTTAGAAGAATTTTGATTTCAAAAATGAAAATATGATCCACATATGTGCCTAAATGAAGAAATTGTAAAACTTCCCACTGAAGTCAATATTATTGTTTCTGCTTTGAACACACGCGACATACGAACAGCAGCGAGGGCATGATTTTGTTGATATTCTGATTTGTCCCCTTTGGCTTTTGAATCGCCAACTTAGGATGCCTGCCTTATAACAATTTTATTGAAATGCAAACGAAAATCAAAATATTGGTAAGGTAACGACAGCTGATAAGAGTTTTTTTTTTCATTCAGCAATTCAGCAGAGCCAGCTGCTAGCATAAACACTGTATGTTGTCGTTTAGGGTCTCAGCCGTTCCTGGGCCTCATAATTCAAGTCTTGATATACTTGAGCATTTTTGGGGCCACAACAGCATTCTTATTTTAGGCCACCAAAACCCAAAGGTTCTGTGTTTGAGACTAAAGTCCTCCGAATGTTCGAAGGTGTACCACTCAACAGATTTCCGGCGTCATATTAAAGTAGCCTGACCACTCACAAATATAGGCAGCTACTCCCCGATGCCACCACACATTTATAAAAAGAACAAAATTGTCACTTGTAAGCAGTCATTTTGATTTAAGAAAATAGAATCAAAACCTGCATCTATACAGGTTTTGAAAACATGTCTCCGCAAATGGCTGGGCACATCATGTCATTCTCAGTTCTTACCAGCTAGACCATGAGACGGTGAATTTCTTGACCTTCAAGACTGCTTTCGTCCTTGGGAAAGTAATTTCACTTTTGTTGTTGTTGTTGTTGAGCAATTTATCCAAAATAATTTTAGGAAACATGAAAATGAACAAATGTTGAATGACGTCGTTTTTCCATTCTGTGGGGCTGTTCACGAGAGCCCTGCCAGACGGCGTCTGTTCAAGGTCTCTAGATGCAGGACGCCATAACAAAGTTAAGGTCAAGTTAACGTCCCATCTCGCAATGCAGTAATTTAAATACACACCCCTCCATTTAACCAAAAATGTAGCCATACAACCTTTAAGTCACATTTAAACAGCTTTTTTTTCATTTAAACATGAACGAGTAATGTATAGAATGTATATAAAAAGTAAGGACTTGCCTTTATGTTTGGTATGTGTGTATGTGTGTGATTTTGTAATTATATTTAAATTATTATTCTTAAAGTTACTGTTACTTTAGTACGTAGTTTCAGCACGTCACATTGTTATGTTAAGAGATATTAATGATATTTTTAACAATATGTTTCCAGTTTACATGTATAACGAAATAGTTGATCTTAATAGGCGACCAAAAAAGTGATTAACAAACTTAATCGACTCTGTTGGTATCTTTCGTTGATAGTCAAGAAATTAAAGCCACAAATCCGTTGTTTTTTTATTGAACATGCAACACATTTTCACTGTAACTTATATTCCAATTCTTGGGTTGATCTTGACATTGTCGGCAGCCGATCTCCACCCTAGTGTCTGTACACTTTAACACAAACATGTCCCTTTGTCTGTATGTGATAAAATGATTTGAATGGTGACGGTTACTGGCTAATGTGGGGTCTCGTCGTCAAACCGTGGGCATTCACAGCCAGAAGAGTTTTGTACTTTGAGGTGTAAATGTTCTTCAACAAAACATTTTAGAAGTAATCTAACTTTTAACTACTGCAGCGGATTCGATTGAAAATGCCAAGTCTGTGAATAACATTGCCTGGGTAAAGTATCAGTTTTTATTTAATATAGTTGCATTGATTGAACTTGTGTTTGCACTGCAAGTAGATCTGGATAAGAGCGTCTGCTAAATGCCAGTAATGCAATGTGATATTCTATTTAAATGTATGTTTGCTTAAAATCCATCACCAAATCAGCACAATTGTTTCATCGCGAGATAAAAAGCGGCGTTGGCGTAAGATAAAGCGCCTTTATAATAACGTAAGATGCGTGCAATCTGCACGCAGATCCAAATAGTTAACATAATAAAGTAATGTAATATCGCTTTTTCTTTTAAGATTCCTTCCTTTCTTTCCACTTATTTTCTGTTTTTTTTACTGTATTGCTTGAATTAATTCTTCGCATTGTTTTTTTTCTATAAATTTGCTCTGTGTCAGAAAGTTAGTTAGGCCTTGAGAATATACTCGAATAACTAAATGCTAATGGTCATATAGTATAATCTTTCGTGTTAATTCAACTCATCTCGGAGTTGAATTAACACGAAAGATTATACTGTATGACCATTAGCAACTCTATTACAATATACTCTTTCAGAGTAAAATTCACGCTATCAAAGTTCAACACTAAACATTTTGTTGTGTAGCCTGTAGTGCAGATTTCAGAATTCTAAGATAAATAGTTTAAATCACTAGCAACAAAATACTATTTATCGAAAAACAGTACTGGAGAGTATGTCAAGTAAGCAATATAATTTCCTCAACTGTTTATTATTAAACAATGCGCATATTTATCTTCGTGTTAAATATAAAACGTTTCTTGCTTCAGCGCAGAAATGCCACAACTAATCCATAGCCTATACTTAAACAAATTTAATCTTAGAAATTATTCAACAATTTTCGCTTTCAGTGCCACGTATTTTACTTGACACGTATTATGTGGGCTGACTAGTTTGTACTGAGGTTTATTTATTTATTTATTTATTTATTTATTTATTTATTTATTTTTGGGGAGGGGGGGGCGAGGGACCTTGTATATATAGTGCAAAATAGGCTATAGGGGCTATTTTAAGAGTTTCTGGGACGATTTTGATTACGCATTCATAAACATAATAATGTCGCTATATAATCCATCTCAGGGAAAAACGATAGCATGATGCGCCTTGAATCGTAACTTCTCGGTTGGAGATTTTGAATTTAATACAAAAGAGTTGGCTGCTGTTTAGTTAAAAACAAATGTTTTAAACCCAGCTAGTGAATGCTCCACCGAGCAAAAAGTCACACAAATAGATAGTCGGGCGAATCATGTTTAAACCGCGGTTTCAACTGTGATAAAACATGCAGGCAGCCTACACACTTTATATTGTTATTGGTGAAAGAAGTAGGTTTTGATATGCCTGATGTTTTGCGAGATTGTGATGCTTGCAACTGCAACCCAAACAGATTCCTTGAGAGCAGGCTACCCTTGGATGCAGCATTTCAGCGATTGTTTACTAACGTCTAATTCGTGGGCGAAAGTCTGATTTACATTTGGGTCTCTGGCCAAGGCAACCAATGAAAGGACTTGCACATTCGTCTATGGGTTGCTCAGGATAGCTTATAATGACCGATATTGATATATGGTAATTTCTTTACCAGATCACATGACACGATTGCCTCAAGAATCGATCAAGATGAACTGCACGTCAGCCCACGTTTCCGATTTCCCCTCTCGCGGGTCCTGTACTCGCGCCTGTAGTGCAATACATGGCCAAAGTTTAACACGCTCGCGCTGCCTCTTCCTACTCGCAAAGAAGAAGACATGACGGAGTGTGATGATCGCAGCAACTGTACCTCAAATATGTATTTGCCAAGTTGCACTTATTATGTATCGGCAGCAGATTTTTCATCTGTCCCGTCGTTTTTACCGCAGACGTCTTCGTGTCAAGTAAAATTTCCGTACTCTTCCAACATAGCTCAAGTCCAACCTGTTCGAGAAGTTGCGTTCAGAGACTATGGACTCGATCACCCGAGCAAATGGCATTACAGGGGTAATTACGCTTCTTACTATCAAACGGACGACTTTATGCATCGAGATCTAATGCAAGCTTCAGGCAGAACGGACATGATATTCAAAAATGATTCAATGTATAGCCATCACGGCGGCACAAATCCATCTTGTAATTTTTTCGCAAATACTGGTAGAAATGGCGTTCTCCCACAAGGATTCGATCAGTTTTTTGAGACCATAAACTCCAACACTGAAAAATCTAACTCGGACTCTTCGAAAAGAAAGTCGGAATCCACGCCACCCGGAAATACGGAATGTACTAAACTGTCTTCAGATCAGGCGAAACAAGAGCCAGCTGGATGCATGGACGAAGACTCCTCTGTATCGAACAGCGGCGAAGAGAAGAGCGGCGGCTCAAGTAAGTACAATCATTGAATGGAGGTTAGAGTACAAGTCCACTTCTTTGTCTTCGTTCATTTTACGTACATGTTTAAAATCATGCAAAGGTTCTTTTACACACTCTTTAAGTTTTACTTGAATGTTGTAAACACATTTACGAGGGTAAAACCGTTTTGGTGGCTATCACTAATATTACAAATGAATAATGTCAATCTGTTTTAATAAGCAGCAGTTTACATTGTTGTTCGCCTTCTTTTATTTTTATTAAATAATGTGAATGGATTTATTATGTCTATATTGTTTGCTGTTGAATTGTGTTCATGAGTATAAGCGCTTTTTTGTCAATTTAAAAGACCTATATATTTTGAATAAAATACCTGACCATTAACCTGCTTTCTGGTGAAGTGAATTTATGTGACCAATACATTGTAAACAACGATACATCTACTACAGCTTAACTAAAGGGGATCTGGAAAAGTATATTGATTTTTTAAAATATAAATAAAATGCAATCTTTCTTTGTAGGTTTATTAAAGTCAAGGAAAAAGAGATGTCCCTACACCAAATACCAGATCCGAGAACTTGAAAGAGAATTTTTTTTCAACGTATACATAAACAAAGAAAAGAGGCTGCAGTTATCAAGAATGTTAAATCTGACAGATCGACAGGTGAAAATATGGTTTCAGAACCGAAGAATGAAAGAGAAAAAACTGAACAGAGATCGGCTCCAGTATTTTACTGGAAACTCTTTATTCTGACATTCTGAACATTGAATTCGTGGATCTTACCAGCAACCTCCAAAAAGGAACGCTTGTGGGTCGTGAGTGTTCGGACGTTTTATACACCGAGCTTCCCTGCAGTTACGCAAGCTGCCTTAACGAGTGAAGAAAAAAGACCGAAATGACATTAACTATGCAAACCTCGTAGCACGAAAAACTCGTATCACAAGAAAAATGGACGCAAAACCGATTTTAAAAACAGAAGAAAGTAAATTGTTGGACAGAGTTACGGAAGTAAGGACATCATGACAACCTCACTGTCCATTGTGCCTCCGTTGAGATGTTAATTGTCACATTGATGTAATTGATGTGTACTATATGTTTACTTATTGCATTTCACCCCGTTCATTCGAATGATTGATATATAATATTGCATTAAGCAACGAATGGTTTGATTACAGTAATCAATGATATTATCTACTACTGGATCTATCTACGTGCATTTATTTCTGAGACGCATGTGATGTATTATCTTTATGAATGGGAAAGTATTAAATGAAACTAAAAATGGCACACGTTGAATTCTGTAATTACTTTCAATAAGTTGTTTTAAAAGCATATACTAAAAAATTGAGGGCGCTGCCTCATAATGTAGATAACGGAATATTTATGGATTTCATTAGAATAAAGACATTTAACATTGTGTAACTTTTACCCGCCACAGCATAATGGATATCTGGCCTATGAAATGTTAAACCCCAACCACAACATTAGACAGTATATGTTCAGGAGAATCGCGGCGACGCCTCGTAAACGCATTTCATCCAAGCTTCAAGAACATAAAGGACATTCACGAAAGGGTGTTTACTAAACCTTGAACCGTCTAGACAACACAATAAGGTAGTTGTAAATGTCTAAATGGGAGGATGTTGGACGTTCTTGTAATACTCGAAACAACCAGTGCGCCCCAAACGGGCAGCGTGTTAATTTTCAGGAGGATATATTTTATCCGAAATGAGAAATCTTGAACTCGGCAGAAAGATTTTACACTGGCAAATTTCAAATTTTAATTTCAAGTCGCCTACTATTTATTTTCTTATCTGCTTACCTACTGTGTGTGTGTGTGTGTGTGTGTGTGTGTCTGTGGGTGGGTGGGTAGGGGTTTGTTTGCGTTTGTGTGTGTGTGTGGGTGTTGGCTGTTTGTGTGTGTGTATGTGTGTGTGCGTGTTTGTATCTGTCTGGGTGGATGGGTGTTTGTGAGTATGTGTGCGTGTGTTCGCGTGTGCGCGTAGACGGGTGTGTGTGTGTGCGCACTGTTATATCAAACATTTTAGATTGCAGTCGTGGAACTTTTATAATGTCGAGGTCGTCACCTTTAGCCCAGGTATTCGAGACTGTTCTCTGAAAATTTCAAATATCTGCACTGCATCAGTAGATTCCAACATGGCTGTCAGCCCATCGTTTCCAAATAACTAAAAACTCCCAGTACGTTTTCATTTTCTTATTTAGTAAAAATTTGTTGTTCTTGTGGTGATTTTGTGTATTCAGAAGAATTCTTGCGTTTTTTAAAAAGATATGCTTTGTATACTAGATTATACATATATATATATATATATATATATATATATATATATATATATATATATATATACATATCTCACAAAATGAAACATCACTTCAATAAAAACAAACTACGACGACTAATAATAACAATAATACTAATATCAGAGGTGGTATCATATACATGGTATTACATGTAGGCCCAGTTATTTTTTCTGTAAAAAAGAAAAGAAAAAAATAGGCAAGAGCGCGTGTGAGTCCACACGCGTAAATATTGTTCCGAATGCTTGAAATATGTTCCATGTTTTCGACTCAAATATTAAGAATAAGATCACTTTCAGTGCAAATGTATGGTATATTAGTTTCCTGGCGAGGTAAATAATGTTTTATATTAACGAATTTTATCATAATGAATTGTAATAAATGTAGGAAAATACAAAAAGACAGCCCATCTCAACCAACAGTTGGCATATAACTGGCAATAACTGGCATAAACGTTACGGTTTAGAGACCACACCTTCATAAAGAGAAAACATTGCTTAAGGGTTAACTTTTAGTAAAGTGAAAATAGAATACAATATTACTAGGTCTAACTTTATTCAAAATATATCATAGGCGACAGAATTGTTTAAAAAAATTTCAAAGACATGTTTATGTTTTAGTGATAATGATATTTTTTGTTGTTATTAACGGGTTTTGAGAGATATGTCGGCTTAAATTCCAGTTTATTATTGTTATTATTTTTTGGTGCTTGTCATTTGTTGTTGTAACCGCACGAGGGCGTATCTCTACGTTAGTAATTCCGATGTATTAGTAAATAAACGTCTAATGCTATAACTCCTGAATTACATTACAGCTCCTGTGATATTGTAATACCATTGCATTTAGCGAGTAGGCTACATATCTAAACTGAAGAAACTGTTCAACTTATGTACACATATATTGCGATTTCACTCAGCGTTTTAGCTCTGGCTTTGTTCGGTCAAAATATCACACACAGGCCTACAGCAAAATGTGTACATTCAAATTGGTACAGTTTTAAAATATATTATTTCAATTTTAGCTAAAATAATGTCTACAATTGCGTGCAATTTTTATTTTTCGGTTAAAGAGCAAATTAAGGGTTTATAAGCTATAAGATATTATACGGTAATGATAGTAATGCAGAAAGACCTTTATAACCTAAAAAGCTACATGAACTAAGACAAATGATGTCAGTAAATAATAACACGTTTATATGAAAAAGGGCCTAGCGATGAAGTTGTGGTAACTCGTATTATGTGAAATATTTATTGTATATTAGTTGCAAGATTAAGCAATATTGTCTGAAGAGCAACTCGAGTCGAGTCTAAAATGGCCAATGTAAGATGTTAATTCAAGTAGCCTGCTCGTGGTCTTTTGCTGTGGAAATAATGAAGGCCTACAGGCAATAGACAAAATTACGTTTTATGATATAATTTCAGTGCCGACTTTAAGTAACGAGTCACAAACAACTTAATTAATTTTTTTATTTTGATGTTTCAAGATGAACTACGTAAATATACTCAAAGGGTGTCTTGCTAAGCTCCAAAACACTCAAAATCAAGTTCAATCACGGTCATGGAAACACACATGGATATAAACTCTGTTGACTAGTTTTCATCTTACTATCAATGAATAATACATAAATTAATTTATAGGGGAGGGTAAACATTTTGTGTGTCCACAGAGACCTATAGCCCTATCTTTACACTCACAGACTTCAAAAAGCATCGTTAGTTTCTCAACGTCTGTGTTTTTGTTTACTGAATTTAACGCAGATAAACAATTAGGCCTATTTCGCGATTTTAAAAAAACAGAAATACAAATAAACGAAAGCCTACTTCATTTGAAATAGCGCGTAAAATGGTAAGCTAACATAACAACAATGTAATGTTAACATTATCATCTCATGGGTACGTGTATATGCATCTCAAAAATTATTACTAAGCTCATTTCGTCTTTGGTTTGTTAACATGTACTGAAAAAAATGAATAGCCTTAGCTTTGCTCCACAGTTTGTTCAGCGTGTCTCGTTGATTTTATCTCGTGGATCATATTTTTGTTCTAGTTGTTCAATTTAAACATTTATTGTGTTTTTCCCCTTTTGTTGTTGGCAATAGACTTATTGCATTTTTTGTTCATTATTTAGTTAGGCGTCTGTGTATAAGTTTAAAACCCAGCTTGAACAAAATTCGGAAAACTGCCTTGTGTAATGGACGGGGACGACAGAACCGCTTGAACAGAAACCACCTCTCCCACGACTATTTACATGTAACTTCCTGTGGTTTTAACCGCTTACAGCTAATCATTCAAACCGAATTTAGGAGATAGAACCACAGCAGCGCACAGATACAAACACTGGATTTATTTCCAAAGGCCGTCAAAGCCTTTATTGTTCAGACACTTGAACGTGCACGCGGTCATTTGAAAGTAAGTACACCCTTCACCCAGCCGGAAACAACGTCATTCTTTTTTTCTAATTGCAGTTTATTATATTATATTATATTATATTATATTATATTATATTATATTATATTATATTATATAAAACATTTGCATACTCGTGTTACAATTCTTGGTATTAAAAAAAGTATTTTGTATGTTCAAAGAAAACTTTTTTAAAAATCACATTGTTAAAGTACACACGCTTGGACAACAACACACCTTTCAACCAGCTATATGATACTTATTTGGAAAATGCTGAAGGCAAAAAGGTCAAATTAATAAGCATGCAAACACACATAGCTTTAAATGAACACACACACAGACGCACGCACACAAACACAAAATTCCAAGCAAAGAAAATAGTAATTACATAAAGCATTCAAAAATTAATAGGGTTACAGCATACAAATATGAATCTATTAATCTTGTCCTTTACAAAATCGCAATTGATTTGGCAATAAAAGGCTGAAGACTTGCTTTTACTGTGGGTATAATTCTGTGATAATTTTCAAGACCAAAAAAAAAAAAGACAACAACTGGAAGCTTATGAATGCAGATGAGAAATATATTGATCGACCTATCTCCCAGATATATATTAATAAATTCAACAACCTTTGGTACCCAGAATGTCAGGCTTAAAAAGCTTTTACCTATCTATAATTCATACGTACATTCGTCCAGAATTATAACTACAATGGTGGAATTCATGAATACACTTATAGTACAAAGTCTAGCGTAAAATTATCTAGCTGTACACCTCAGCACTACTTTTTTAACAGAGGTCCTCTGTTAGCGAACCTTGTGAATTCGTTTGTATTGAATTTTCATAAAACACATTTGTTAGTGCTGATTTGTTCCCCATTAAGTTAACACAAACGGTGAAAATTCACTTAAATGCATCTAGAAATGCTTAAAAGAGCAATCTGTTTATCGTTGAACTTGAATTGAGCATTCGGTTCTAAAAAAGGCAGCTATATATGCAAACGTGCCTCGACAAAGTGTTTCTTAAATAAAGTACAAGTCCTCTGAATACTGCTTTATGTGTGTTTTCATATTTATTTGCGTCCAGTAAAAAGGGGCGTTTAATGTTCAAGTTGTATTTTGCTAGTCTTGGAATCAATTTCAAGTCCGTGTTCTGGGTGTCGCTGTCGACCACTTCTGAGATCCCAATTAAGCGTAATGCATCCACGTGACAAGCGCGGAGGCTGCGTCTCAAGGCCATTTTCAAATTTCATTGGCGAGGTCGTCATGCGGTAGTAGAGAGGCATCTGGAGTAACACGGGGATTGTTAGATATGTCAGCCTACAAAGGACATCTCTCTTCTCTTTAAAATCTCTCCAAAATGTCCTTTCCAAACAGCTCTCCCGCTGCTAATACTTTTTTAGTAGACTCTCTGATCAGTGCTTGCAGAACTGACAGTTTCTACTCCAACAGCAACATGTATATGCAATCCACAGCAGAAATGGAAACTTATGGAATGCAAACCTGTGGACTTCTGCCGTCTCTCGGTAAAAGGGAAGTTAGCCACCAACATATGGGCATGAACGTCCATTCTTATATACCTCAATTTGATAACTGGGCAGATCCGAACAGAACGTGCAGAACAGAACAACCGTCCACACAGATACCCACCTGCACGTTCTCACAAAACATAAAAGAAGAAAGTAATTGCTGCATGTATTCCGATAAGAGAGCAAAGGTCAGCTCGTCCGAAATCCCCACGTACGCTAATTTGATTCCCGAATCTTGTTCAGCTGATGGTCCCGAAATTCCCGTTCCGGGTTATTTCAGACTGAGCCAAACTTATGCGTCTGGAAAAAATCAGGAGTACAGCAACGATTCGAGTCCAAGCAGACTCTTGCAGCTGAACCGAGTCGCTCCTAAGTCGCCACTATCCTCTCCTGCCGGGGTGGAAAAGAAAATAAGCGAAAATCAGAAAAAACAAGAGACAACTGAGACACCAACCCGCGTGGACAGCCCAGATCCCAAGTCGAGTCCTCGAGAGGAGAAAACGTGTTCTACTGAAGCGTCTACCTCAAGCCCCGAATCGCAACAAAAGGAAGCGAAAGGTGGGTATAATGAAAGGACCCAATCTCGAACGCTCTGGCATCATAAAACTTGGTATAAAACACAAACAACCCTAAAGTCGTAATGTTTAATGAGAGCCGTAGTCAAGTTGCAGTAAAATGCTTTTACAGGAAAAGACGAGCGACAGCCGCGCTGTAGCGTTCATGCGTCCGTGTCCTTGGCCAATTATTGCTTAGGCAATTATCTTACTTTTAGATAATGCTTAGAAGTACCATGTATTATATGCCATATTTTCTATACAGTATATGTGCGGAATACACGTTTTCTTCAGGTCTTGATATGAATTTGTAAAATGGCACTGTTTAGTATCATTGGATATTTTGCCCTGCACTTTATGATCTGATTATAATGAAATATTTTTTATTGTAACAAAATGTATGTCAAATATGTGTGTTATACTACACCATACTGAGCATGTACTTCTTCATGTTTTAACAACCAAAGTAGTATATTGAAGTGCATATATATATATATATGTGTGTGTGTGTGTGTGTGTGTGTGTGACCGTAAAAATTGAAGCACTCAGAAATATGGTGTTGGCAGCTGATACCAACAGAAATGATAAATAGTATAATATCTAATATCTAATTCTGTTTGATTGGTATGTGTTGGTTTATGAATTCCTTTGATTTGAAATGTCCCATTTTGAATAAATTGATAAAAATAGCATATTATTAATTAGGCCTTTTTTCCAACGGAAAAACTCATGAACGATTTCGTCTTTTGTATATGCTACCCATAGCTTATAGAGAACTGTGCGAATGTCTTGGACTCAATATTTGCGTAATGTTCTATTTTGTTGTCTCGTAATTTTTCAGACAGTAAAAGTGATTCTCCCAAGACCAGCTGGTTAACGACAAAAAGTGGTAGAAAAAAGAGATGTCCCTATACAAAGCACCAGACACTGGAACTGGAAAAGGAGTTTTTATTCAATATGTACCTGACTCGAGAGCGCCGCCTAGAGATCAGTAAAAGTGTCAACCTCACCGACAGACAAGTGAAAATTTGGTTTCAGAACCGCAGAATGAAACTGAAGAAAATGAGCAGAGAAAACCGAATTCGAGAACTTACTGCCAACCTAACTTTCTCGTGAGCAAGTGCACGAATGCATATTTTTTTCTCTACGCTTTCCATCGCAACTCTCTCAACATAACTCTCAATGGGGAACACTGGAAATCTGTTTTCCCTCAAATTTGGAGACTGTGGCCTGTATGCTTCTTTATATTTCTTTATATTTAGTTTTGTATTGTATTGTATCTACCTTCTGGTCTATCTAAAGTGATACATTGTGTAATTTAAATATTGTCGTCACAGGGTAATGAAGGACTGGTTTACGTTGGGGTTAAATTATTAGTGTTCCAGAAGACCAATCTGCGAGGTTTTTGTTTTCCAAAATCAAGCTTTTGTTGCGATTTTATATTTCAAGAACATTCGTTTGAACATTAAAGCTTATTTAGTGTTGATAATCGTGCGAAAGAAGAGAAGGATCCATAAAAGTACACTATTTCCATTTTGAACCATTTTAACGTTATTTGTAGACTATGTTAAATGTGGTAAGTATTGCTAACAAATGGATCTAGTTTAATGCATGTTTTGTGGCACGTACACTGCAATAAATTGAATATTCACATATATTGGTTTTAATTGTCTTCTGTCTTTATAATCATCCACAATCCATATCAATTATCTTATACAACTAGCAGGCTACACATCTACGCTGAAAATAAGACTACAAATATTAGAGTTAACAAAATAAGGGAAGCAAAATTAGCTAACACTGATCGTAAAAATGAATCTCAAACTCTTAAACATAGATGTGATCATAGAGTTAAACTAGTCAAATATGCTACTAAATTGATACTGTGTGTAGATAGCCACCTACTAGCTACTGAGGAATTCATTTTTCATCGCCACGCGATGTTTCAGTGAAAATTATTCGCCAGATATTATTTATAAGATGCAACTTCTCGTTACATGTTTTACACAATAATATTTTCCTACATAGCCTATTGCAGACATTTTTGATTGCATTGCGACTTAATCTCAATTTATTGTTGTTTCCTCTTTGGATTAGCATACGCTTTGAATTAGCAGCGCCAAGGATAGGTTAGTGAACATAGCCTACTTTCACAGTTTAAAACGTACACTACATGCGCCCAGATATAGCATGTGTTTTAATTCACATCCATCGAATGCTAATAAAATAACCGGAGTACATGGACACAGTTGGTTTTAAACAAGACTAATGAAAATAAGGAAATAAACTGTCTTAGACAAACATACAAAAACACGCGCGCGCAAACATAGCGCACACAAGCGTATGTATACGCAAAATGAAATTAAGAGGGGAAAAGAGGGAGAATGAAGATAGGCCTATCTCTTCATTCATAGCACATTAGTATTAATTAACAAAACGAAGTGCTTCAGTGAGTAGCAGTGAGTGAGTATCATTGGTAGCCGTGAACGGACCAGGCATACAACAATCAACTTGTGCTTGACTTTGCAAAACACTCCTAATTATTAAATGTGTAATGCTACCCTACTTCACCGACTAGTCTGAATTAGGAAAAAAACGAAACAGTACTATGCAACTGTTCTTAGAATAAATGAATAAATAAATAGATTAATTAAGCCCTGAATATAAGCGTCTACTGAATGAATCAGCTGCTTAATGGAAGTCGTGCCGCTCCACTCTGTGTTTTTTCATTTAGCTTTTCCGCCCCATGTAGCATTATTGAACGAAACACAATTCTCGAGGAAACAGCGATGAGATGATTACTGTACAGCCGAATTCTTCATGTCATGCAGAATTGATCAGTGAATCGAAATATGTTTGTCCTTCCCTTTAAAATCTGCCAACGGTTGATTTGCACTTGGTCAGGCCCTAATACAACAGGTCTAGAAGTTCAAAGTCTATAAACTTGAGCAAACACATTACCCACTATAGTTTCACATTGTTGTGGTGTTCGTTTACTAAGGACGCATTAATGTATATCATAATCAAATGCGCCTCGTAAAGATTTTATTGATACACATAAAAATATTATGGCGCTCTTCTTGGTAAATACAACCAGTGGGTACAACAAAGATGACTTCCTTTGCCAAATATACAACACCACCTGAAAAAATGTGAACGAGGGTACTCTTCTTTGAACAAACCATAAAGGAATATAAAGCAACGTTATTTTTATTTTATAGCACACTGTTGCGTTCATTTTACGAGGAGTTACTTCTCACCAGTCTATAAAAATATTTACAAGCGTGGAGAGTACAACATACCTTATGTCGATCTCTTTTAAGATTTTACACACATTTGAAATAATTTGCCAAAGCATCAATGCTGAGTGGGGCATATGACATTAATGGGCGTATTAATCTGTCTACGTGAAGAAATAGTCCCGGACCACCATCCGCTTTTGTCTAACAGCCGACATTAATGGACGCACAGATCCAGCGAATGGCTTATTGTTTAAAGTTCAGTTCATTTATGAAGATGTTCCTTTCAGTGACGAGCAAAATGGCAAAATTAAAGACACCACGATGTGCGGATTAATTTACTGTAGCTATTGGTAAATATGATCACGTGAGCCACTCAACCAATCACCGAGGATGAAGCCAGCAAAAATACTATGATTGTACAGAGGGAAGGTAGCCTATGTGCTGCAGTGTAACCTTTTATATGACTACGACGGGATTAAAAATGTCGACTAGCGGTACACTTAGCAATTATTATGTGGACTCTCTGCTAGGAAATGACGCAGAGGACGTGTATGGAACTTGCTTTGTCCAAGGCTCGCACACCACGACCTCAAGGCCACCAGGTGTAGGAGGTAATGCAGATTTTTCTTCCTGCAGCTTCGCACCCAAGTCCGCAGTTTTTCCCACGTCTTGGCCCTCCGTTCACCCGCCGTCCACCGCCGTCTCAGGCATTTTCCATTCTTACTTGCCCCAGTCTCACCTTGCAGCGGCGGACAACAGATACGTTCGCTCCTGGATTGAGCCAATCTCCAGCTCAGTTTCCTATCCCGGTTTCCATCCAAATTCGCGGCACTGCGGGACGAAGCTCGAAAGCTCACCACCGAAAAGGACAGAATCCTCCACCTTTGAGACACCGGTTCCAGTTGTCTCTGACTATGCTAGTGCAGCAGTATCAGAAAGTGAAAACAAAGCAACCAAAGACCCGTCTGGCAGCGATATTTCGAGCAACGGCGAGGCCAAAGAAGAAAAGCAACAGCAACTTGACCCAAGTAAGTAAAAGAAATTGACCCTTGATTTACAGCCTCAGAAAATGTTCGAACCAGGGTGTGTAAAACCGAGGGGTTTTACTAACCTATAAAAGGGTCTTGACTCTTAGTATAAGTGCGAAACAAACTGCAGTCATCGTTGCAAATTAAGTAGACACAATTTGGCAAATTTATATAAGAACAGTGTTTACGAAGTTAATTACCTAAGTAATATCAAAGCTAACTTTGTGGAGTATTCATTATAAGAACAGTCAAATGCGTAGACGGTTACATAGAATAGGCTGTGTTAGCTATGCCTGATATTTGTTGATTTACTTCTTGTTTGCATCATTTTTGCAGGCAATCCGGCAGCAAATTGGATTCATGCTCGTTCGACAAGAAAGAAACGATGTCCATACACAAAATATCAGACCCTGGAACTGGAAAAAGAATTTCTCTATAACATGTACCTCACAAGAGATCGCCGCTACGAAGTTGCTAGAATTTTAAATTTAACAGAACGGCAGATAAAAATCTGGTTCCAAAATCGAAGAATGAAAATGAAAAAGATGAACAGAGAGAGGGGCAATAAGGATTTACGCTAAATCCCAGCACCAAAAACGAACTATATTGTCTTTCCTATTCTATAGCTACGTAGTAGGCCTAGTGCGCAGCCATGTGTGCTAGAATAAAATTAAAATTGGTGCTTGTGCATCAAATACTAATGTTTTCTCAGATAATTGTACATATATTCACGAAAACTTTAATACACCTGCACGTATATTTTATAGCTTCCAAACGAAATAAATTACGAGCATTAGTTCAAACAAACTGAACACTGTGATCCCCATATTAAATTTAACGGGCCATTTTAGAAGGCTGATATCGAAACTTCTCCACCGTGCCCTCTTGTAATCATGAGAGCTAATATTTTTAATTTAGGAAGTTTAACTACTATATGGGCCAAAGTGCCTATTTATGAGGAAAGCATCCATATAATTCTATGGATGCTTTCCCCATACACACACGCGCGCGCGCGCGCGCACACACACACACACACACATACATATATAATGATTTTTAAATTGGTAATAAATTCATAATCCATTCAGAATTCCCGTCTGTGACAAAATGGCGGAATGTATTACGAGTGCCGTGTAAACATTAGGCCAGAATTCCGAGTACATTTATATTTGAAGTTTATGTGTCTACGCAATGGGTTGATATCCCAAATCTTTATTTATCACTGTATGACTGCGAGGCCTGTTGAATTCTCGTGCATGTAAAAAATGAACCATGTGAGAAATCGATTCAGAGGCTAAAAAGTAGCTCAGTGGTTTATGCCTGTATAGGATGGCCTATATTAAAATTAAACTTTAATTTGAAGTAAAAATGAAAACGCACAGCGCGGTTGCCATCATTTCGGAGGCGACTTTTTGGTGTAATCGTTCTTGTGTTCCTTTTTGTTGGTATAGTTCAGATATTTATCCTTTGGAACCCAATCATTTAAAATCTGAAATACTTGGGTAATTGAAATGTAATTAATTAGTCTTTCAAAAAAGATTAAGAGCATGTGATAAAATAGCCTATATTAAAGCATTTAAAGGAAAATTTCTATCCTGTTATATATGAATGTGTATATATGAAGATGACTTACCTATATTACCCCTATACTGAATGTTAAATACAATTTAGACCTTGTCACAACTTCCTGGCTCGAATTTGAACGTCTTTCCCTCCCAACTTAATTTTTTAAATGGTTAAATTGTGGAGAAACCCCTAAAAAAATTTATAGGATCCGTAGCTGGAGGAAGTGTTTATGATTGAGAAAGGTGTTGCATACCCAAAGATAATGTCTGAGCTCTAGTCTACCTACAGGCCAAATTACTTTAGAGCAGGAAGACACGCAGTCTAATAAAGCCATAGAGGTGGCTAGACGTCTGGTTTAAATGAGTTTATAGAGGAGGGCTGTAATTGTATGGTTCTTTGAAACCGTGCTATTTGGGTGCTTGGGTCTGTTGCTGACAAACAAAAATGCAGACAGTTTTCTACAGGGTGTCTGGTCAATAAATTGTCTTCTTGAGTAGCAAAATGGAAATCAGTCGTCTCTAAAACACAGAAAGTCACGTTCATTCATCACCACCGTTCCTCCGCTGCGACGGCTCTTCGAAATGGTCTGGTGCAATGTTTTTCACTGTCATAATTAAATATTCACTATGAAAGGTTGCACACCCTTTTCAATGATCTCAGCTACACGGTTGTGATTGAATTTGAGATTGAAAGTGGGCGTGCAGTATTCGTCAGAAAACTGGTCAATTTATTTGAGAATCATAACTAACATAGATTATATACCGCGATTTGTGGACTTTAATTTGAACATCGAAGTACATATAAAAAAGCATACGCGCACGTGCGTGAATCCAGAAAATAAATATTAATCTCATTCTACATTTCCTCATAATTATCTTAACTATAGGGATAAGACGAAGCAAACAACATCATCACTGCTCAATATATCTGTGGCCACCCGAGGGCGCTGCTGTTCCACCGTAGAGCCTGGCGGTGTTTTTCAGCTCTGCTCAATGTAGGCCCATTTGGACCAGCGATGGATTTATTTCCAACTGAGTTCTTCGTTAGTTATGTTAGATTGGACAGAAATAATTGAATACTAATCTTGGTTTAACATCACTTGAGATGTAACTATGTGGCGTTTTGCCCTTTCAGAAGTTGCCTAAATGTAGGCCTACTCCGTGGTTGTTTGATATCATACCCTGTTTCTTCCCATGCTCCCTTTTAATACGAATTAGAAGGCCTATTCGTTAATGATCAAGTCGGTTTTATGCCTTAAAACAATTAATTGGCCAATGAGTTATGGTTAACTGAGGCCGTTATTGCTTTTATGTCCCGTGGAGCCGCGTGGTCTGTCGATATTCGTTGTAACCCCACACTTCAAATAATACGAAATTAATATTTTTACGATTTTAGAAATTAAATGTATATATAATTATAAAAATATAATTTTATTTAATTAATGATATCGGCAAAGATCACCTCCATATTATTTGTTTTATTTAATCGCAATTATGATGGCTTATGGGGGTGTAGGTTTATCTTATTCGTCCGTATATTGCAATGTTTGCGCACGTTGCAGTTAGACTCGGGGTCGTATTAAATGTTAATTTTTCAGATCGCATTTTGAAATATAGTCAAATAGGAAATAATGAATATTTTGATTGGGATAAGAAATTATAAAGGAGATTATCTGAATCGTATATCGTGATTATATTGGTGTCGCAATTGCGGTAAATGTTGGCCATGTATTTAATTAGTTCATAAAACTGCAGGAAAGAGTCATATAACCTGCTGTTAGTCGCCGCTTTTCTGCACATGTAACCAGTGTTTGTATTTATAACACAAACCAAGCTAATTCTCCAATGAATTCAGGAACAATGGAAAAGTGTCTTCATCACAATTAAGACGTAAACACCAATTGCATGTGCGATCGTATCACCCGCATTGGCCTATTTTAAGCGATTACAAAGCAGAGTTACAGTCTTGGGATCTCTCCGGTCCGCATCTCAGTTAAAGATAATGCTAATTTCAGATAATCCGCACAAGGATAAATTGGCACATACGCATTGCGTAACCAGCGCTAATGTACACCGCAAATTAATGTTTGGATTCACAATTAAAGCTGAATGATTTAAAAGATCTGCGTATAGTATCGACTTTCACAGGAGGACAGTACAAGCAAATAGGCATTTAATTCAACTTATTTTTATTTACTACTACTACTATTATTATTATTATTATTATTACTACTAGTAGTAGTAGTGGTAGTAGGCTAGTAGCTAGTAGTAGTAGTAGTAGTAGCACAGAAGACATGTTCATTTATATTTTTCATTTAAATAATATAAATGCTTAATTCCCTTTGGAACGTGGAAAGATCATTTTTTTAGGCGTGGTTAGTAGACTGATGTTTATTTTTCTGCCGTTTATATATATATATATATATATATATATATATATATATATATATATATATGTGTGTGTGTGTGTGTGTGTGTGTGTGTGTGTGTGTTGAACAGTAATTAACCGCATTATTATTATGAAGATACAACGAGTTCAAAATATAACCATGGATGCCAGACAGCTTCAATCAAATCTGATATGTGGATATTAATTAATCAACTAAGGTCTAACTGTAAAATGCATCCTCATGTTGTCAGTCAGCAAATCCGGTGAGAAAACAGGCCTAGTTGCAGCGCAACACGATTTTAACAGAAGCCAGATAGGTTAGCTATTTATTCATGCATTCGTCGTATTAGTGTGGGACAACAACCCCAGGTTGTGACAAATCCCAAGTCGAGGAATTGTATATCACGCAGTGCAGCAATGCCGAACACAAGTCATCAACCGAATCGCTGCGAAATTACGTGTCATGGCGTCCGCTCTAAATTTTACGTAAACGATAACTTAGAGACAGCAGCCCTTTACGACCGCGCGAGATTCTGCGCTGCTACAATACTCCGAGCGTAAATCGCCCAGCAGTTGTACTGGCCAGCAACCAGAACACTTAAATCACAAATCGTCCCCCTCTTTGACGAGTCTGCTGGTGAGATCTCAAGGCTGGGAGCCATATAAGAGGCTTCCAAAAAATCAGGGATATTCTGGAAGCTTACATTTAGCTACAAATACTCATCTCAGTTACTAAGTTTGAAAAACTTGGGCAAAATATTTCTTATTGCAGGGTAAAGCTATGTTCACAGAAGCAGCACCAAATTAATGAATTTATAACGCGATAAGTACAAACATTACAGAAGAGTGTGTTGTGTTTTTGGCAGAGCCGATAGAAGGTATAGTCCGAAAATCGTCAATCAGTTAGGTTTTGTGTGTGCATGCTTTCCGCCATAACTCGGCAATCTGCATTTCATAAAATACAATCTGCACTTTACTATTTACAATTGAATCATTTGGCGGACGCTTTTATCGAAAGCACTTTACCACGTGGTAAGCAAACATAGTCATGTTCAGGACCAGGATGTTGAGGTGCAAAAAGAAAATACAAATTTCCAGATTATGTCCATATTCAAATGATTAAAAACCGAAATGAACACAGGAGTCTCTAACAACGCATTACTTTAAGTATATGAGGCGTTAGGCCAACAAGTAGACTATAGACAAGATCTTAACTTCCCACAGGGCATCTGACGGTCTATTAAGATTGTTTTATTTATTATTTTATTTTTTTCCTGTCGGGACGCCACATTGTCGAATCCCGAGGTTGCCTAAAGTCAATCAAAATATTTGGTTAATACACGACGTAAAATTTATTTCAAGAACACTACAAAGTCGTCACCAGACCACATATCATTAATACGGGAACTGCTGAAACCTAAAAAATAAATAAACAATTTTTAAAAATCCTTGATAGACTGATAGTGACAAATTCACTTTAAGACTTGTGCAAAGTGAATACATGTTTCATAGACACAGATTAAGTTTAGTCCTGGTCTAAATTGAGTTTTGTATGGATAATCTCCATTCAAAATAATATTTAGTCCAGGCCTAGGCTTAATCTGTGTGCGAAACTGGCACAACACCGCACACCAAATTTCAAAGGCACGAAAGAAACGTTTCGTACCTTATTGAACCTGTGTTTTGTAGTTGTCCATGACCATGAAATGCATTTTTGTACGTCGCTTTGGATAAAAGCGTCTGCTAAATAAATGTAATGTAATGCAGCCTAATGTAATGGCTGTTGATTGCCATTTGGTACGCCGCAATCACAGGCGACGGACATTTAGACAAAGTAGGGTCCATTTTAACCCCCGTGTTGCCAAAACGGGATTAAAATTAGTAAACAATCATGCCGAAATTACTCTTGTGACCAATAACCAATAGGTAATTTTTTTTTAAATAAGACTAATTTTCACAACATGTCTCTCTTAGGGTATTAGGAGTATTGCTAATGATAAAACCGAGTGTCTCCATTGTGTTTCATTCTTGAAGCAAGACACCATTTGTAATATCTTATATCGAATCATATGACCCATAGTAGTTATACCATTCGAGAGACTCTCATGCATATCTGCAGGTCGTTGGCAAAACGTAACCAAAATCTCATGTCAGATTTAAAAATCTTCAATGGTTGTTAGTCAGGGTATCCTTAAAGCAAGATGGATAGTTTCTCTTGTCAAGGAGTATCATTTCTGATGTGACAGGAAATTTTTTTATGAATGTCTATTAGGCATACCGTTTCTGCAAGGAAAACATGCAAGCACCCGCGGTTTGCAAATGTGGGATTATACATAAATTTAGCTAAATTCTCTAATTTCCGTAATTTCAGAGGAAGTAGAAGCTATATCTACCGTTTGAAATCAACACAATCAGTAAAACCCATACCACAGCACGCATCAGTCAATTCATACACTAAATTCATAGTGCGTAGATGTAGCCTCCTTTTTTCTTGAAATCATTTGCAGTTATAAGTCTCTCTACGAAACCGCGTGGGTCTTCAATTCCGACATCTAAGATGTGTTTAAATAATTTGCGATATAGACTACAACATATACAGTCTACAAAATCTGTTATATTGTTTCACGTTACAAAATATTTAGATAATTTCGAACTACAGACTACAGAACTATAGCTATTGCACATAATTAATCTTAATTAATTTTACACAAAATGATACCGTGGGTGTACCTGCATGTTCGGTTTGTGTAAAATTATATGTGCGATTGCATGTATTTTTGAGAGTAAATATTTGTATTGTTTTTTTCAAATGGAGACCGGTCATTTTACGGAGGTATTTACCCCCAATGCTGCAGGTCAGATTAAACAAAAACAATCTCTTTCTGATCCATTTACAAAACACCGTGACTTGAAATCTACACATCCAAGAGGCCACTCTTGCCAAGTGCAGTAGCCTACAAAATCCAGTTTGACAAACGCGCGCACTTTTCAGTGTGATATTCATATTCGCATCAGGTACCACTGCAGATTTGCTCCCTGGGCGTAGGAGTCACAATAATTACAGTGGTTTTATTCAATAGTGCATGTTTCTATGCAATGTTTGCGACTAAATTTTGTTTTATATATTTAGTTTTATCTTCAAAAAACTAACATAAATTGTAGGCTAGTTTTATGCGGTTCAGCAGTTTAACTGGTTCATCTCATTCCCTGTGTTCTAACAGTGAATCCAGTTCCAATGTAATCTGCTGCATCCTAGTTTTCTGATGTTATAACGTTGTAAAGCCAGGCCAGCGTTCATTGAGTCACTTCCGGCTTTCCCTCGGTTTCCTTTTATTGTCTTGAGTTCTACCGTTTGTTTATGAACCCTAATTATACTGGAATGTCGAGTAAAATCTCCTATTTCCCTAGGCTTGGTACTTGGCTGTTTGTTTGTTTATTAGTTTTTTAGATAAAATACTGTCCAATAATAAAAGCATATACTAATACTTTGCATCAGCTAATACAACATAATAAAATGAACGTTTGTCCAAGGCGTCTCAACACACTCTTCTTAAAAGATACATTTTTGTTGATGGAACACTTGACATGCCATCTGCGAAAGACAGCCGCATTGTTCATAGAAATAGCTATTCCATCTGTTGTTCATATCTGAACGAAACATGATTAGACATTAGTACGCAATCCTACAAACTATTATTCATTTGTGTTGGAGGGTATTTTTGCTGTTTTAGGACCGAGTTCACACAAGTGTTTGGCTGTTCGTGGCTCCAGAGCTTGCTCGCTTTCACTAAGAAAGGGAAAGGCTTCCTTCATTATGCGCAAAAACGCAGTGGTTTTACAGCAGCCTAAATTCCTTTTTGTTTGAACACAATTTACAACTTGGTAACAGACCTTTTTATGAGCAGCTATCGCCTGTCATTGGGCGCCCCTGGTCATGTGGAAGACGCTAACGTCTTCATGGCCCCTTTTCCTCTTTTCCCAAGCGATTTTTTCCACTGCATTCTGCTGCTAAAGCGTTTCAATCCCATCCTGTCTACCTCCTCTCTCCGCGCTAGTGTTTCAATATCGGTGGTACGACAGAGGTGTGAAGTTGGTCGTCGATTACAGAGCTTCTGCATCTTTGCTGTGTTCCTGTGTATCTTCAAACGCAAGTTTGAGCACTGAGTATCCCATGTTCTGCCAATGTACACACTGTCTCCTAACACTAAATAGCTTCTTTGTTTTTTTTGTTAAATCGTATAACCTGTGAAGAAAATGGATTACCCCCCTCAATCAACAAATCTTGGTAAGTTACGTTTTTAACTGAGTGTCACCTTTACGTTTTTGTCCATTTTTGAACTTTTGTTAAATCTGAAGGGTAAAATAATCTGCTCATTCGAACATTGATAGATTGGGTTGCAACACGACATCTGATGGACATTATAGCTTGGTGTTAACTTACAAAAATTAAAAAATTAAAACATGAACGATAATTTTCCTGATCGTTCATACTTTGGTTTTTGCTAACGAATTAAATTGGTTGTTTTGTTAAATACAATTTTTTTTAATCACAGCGTATGTATTACACAATGTTGTGAACATTAAAAATTGCATTTCATGACAAATTTCGTTTTTTCATCCTTTAACAGGAAGCATGTAACGCTCATTTTATTTTACAGCACGACAATAGAAATAGGCTACGATTTAAGACTATACCATTTAATACTGTTATATTTCTGTGAGTGTTGACATTATTTTCAACCAACTTTTAAAATAATACACATTCTTATATAACGGAGTTATTTTTGTTGTTTTTCTTCTTCTTATAATTCTATATTATTAGTATTATTATTGTTATTATTGTTATTGTTATTGTTATTATTATGAACATCAGTATTATTGCCAATAGCATCGAATTACAATCATGATGGTTATGGCAGATTATTGTCCTCGCTATTACAACGTCAATTCATAAAAATCTGACTCACTTTTCGAGGCAACCTTTTGTCTGTTATTATAAAGACAATTTTCAATAGTTTAGTTTCCAAAAGTAAGCCACTTGTGAACAAATGTTGTATATTTCTTCTAATTATATGATACAGTACGTTACGTCATTGCCACTGACATTTTCGATATGAATATCATTTTGTTTTAAATTTAATTGATGCAATACGTTTTATGTGTAATGGTTATTGAGTCATGTAAGCTTATCTACACTTTAAATGAATGAATCAAACAGTGTATTCGCTGTTTGGAGTAGCACCCTGATTCTGGACGTGCAGGCTACTGTAACATTAGTCTTAAATACGACGCTCTTATCAGACGTTAACATAGACACTACTACTGATATTGAACATGCATACGTTCAATGATTTAATCGAGAAAAAAATGATGTGTGTTTACATTTGAATATTAATGTTTTAAATGCAGATGTTTTTCAGACAGCAATGACCAGGAAAGATCAGTCCCCCCCCTCCCCCCCCTCCCCCCCCCCCCCTTCTCTCCCCCCTCTCCCCCAGTTGTAAGCTGCAGTTTTGAGAGGCGCTCTCATTGGCTGGTGGGTGAGGTCTGTGGAACAAAGACAGTATTTCACCGCTGCTAGTCTGACAGCTGCGGAAGCATTTACTGCAATGCGGCAAACGTGTTAGAGACTCCAAACAGGGCGGGAACCAGGCCCGGCACTGAGAATTTGGAATTAAAAGCGCTGGTGACGATTCGCTCTAACGTGGAATTTTGCTGTGGTAATTCAAAGTAGGACCTAGTATAGCCCCTCTCATTGAAATAGTTTGCATAATTTGAAATGTAAAATAGCCCCTCCGGAATTATTTTAATCTTAGGTATGTAGAGCCTGTTCTAGTAAAACTGCACGTGTTCACATACCGACATGGTAAATTATATAGGCATTACTTTTTTTTTTCAATTCCACGGATACTTTAATATGCTGTTAAACGGAGCTTCTAGTTCATTGTAAAATTATCATAAAAAGATAACATTGAGGAAACCCTTAAAACATGAGCTGTGATGAATGGAATCAGTTCAACTTGGCTTCCACATGTCATTCAAACATACTGGTGATTCAGTGAATAAACTGTAGTCAAGGCACAAAATTCAATATTTTTTTATTGTATTTATGTTGTCTCCGAAGAACAATGATTGGGGAGATGCAGCATAAGAACTGGGCCTACCATGTTACAAACATATGCTAACGCTAAAGCTACATTTGAAGAAATACGTGTGGAAATCAGAAAAACAAGGTAAAGGTTTGGTTTGCCCCAGGAAAAACAATGGCTTTTTAAATCCCATAGACGGCGCTGTTGCACCACAGTCTTACAAGCCTCCCCCTTTCTCTATTAACCAGGACGCCAAGCGCCAGAATTGTTACTGATCCGTTCCGTCACGTGATTCACATTCATACCTTGTCTCTGTTAGGAAATAAAGATTTGGGGATTATAAGATTGCTTATTGTTTATGTCCCTGAAGTGAAAGAAAACGGTATGTGGACAAATTAAAAGGGAATACTGAAATATGCACATAGATTCTAACATGCATTCTTGTGCAAAATTACCATTTGGTTGTAGCCTCTCTCCTAATATGAAAAGATTCATATTTGTTATTAGTACGGCGTATGAAAAATTTTATAGTCGCATGTCATAAATATTAGGACACATCTGATGTCCATTCGCTCATCAGAATTATTTGACGCGATAAATTGAATCAAATACTTATTTTTTTATTTAATATCGTAAATATAAGAAGTCACTCATAAGAAATGTTTCAATTGACTATTCTTTTTAGAAACTAAATATGGGCAGCTCACCAATGCATGACCAGCCTTCGACACGTGATCTATCCTTGCCAATATAGTATGAAGGTCTTTTACATACGGGAAAACGAAAAAGCGTAATTCTATTTGATATCCAGAGGAAGCGTTGCATGTGCAAGCAGTTTTGCATATTTTAATATGCAAACAGACCAGGAATACAGTAGCAGGATATTTACATCCTAGCGCGACTGATGCAAATGAATACATTTTGGCATTTCATTAAACTCCGTTCACGACTTCTCGACATTACATTCTTAACGTATTTAAATATTTACTTAAACAAATAAAATCTTATGAATTAATAAATATGATTGAGGTGTTTCCTGGATGTACATGTACAAATCTCCATATTCAATCTAAACTGAAGGAGCGTTGTAACCATTTCAAGAAGACGTTTCTTTGCGCCCGATACAATATCATGCGTTTGGCTGTGGCAAAAATTAACTTGTCGCTCGCAGATAAAGTGAGGCATTTGTGACGAGCCAAACATAGGCCTGAAAGTGTGATAAATTCACATTGCTTGGATTTGGCGGTGACAGAGGTTCAACTGTCATTATTGAATAAGTGGAACTTCGAAAGTTATTTATGGCACCAGAGCAGTGTCATGAATGGCTACGGAGGAGCACGTGATTTCATTAAACTTTGTTTAATAGCCAGCGAGTAGAAAAGCCAAAAAAGTAACAGACATTGGATATTACCACAGAGCGGCAGAATGTTGTACAAGAGCAGAGCGGTCACTCTTTAGGAGGATTAATCCAGTGGATTTTCCTGCATCATGGCGCTGTATGACGGCCGGAGCCCGCCCTATGAATGCGCTCATCAAAGTAAGTTTATGTTCTGTTTAAGTGACTGAATGTGCACGAGGAACTGGAGCGGATGCATACGAGTTCCTATCGTCAGTAAAAACGCGTGTATATTTGAAAGCTAAATGTAACCATCTTAAACATTCTTCAGAATAAAAAAATCATATTACATAGCCCATGTAAATGAGTGGTGACAAATACATATTTGAGAAGAAAGATTTACTGCGGTTTCAGAATGTGTGAATTAATGTACCTGGTTAACTGGTTAACAAATTTTCAAAAGGCTACAACATATTGTTGATAACTTTACAAGAATATAAAAATATTCGTATATGTTTTACGCATTTCGTAGGATGATGTCAGTAGCCATACCATTAGGTTTTCTAAAACTTTTAAACTTAGCATTTTGTTTCACGCTTGGGTAGCTCCAATAGCTAGTTGTAATACAATGGAATGGCGATTTTGCTTTATTGCAGGCAGCTAGTGGCTAATCAAGGCAATGGGGAGCACTTCCAGTTGTGGGACAGAGTGCGGTAGCATAGGGAGAATTAATATGGAGATTGATGATTATTATTATTATTATTACATCAGTATGAATGCAAATGGTATTATGCTGGGTACAGTATTAGTGTAGGCCTCCCTTGGCCATCCACGTTCAAAGTTAATGTACCGCACAGCGCCCCCCAGGGCGCAGTACAATAATGTGTTACATTTTAGTTCAATGTTGAACAGCTTTAACACTTCTTCATTCTCGTCTGTAGAATTGTTATGGTACAGTAATTTTAAGCGCGGGTATTTGCAAATTGAAAATTTCAGTTTATAAGAGCAAACGAATAAGAGTTCCCTGAAAAGCCAAACAGTTATTGGAGGAAGTGTCTGGGTGTGGATATAAAGACTGATCTTCCGCGTCCTGCCTTAAATCTTTATCCAACTCTTTCCGAACAAAAGACAGTTTTCCATTTCAATGTAGAATGTTAGAGGGAAATAAGCTTCCATTCTCTGCTATCCAATGAAGGAAACCCGAAACAGTGGGAGAAGTGTATCATGTTTACGCGTACATGTTTACGTTGGCTATAGCCAAGTTATTGCATATTTTGCGCCAATTTCTAGAGACGACAAATAAGCTAACACTTTGTGTAAGTTAATACTAAAAGTGCACCCATCTCTTTGAAGAAAATGAAATCGGTTCACCAAATGTATATATTTCCACTGTCATGTATATCCCAAAACTACAGTCCTTCAACATCAGACGATCAGAGAATAACATATTTACAAGAACCTAATAGGTTGAAATTCAAATAAAACATGTATGTTTAGGAGCAGGCCGGGACAAGAACGAAGATTCCTTAAATCTATTCATCAGTAACATGGCTTTGACCCGTCTAATCATGTGGCGCGCGCTGAAGGTGAAACGCAGGTCACACTGTCTAACAAATATGAAAATGCAAACTATCCAACAGTGATGTTTTGGATTATTTTTTTAACCATGTCTTCCCCCATTTCCACATTTCTAAACGCAAAATATGAATTTCCATTTTTCAAAATGAAAATTAAGCATATATATATATATATATATATATTCAGAAGAATTACTACGTTTTTTTAAATGTATGCTTTCTATACTAGACTATATATATATATATATATATATATATATATATATATATATATATAATATACACACACGTATATATCTCACGTCCATATGATATCCGACGACGTTTTCTTTCAACTGAGTTTTTTATTTATTTTTAGTAACACTGAATTACGAAGACACATTATTCTTTCTCCTCGGTGGATTGTTCGGTTATTTTAGAAATTACATTATCCATATTACAAAATACTCCAAACGTGTATTTAATAATAATATTAAGAGTAAGGAGGAGTAATTACATTTTTAAAGCGTGCTAAGAAGAGTTTTCCACAGTTGCTTCACTTGAACTGTGCCGGTTAAACCTGTGGCCCAAGTTTTCAGATGGTTCATGTAGAATTCATGAACTTTGGTTGTCTTTGGATTCGGCTGTCGGCCTAGAAAAAATAATGAAACTTTGTGAATGATTTGGTTTGACCTCGCGCCCTATAGCCTCTGCCTTCGTCCAGTCTGTAAGATTTGGAGAGTGCGGAGGCCGTATGGCTGCTGAACTGCATTTTCAATGAATAATCACACCTTTTGACAAATTTAAAGTAAGTAACGCATGGAACTTAAGATGCACAAGAACTTAAAAAACACAATAAAACGTTAAAAAAAACTTCATGCCAATACGTAACGTTTACTGTAACTCGACATGTTTATCCTTTGGAGAGAAGGGATCACAAGGATTTTCAACATACATTTGTGTTTTGCACGTAATTCCGCTGCACACGATGCCTATAATGATAGTGTACACTAATTTTTTACATTGGTGTATAATTTTAATATTCTTATATTCCGTCGTCTATATATACCCTGTAGAACCGAATTTGTGTGATAAAATCACGGTCACAGATTCGATTTTAGGGGAGTATATGGTCGATGCAAGAACTTCGAATATTACATGCCATTCTCATTTTTGCTGTGCAAAGTATTTTCTTAATTTCGTACGATTATTAAAAAAGTGTTAACTTTATTAAATAGCAGGATAATTTCTTTACCAAATTCTCATTTCTTTAATGTGCAGAGGAAGTAAAACATCGGGTTTTCTTAATTAGTCCACCTGTAACTTCAAAAAAAAAAATCTAAAATTATAATTGAGAGAGAAAGAAAGTGTGTGAGAGAGAGAATAGCATTCATAGAATGTAAGAAAGTATTTTCCGTAAAGCACTACAATGTTTTTGGTATGAGGTGCTATAGGCTATAAATTATGATGATGATAATGATGACGGTGTTTATCACAGCCTTAGTTATATGATAATATATATTACATAAAAATAAAAACACCGTACTATATATATATATAGTACGATAACCTATTAATTTATATGTATATATATATATATATATATATATATATATATATATATATATATATATATATACACATACACACACACACACACACACACACACACACACACATACATATTATTATTCTTTTTTTCTTTTTGGTCTTCTGGATCGCTTTCAAGTGAATTAAGATGAAATGATGAGATTCCTGTAACTTCTGGATGACCCCTTACTTGACAAAGACCGTCCCCATCAATTGTCCTGAGAAGTTAGGCTCTATTTCTGCGTGCCACGGGACGTCTTTCATGCGATTGTTTTGTGTTTTTTTTTTTTTTCCCCAAACCACTGCCTCAGTAGTTTACTCTGATACAACACAAGTTAAAATATGCAACTACTGAATCACTGAAAACACGAATTAATTAATGAACAACCCTGAGAGTGCACGTTTGTTTTATTTATTTTACTCTTTACTTTCTAAAAGATAAATCTATCGAAGAGATAAATTGTTTACTTCCACTGCCCCAGGGATGGTTGAAATTATATTAATTGTATTTTGTTTAACATTCATCATATTTAACCAGCTGTGTTTCAATTTTTCTACTTATTTATTTTTTAAAATTGAAATAGGTTGTTTAGTTTATGAAAATAGCTGCTATGTGCACACACGTCCGTTTATGGATTCACTTAAGCTTGATTGGCTAATCCGGTCACATGGGTGTCTAATATTATTCAATTGACAGAAAGTAGGAGGGCTTTATGGAGGGAGAAAAAACACAGCTCGAGAAAAATTAGGATTTTCCACCTTTAGAAATGAATGGCCATGAGTTCGTATATAGTAAATTCCAAGTATGTGGATCCAAAATTCCCTCCATGTGAGGAATATTCGCAGAACAGCTACATCCCTGACCAGGATACAGGATGCTACAGTCCATCGCAGGACACTGATTTCCAGAATTCAATAACCTATTCACGGTCAAACTACACCGAGCAGCACTTCAGCTGCAACACTGCGCGGGGCTCCACCGTGCAGCCGCGGGGTCATGCACAGGAGCATGCGAGCCGAAACAGCGCTTTCGCCGCGCAGACTGAGCCCTGTGCCCCGATCCAAACGTCCGGGCCGCATCAAAACACAAAGAGCCAAATCGGAATATCCGCCAAACAGCCAGCGGTAGTTTACGCCTGGATGAAGAAAGTCCACGTTACTACGGGTAAGACCGACTTTGTCCTACTATCACAAGCCCACAATGACCCGGTGTGCTAAAGTATTCTTCTGCCTAAGAATCATTCCCTGAAATATTTATGGTCTCTTTTGAAGGGGCTGCCAATTACACCAGTCATAAATTTTTATTGCTCAGGAAATAGGCCGCTAGCGCTGAAGCTGACTCTCCAAGCAACTAAGAAACCATACTGCTTTTAAGATTGCGCCGCATTTTATTGTCTTCACCTAATCGTATTCTTTCTTAATATTGAATTTTTCGTTGACCTTAAAATCTACATTTGAGGCTACTTTTGATTCATACTAATTTCAAATAGAATATTTCAAATTAACAGGTCGAAGTTCATGAACAGGCTATGTGATTTCCCATTGGAGAGGCGGGTGTTTTGCTTATTTGAGTGCATTTTTTTTTCCTTCAGTGAACCCGGATTACACAGGACCAGAGCCCAAACGGTCACGGACCGCGTACACGAGACAGCAGGTTTTAGAACTGGAGAAGGAATTTCACTTTAACAGGTACCTCACGAGGCGGCGCCGAATTGAAATCGCCCACACGCTCTGCGTCTCCGAACGTCAGATAAAAATCTGGTTTCAAAACAGACGGATGAAGTGGAAGAAAGATCACAAGCTCCCAAACACGAAGGGGAGATCCTCCACGGCTCCGAGTCAGCATTTACACAAGGCGCGGGAGGACAGCCAGGCCGATATTACAGTATTATAGGAGGGGAAGACACCTCATGGCCGTGAATGACTGACTTACTGACAGTGTTTCGTGTGGCCCCGGCATGGTTTCCATTCATTACATTTTTTGGTAACATTGAACTGAATCCAAACTGGCCAGTATACAGCCTGCAGAAGATTCGCTGAATTGCAATGTATCATTTCTAACTGTAAACAGATGTCACGGAAGCAATGTGGAAGAAAGAAATGAGTAAACGAGGTACAGTAGATCGTATGTACATACCTAATATTGCATTTTTGTACGTCAAATTCTGTTTTTTGTTAACGTTGTTCATTTTGTTTTTATCCAGGTCCTCATTTCCCATATGGTCAGCCTATGTGTAATAATGGGCTGTAGTCGATTACTTGTTTATTTAAATTACAGGAAAAATATATATGTGGAGCTTTTATGTAGGCTACAGGTATACCTAATTGCTACTATGTGGTCATGTTAGGCTTTTTAAAAAAAAAGAAAAAAAGAAGAAGATCGATGCATACGACTGTACATAATAAAATTCGGTAGTGCATACAAAATAGCAGTTTGGTGTAGTATTCTTATTTTTATTTTTTATTTGTAGGCTATATTCGACATTTGAGTGGGGTTTATCTGTAGCATTAACGCGTGTTCAGACGTGTGGATATGTGGGTCAATTTATTCGCTTTGCTTTCCCCCTGTATAATACGTTTAACTTCAATCGCTGAAGCCAAACGAACTCTTGGAGCATTTTTCATAAAGAAGCAAGGAAGCCTTGTTTGGTACTCTAATATGTGCGTACTGAACTCTGTTAGGCTGTACATCTTTTTATAACATATTTGCAAACAACTTTTTGCAATTGGGTTAAATAAGAGCCAGTGTACTATGTAGGCCTACGTGTATGTATAATATGTCTGCTTACGTTGTTTATGTATTTAATATGATTACAAATTTTTCTTAAAGCGTTCTTGTAGAATGAGGAACATTAAGAAGGCCAATTATGCGTCAGGAGCCTATTGCACTTTCACTGAGGAAGGAATTATTTTCCTATAATAAATCAGAAAATAAATAGAAATTTCGCTTTCTACTTTCTTTTTTCACTCACACACAAACACACACACACACACACACACACTGTATGTGCTCAGATTCTCTATATACTTAAATATTTTAGGGTATTATCAAACGGGGTCATTTTGAGGCTAAGATGAGCACGAGACTGTCTCTAAAGGCTCTCTTTAGGTCTAGCGGTAAAACAAATTGCACATCTTAACAAGGGTGTTCGCGTGGTGATATTTAAATTAATCTGTTCAGATGGTCAGTTTCTGTTACAAAGAACACAAATGTTGAGAGATGTTCACAAATGGCGAAAATATCTTTGGTGCGCAGAGAATTTAAAAGGGTATTTTTTGAATACTGAAGTTCGACAAAGCTGCAGAGGCAGGTTCATCTAGAGGACACGTTTTCTATCACTTCAGCAGCATTTCAGCCGCGAGGGTTGACCTTTAACCCCTGGCCTGCCGGACCAACCATCTATTGTTCTGCAGACACGACTCGCATTCAGCAATTGTAAATTAATTTCGTTAAACAGTGTGCATTGTACAGTTAAAACTGCAATTAATAACATAATTTGCTTGCATACGGTGCCTCACAGTCTTTATTAAATACATGTAGCCCTGGTTGCGTCATGTCTTAAAATATTGTATCCACTGCTGTGGAAACCTTGCGGCAAAAGTAATCAATGGATTATCGGTTTAATTCAGCCCGTTTAGATGTATTACAAGTTCTTACATACATACACACACACGTAATGGCCTACAGCAGTAGAAGCCTAAGAGTACAAGCGATGCAGTTAATTCAAATAGTATTTAATTGATGTTTCTCATTGATATTGCATATAGTACGCAATTGCATGTATATCTTTATATTCATATAGATACCACTGGATATCTTAACTTGGAATATTAATCAGATGGATTAAAATTACTGGTAATACAACAACAGTAGCTTACATTTTCTATCAGACAAGTTAAAAAACTACGAACTCCTTACAGCAACAAACGTTTGCATCCATAACGTCTCCACATTCAATAATTAGTAAGACTTCAGGTATCCTTTGAAGGATGGGATTTTTTGTTTCAAGAGAATTCATAATTAATTATTGGTCAGAAAATAATGGCATTACGGTCCTAAACGCTACCTCTCGTTTTTTAATGAAAAACAGGAAACGATTATTGTTTTTTTCCCAAATACATAATTTGACGAAACGTGTAACAGTGTCAATAAAAATGTTTTATTACTGCAAATGGGCAGTCTCAATACATTTGAAAATACACAGGTTTAAATGAAAGACAGTGATTGTGCGCGCACCCCCACACAGTGTCAGCCATACAGATATGAAATCAATTGATTTGCATGCTGCATGCATGCTTTCCAAATTCAAAACATGTATTTCTAATTTCACCTTATTGTTAGAGAAAAAAATACCAGTCTAATATTGCTTAATGCCCTACAAACGTCCACCACATGTACATTTAAAACATTATAAGCGATGTCTTCTCTGTGCTATTTGTAAGTTTTTTGTTTTTTTTTTGGTTGGATTGTTTCATCAGAACTCACTGGTTTGAGGATATTCGGTGTACCTTCATTTAAAAAGCCTTTCTGATGCTTTGAGGGAAAGCATTGAACCTACAGGTATGTGGTTCATTTTTTTTTTTTACAGAAGTATGTGGAAGTAACATCCCGTAGAATTCAGGTGCGAATCAATCGTGACTATCAGTCGACGTTCCGATCTCAATTAAGTACATGAACGCGCGAGGCAGGGGCACCGAACCACCGCTACCACGCTCACAACACACGGCCATGTTTATTGTCCAAGTGTTTGAAGAACATATGTTTTTGCCCTTCAGTAAAGCTCAATAAGATATACGCAGCACTGTTTTTTGCATATCACAATATATGACTCGGGACAGATAGGATTCCTTAATTATTTTTATTTAACCACACATGATTTTCTAAATAATTACTGCAATAGGCTATGCCCCCTGAGAGCCCGGTATCGTCATTAATAGCTAGGACTCTTGCCAAACTAGAAAACTGTGGAGAGATCCCTATAAACAGAAACTCTTGTTATACGCATCTGAAAGAATAGAAGCTTGGGTAAGCATTTCAGTTTCATTTTGAATAAGACCGTAAATTAACTGATCTGTCGTGCATTTGACAAATAGCGCCCTTTGATACTCGAGCTTGGGCTTGAGGCAGCTTGTAGTTGAAATGAGTTATTATACACAATGAGCCTTTTCCACCGAAACTTGATCATTTTCAGTATCAAACCAAAAGAATGAAAAACACAAAACATTTTGCAATTATATCACAGTTGCGTTTTAAACTTAAATGTTTTCGGGCGTTTATGTGGTTTTGTGGTTCCTGAATCGTAGCGGACGTTGATTTGAGAAGTAAGGCGGTGTTCTTCGTCAGCTATTGCCTGTCCTTCGTATCCATAATGAGCGGCCTTTGTCTGGTGTACGCTAAGATTCTGGAAATGCTTCTTTCACTCACTAGCTTGTTGCAAGAAACGTGCATTCTTGAACATGTTTAATGTCATAGGCCTATTTTGTATTATTGTTTTGAAAAAGAAATGAGTCAGTAAATGTTTAATGCGTCTATGTGCGAGTGAAGAATTTAGTTTAACAAAACGCTGTAGGCTAGCCTACTGCGCAACAAATTTCGTTCTATTTTTCGTTTTTTCATGATTATGGGATAGAAATCAAGAAGCTCGACAGAATAAAAAATTGAAAAAGCATTTAAAGATATATTTGACATATGTTGTTTACTTTCCACAGAATCGTAAACAAGATGGGCATTTTGGCTTAGATCCGAACGGCAACAAGTAAGATCATACTCTGTAGCCATTTTAAAGCATTAACGAACATGATAATTTCACTGAAAAGAAGAGGTGAGAGATATTTGGCAGTGGTCTGCCTCGTTCTAGCTTAAATCATTCCCAGTCGTTCCTGAAAGGGTACGAGGCTGCTGGGGGCGGGTGTAGGCTGTAAATCTTTCGGTTTTATTGCACCGCGAACATACGCTGTTTTGCATCTCTTCCCCGGGACGTATTCCCCCGCAAGCAGGCTCTCGTCGTGGATGAAGGGTTGAAGGGCACCACGTCTTCGCGTAACCAACCTCGTTTTTAATTCCATCTTCCAGTGGCGATAAGACGGTTTGGACGGAAGCAATCCGACGTCATGAAATGTCATTTTGGTTGTATTTACACAGACAGCGCTTACAAATTCCATGGATGTAGAAGAAGAAAATAACATTTTAGCCACTCCAGCTTTGCAGCACACTCCGTTTGTACAGGGACGCGACATGTATTCAGACTTACACACCATAACTTTCCAATTGCTCGCTATCGTCTCCGTAGGCATACACTTTCAAAACTGATGTTACATTGTGTATTAAAGCATAACATGATGAAATAAGTATAAGGAATGATTTTCAGAAACACTGCTTTCAATAAATATTGGTCATATCGAACCAGTATTTACACTACCGACGGGTTGAAACTGTAGCCTATTTCAGGTTAAGTGACCTACCAGAAAATATGTACGTCAGAGTATATTCCCTGTAGGTGGATTATTGGGCAATTGAAACATTGTTATCCTAAAATTATTATATTAAATCAACGAGAATATAATAGGCTACGGCAGGTAGAAATTAATCCCGACGTCACAATGGATGATTTGTTACGATTTGGAAATGCATACAATTTTGGAGCACAGCAGCAATACTGCAATTACTGCAGCTTCGTAGCCACACGAGCATTTTAAAAACCAAAACCTTGTCAGCATGCAACACACGAGTGTAAATAGATACAAAGCAGAATTCTGATTTGTGCATGCTAATCTCCCAGCCTCCCTAAAAAAGATGCAGAAAACGCAAAAGAAAAATGGCTACATTTCTATTTTATATTCGATGGGAAGGTGGAATATGGTGAAGAGGGAAAAACTGATGAACCTGTGCACACACCCACTCAAACTCCGCCACGTAAAAATTCGTGTGTGCTGCACGGCTTTGTTGAAGGACCAGCCTCAGCAAAGACAATCGAGCACCACGTGAACAAATGTGCTTATATGGGACAGCCTTTATGTGGCGTTCTTAAGGGATTCCAAACGGCTATCACAGTCATAATATGTCACCTTAAAAATTGGACGTAGTGTTGTAACCCCTTTTTTAAACAACGAGAGGGTGATTGTCAACCATATTTTAGAAGGGTATCAATTGCATTGGCTTTTTTATTGGTCGTACAGCGCGCGCCGGTCTTTATTTTACGGGGAATAGCCTACTGTCCACACATTAACATGGGAATGCCTTTAAAACCGCAGGATGGGGTTTAGGACAATATTATCAACGGACAAAGGGCAAAGGATGAATCCAGGCGAAGAAGCATGCTGAGAAACAGAGACATATGATGAACTGATTCACAGGTAAGCAGTTGCATGGTAAAACATACATTTTAACGCACTGTAGGCCTATATAAATACAATTAATTCCGTCAGAATTTAGGATTTTCCATTTACATTTTGGAGAATGAAAAATATATATTCCAAAAGTTAATAGTTCTTTATAGCAACCATTGGCAGCGTACATGGACGAACGGAGCACCGAAAACAGGACACAATGCACACAAACACACGCCATACATAGATGATACTTAGCTGATCTTGCAATTTCAGAGACAGAGTGAAATAAAAGAGGACGGAAACTGACATCTTAAATCACATTCATTCGTTGTCTCATTACCAATGTATGTTGTTTGGACGTGATTCATGCGCTGTAACCTACATATACCGAAATTAGGCTACCTGGGTTTTAGGAGTCCTACCATATCTTTTAAAATGTCTTTATTCTAAATTCAGATTTACATGCTCACAGAAGGCTAAACTAATCTTGCCTATTCTCAATTTAATTGTAATTTAGTTGAACTAGGTTACACACCTGGTTATAGTCCTAAATGTTCTCTTTCTTCTAATTATTACAATTGTTGTTAATAGTTCTGTAACGACCGCAGCAATAATAATAACGGTATTATTATCTTACGATCTTGGTATATAAACTACTTCAAGCCGGTGAAATTACGTGATTTCTAGTTCTCCACCCGATCCTCTTCTTTTAACACTGATATGTAAAAGCGGACTAAATATTTAAAAGCCAGTTTATGATTTTATAACTTTAGCATGTATCGTACTGCTGGGGGCACTGGCTGTGTCTCATTATTATTGTTGTTGTTTATTATTATTATTATTATGGCATTGCAGGGATTTAAGCTAAGTCGCCTTTGATGTATATCATATGGATACATATGGACTGTCTAAATAACTGTCCAGTAAGTAATAAAAGTTTATACGATTAGTAACACGTGGACATAAAAGCCCAAACCAGTTTTATATAAATCCATTGTTTACAGAGACTGGCATGAATGGTTCAGACATGGGAAATTATCGGACAGAATGCAGTTACTTAATCCACAACCCAAGCGAGCTGGAGGGAATGCTTTGGCTGAAAGATTCTCTAAATTACAGCAATATATATTAAGTTATTTTGTAGATTCAAACAATAGCCTAGCTTCTGATTTTACACATTTAGGTGAAAAGACCGAACCCAGAGACACAAAACTGAAATAAGTTCAATTGAGGCCCACTGCGCTATTACAAACTTGCCTTAACAGTACTTGGGCGAGACACGTTGTTTCAGAAAACAGAACCATGCCAAGATATAAAAATCTAAATCACGATCCCACGAAATGAACAGTGGAGCTGACGTTCCCATTCCACTAACCAACTTCACACGTTAAATCATAAGGTCCTTACATCCATCGTAAATTAAAGTAAATAGTCTCCTCGCATCGCAAAGTCCAGGATATATTTATTTCATGTGTGACTTGCGTAAAAATGCAAACATCGTTTGGCATACAAACCCATCTCGTGAGAACATCTAAAAGTAAGATGCAGCTCATTCTTTAAGAGCCTTAAATATTAGCTTCTGATTTTAAATCTTGAAAAAATGATAAAAGTTTAGCGACGGGTAGCACTCCCAGTAACTTGAGTGTCTGTCGTTCGTTGTTCATTAATCTGTGAGTTATTGCCGAAGGGGTCAAAGGTCAGCCAGAGCTTATTACTGCTAAATATTTTGGCCGGCTATCCTTTGGATAGTTTCCATTTGCGATTTTATAGCATTAACCATTATTGATGTATCCATCAAAATTGTGGTAATAGTGGTACAGCGTGTAACAATTACAGTCAAAATAATACATTTGCATTTAAATAACAGGAAAAACACGGACACAGTTAATGATTAAAGAGATGTGGTTTGATCAAGACATGTGGAATGGGTTATGCACACACTCTCTCTCTCTCTCTCTCTCTCTCTCTCTCTCTCACACACACACACACACACACACACACAGCGAGAAGAGGGCTATAAACAAAATATGCTTTTTAAAATAACTTCATCCTATATATGGTTAAATGATCAACACACAACACAGGAATGAAGAGATAGCACCAGAAACAATAGGCCACCTGTACTGAATGATTTGCTTTTCGCCTTTTAGAACGGGGAGCCACAGTCCATTATGAAGAACCCGTGAAGGAAAAAAAATATTCCCGATTTAACACAAGGAAAAGTAAGATACAACTTCAAAGAAACACGACCTCATACCACGCAACAGCAACCACCACTCCCTGGTGATATTTTGAAAAGTACCCCATGTCTCTGCACACAGATATAGTTTACATTTTATTGTATCATGCTTGAGTTTCAAATCTAACAGCAAAATACACATGCATACGCTGCATTCAGAATATTGAATAATTCGAATAAGGATATTAGAGTTTTCAATGAGCATCTTAAGCAGGCATTTTAAATATTTTAATAATTATTTATTTCACATACGAATTATGTTAAAAACATTTTTTTTTTTAAAAAACATGTTCGTTCAGGCATTCCTACCAGTATCCAGGACATGACTAATAACAGCATCGTAAAAACAAAAAAAATTCTCCCCAGATCGACGAGGAAACGTCGCTAACACATTTTATACGACACAATAAAGCTCCTAAAACGGGACAATTCTAATGTCTCAAAACACAAATTAGACGCATAAAGAAAACGAAATAGTCTGCTCATTCCTACTCCTAGTGCCATTAACAATTTCCTAATTTGCTGCAAAACGAATAATCCTTTTCATTGTTAATATTGGCGCCTTCTTGGTTTCCCGTTCACGGTGTTGGGCAGGAAATGGCAGTGCTGTGGAAGCTGAGAGTTCCGCTTATAAGCACGGGAAGAGGCTGCTGAACAGGGGGTTCTACGGCTGGTCTTCCGCCTACGGACTGTTTAACACTTCTGAAGGTGCCAGTCTTGAGGCGTGCTTTTCTTTTCGTTCCTAAGTGAGGCACTGAAGACCACAGCGTCAGCACTCATAAATTCTTCCGCACTTCTCATGGACAGACGCATTGATAAGCGCCGCGTGGACTGCAGCGCTTCCTAACTGTATGTCAGTTGGGCTGACCGCGAGCACAACCTATTATATCGTTTGGGACATTATCTGTGACACAGAAATAACCATCTCGATATGTATGTGATATATATACTGTATATAGAACCATGTACAAGACAGTCATGAATCTGCTTGCTTCCCTTCATATTTATTTTCAGTACTTTTTTCAATTATGTCTGCGGAACAAGGTCTAAGCAAAGTACATAAATACAAATACAAATACACGAGTAGAGAAATATTATGAGATAATCGTGAAAGGAATAATATGGGCCTCAAAGACAGACTCACTCCTTTTTCATTAATGAATTTTATGCAAAAAAAACAGTTTTATGCTTGAGTTATCCTTTAAACCTCCTATTGTGTTCCTGGTGCTTTCAACTGAAAAAAACAAAACAAAATGTGGGAGCAGAAACCCACTCACACAAACATGCACTCATACAGACACACACACACACACACACTCATACACACACTCACACAGACATACATTCGTACAATCATACACACAAACACAAGCCCACACATACACACACTCACACATACATACTCACACAAACACACACTCACGCATACACACTCAAACTAACACAGACACACACACACACACACACACAAACATTCACAAACACAAGCTCACACATACGCACACTCACACATACACACATTCATGCAAACACAAGCTCACACATACACACTCACACAAACACAAGCTCACAAATACACACACACTCACACACAAACACAAGCTCACACATACACATACTCACACACATACTGTACACACACACACACATACACAATCACAAAACCACACACTCACACACACATACTCACAAACACACATAACTACAAAGTGGTTTATCTGGCTACAACCTTAAGTGACACATTTCAGTGAGAATCACCACTTCATTGCACAGATAATATCTGTGAGTAATATCATTTGGTTTGCTTTTGTGAATACTGTGCTAAAATGGTCCTATTGCTTTTAAATGACCCATGTCTTGCATGACTTCTGATCCATTTGAAAAAGGAAAATCACAATCCATTTCTGGAGTCCAATGACTGCAACTCCAGGGTTGCAGGTTTGATTCCCAGGTGGGGCACTGCCCTTGTAACATTGAGGAAAAGGTACTCAGGCTGAATTGTTTCAGTAAATATCCTGCCACATAGTGTGCTTCATAATGTTTGGGACATATTAATGTTATGTAAATGAAAGTGCTTATATATACTACTTTGTTGCATATCCCTTGCATGCAATGGCATGCTGAGTATCTTCTCTGGTGAAGCTCTGCCAGGTCTGTACTGCAGCCATTGTCAGCTCCTGCTTGTTTTTGAGACTAGTTGCCTTAAGTTCTCTCTTCAGCATATGCAATGCATGTTAAATTGGATCCAGATTGGTTGAATAATTGGCCAGTCTAAACGTTTTGGGCTTTTGGCTGTGGAAAAGTCCTTTGTTGCTTTAGCAGTATGTTCGGTATCATTGTCTTGCTGTAGGAAGAAGCGCTGTTCAACGAGTTTAGAGGAATTTGCTTGAACTTGAGCAGATAAGATGCTTCTGTACACTACAGAATTAATTCTGCTGCTGCTATCTGCAACATCACCAATAAAGACAAGTGAGCCAGTACCTGAGGCATGCCCAAACCGCAACACCCCCACCACCAGGTTTCACAGATTGGGGTGGGGGGGGGGGGGTACAGATTGGATCCTGGACAGTTCCTTTTGGCCTCCATACTTTGCTCTTGCCATCCCATAGCACAGGGGTCCTCAATCTTACACAGAAAGGGCCGGTGTGGGTGCAGGCTTTCGTTCCAGCTAAGCAGTTACACACCTGATTCTACTAATCAACCACTACAATCTTTGCTAAGGGCCTTGATTAGTAAGATCAGCTGTGTAACTGGTTGGTTGGAACAAAAACCTGCACCTACACCGGCCCTTTCTGGATAAGATTGAGGATCTCTGCCATAGCAGACTGCATCTTGCAGTGTAGCCTCCGTTGTTCTGTTCCTGAAGTCTTCTGCAGACATAGGTCACTGACACATCCATGCCTGCCTACTGAACAGCGTTTCAGATTTTTCTTTATGACGAGAATTCTTTGGTCATCAACTGTAGAGGTCTTCCTTGGCTCATTGCAAATTACTGAGCTTGCCAGGGCTCAGATTCTTCTTAATGATTGCCCAAACTCTTGATTTTGGTAAGCCTAAGGTTTGGCCGATGTTCCTGACAGTTAATTTATTTTATTTCTCAGCCTCATAATGGCTGCCTTGACTTTCATTGAACAGCTCTGGTCCTCATGTTGACAAACACCAATAACAGACTCCAAAGTCAACCAAAAAAGCCAAGAATAATGAGTAGATACTGAAAGCTCTCTTATACCTGCACTAAGGAAGCAACAAAACACACCTGACTCATCAGAAGCACCTGTGACGCCATTTGTCCCAAACATTATGTTGCCCTGAAATGGGGGGACCATGTATAAAGAGTCCTGTGTAAGTTCTACATGGTGAAATGAAAATGTCAAAAAATACGCTTCAATAAAAGCTGAGAATCTGCGCTCCGTCAAAGTGTGAATTGGCTGATTACAAATCTAAAATTGCGGAACATGGAGCCAAATCCAACCAAAAAGTCTTTGTCCCAAACATTTTGGGGCTCTCTGAAAATGGGTTCCATGTAAAAAAATACAGTAAGAATGTTAGTCCTATGTAAATAACTCAAGATTTGTCAATTTCTGTCAATTTCCCAAAATGTATATGTAAACGCTGTTCTTGTGGGTTAAAAGTCTGGAAAACTGGATTCCCTTGTATTCTCTTGCAGGTGAAAAAGAAAACAAGAAGTGGGCTCTTCCAGTCACGTGACAGCATAAAATCCACGCCTTTGGATAAGAGCACGCAGACCTTCTCAGTTTAAATCTTAACAATGCAGAAAGTCACTTGCTATGACAATTCGGGATTGTATGGAGGCCACTACCCAAAATGGGATTCTTGTACATGCAGATCCACTGATCAGCCGTATACACTGGAAAATTTGAGGGTCCAGTTTTCCCAGTACAAACGCCGATGGGCGGGAGCACGGGAACAAATAATTGCCAGGTAAATGGAAAAGTACCAAGCAACCATAAGCGACAACATGCTTCTCCTTCGCCAGCGTCTCCAAACTCAGCTTGCACCTCCCAGAAAGATAAGTCATCCCACAACAGTGCGTCCAGTACTGTCACCCCAGCTGTAACAAAGAAAATATATACATGGGCGAAGGACACTGGCGCAAAACTGATGTTGCCGCTTTTTATGAACTCTATAAAGTTTTCCAAGAGTTGTTTTACTAGCCTTGTTATATACTGTTATTATTACTACAACTGCAGTGGCACATTTTTCTGTTCGATGAACATCCGTACAGGGATTTTAAAAATCTATTTCAAATTCGGTATACTGCCTAACATAAAGACTGAAAATACAATGCTGTTTTGCTTGAAGGTAAGTCCTGTGTAGCTCACCATGTTTGCAAATCACCTAGATGGCTTTAGGCAAAAACCACAAGTGTGAAAAAACAGCGGATTTCTTTATCTGGATCTGGATCTGGTATTAATTTCTCAGATTGACAATCAATGCTTATATATATTACATTATCACTAAATATACACTTTGGCTTCACGTCTTAAACGTGCGACGAATACGAAATAGAACCGTTATTCTTTTTCTACCTGCTTTCTTTCAATTTTTGATAACTATTTTTAAATTACATCCATGATCATGCAGATACATTTTAGATTAAATCTCACACAAATGTGCTCAATGCAATCCTAAGCAGAGGATACTGCACAGAAGAAATAATATGAAATAAAGAAGCAGACCTCCATATGCTTATTCAAAAATATACTTAGACTCTGTTACGTGTATTGTTTTACAGTCTGAATCACCAACCTTAAACCCCACAGAAACTACGCTAAGTCCAGTCAGACCTTAACGCCGACACTTGTGGAAAAAGCGGAAAATTAAGATGATTCTTTCCTCCTCCTATGCAAATATTTGTGTTCGGATTCCTCTGAGAAGTGACTTCGCACTAAAGAATGGAAACGTGTTTATTTTGTTAATTTATTATTTGTAACTGCACTGACAATAAAACAGCGATGCATTACAATTTTAACCGATTCTTGATTTTTTTCCCCCCACCATATGTGTAGGCCTTCTTTGTTAACAGTTACAACAATATTTTAAATACAGACAACACAAAAAAAGCCAAACATTCTGTCACACGGCTGCAACTTAATAAAAGCCAATAAAAGCACAAAAAATATTCAGTAAGAAATACAGATATTTACACTGCTCTGGTTTGAGCTGCCTCAGACGTGCCTGAGTATGCAAGTTAAATATGTGGAAGTTGATGGCAACAAACTCAAACCCCCCACCTCTTCCCCAAGAAATCAAGAAATATATGAATGATTGCAGAAAACTGTTAAAGTAATAATTCACCCAGTTCCCTAACATTCCCCCAACAATCTGTCGGCACACCCCCGTCATACTTCGTCATAAACATTAACATTATGAAGTCATTCACTCACTTATACTTACTGACACTGATTGACTTACTTACTTAAAATGTTAAATGAGAATTATCCTGAACAAAAATTAGGTGAAATGCAGCACAGAACTTCATGTCAGCCACCAACGCAATGGCACACAACTGACAGGGGGATTAAGTTTTACCTGCGAATTAAACAGCAATATAAACATCATAAAAAGGCAACATTAAGGCTATTTAGAGAATTTGAGGTCATGGAGATGCACGTGAACAACTTGTGTGCATGCATATAATAATGTGTGTGAGTATATGAGGGAATTTGAGTGTGTGTGTGTGTGTATGTAGGTATATGTGCATGTTTCTGTGTATGTGTTCGCATGTGTGAGAGAATGTGTATGTGAGTGTATTTGTGCATGTATGTGGTAATGCATGTACGTGTGCATGTTCCTGTGTAAGTGTGAAAGAATGTGTATGTGTGTGAAAGTGTGTGCACAATCACGTGTGAGTAAGTGGGTTTGTTGTCCCTGTTACACACCTCAGGATCTGAGGTGGCAATCATTTATACCACCAGTGTCTATGAAGCCACTCGTGGGTGTCATGTCCCACCACAACTGAGGCTGAGCAGTATTTAATACTGTAGATTTTCAGCCCCTTCCTTATGATACATTTCAGTACACAACACCACACACAGCAAGCATGTGCAGTGCGTAGTAAGCATGTTGCCTGCATTAAAAATGTAATCGGATTTGACGATCTTCGTGAAACTAGCATTATCCCCGGGAAGAGCTGCAAGGAAGTTAATGAGCCATGCAGCTAACATGGGCTTTAGGGAAGCCATTTTGCTGCAACACTGATGCCTCGTGCTATGATGGAGTTAAGACATATCAGCATACAGAGCCTGCTTTATGGGGCTTTGGGGAGGCGCATTTATTTTTAATAATGACACATAACATGAGGCCAATTCACAAGAGTAACCTTTCTTCATTATTCAGCGAAAGCCAACACACATACATCAGCCTGTGTTTCAGCAGGCAAACCCATGCACTGTATAAGCAATGGAAGATAAGATAATACAAAATCAAACATAGACATTTGGTTTCAGACTTTGGGAGCCTTGAGAACCACCTACAAAACCCTATTAACTCGACATGTTACTCTGCGCACAGCCCATGGTGTTAATCACTGAACATTTTCTTCTGCACACAGCTCATGGTGTTAATCACTGAACATGCTCCTCTGCACACAGCTCATGGTGTTAATCACTGAGCATGCTCCTCTGCACCCAGCCCATGGTGTTAATCACTGAACATGTTCCTCTACACACAGCTGATGGTGTTAAACACTGAACACCCATGCTCCTCCAAATGCACAACAGCTCTAAAAGGCTCATCAGAAGCAAGTGGGGGGGGGGGGGGGAATTTGGCGGAGACCAGTGAAAACACTCCACCCTTCATTTGGGCCCCGCTAGCACGCTGCAGCCGTCAGAAGACGACCACGCAACGAAGACCGATAGCGGCCAACCTCCGTCTCGTAACCACGCATCTTCCCCTGCGGCGAACGCGCCGCCCTCCTCTGGCGTCAGGCCGAGGCCGGGCTCACGGCGGTTAATTTACGAGAGGTCTACGCTGCAGTCGCCGGGCGGTTTCCGCGGAAACGTGCGCGCGGTTCGGCACTAAAGCGGGTCACCTCAGGCGGACGCCGGAGGATGTTCTGGTGCGCCGTTATCGCCTGTCTAAGGGAATGCTATCAACTCTGTTTTACAGATGGGCAGACACTACTGCTACACCCTGCCTCTTCACTAGCTGTCATGGTATGAATGCACGGGCTAGAAACAGACTGGTCCATTTATTATGAAGCATTAGCAATGGCATAGCTCTACAGATTGCAATGCACTACAAGGCAGCTTGTACTTCTAATATTAATTGCATTGGAGGAGGAGCAGGCCTTTTAGTGAGCCCATAGTAAACAACCATCGCTTTCATGTGTTTATCGTAGATTATTCTCAACTTCTTAATTACCTACATGGCTAAATAAATGATATTTTGTTCATAAAATGAATCTGTTATCAAGACAGCACCTGCTGAAATGCTGAAGGTGTGAACATTTCTGTCCACCACATTTATTATGAGTGATATGGGAGCATTTTCCTTTTTTCAAAAAGTAATCATTCCTTTCACAGTGTACTGAGGATATGACAGATATGACATATGAATAACTCAGCCATAATCCACCCTCTTTCCAGCCCGAAAAACAGCTCACTGGTTACAGACGAACAGGGTAATAAACAATCTCCATCTTGTCTGTAATTTTTTGGACCAAAATATATTAAGAATCCTTTTCATCTTTTCTGTTACCTGTGTGGACAACCTTTACGGCATTTTCGATATAAAATTACGGCTGAATAGATTGCATATGCATTTATCTTCAAAAACTCCTACTGTGACAGCCATTCTTGGCTTTTGGTTCTTCTGGGAAGAATCGCATTACAACATTAAATTAGTTCTGCGCTTCACTGAGAAATTGATTGTTCGAGAAAATGAAAATGGCTTTGATATAAATTATGAGTATGGATTTTGTGGAATCTGTTATTTTATCTATCAGAGTGCCAATGGCACTAAAGGCATTTGGAATGTAATTTGTCCGTGGAATACAGAAGGATCACTTAAGAGTAAGAAAAATAGACTGCTGGGCAGACAGCTTTAACCAGGATTTTAGCTCCTTACGGTTAGCGGTTGTAACTACGGAGAGGATATTGTTTAAATGTGGCCAACTGAATAACTCTTCTGATGCTGTCAAAAGCTGCGGAATTACCATGGAAACCTGGTCATAAGGAGACGGGCCTCACCTGAAGCAGGAAAATCTGTATAAATAATGTTCATGTTGTGGGGAAAAACTCCCATAAGCCAACAATATCCTGGTCTGTCCGCAAAACTGGTTGCCATCAGAGGAAAGAACCACTTTGCATTTTGACCGAAACGTATCAACTGTGTCTCCTCTAAAAATAAAGCTTCACTTAAATACCTCCTTGCACTACTGAGATGGGTTTCCTTCCTGCCACTACCACACAGGCCAGTTTAACCGAGTGACCAAGGTGTTTATTTCCCTCTAAATCAAATGGCTTTTTCAAAGGCACCACTGGACTTGTCATGGTTTCCCTGACCAGCTTCAGAAATTCTGACAGAATATTACACCAGCTTACCTCCAAATCCTTCTTGTCCTTAATGATTCACTCTGCCACCATCTTGAAAGCAGCTGAAGATTTCACTCGCTTTGGTGCACTTGGACAGGAAGTGCTTGGCACCGCAGCTCAAAGCAATATGAAGCAGAGAGACCCAGCTGTATCAAAGAGAGCCCCAGAATTATACATGCACGCTATCCAAAAGTTTCCAGAGAAAATTACAGGCATCACTACGTGATTACTGAAAATACCCAAGGTGCTCCCATTTAGCTACACATCAAAAGAGAATCTTTAATGAGATTAAATCTTTCATGTAAAAATGCTGTATCCATTAATTTCAGGTATAAGCTGCTCATTTCAGCAAAGTTAAAGGAACAAAGGAAGATTATCAAAAGGTGTGTTGCATGTATGGACAGCACAGAAACATCAATATACTCTGATACTGTGTACGGTTTTATTCTTGGATCATAGCTAGAGAATACTTAAGGACCTGTGGACAGAGTAGTCAAAATAGTTATTGACTACTTAAGGACAGATTGATAAGAGTGTTAATTATAGCTATACAATATTTAAGGACATTATAGATAGTGCTTATTATAGCCATAAGATACTTAAAGGCATTGGAGGCAGCAGTGTAGGAAGGCACTGGTCTTGAAAGCTAAAGTTTGCAGGTTCGATTCATGGGCAGGACACTGCCGTTGTGTCCTTCAGCAAGTTCTTAAGTGTATATCCAAATGGATGCTATGTAAATGCTATGTAAAACGTGGTTAAAGTCGCTCTGGATTAGAGCCTCAGCTAAATGCCTGTAATGTTATGTAATGCATTATGGATAGGCCTAAAGTGCCTGGATCTCAGCAGTAGCAGACAGCCTGCGTTTAGCCCGATTTTCTGGCACTGATGAACAGCGGTCAAGCAGCATAAGCATTTGCATTAAGACATATTTCGGTAAACTTTCCCAATCATTTAAAAGGGCCGGCGTTAGCGAGCAAAAATGAAATATAGGAATCCTACTAGATAGCTCGTTACGTAGCAATTTACCAAACAATGCAGACGACTTAGACAGCTAAGCACCTTACCAGCAACTTGCCTGATTAGTCAGCAAAACAGAGTGGCTAATTAAGTAAGCAGCACGTTTAATAGCTAGCTATGATACAACGTAGGATACATAACCAGCTTGCTAGAAACTCGGCAGTCAAGTGTGTTAAATGGTTAGCACAGAATGATAAACTGGCTCTAGCTACAGAAAGCAGTGTGCTAGCAATTTAACGCAAACTACTTAGCATATTACGCATCGCACCGACGCACCCTAGTGCGCTTGAGAAAGGACTCCGGAGCGCTTCCAGGTGAACCCCGAGGGCGGATGGAAACCCATTTAACGCTGTTTTGTAACGCTTATTTCCAGTTGAAGATAATCTAAAATCTTATGGTAATGGCTTATTCTGTCATTAATATTGGACTAAAAAATAAATAATATTTATAAGAAATATTGTCTTGATAGGCTATATTATTTAATAGCCTATTGTATCGTTTGTGTAGCCAAAAATAGTCTACTTTATTTACTCTAATTGTATGTTATTAGTTCATCTGTAAGGAATAGTGTAGCACTGGCGGTAGACATTTTTGTCTGTTCATTTTTCAGACTGTACTAAGCACCTGGCTTAATTTGGCCTACCCACTCGTCTTCCTCGCAGTGTAGTTCCGAACGGGTCATGAATTGTCGTCGCATCATATAAAGCCTTCTGTGCTTTTATCTGCGCCTGATGGCAGCGCGAGCGCGTCTGCTTTGGAATGTAAGCTACCCTAGGTGTAGGCCTAATTGCACACTTTTGCCACCTGGTGTCTTGACAATCTTTCCCTTTCCCTTTTCTCTTATTTTTAGAGCCACTTTTAACATAGCTTTAATTTAAACCTAATCCCCTATGCTTATAGCTATTATATTGAATGTAGCCAATTTTTCCTCATGTTAGTCTTCCACTGTGCTTATGTTTGAACAGTGACGCCTGCATCTTGCTGTTTTATTGTAAACAATGTACTCTTATTTTTTTAAGAAAGCACTGAGCTGTGTTTGGTTTGGAGCTGTGTCAGAATGAAACAGACTAATGAAAAAAATAAAATAAAGCAATGTATCCCACCTCAGCAATCAGTGATAAAGCACCAGATTGGTCGTGTAGCCAGCGAACTAGCCAGTTAATTTGCGAGCAGCTTGCTTGGCTACTTAAAGCACATCCCAGTTGACAGAAAGACTCAATCCACATTAACAGCGAGAACGGACACAGACATAAACAAAAGACAGATGCACCAAATATCATGGCTGCCCTGTTTAGCGCCACCAGAGTACTCAGGCCGTCTGGCAGCCAAGTACCCTCTGCAGCACTGAACTGTGTGGCTACTGGCAGGATAGGCCTGCTTAGAATACAGATCATCAGTGACATCTGCCCCCCCCACCCCCCACCCCCCCACCTTTACACACACACGCACACACACACACACACACACACACACACACACACTCCAAGACCACTGCAGTCAACCTGTGTTTGATTTAGGATAACTGGATCCTTGAAAGATTAAAAAGTTTGGCTGCTATGAACCCTCACCCTGAGCCAGCCCAGGCGTTGGTTGATCCGCTAACACACTTCTTTCCTCAGACATGCAAAGTGGTTACACAATAAATAAATAAAAACATCTGGCTGAGGAAGAAAATGTAGCATTCTGGTATGTGGTCAACAAAGCTAAAAAGCATTATACCTGGAACTAGGAATGTTGATCGGATCTAAGTCTGCTAATTGAATGTATTTTGCACATCTGACTCCCCCCTCTGAAGGCACATCTGAGGATGTGCAATCTGCCGCAACACCGGCCAAGCCAACGCTCGGTACATGCCTCCATCTGGTGGGGCCTCCATTCTCCCCACAGGCTTCAATGGGACACCGACTCCAGCCCGTCACCATTAAAAACCTCATCTAGCAGCTGTAGAGGGAGGCTTGTGCTGGCTTGTCCAGGGTTGTGGGAATGGGGGCCACCGCTTCAGTGTGTGTACTGTGTCCGTATCAGTGTTTAGTCTTTATTCTGCCAACAAAGCTATGCTTATGGGTAAACCTGATTAATATTTAAATATGGCGTCTGGCCTTATTGTTGTTCTAAAGGTAGGAGGACAGATTGAGAGCGCTCTATTGGTTATGGGTGATTTGTTACAAGCTCAACCGTGTCAACACTGGAGTAGCAAGGTGTAACATTGTAACTGCAGTAACAAACACTTCAATTAAGCCTTGGGTTATTTAGAGGAATTTAAATGGGGCCAGCTTACAATAGCTTTAATGCAGGTGCGAATAGTATCTTTTCACAAAAGCTCATTCTTTCCCTCTGATTTTTTAAGATTTTTTTGGCAGAGCCTGCACTAGCATTACTGCCATTTCAACCCACCTATAAACCTACCTAAAATCCCACCTATGGCAGGGCTTGGGGCAATCTGGGGCACGCCTACTGGTTAAGTGAGAACATACACCTGGGCTGAGAAAGAGAGAGAGAGACATTGCATGTACAGAACATTTTTTTTTGCTTATAGATCTCGAAAACAAGGCACAATAGTCCTTACTCCTGGGCCCTGAACCATCCATCCATCCATCCATTTTCCCACTGCTTGGTCCAAATCAGGGTTGCGGTGGCAACAGGGCAAGCAGAGCAGCCCAGACGCCTCTCTCCCCATCTACTTCCTCCAGTCATCCCAGGGTATTCCACAGTGATCCCAGATCCAGCTCAACACAGATCCAGCACTGCCCAGATCCAGCACAACCCAGAGGCTGCACATTCCAGATCAGCACAACCTAGATCCAGCACAACCCAGAGGCTGCACAACCCAGATCCAGCACAACCCAGAGGCTGCACAGCCCGGATCCAGCACAACCCAGAGGCTGCACAGCCCGGATCCAGCACAACCCAGAGGCTGCACAACCCAGATCCAGCACAACCCAGAGGCTGCACAACCCAGATCCTGCACAACCCAGAGGCTGCACAGCCCGGATCCAGCACAACCCAGAGGCTGCACAGCCCGGATCCAGCACAACCCAGAGGCTGCACAGCCCGGATCCAGCACAACCCAGAGGCTGCACAGCCCGGATCCAGCACAACCCAAAGGCTGCACAGCCCGGATCCAGCACAGCGTGAGGTATCCAGGCGCCCATGCCTCGGTTAAGCCACGTGTCGGACGTCCTCTCACCGCGAATCACTGGCGCGGTACGGCGGGGGCGGGCTGTGGAGGTGAGGAGGAGAGGAGCAGCTTTTGGCTGCTCCGCGTGAGTAATCTCAGGACTGAGGATCCACATCCATCATCCTCCAGGCAGGCCGGCCGGCCGGCCTAAAGCCATCGCACAGCCCAGGTCCCTACCGGCGCTTCTGCACACAGATGGCAACCACGGCCTCGGCCGTAAAGAGCTGAGCTCTGCGCTTTCACGCCACCCCCCACTCCTTTCCTTTCCTTTCCTCCCTCCCCCTCCCTCCATCTCTCCTCCCTTCTCTTCTGGACGCAGGACGCCAGCGGGAGGAACCGTGTGTGGACGGTGGTGTGAGTTATCTGGCAGGCGTGCGCGGGGCGCTGGCCTTGTAATAACCGTCAGCGGAGCGTCAGTAGGGGATGTGAATTGTGTCCCCGCTGCTGATGTTTTTTTCTGAAAGGCCTTTCCGTTGCTCTGGGCCTTCGGCTCTATCTCTCGGCGCTGCCATGGCAACATCTCCTGTACTCCGCTGTGTATGGAGCACCGTGGAGAAGCCACACTGTGAAATTAGCGCTTTCGCTATATTGCCGAGCGGATATCCGAGCACAGCATAATTATGACTTAATAAAAGCGTTGTTTTGATTGCAGCAAAGGACAACAGCAACAACAGCACATCTGCTCTGGTATTACAGATTCAATTTATGTATGTTATATACCGTAAACTGGCTTTTTAAACCTTTTTTTGTGTTCATATAATCTTATGCACTAATCAGAAATTTTAGCTCCAACACTGTTTCCATCTTCATGCAAATGAAGGTGAGTGAACGGAAAGTGAAATAAATATGTACAATATTGTAATGTGATGCAATAATAAGGACATTAACATTTGGTAACAGCTGGGACCAAAGAAAAGCTGCAACTCCACTGCAGTTCTCCCACTTAATTGTTTCTTCTTTCCTCAGCAGATTTGTTCTGTTATAATGGAGGAACGTGCACATTGCAAACATCTGTTCACTGCATGGTGGACATAGCACACCTTAACTTTAATGTTATATACATTGTCTAATATTATTTTAGCATAGTCCAACATTTATTTTAGTGTTTCCTGATTGTAAGGTATCTATAAGTTCTATGCAATTTATGTATGGAAGTTCTAACTAAAATTTCCTGGGTTGGAATGAAAACCTACAGGACGGTCGATCTCCGGGAACAAGGTTGGGTAGCCCTGCTTTCGATTTACATTTACCTCTAACCTTAACCCTACCCTCAACACAGTAAAAGCTCTATTAACAGAAGGAACATGCTTCGACAGGCATTAGATTCACAGCAGTCAGTTCTATTCGACATCACCAGGCAGCTACATTATCCTATTAGAAGAATCAAACCTGAACCTAAAATACTTGACTTATATGATACCCATTTATCTACTGGCTGTTTTGGAAGGGGGGGGGGAGAAGAGTAAAGGGGTCTGGTGGCATTAAGAAATTGAATATGATAGTGCATTAAGCTGTACTTATGGGCTGTAATATGGAAGGCAGTGGTGAGCAGTGCTTGAGCTGTCATTAGTAATGCAAACCTTAGCAAACTCTAACTCTAAACTCTGGAAGCTCTGAGACCTGATGTAGATGGGTGTCTGCTCCAGGAGCTCAGTCCATGTGAAACAGGAGAATTCACTCCTGCATTAAAGAACCATTCAGGTCTTTATTCATTCAGATTGTGGCAAGTATGTGTTTTATTGTGATGTGTATGGTATGGTATTTTTTCAATGTTCGGATTGCCTCATTGATAAGAAGCCAAACAGCACCATGTGGCAGGTCCTGCTGAGGGGATTAGAGGTTGGACGGTTTCTTCGTGTTGCATAATGCTCTCAGCAGCACACCTGCAGCTGCCAGGTGAGATAGATCTGGCAGCAGACAGGAAGTAATCAGCTGCCTCACATTCCTGCAGCTCACACAGCAAGGAGCTTGCTGGGAAAATGAGCTTTACTGATAGCCCAAAGACTACAAAACTGCTCTTTAGGCAAAAATTGTGATGGAAGAAACCATTTCATTGCATGTGCTCTTGGATACCAGCCGTACATTATATTTTTCACAAAGCATCTTTGTGACAGTTCTCTGTAAAATAAAATGCGCTAAACCAATAAAATGTAATTGAAATTGAACAGAATTATTGTAGTTGCAGAGGTGGCATCAGGGTGCACAGAGGAACAGGACGGAGTTGAAGGAGTCGAATGAGAGCCCCAGTATCAGCAAAACGAGTCTCTGTCTGGGGTCACGACCTGGTGAGGTCAGGAGCTCTTCAGGCAGGCAACTCAGCTGACTCAACTAGATACTGCATTTCAAAATGGCCGCTGCGTTTCATCTTTAAACGTGTGGCAACACGACTCCTCAATCTCAGCAATTTATGAAGTCCCACCAGCAGAGAGGGTGCGGAAACACTTAGTAAGGACACATTATAAGCAGGAGTAATTCACATGGAGGTCAGTTTCAACATGAGGTCAGCTTAAGCTGGAAAAGCCTTCTGTGCCGGGGTGTCAGTCTGATTCCGCGAGGTCGCCCCACGAACAGGGAGGGCATTCCGTCACATTTCGTCAGTCAACAGCAGTGTTTTATGGCAGAGATTTTACCAGGACTAACACTGATCCCACTGGTCCCTGACTAATAGTGCTCTTCCATTCATTAGATTCTGAATGTGGGAGGTGATGTGTGAAACCAAAATACGTTTTTTCTGTGTTTGTTTTCATAAATAAGCACTCAGGGGTGAATTTATTATGTATTATCTATCCAGTACTGGGTAGGACCCACTTCTGCCTTCAGACCAGACTGAATTATTCATGTAATGGATTCAACAAGGTTCTGGAAACATTCCTTAGCGGTTTTGGTCCCTGCTGGCCCAATAGCACCACACATTTTTCGACCACACAGTCATAATGTGAGCCTCCCTTTCCACCTCATCCCAAAGGGGCTCTATTAGGTTGAGGTTTGGGGACTGTGCAGACCTATGGAACAGGCTGAAGCCACTGATAATGTTCCTAGAACCAACCTGAGATGATGCATGCTTTCAGACATGGTGGATTATCCTGCTGGAAGTATCCATTTGAAAACTGCAGACCGTGGTCAGTTTTGGTGATCACATGCCCACTGTAGCCTCACCTTCCTGTTCTTAGCTGATAGGAGTGGAACCTGTGATCTTCTGCTGCTATAGCCCATCCGCTTGTGATCTTCTGCTGCTATAGCCCATCCGCTTCAAGGTTCGATGTGCTGTGCGTTCAGAGATGCCCTTCTGCACACCACTGCTGTAAGCAGCTGTTATATGAGCATTTGTGACCTTTCCGTTAGCCTGAACAAGTCTGCGCATTCTCCTCTGGCTTCTTTCAGTAACAAGGCACTTTTTCACCCGGAGAACTGCCACTCGCTGGATGTGTTTTTTATTATCACACGGTTCTCTGAAAACCATAGATACTGCAGTTTGTGAAAATGCAGTGCATGAGAGAATGATATTTATTTATTTATTTTTTTTAATATATCATTTTCTACAAGTTTTATATTTTTTTGTCTGATTTTATTACATCCTGTTTTGTTGATTTAAGCCACTCAGTTACTGTGCCAAACGCTTCCCCCATTTGAACAATATTTCTGGAAACCTCTTTACAGCTGAGGTCTGTAGTATGTTTTGTTGCTCACTTTGGAGCACTTACGACCTGGTTATGATGTGACATTTTACTTTCCCATCCTCAAAGTGGTATACACGGGCCCACATGCAGTCATTTCATCAGAAAAAAAACCTTCAATGAAAAACGCAGACATTACTGCATATGTGTAAACCTGCACAATCAATCATATAATGCAGGTCACAGAGAGCTTCCGAGTCGTTGCATTGACCGTGCTTGTGAGAGGTTCCAAAAAATTTAGACTGTGAATCACACCCCCTAGTTCATCAACTTTCTGGAAATTTTCCCAGTGATTCTTAAAAAGCATCTTTCTGTAAAAGACCTTCCACATTCGCTAAGCAATGCGTCCTAAATTAGAAAGAAAAGGAATTCCACCGCAATGCATTTTCACCCCAGGTAACTCACGCCTTTTTCCAAGCACAAAGTGAAGAAATTCACTGTGGTAACCCCATTCTATGTTTACAAAACCAGCCGTATAAACCTCCATGCTCGCAGTAGCCCTTTTGTTCGTCTGGCGGTGTTGTTGTTGTAGAAAACCGAGGCCCCGGGTGTGAATGCAGTGGATTAATTGCTGGCACAGCAAAGATGAGCCAGGAGCCATTAGTGCTGAGCTGCAGTGGGAGAGAACTCTACAGTAGAGCAGGTAGCCAGAAACACAGATAAATCATGCCAGTGTCGGGGAGGGGAGGAGGGGGGGCATGCCTGCAGTAATGAGCTTCAGTTTCCCCCCATATCACAGATGCTCTGCTTCCTTTCAGAAATCAGCTCATACCAGCATGTGTAAAGCATCTGGTGTAAGATAGAGAGGTGTAAGGGGGGGTGGAGTCAAGCATCCTCCAGCCAAATTTGCACCCTTCATTTTGAAAGGCCCCATCATGCCAAACAGTTTTTTTTTTTAACCTGATTTTGTTTCCTTTATGTTTTCTTTCATCTGCCCAAATAAACCAACTACTCTAATGTTGATAACAAACATTATAAAAGGTCTGAAACCTGGGCTGATGTGGGCTGATGTGTGCTGATGTGGGCTGATGTTCTCTGATGTGGGCCAATGTGGGCTGATGTGGGTCAAAGACATCTGTTAAAATGTGAAGTTTCGTATTACAGATACAGTATGTATTTAAATTCTGACCAGCCCTTGACTGTGGGAGGACTTGTTCAGTAGAATCTGGGCATGCTCTGTTCTTTGGAAATCCATCATTTCCCTCTGTGAATGGCGAAGGCTTTTACTGTTGATTTTTGAGTGTTTATGGAGGTGAAAGTCATTAGAAAATAATTGCAGATATTACTGCAGACATAGCAATAACTGCCTTCACTTAGGATGTTATTTTATACTCCTGCTGTTAAATACACTTAAGGGACTATTTCCTGATTGGTGGAGTGGTGTATAAGCATTTTGCTGATTGGAGGTTGAGATAACAAGTGTGGCTCTCATGGGATTTTCTTGCATTAAACACAGTTTAAATGCTGGCACATTTTCACAGTAATGTGCAGCCGTAAATATCATATCATTCATGCGCGGGCTAGTATTTATCAAGTAACTGATACATCAAATTAATAACAAAACATACTTGTGGCACTTTCACTGCACAAGAAACCGGGAAAAAACTTCAGATTTAAATGAATGTGCATATATATGTCTTCATGTAAATCAGGACTGCCAAACCCTGTTCCTGGAAATTGGAGTGAAAACCTACCATCCTGTAGGTTTTCACTCCAAACCTAGCAAAGCAGACCTCATTCAAAAGCGAATAAGCTGGCTAATTATTAGAATAATTTGTGCCAAATGAGAGCTGAAATGAAAACGTTTAGGACGGTAGATCACCAGGAAAATGGTTGGGCAGCCCTGATATTAAGTTTTCAATGCCATCTTGCTTTCTGTATTAAGAGCTGATTAGTGGTCTCAAGATATCCCTCTGCCGTTTTTCGGTCTCAGTTTGAGGTATAGAGCTGAGAGTGGGCTCCCCCCAATGGGAGCACTTGGTATTGCATACTCTGCAAACAAAAATGTTGGCCACCGAATGAACAGCAGTGAAGACCAAGTCTGCCAATGCAATATATACTGTACATCACACAAATATAGTGGGGACGACACATTTGTCTCCCTGGCAGCTTGTTTATATTGGAATTTTAAAGTGTAATTGAGTTAAGAGCATATTGAAATCAGTATCGATTAATTAACTGCATACTTCACGATTACACAAAGTGTTTTCCAAAATGCAACGGTTTCCTTTGGATACTCAGAAGTAACAGACTTTTCAACAATAATTGTCATTTTCATAACACTTACTGGGTTTTGAATTATACAACCTTTATGTTATGTGAAATGTACAAAGGCATATTTCATTGAATATTTATTCTCAAGAAAATTATGTTTACAGATATGTTAACTTTAATGATACTAATGAATGATATAACCATTGCAAAGAGGTTCAGTGTATGAGAAACTCATTCAGAATTCCTGAAGAATTATGACATATGATCATGTGGTCAAAGGATGGCAGACAGTGTGGCATTGTCCAGCCACAGGACTTTAAAGAGTACTTCCACCCTAGGTCACTTGTTTTTTTTTTTTTAGCCGTGCCTGTTTGTATGGCTACTTTATAATGAAACATTTTCATCCGTGGCGTTATTGCAGCATTTCTTATATAATATCATCTGGTAGAAACAACTGGTAGAAAATGCTTTGGTGCTGCCCTCCAATGTTTGAAAAATGTTTTCTGCATTCCACTCTGGCCCCGCCCCAACTGAGACATCAGAGTACCTCGTTGGAGGTGCTACTACGTAATGTAAATGTCAATCAAGATATCCAGCTGGAAAATTGTTGCGACCCACAAATTCATCCGATTATATTTTAATGACGGAACACTGCCAGTGCCTGATTGGCTAGGTTGGTTTCGACCAAACATTTCTCAAACCAGAGAAACATGACAGCCTGTTCATAAACTTTCTTATTCCACATAAACAGTCCACTGAAATATGTTTCTGAAAACAGAATAGAGAAATGGGCCATGTTATTGCTGAATCCTGTTTCCTATTTGAGCTGCAATGCCTAGTTTGACAGTTAGATCCGAGTTTCATGAGCCAATTTATTTGCATATAGAATACTTTATGCAAATGCGATGGACACACCTACACCACCCACCCCTGGACGCATTTTGCAAAACTGTGTCGTAGGCGGAGCCTGGCAGAAACAGTGAGTGCAATTACTCTTTAGGGGTCATAAGGGTAAGTAGAGGTTATCTGTTATCATATTTCAGCAAACATGAAAATAAACCCTCTGAGTCTTTCAGAGACAGCAGTCATGGTGACAGAATCCTGCCTGTGCCTGACAGTGCGACACCACAGACATTCTTTGGAGCACAGATGCTTCAAAAACTTACTTCCCTTTATTCCACAGATATTTTTGTTGGATATGAGAGCAGGATGAGAACAGCAGGCTTTATTGACACAAACACGTAAGTCTGTGTTACCCAGTCCAAGTGCTTTCCTCTAACAGCTGTCTGCAATCCCCATCAAAGACATCAGCCATAGCTATACACACAAACATGTCTAATCATCCCTCAGTAAGTACCCTCTATTCCCTGTGTTTTCCATTTAATAGTCATATAAAACATTTTATTAGAAGCGGTTTTTAATTTATATTCTATGAAGTCATGTGGCAGGAATCAAATGATTCATTTTGTTGTTCATTCCCAGTGAAGGCTACATGTGTGTGGATGATGAGACAAGAAAAGTGCTGTTTGTTAATAAGATGAACTTTGTTCATATTAGGCACATTAGTTTAAATTGTCCTCAAAAATAGATGAAGGACAGCTTTGCTGAAGACAGGGACATTTTAGTCTCATGTGAGCATCACAGCACATACTGTATTAATAGAAGGTTGGGTGCTGTTTCAGATCGAAATGGAAGTTTCTGTCCAAACAAACCAGCAATGTGTCTGGCCGGCATCAGAGGAACACCTTTTATGTTGAGAAGATCATCATTCCCACAATGAAGTATTTAAGGGGGATCTTTGGCGTTACGGGACTGTTTTGCATCTTATGTTCCTGTTCATGAACTCCAGACAGTGGCTGTACATTTCAGCCAATGCCCTGGACCCCTCTGACAGGAGGCTCGAAAGGCTGTTCACCTGGCTGCTGCTGCATCTTTCAGCAGTACAATGATCCCAATCCAGCGGTTCTCAAATTCGGTCCTGGGGGACTACTGTGTTTTCTGGTTTTCAGAGCTGGGGTCCCCAGTCTTATCCAGAAAGGGCCAGTGAGGGTGCACACACCTGATTCTACTAATCAAGTTGCTTAGTAACAACTCTAGTGGTTGATTAGTAGAATCAGGTGTGTGCACCCACACCGGCCCTTTCTGGATAAGACTGAGGACCCCAGCTCTAAAACATAAAAAGCACCTAATTAAGAAAAATTAAAATTCTGGGTTTGCAGTTGAGGTTGGAATGAAAACCAGCACACACAGGGGTCCCCCAGGACCGAGTTTGAGAACCACCATCCTAATCATATCTCAAAAACAACTAAGGAATGGCTAACTTACACTGAAGTAAATGCATTGTAATGATAATCTTAGTCACCAGGCTTGAACATTATTGAAAACGGACCAAAGTGTCTCAAGGTTCTTGAAGGGTTCTGTCTGGAGGACATCAAAGCATCCCCACAAAATACTACAGAGTCAGCAGTGCTCTCCTTGCAAGGAAGGGTACACAAAATACTGAAAACAGCCATATCTAACAAATCATTTTTCTTTAAGCAACTGTAATAGTATAAAATATTTTTTTCATGTTTTTGAGAATACAATATATCGTATTACCTGTTTTGCTCAATTCATTTTTTGCATGCCTTTATCAAGGGCGTGGATAATTTCGGAAAGCTCTGTACATAAATTCCATTCGCTCCTTTGGGGTTGCTAGATTTTTTATGATTCAGCCCAATTGTTTCTGTTTTTCTATCATTTTTATGTTTGCTAAATCGTTTAATAGGGTTAACATTTCTCGCTGCAGTTTTACCCAATTATCTCCCACCCGGTATATTCATATTTTTATATGTAGACAACGTCAGTATGTAGACACTGGCATTGTCAAAAGAAAAACAAGTGCAATGTTTGTACTTTTCAGTCCTTGTGAGAGTGGTGGGGATTGTTAATGATTTAATTTTTCATTCAAATGCTTCTCAAGAACTCATGAAAGATCATAAATGCACAGTGAATGTAAAGATACATCTGTGAAATCCATCCTCTTTCTGTGGAAGGAGGGAATCCAGTTGTTCTACAGCCAATGGGAAGGCTGACCTTTGCCCTGTCGGATGACCCCTCTGTCTCCTTGAAAGTTCACCAGAGGGTCAGGGGGATCCTGCCTCTGTGGGCGTACTGGTTGTTTTGATTGACATGACCCCCCCCCCCCAGCCCCTCAACCATGCAGGCCCAAGCAGCGCACGAGGGGCCCAGATGTGTACAAGCTCAAAGTCATAGGGGGCACACTGCGTATGTAAATTTCTATATTTCTACATATTTATACAATTTAGTCAAATTAGCAGATCTGGCTTCTGTCTGTGTAGGGGACGCATGGTGGTGTTGAAACCCACACAGCAATGAGGCCAGCACGTCATACAAAAGTAGCATCAACGTGGAGGACTTTTAATGAGAGTTCAGCAAAGAAGTTAAGGAGAAATAAAGGGCTGCAGGACTCCTCATAAAGGCCTGTGATTCCTCTCATGCGGCAGACTGCAGAGGTGCTAAACCAAGAGGATTATGGGATGCATGCAGGGAGAGCTAAAAGCTCAGGGGCTGCACAGCTCCAGTGGCCACACTATCAAACACACTACCAAACACACCTATCAAACACATCGAATACGTCTACCATGTACAGCTGCCAAACACATCAATCAAACACTTACCTCACACCTACTAAACACATCAAATACACATGCCAAACACTTACCAAACATACCTACTGAACACACTACCAAACACATCAAATACACCCACCAATCACCTACCAAACACATCTACCAAACAGACTTACAAAACACTTAAAACTAACCTACCAAAAACACCAAACACATCAAATACACCTACCAAACACCTTTACCAAACATATCAAATACACCTACTATACACCTACTGTAACAAACACATTAAACACATCTACCAAACACTTACCAAACACACTTACAGAACACATCAAACATACCTACCAAACACACTACCAAACACACTTATCTAAAACTACCATACACATCGACCGAACACACTACCAAAAACTTCAAACACACCCACTAAACACCTACCAAACACTTACCAAACACACTTACCATACACATCAAAAGCACCTACCAAACACACTACCAAATACACCTACCAAGCACTATCAAACAGACCTACTATATGCCTTTCAAACACATACATGGCAGAAGAAGAGACTGGGAGGTTTGACGCTGTGAGCGGCCTCTCCCTGTGGTGCAGGGGAGGGGGGTGTTCCATATGCACTGGAGGCACACTGCAGCCTTCATGGAGGGGGGGTGGGGTGGGGTGAGTAACCGATAGCAGCCCTCAAACGCAGAGCCCCCACAGCCACAGCTGTACGGGCTTCAGCCCCTGCTACGCTGAAACTGCATCAGCCTCTTAAAGCCAGCACAGATTCCTCTAGCGTAGCGCTGTTTTCATCCATAGTGAGGCACCGGTTTGCATTTAAATGAGCTCTTCAGCCACAGCCCTGCGTAGCCTGATGCATCTGCAGCCGCAGACCAGTGATGTCACTCCCACTGCGAGATAAGGAGACTCTCCCAGGGTCCTTCAAATCAGGGAGCTTTTGTGAAGGATTAATACAATACATAATTAATACAATGAAATAACAATAATACTAAATAAAATGGGGGAAACCTACACAAAACCTACTAGCACTACCACAAAAACTACTAGCGATGCAGAGAATGGAGCTGGTGCCTCACCAGTTCTCTCTCTCACTCTCTCTCAAATTCAAAATATGAAATAAATGAATTGCAGTAAAATAAGAATAATCTTATTATAATTATTAATATTAATAATGATAATAATAAATCATTCATATGTACATGTTTATAAGTTTGCTGTGGATGGTCACTCAGGGTCAATTGCAGTGTGCTTAGCTGAAGTTTAAACCTCAGGTTTTAAATGTGAATACCACAGAACTGCATTGCAAATGGAACAGCTATCCAGCTCTGTGGAATAAGGATTTGCAGTTTCAGTTGTAAATCAGTTCTGTGGTCTAGAGGTTTAAACCTCAGGTTTTAAATGTGAATACCACAGAACTGCATTGCAACTGGAACAGCTATCCAGCTCTGTGGAATAAGGATTTTCAGTTTCAGTTGTAAATCAGTTCTGTGGTCTAGAGGTTTAAACCTCGGGTTTTAAATGTGAATACCATAGAACTGCATTGCAAATGGAACAGCTATCCAGCTCTGTGGAATAAGGATTTGCAGTTTCAGTTGTAAATCAGTTCTGTGGTCAAGAAGTTTAAACCTCAGGTCATGACATGGCTGAAATGAGCTGTGCTGTAATTGGGGCGTTGGTCCTTCTCCTAACATAACTGCACATTTTTCATCTTTTGATAGGGACATGAAATTATTTAAATTCATTTGAATTAAAATTGAATTAAATTAGACTCCCCCTCTCCCCTCTTTCCCTCTCCATCTCACTCATTCCCTACCTCCCCCCCCCCCCCCCTGCTGCCACACAAGACAAAAATACTGTTGTGCAGATATATGTGGCTTTCACATCCTCTCCCACTTCTTGCTCCATAGTGCCCGGCCTCATTGCTGCCAACGATGTCTGGCTGAGTGGAAGCCTGTAGGGAGACAGTTTAACTAACCTGCTTTGCGGTCACATTAAGACCACGTGTGAACCTGTATGTAGTAATTTACTGCCGCTAATGCCGAACTACTTCAGGCATGTAGCAGGTTTATAGTAGTCAAGTGCATGTGATGGTGTGGATGAACTCTGGTCTGCATCCCCTAGAAAAGAGACCGATCTACTTGCCTTATGCATTAAATCAGGGGCTGTCCTTTCCCAACACTCCCTTAGCGAGTGTTAAAAGGGCCATTAGTTCGGTGGCAGGCGATTCGGGGGCGTCGTCAGATCTCCGCCGTTCGCTGTCAGTCCAGGAACCTGAGCACCTCCAGCATGGCTGCCATTAGTGTCCTTGCACGCCTGTGAGGATATGTATCGTAGGCGTGCAGCCAGGGCCGTAAGAGACAGGCAGAGATGCAGAGATTCGGCTGCAATTGTGGCCACTCCTTAACCTTCAATGTGTTATATATACTGTACTGTAATGCAGTTCCTGTGTTACCTGTATTTCCTGAATCGTATGCGTTTTCTGCACTTTCTGTGTGGTGTGAATGCTTTTTGGTCGTATGGATTCACCTTGGTTCCGCTTACCTCGGGCCATGATGAAGAAGAGTAAGGCAAAGCGTGATGAAGACGAGAGGCAGAGCGTGATGAAGATGAGAGGCAAAACATGATGAAGATGAAAGAAGCAGAGTGTAATGAAAAAGAGTAAGGCAGAGTGTGATGAAGATGAGAAAGGCAGAGCATGATGAAGATGAGAGGAAGAGTTCATGAAGATGAAAGGCAGAGCATGATGAAGATGAGGCCAGTAGTCCCATAGGCTTGCTCGGTGGGAGAGGGAAACAAATGGCCTCACTGCTCACTGTCTGTCTCACCTGAAGTGGCTGTTTCTGCAGCCAACATTAAGGATCCTGCTAAAAGCTGCAATCGCTTGGGCCCTCCCCTTCATGGCTTAGACCTGCCCCTTCATGGCTTAGACCCGCCCCCTCCACCCTCCCCCATGCCCTGACTCAGAGACCCAGTGGCTCCTGGCCCTGCCTGTTGGGCTTCATCACCCTCACGCCCTGTTCGCATCAACCTTCGAGGTGTAATTCCGAGTAGGAAGTATGCAAACTTTCTGATGGCTCTGATATATTGGATGAAAAACACAGAAATGTGTATATGCAACTTGGCAACTGTTAAAGTAAGCAAAATCAGAAGACCATTTTATATTTCACCAATTCACCTCCACCTCACACTCTGATTAATAGTAGGGCTACTACCTACTGTAGTTGGTTGGGTGTACTTGCATGTGAAATACAGGGAGCTATCATCTGCCATAACAATACTTCTAACTAGAGATTCAGATAGACTTCATGCTTTACTGGTGTCAATAGACATTGGATCAAACTATAACCTTAACCTAATTTTTCTGGTTGTGTATCTGCGTTCAACAATGACAACATGCAACTGTTTTGAGATCCAAACAAGTCCACCCCAACCAGTGTGCAATGTGTGAACACGTCCAAGTCTGAGTAATGGGAAGTCATCCCATCAAGCCGTCCCATCGTTCCAATTTCTCCTATCAGACACAATGCAAGAACCCCCTATACAGCCACGCCCCTTATCTGGGTGGGGCCGGTCACCATACAGCCACGCCCCTTATCTGGGTGGGGCCAGTCACCATACAGCCACACCTCTTAACTGGGAGGGGCCAGTCACCATACAGCCACGCCCCTTATCTGGGTGGGACTAGTCTACACAGCCGCGTCTCCATTGTGTTTGTGTGGGAAGGGGCCGGCTGTGTGGGCAGCGTGCTCCCCGGCTCACGGTGATTTACGGCTCCCGGTTATTCCGGCACATTCTTCCCGCTGCTCAGGCCCGAGCGGCTGGACACCCGGAGGCGCGGGCTCCAGAGCTCCGCCCTCTCTGGAGTACAGCGCGGAGAAGCGGCCAGTCCTGGCGCGCAGCCACGGGGTCCTGCCGACTTCCTGCCCGGACAGGAAGAGCCCCACGCAATCCTGAGCAGAGAGCGCAGCATAAACACCTCCAGAGAACTGCTGCTAATGCACTGTGAGCAGAGCCACGAGCTTTAGAGCCTCACCCTGCAAAAGCGATTTCCACAGCAGGCTGCCTTCCCTTTCCTTTAATGTGGCAGTGTTTTCGAGCTCTAAATGAAGACTTTAAATCTCGGCCTTATTATTAGTAAATTATTCAATTGTTATTCATTATTGCACAATTTTCTATGAATCGCACACACGCACACTCAGTTCGGCCATCCGTAGTAAGATTTTTGGACTTCTATTGCTACCTAGTGGTCACATAGGGAATTACACCCAGAATTTGGATTCGGCAAAGAGGAACTGGAGGTGAAAAGGATCTCTTAATTTGTACTCGCCTCAGGGGGATAGAGAATTAATCCTGTCATCTTACTGGGTGTGTGTGTGTCTGTGTGTACATTCTAGCACCTGATAAAATTCTAGTATTTGCATTCAATGTTTACAATACCACTTCACCTTACAGTGTACCTGTGTCCTGATTTACCTGTTACCTGATATCTGAGCTCAAGGGAATTAACAAGGTAGAAAAAATTAACCATTAATATTTATCTCATTCACTGTCCTCAAGACAACACCTAACAGCTAATTCCCAAACACAGCTGACAATATGAGACTTTTTGAGAGAGAGAGAGAGTGAGAATGAGAGAGATAAAAAGAGAAACAGAGAGATATTGCTTGTTGTGGTTTCCTGTTGGTATCTCACAGATCCTGTCTCTTTCATCTATCAGTCCCGGGCCTCCAGACCTCCTGCTTCCTGTCTGTCTTGGCCCCTCTCTCCCGAGCTGGACCTGGGGCCGTCCGCCGGGTCCGTCGCGCCGACCAATCGGGGCAGGAGGACCGCGGCCCTCACCCCTGACCCCGCTGCCATCGCACCGGTCCCCCCCCTTATGCGCGCCTCTAATTGGGGGACCAGCAAACCACATGTGCGGGAGTGAGGGTCAAACGCAGTGCAGCGCCTCCACGCCCCGCCCCCGGCCATCTTCAGCCAACAGGGCGATCCGATCTACCGGGGAATCCACTGGAAGGCCATTTCCTGTTTCACCATAGACGCTACCTGAACCTAATATTACACAAATACAGCACGGCTTATGAGATGGTTCAAATTATACTCTTAAAACATTTTTAAACAGTGAAAACATGTCACAAGCACGTGTGTTTTCTTCCTTACACATCCTGGAGAACTGTGGATTTCACTACGGACGAGACGTACTTTTCCCCCCTTTTTTCTGCATTTCTTTCACTCACCGACTTTACTCTCCGTAATTACGCTGCGGTATGTGGTAATATGTGAGGCATTAAATGCCAGCTTTGAACTGTGACTTCCCTCTGGTGTCTTGTCGCGGTTATTTACTGCGATCGTAAAGATGAGAAGCCGGGCTGAGCGTAAACCATTTTACAGGTATGCACAGAACGGCCGTTAAAGCATTCTGCCGCCTCGGACGCAGGTGGAAACAGCAGCGGCACGAGCGGCCCCGCTCGCGCATGCCGCTGCTTCCACCGCGAACCGGAATGCAATTCGCGAAGCGACGCTCGTCCGAGCGCTGGCCTCGGAGCTCGCCTTGTTTGTGTGGACGAGGAGCCCGGCAGATTGGTTTTAACTGCAGAAGGGATGTGTACACAGAATGTCTTATGAGCTTGATTATTTCAATTTTCTGCACTCGTGCCTAAGCCAGAATGCATTATTCCTTCGGCATTTGGCTCAAAATTCAGCTGCTGGGCTTCTCACCAACAGAAACAAGAGATCTCATCAACCACATATACTAGCTTCCAATATCTTTTAGAACTGCTTAAAAACTTTTAATGCTCACTTATGAGGTAAGGTCTGGTTTAGCCCCAGAAAACACTGCCAGGACACTGCCCCACATTGTGTCATCCACCAATTTTAAAACGAGAGGGGACCTGGCATTCACAGGTAGGGCTGCAATTTAATGACAATAATTTGCCAGAGTCTCTGAATCTGCATCTTCTTTTGCATATTATTCAACCCCCCCCCCCCCCCCCCCTTAAAATATCTTTCAAGCCTATCTAAATTTTTTTAACCAGTGTTACAGTTTTATTTAGTGTCTATATGTGTTTAACCAACATTTTTATTTCGGAAAAGTGCTTTGCATGCCATGTAAGAAAAGCACACAATAATAAAAATAATAACAACAATAATAATAATAATAATAATAATAATAATAATAATAATAATAATAATAATAATAATAATAATTATGACATGAATGGATCTTCGTGTGTCTAGTTCTGTCACTATAGCTTGCTTTACCCTGTCGTTACATGAATGGTGAACAAATCAGATAACGTGATTACAGTTAAGTGTAATTGTGCTTGCCTAGCCAGGAGGCAGAGATTGTAGCAGTGAACAGGGGGAGGTACAGTGTGTGTTCCGCTGTAGAGCTCACTGTGTGGTGTTCGTACACAACGGGGGTTCGGGAGGAAAGAATATTGCTGCATGCTGTCAGTGACCTGCTGATTTTCAGCATGTTGCTGTTGAACGCTCCTGTAAATATTTTGGTTGGTTCAAAGCAATCAATGATTGATAGCTCCTTGTATCTCCACCCCTTATGGTTTTTAAAAAAAAAATTCTGAGACCTCCTATTCCCATCACCATAGCAACCATTTCCTCTCTAGTTCCGCCCATCGCCGCTCTGGGCATGCTACCACATGACGCGAGTCGAACAACACCGCCATGCGTAATTCTGTTAGTCTGCGACGATCAAAAGAGGAGATTTATATATTTTCTTAAAAAACCCCTATTGGTAACTTCCACGGCATGCACCTTCAAATCAACCACAAGCGTGTCATTTGGGTTCCGTATAATTTTAGCGTAGTTTCAAATTTCCGTCCGCTCGTAAAAGCACTCTCCCGACAGAGGCTGCCTCTGTTATTATAGGCCGGTGGGCTGCACCATGTGACCTCATAAATAATGGCTCCTGATCCGGCTGATAGGACGTGTGACTAGCGGCGCGGTCAGGGCAAGCAGGGGCTGAACACTCGGGGTGAGGGGAGGACGAATTCCTCCTGAACGTGGGCCATTATCGTTGTGTCAGATCACAGGGAGGGGGTTTGGATCACAGCGGGAATAACTAAACACCCCCGGGGACTGTGGCTCCCCCGTCTCTGTGCGTGAGATAGCATCGCGTGTGCAACAGCTGCGGTCACATTCACCCCACAGCCGCCTCCAGGATGAGGCTGGAGACAGAGAATGCGCCAGCAAAGAGAACCTCTTTCAATCAGAGGATCTGAAGCGCGCACTGACTTCAGATTAACACTGTAACCACACACAGGAACCACACACAGTCCAACCACACACAGTCTAACCACACACTAACCACGTACAGGAACCACACACTGTAACCATACACAGGAACCGCACACTGTAACCATACACTGTAACCACACACAGTCTGACCACACACTAACCACGTGCAGGAACCACACACTGTAACCATACACAGGAACCGCACACTGTAACCATACACTGTAACCACACACAGTCTGACCACACACAGGACCCACACACAGTCTGACCACACACAGGACCCACACACAGTCTAACCCCACACAGCAACTAAACACAGTCTAACCATACATGGTAACCACACACAGTAGCCACACAGAGTTTAACCACACACACTCTAACCATACACAGTTTAACCACACGCAGACTAACCCCACAATACAGTAACTACACACTAGAACCACACCCAATCTTACCACACAGTCTAATCACACACAGTCCTATCTGTGAGACTCACACACATAAGTAGCAGCCCTGCGATAGATTGGTGGCCTGTCCAGGGTGTATTCCTGCCTCTTGCCCAATGCATGCTGGGATAGGCTCCAGCACCCTCTGCGACTCTGCTCAGGATAAGCGGGTATAGATAATGGATGGATGGATGGATGGATGGACATTTCATATTTACAGTATAACATGTTGGCCAGATTCATTTCCATTTCAATAAGCTAATAGAATTCAAGCAAATTTTTCCTCCAAAATGCCTTGATATATTTTATTATGGCCAAGAACTGTCACGTAACTGCTGTTTGTCTTCTTAATGCATGCAAATGGAAGACACATCTTGCGATTAGGACTTTTTAAGATCGAGGTTATTCTGTTCTTTCACAGAGAATATTCTATTAGCTCGAGGTGGTCATTAACCCTGTTTATAGTATACACCCTGCACAGCGGAAGGCGGAGCTCCTCATTGGCTTTCATTTACTGCTGTCACAGCCAGCGGGGCTGCTGATTGGCTCTGCTTTAACTGCTGACACACAGCCAGTGGAGCTGCTGATTGGCTCTTATTTATTGCTGTCACGCAGCCAACATTGTAATTGTTTGCCCGTTGAACGTTGCTCCCTGTTTAGTTCAAAGACCGTAAAATTCTGTTAATTTGTATTTATAATGCCATCTCTGCAAATATGAAACTGATATGATGATATTGCAACCATTTGGTTAATGCTTGCTGTTACATTTCCACAGATTTTTAGATAATTAAGATAATCAATGAATTGATCTGTCATTGTGAAACTGCCACAATATGTTTATTTGAAGAGCATAGTAAACCTATTATTGGAGAACAGTCAGCGGGGATGTTAAATCTTGCCCAGCTTGGGTTATGACCAGAGTGGGAAACATTACTGTCCAGGTTGAGTCCGTCAAACGTGTTGCAAATATCTGCATTTTTGCGCAGGAAAACATTTTAAAGATGTGTTTTGTCACCTGACAAGGTCATAGGAAAGAAATATTTCAGCTGGCTATTACAAAATCCAAGACCGCTAATTGCAGATGCTTCCAGTTTTCTATGGCTGGAACAAAAACAACCAATAGCTGTCATGGAACTCAAGGGGGAAAGTGCTCTGGTACATTAGTGCTGTTATATACCCTGTCTCTGGGGCAATAGGGCTGTAATATACCCCCATGTCGCTGGGGCAGTAGGGCTGTTATGTACCGCCTGTCCCTGGGGTAGTTCGGCTGTCAGGGGTCAGGGATTGGAAATGTGACTATATCACATGACCACTCTTCTTCCATTTTGACCTCATACACACAGACTGAGCTCCACTGGTTCCTAGCAGTGTGGGTCTGACAGTATGGATCTAACAGTGTGGGTCTGACAGTATGGATCTAACAGTGTGGATATAACAGTGTCAATCTAACAGTGGGCGTGATAACTGCGTCACTGCAGTGCTGGCAAGAGAAAGAAAGACAAAAAAAGATGAACGCAGGAGGAGATGCAAGAGGTGATCCAGGAGGTGAAAGGGGGAAGCGATGCAGGAGGTAAAAGCAGGAGGTGATGCAGGAGGTGCTGCATTGAAACTGTTTAAAGGTTAGAGATTCTTAAGTCCGAACTCAAGGTCCTCCCCTCGCCCCTCCACTTCACCCAACACCTCTTTGCATAGCGCCATCTAGCTGCCAGGAGCTCTCATCCATGCGCACCCTTACAAACAGCCTGATCCTGAACGCCACGGGGACGTGCAGCGGTGTTGTGCGGCGGTCAGCTTCACACCGACACTGTCACACCGCTGCCTCGCTTACACTCGCAGCTGGAACGGGATGGGGGAGCGACCCCAAAGGCTCCGCCTACACCCAGCACTGGGACACGCCCACACATTTTGCCTTTTGTTTCTACTTCTGTTTAAACAACATACAGCAACCTCTATTACTGACTCCATGCCACACTTTGCTTTACACGCTGACATTACACGCCCCATAGCTTTCGTTATGTGTTAACAGCATTTCAGTTTTATACTAAACGTCTTGTTTTATGCCAAATCACTGTGGTCTCCCCTGTTCACGTTTCAGCCTTGAGCCAGTCGTAATAGTAATACGCAACATTACGTTTCTTCTGCCATTTCTTTCTATTACCTTCATTCAACAGGCTGGAGAATAACGCCACATGTCGCAGAGAGTGTGACTGATTGGACGTGGCAGTGAAAATGAACTGAAATGGTAGCGATGCGCCCCCTGGTGGCCGGAAATTGTGCTGTCTGTGGAAAGGTGATGGATTTTACATTGCCAGTGTAATAGCCTTTTCATGTCTTTTGTACCATGTTTTTTCATTCTATGACTAGAAAGGGAGCAAAAGTACAATCATATAAATTAGTTACATTTTTTTGTTCGTGAATAAGTTTTGAACCTTAGCACTGTTAAATCCATTGTCCATTATTAATGTGAGTGTATATGTATGTGTGTGTGTGTGAGTGTGTGTATGTATGTGTTTCCGTGTGTGTGTGTGTGTGTGTGCGTGTGTATTTCTCAGAAGCAAAGTGTATTGTAGGATGATGTAATCAGGGGCATCGTTATGGATTTTTGGACCTGCTCACGTGTTTTGCTCGAGGGAAATAGACACAAGTAAACCTGATAACATTTTTTTTTTTGTAAATTCAGAAACTACAGGTAAGAATGTTGTTTATTATATTTCCAATTTTTTGTCAAATTGATATATTTATAAGGCAATATATTGCTTATGTCAGTTAATTCATTTGGAAATTGTTAAGAGACATCTGATTGACTTCCTACGAAAAATACCTATGTACTCATGTAGATACAAATAAATTATTTCAAGCTCTTGTTATTATTTGGGTTTGCAGATCTAAACCTGGAAAATAAGACATTAAACCTCAAACAAATCCAAGTATTTTCATAACAATTCAATCAGATCGGTGCTGAAATTTCTCCCTAAGGAACTGTGACTGCTTTAAAAAGCAGATTAAACTGGAACTGAATGACTGAACACTGCGTTGCCTTGGAAAGGTTTTCCCATTGAATCAAGCTCCAGGACTAACTCACTTTGGCCATGCCTGTCTGCATACATGGACTGCACTCAACGCCAGGATATTTTGCCCTCAACACTGCGGCTTTCTGCTTGTTCAGGAACGAAAGTGGGGCCTTAAGCGTTAACTGGGCCCCTCGTGGGTGCGTGTAAAGGCTTGTCTCTCCGTGCGACGAGTGATGAACCCTCCCCATTTTTTGCTAAATATAGAAATATTCTTGCATAAGGGAGGACATTCTTTACAGATATAAAGAAAATATACGGAGATAGAAATATATATTCAAGATATTTTAACAGTTCCTGCTTAATATTTCTGCTTTCAGATATCGCGGTATATTTAAAAATGCATGGGTGTGAAGTATATTTACCATTGCATTCTCCAAAAAGAAAATCATTTTTGAACATATTGGGATATATTATATTTCTGTAAGGAGTGTCAGTGGGACGGGCAACCCCAAAGCATTCTGGGAGAAGTCTTGGCTTTTGCTACAGTGCGGAGGCGTGGCAGGGCTCAGGAGTGGAGAATGACCGAATGGTGACACATTTCCTGCGGGTCCTTCTCGTTAACGTCATGCTTAGAGCTCGTCAGCTGAGAGTGTCCTGACGACCCTTATTTCTCAGGTGAACAAATGAGCTTTTCCCCTTGTGGAGATGTAGTGAATAAATAATTTGAGAGGTGGGGAATGCCCTCCACCCCCCCCCCCCCACCCCCACAATTTCCTCAGTGCTGACTTGTGGAAATAATGATTAACCGGAATATTTTTTCAGGAAAGCTGGGATGATTGGTCATTTTGAAACAGAGAGGAGCCTATCGTGAGAGCTCCAGCCCCTCCCAGCCCCTCCCATTTCCTCTCACATCTGGGCTGAGATGGTATTTCCTCTTCTCAAGTGCCATAAAGACTCTGCTCAATGGTGCTCGAGGTTTGGAAGCACGCCCCCAATATGTCAGACATAAAAAAATATCAATCCCACCTTGTTTAAAACACATTAAGTTTGAGGCTGATTGCGTGTAAAATGCTTTCTAGCCAGCCATTCATAACCTTAAACGCTTAAACCAGCCAATCTCCACATTAACTCCACCTGAAAACACTTCATATTTCCTGTGCCCTGTTCCACAGTTACTGATGATTTCATTTAAATACATATGTCAGCCTTTTAGGCACCAAAATGGACAAAATGATCAGTGATACTAATTTACAATCTCATTCTTGGGTGCTGTTGTTCCAGTGAAAACCGAGACTTGTAGGAATACTTTATTCTCAGGTGAAACATTCCATGTGAAATACTCTGTGCATCCAGTCATCTGCGTGCCAGGAGTTTATAGCCCAGATGACAGACAGAGAATAAAACAGGGCTTCAGGAGACTGACACTGTATTTTTTTTTACTCTGGCCAAATCAGGCGCCTCTTGTGGTCTCATTAAAATTGTCTAAATAATTTCATGCCTGAACGCAACAATTATTTCACAAAGTGACTGCTTCTTTGAAAAAATTTGGCAATCAATGTAAAATTCCCTGAAGTTAAATGGGCTCTTTATTTGGTTATTTCATTTTCTTTTACATATTAGAGAATCAGCTCCATGGAAATAGCTTAGTAAGATGTGTCAGTCGTACACCAAGCTAACAGCTTACAGAAGGTTGAGTTGTCCTCTCAAACAGTGATTGCAGATACCTTCGAAAGCATCAGCACCACGTCATAATTCCTCACACATAATGCGTATTAAACAGGAGTCCCTGCAAGGCTGTTTAATACGTGTGTTTGAGTGCCTGTGCTGCTGAATCTTTAGCTTGAGAATACGGGTTGTTGAATTCCATGTGAGATCAGGCTGCTGCCTCGGTCCTCATTTACGCTCCTTTTGTTATTGTTTAAGTCTCAGTTATAATGTCTGCAGTGCTATTCATCACCAAAATGATTGTGCATCTCATTAATATGCATGTTCCTCACCAGCATCTAATTAATATTAATATTTTGTCATCTGCATCTAATTAATAAACAGTGATCTGTCCCTTGTTTCAGACTGAGTCTCCATTTCATGTTCAAGCCTAGAGTAAGCAATGGTAATATTTTCACACTGACAGCTGACACTGCCGCATTTGACCAGATGGGGATGTTAGTTTTGTTAGATTGTGCACACTTGCAATATAAAATCGAGAAGGATTTATCACATGTTCATACATTTTGGACTATACTCAAGTTTGATAAATCAGATGTAACACACACACACACACACACCCCAACCATTTCTCACGGATAAATCTATGGGCAGGTTCGTGAGCATTTGATAAATGAGGACAAATTCTGTGACCCATTCTGTGTATTTTCTCAATGCAAAAGTGGAAAATCCTGCTAATTTAAGCTCACTGGGAAGATTCAATTTTCTAATAGCAGGAGGGAGGACGGAAAGACTGAGAGAAGATCCAAGGTCAATATATTACATCTGACCGCGACCATCAAAGAGCCATCCATCTTCCTCTGCTAACGAGACCCACGCTTTAATTACATTTGATAATGCATTCCCCCACTCATACTGGGGTGATAAACAAGGAATTTCCACTGAAGTCCCGGTTCTAACAGCCAAATCGCTGTGAGCTGGACTCTTCTCTTATCACGCTTATGCTGTTCTGAAATTTATGTATTTTTTAGGACTGCCACTGAATCGGAGGGCTATGCCATTTAAAAGCGATGAAAATGTGACTCAGAGCAGATGTCTTTGACAATTTCTATTATTTTTAAGACGGTTTGAACAAGCACAAACTATTGCAAAAGAAATTACTGGATCTATTTAATCTAATTTCATGTTTACATCAGCGGCCAAGCAAGTCTATTAAATGCATTTTTCATTTCCGGTGAATTGAGATAACTGAAAGGACGATTACACTATAATTCCACAGCCATTAAGGCCAAACATCCACAGAGCTCCTTAATCTGTTTGTTCACCCGACAGTGAAAGAGTGAGATCTAGCAGTAGAACTTTACATTATCTCATTACATTTTTTGATGTGAATATTCAGAAATAAGTGCAAAGCGTAAAAACGATGGAGACTAGTCAGTCTGGAATCAATGCAAACAGCCTGTTTTGGTTATTCTGTCATGACCTGCTCTTTATCTGTTTCCCAGTCACACCTCCCATTTCTTATTCTGAACTGATTGCGTGTGTCCTAGCAACGTGGCATGAGATGCTTGACTGTTTCTGAGAAAACCACATGCAGTGTGGATGACTGAATAGAGAGACTTCCTGCTTATATGCTCTCATTAAGGATTGATGTCGTCTGCACGCAGACCATCAAGTTGTGCTCTGAGCAGGAACGTTGCTAATGAACTGCGATGTTTTGGAAGGGGTGGGGTGCAGCTCACAAGTACGCTTCTGAGGCCTGTGGTCCTGGGACAGTCCGGCAAGTTTGATGAGGATGAGTAAGAGTCGTTAAGACAAGCGTGTCGTTAAACGTGTCTGCGGGGCTAAAGCTGCGGCAAGAGCTGGTCTGACCGCGTGCATGTGGGGGAAAAAGAAATATCAGATGACTTCTGGGACACTGGGGGTCTGTGTGGACCGAGCTATTCGTGCAGACCCATAACAGTCCATCGATGTATTAGATATATTGGAGAACACACAGGAATAGCACGTCAAGCTGAGAATGTTTTCCTTCACGGCACTGGAAACGCTCCAATGAGCCACTTGAGATAGGAAAACACTGGAGGTAACTGTTAGAGAGAGGACGTGCTGGAGTCCGTGTGGAAAATGTTTCAAGAGCTTCCAAATACAGCATAAAACAGCCTGGCAACGTGGGAGCAAGTTCAAAGTTTCACTTCTCTTTGTAACTTTACTCAAGTCATATTTATTCTTTTTTAAAATTAGTTTTATTCGTTTAATTATTCTGCCATCAATTACCTTGATTTGATCAGCAGGTCCCCCAGGGTTCAGTCCTTGGTCCTCTCCTATAGTCTCTCTAAGTCTCTTGGTTCCATCATCTCCTCCCACAGCCTGCTATTTGGGAGGAGTTAGGAGCAGCCATAACACACTTGTGTTTTATCTCCTAGGCAGAAGTCTCCTACCACACCGTGTCTATCATCGCTATGTGGGAGGAATTAGGAGTAGCTGAAATGGATCTGTGTTTTATCCCCTGCCAACAGCAGTCTCCACTCCACATCCTGAGCCAATCGGCTTCTGGCAACCAAGGGGTCTGTTTATGGCATTGGATAATAATTAATATCGGAATCAAATTCTGCCCCATCTAATTCCCCTTAATATGATTATTGAAGTGCTAATTAACATTGCACAGTTTACTTTACAACATGCAAGATATTTAGAAGTTTTGTACGCATCAGTGTTACTCTTCTGTACTAGAACAACTCTGATTTTGTTTGTGGAATCAGCTTAAAAACTTAATACCTCTTACAGATCTGAAAGCCTTAAACCCACCAGTAAACATGAATAAACACAGGGATGTTAAGTGTGTTATCGATTCTGAGGCTGTGATTCTGATTATTTTGATTTCGTTCTCCACAACATTCTGTGTTCCAGGGTTCTCCAGCTGTGGTCTTGATTGCCCACAGGCTGTGCTAGTTTTTCTTTTTTCACCTCAACAATAGTAAGAAGCAACGGCCATTTCAGCCCTAATAAAGCATATGTGGTGAATTAACTGTATAGTCAGCTGCTTTAGCTGATCACTTAAGCCTCGCTTACCACCGAACACCAGCAGAACCTCTGTGGCTCTCCAGAATTATGGGTCAGGGGTCCTGCTCGGCTCATGGATAACCTATAGTAGTCTATATCTCTGGTCAGCAGGAACAGGAACAGATGCATGCCACAGATCAGTGCTGTTCTCTAGCTTATACAGGGGAAGGTTTGGCACAGTTGTAATAGAGTGGGCGGAGTCTGATTCCTCAGTAAAGTGTCCATTACAGCATCGCGGAAGCTGACGGCACAGAGATGATTTCTGTGATATTTCATTATATGAATTTCAGCAGAATACATTTCCATACAACAGGGCGTTTCATTAAGGCATGAAGTAAATTGCAAGTGCATTACATTATATCTGGGGCTTGGTTGTCTGGGGATAGGGTCCCACCTGACTGTGGGAGGAAATTGAGTCTCCAGGTCATTGGGTCCATGCACACCACTGCCACCTTGTGGAACAACCAGGCCTAGCCAGCCTTGGAGCAGTTATGGTTTGATACCCGACCATTGGGCCCCATCAACACACCAGGACAGGATGAGCCATTTAGCAGCCAGCGGGTGGGCGGTGGTTTGTGTTTTAGTGTGTCTGCATGTTCATGTGTTTCTGGCTTTAAGTGAGTGGGTATGTGCATTAAAAGTAAAAATAAAAATATAAAAAAGTAAAAATGTCAATTTCTCCAGCACTCTGTTCAAACCTTTCCATAGTAACAAAGGTTCTGGTTTCATGCATGCACGGGTTCATAATGCATACCCATTAACCTTGTGTACAGCTGCTTCACATATGTGAACTACTAATGCTTCAGAATGTTCCAGAACTCTCCCTGAAATGCACATCACATTTCTCCCACATTCTACTATCCCACCTGACCTGGTCACAAGGGTTCCTGGGGGATTTCAACCCATCATTTCATATCCAGCAGCCACGGAGCAAGAGCTGGTAGCTTCACCTTGAGACGTCTTAAAATCAGTATGCCACAAGGGCGATGGGCTGGTAAAAACGGACACATGACTGAATTTCTTAGAGGTGAACCAGAAATAGTCAATCTGCCTCGTGCAGGTTCCTCAATAAAACTGCCAAAAACCGAAACTTATTGCCAGCTGGAAGGTAGCGCTGGCATAACAGAAATTACAGTCCTACACCTCCCTTACACACACAGCATTGTGTGATGGATGAGCGTGGAGCTCCACGTGTGTAAATCAAATCGCCCAGGGAGATGCAGATGCGTTTTCTTGTTTAAAGCTGAAGTCTCTTTTTTTTCTTCTCTTGCTGTGATGTGCATTTCAACAGTCCTTCCCTAGCATACTGACAGGAAATGGCTAACGCAGTAAATTTGGCTTGCGCTGCTATTTGGACCTAACTATGATTTCATCCTTGTATTGGACTGATAACTCAGATAACAAACTATGAGTAATGTGGAGATTAATGAAATGCCATAATAATAAATTCTTCTCAATTTATTAAAGTGAATGTTAAATTAAATATAATTAATCTTATTTTCTCCAAATGGGATTCTTTAGGACTGAATTTATTGAGATTAAAATCCTGGGACTACACAAATGTGACTGTCAGATATAGCCCAGACCGGGTGTGACTGTGACTGTGACTCTCATACAGAGCCCAGTTCGGGTGTGACTGTGACCCTCATACAGAGCCTAGGACGGGTGTGACTGTGACTCTCATACAGAGCCCAGTCCAGATGTGACCGTGACTGTCATACAGAGCCCAGTCCGGGTGTGACCGTGACTGTCATACAGAGCCCAGTCCGGGTGTGACCGTGACTGTCATACAGAGCCCAGTCCGGGTGTGACTGTGACTCTCATACAGAGCCCAGTTCGGGTGTGACTGTGACTCTCATACAGAGCCCAGTCTGGGTGTGACCGTGACTGTCATACAGAGCCCAGTCCGGGTGTGACTGTGACTCTCATACAGAGCCCAGTTCGGGTGTGACTGTGACTCTCATACAGAGCCCAGTCTGGGTGTGACTGTGACTCTCATACAGAGCCCAGTCTGGGTGTGACTGTGACTCTCATACAGAGCCCAGTCCGGGTGTGACCGTGACTGTCATACAGAGCCCAGTCCGGGTGTGACCGTGACTGTCAGACAGAGCCCAGTCCGGGTGTGACCGTGACTGTCATACAGAGCCCAGTCCGGGTGTGACTGTGACTCTCATACAGAGCCCAGTCCGGGTGTGACTGTGACTGTCAGACAGAGCCCAGTCCGGGTGTGACTGTGACTCTCATACAGAGCCCAGTCCGGGTGTGACTGTGACTGTCAGACAGAGCCCAGTCCGAGTGTGACTGTGACTGTCATACAGAGCCCAGTCTGGGTGTGACTGTGACTCTCATACAGAGCCCAGTCCGGGTGTGACTGTGACTCTCATACAGAGCCCAGTCCGGGTGTGACTGTGACTGTCAGACAGAGCCCAGTCCGGGTGTGACTGTGACTGTCAGACAGAGCCCAGTCCGAGTGTGACTGTGACTGTCAGACAGAGCCCAGTCCGGGTGTGACTGTGACTGTCAGACAGAGCCCAGTCCGAGTGTGACTGTGACTGTCAGACAGATCCCAGTCCGAGTGTGACAGTGACTGTCAGACAGAGCCCAGTCCGGGTGTGACTGTGACTGTCAGACAGAGCCCAGTCCAGGTGTGACTGTGACTGTCAGACAGAGCCCAGTCCGGGTGTGACTGTGACTGTCAGACAGAGCCCAGTCCGGGTGTGACTGTGACTCTCAGACAGAGCCCAGTCCGGGTGTGACTGTGACTCTCAGACAGAGCCCAGTCCGGGTGTGACTGTGACTCTCAGACAGAGCCCAGTCCGGGTGTGACTGTGACTCTCATACAGAGCCCAGTCCGGGTGTGACTGTGACTCTCATACAGAGCCCATTTCTCTGGCTCTGGTGGTCGTTAGGTCTCTATATTCACCATCAACATGGGGAGCGCAAAGCCCTGGCTCCAGGGATCTGTTTTTATGGTTTTATTAGGCCGGCCTTCTCCCGCTATTGAGCCAAATACGGGCCATCAAACAACACGATTTATGACCCCGGCTAGATTTGACCTTGGAGCTTCTCAAAGGCAAGACAATTGCTCATTGGAAGCGGATGAACCACGGTGCAGCTTTGCACGCCCAAAGCACAAGCATTCCGTTTCTTTTCAAGCCTTCTGGTTATTTCCTAATAAGTGCAATTAGATTCAGATCATTCACAAGTATGAGCGTACATTTCCATGTGACCTCATCAGAGAAAAACAAACGTCTAGTGAATAAAGCGGAAAATGCTGTGGCCGATACATGGATAAATGAGGGCCTATGGTGTGCAAACCCCAGAGTCACAGAGACAGCTGCCCCTCCTGTTTGACTGCTGTCAGCTACCTGCCCTTCAGAAGCCTTCAGGGGATCAGCGAGTGACGGCCTGCCCTGCACACACACCTGAGGCTGACTGGTAATCAGCCCAGGTGTGGGTAATCTGCCCAGGTGTGGGTAATCAGCCCAGGTGCTCCCAGCTGCGATTGCTAGGCCCTTTATGGAGGTGCAGCCCACAGCGTTTGTAGGAGACCTGTAGGGCACTGATTTTCAATGAGCACTACAGTTAACTCGCCAAACTGAGTTTGTGAAGGGAAAACACAAGCCTTGCATTTCCCTGTCAGAAATGCTGATTGAATCAGTCAAATATCTGGGTATTTTCTTGACCACAGACCAAAGACTTGTGTTTGTGTATACTGACTGTACAGTCAACAGTCAGTATGGAGAGGGCTGGGCTTGGCGGGTGGTCAGCTCTGATTGGTGCAGTCAGTATGGAGGGGGCAGGGTTCGGCGGGTGGTCAGCTCTGATTGGTGCAGTCAGTATGGAGAGGGCAGGGTTCGGCGGGTGGTCAGCTCTGATTGGTGCAGTTAGTATGCAGTGGGTGGGGCCTGGCTGGTAGTCAGCTCTGATAGATGCAGTCAGTATAGAGAGGGCAGGGCTCGACTGGTGGTCAGCTCTGATTGGTGCAGTCAGTATGGAGAGGGCAGGGTTCGGCGGGTGGTCAGCTCTGATTGGTGCAGTCAGTATGGAGGGGGCAGGGTTCGGCGGGTGGTCAGCTCTGATTGGTGCAGTCAGGGCTTGGCCGGTTCTGCCCAATGATTTACAGAGGCCTCTCAGGTCCTGAGCCTCCCGACCTCATGAGATGACACCGCTTCGGGGCTCAGGTTTACTGGGGGGAATAAAACGGGGAGAGTTTTACTGCTGGTCCCGGCACTGACCTGGCGTGACCCGCCCTTCCTCTGTGCTCCTCAGGGCACAGCGGGGCCGGCCTGTCCCGCCACCGCGGCCGAGCGGCTTTACCTCGCGCCCCTAAATCAGGGTTACGGTCCCGGGCCCGTCTGCGCTTCCATCTGCGACCCTGACCTCGTTTCGGATGGGAGGGAGCACATCCACGCGCACACTACATTCTGACATCTGACATTTCCCAGCATGCCTTGCCTGTGATGGCTCCTGCCATCTTACTAGCAATCTCTGTCCCCACTGACCATTCCACTGACACACTGATTATTCATCAGTCATTGGCCAGAGCTGTAGTACTTACAGACAGACTTAAGCCACATACATGCCTTACACTTTACTCCTGAAGACTAACTTCTGAAAAAAAAGAAAAATGAAAATCAGGTGAAATCTACTTAGCTAACATAATTAGATACTTACCTTGCATACATACTTACCTTACATACATATTTAGCATACATACAGTACTACACTACAGAAATAAACAAATAATGGTTGTAATAGGTGTTATCCATCAAGCATGATACTGTGTTCCACAGTCTATCAATGAGATTGTATCACTGTCTCATTTAAACATGAAGTACTCTCCCATTCAATAATAATGCTTCACTCATAGATAAATAATAATAATGTAATGCAATGTAGGTCAAATACTCTACACTCTACTTTTATACTGCTGTATATTTTAATTAAACATTTCAGAAGGCCTTGTTGTTCTTCTGTTATTTTTCTGAAGTCACATAATTAATAATTTAAAAAAATCAGCACAGAGTATTTAAATAACAAACCAGCATGTAAATACATAAAGGTGTATGGTGCTTCTGTTATTTGTGAAATGAACTACAGAGGATTATCTGTTTAATTCAAAGTGCATAATACGTGTCTGAGAATGCACGACACCTACAGGAATTTAATTGACTTCAGTTTTTGTTGTGCCTTAAGTGAATATGCAATGCATGAGCACGACTGAATTCATGAATATTATATTCCGCTGAAGCTGGAGATTCCATCCTCGCCCTCCCGCGCGGACCTGTTTTAGATTCTCGCGGGAAAGTGCGGTATAAATCAGGGCTGTTTAGCCGCCTTTCTAATGCCACCTCGGCTTTTATTGCCTCGTAACGGTCATTCTTGGCCGTGACTGCTGCCGCGAATTCAGGAGAGACCAGTCGCGCCAGAACCTGCGAAATCCGTACAAATTCCACGTCTCCGCGCCCTCGACGGTGCTGTAAATTACACGTGAAATTTAAACTTGCGCAGTTTTGGGTGAATAATTTGTTGTTCGCACGTACGCGAGGGGCACTCCAGGAATCCACAAACCCCATAGTCCCAGTTTTGTTAAACAAAATTTAATTTTATAGAAATGTGTAGGCGTAAGGGCCCTACAGACAAAAGGAGAATGTATGTATTTTGTGCAACAAAAACACTGATGATCCAATATTAGTATTAGCTTTATCATATTTTTGACAGCAAAAGACTGCTCTGCATTTTGCATTAAACAGACAATTGTTAAACAATAAATATTAATATATTGGCCTGTACCAGATAATATATTTCAAGTATGTCCATGTATTTATAAAAGTATTATTCAGTGTATTAAATAACATATTTCAACATTTGGATTTATATTTTTGGGGGGTTTTCAAGGATTAACAAGTGAGGTATATTTTTAGAGGAAGAAATATTTTCCAAATAACATCCCCATCGTAATTCACATTTACAGCATGGACTTCCTCTAGAAATGGGATATCAACTGCCATTTTCTTTAGCCTTTATTATACATGTTATAAAAGAAAATATTTGAGGCGGTTAAGCGAGCCAAAGGAAACAGCCAGCTGTAATGGCCGCTTCCTCGGCAGTTCATCAGCTGAAAGGGTGACCAAAGTCTGCCATTAATAAAGTACAGAAGCAAAAAAAGTAAGTCTCGTTCATTTTTAAGTTTTCATACGAAGGACCAATAGCCTATCACTTAAAATGAATAACACAATATATTGAAATATAGTTAGGACGCATATAATTCTTCTAATAAGGCTGAACGTGTGTAGGGCTTTATCTTAGCACTTTAACAGAAGAGAGGCAGTTACTGGTTTTTACTGCAGTGGGAAACTCAATTGGAGCACAATAAAGGAGGAGATGTTGCTGTTGGTATTCAAAATGTCCTCCGGTGTGTGGCCACTCACACGGTGGAGGAGTCGTTAACTTTACGCTCCATGTGCTCAGAGCTGATCATTAAAAAATTTTCATTAATCGTGGAATAATATGCTTATGCATAAAAAACGTGAAAGCGTTTTCATCGTAAAGTTTTAGCCATTTTAGGCCGCACCCAACGTGGAGCCCGCTGAATCATTGGGACCTCCCCCCGTTAGCGGCACCCCTGTTAGCGATAACGATCATTCAGTTTTGTGTAATTGCTGATACTAACATTTTTTGGCTATATGATACACTGTGCTGTGTATGGAAAAGACACAGATGTACATTACTGTATTTTTATTCTTACGCAAGAATCTTTATTCCAGGTCTTTCTAACATCTGCAGAATAATTGTTTGACATTGAGGTGCATAAGCAATGATATGGAATCAATGCAATCAGTCATTTATTGCAATAAACACAAGCTGAGAAGTGTGACCTTTCTGCCCTGTGTAACTTCTACTTGTCTGTTTGTGGTACTAAAACACTTCACCTAAGTACAACATCCTTCTATTGCCATTTGTGTACGTGGGTGATATTGAGCTAGCAGTGCTACAGATTAATACAAGATTAGGCCTTTTTCTGCATCCTCTAGCCTGCCTGTGTGTAGGGGAAAAAAAGGAAAGTTAAAATTTAAATTAATATCCATAGCAGTAAATGAGGTTGAGGCTAATTTTATAGGATAATTAATCATAAGGCCCTCTAATTACACAAGGGAGTTAAACAAATTACTTTTTAAGGTAGCAGGGAGAAAGAAGAAAGATAACTCCCCTAGCCATCAAAATCGTTGGCTTCCTACCAACATCCGCAGCAAGAGTAATTAGAGCAAATGGCCGTCGAGCTGCACTGGCAGGCCCGGCGAGGAGAGAGGCACATTTTTAATGGCAGTGAATTAAGACCATCGCTCCTACACGGAAGGAAAGTAATCTTCAGACCAGAGCTGGTCTGCAACCATCACCAGGTGAAGGGTAAAAATAGCATCTGACTGTGAGCAGGGTCTGGGGTCCTCCCAGGGCTGCCCCGTGCCTGCCTGTATTACCGTTCACTGGAGGAAAAACGCATCTCCAAACCTTTCCCGCTGGCTGGCTGTCTTTTGGCAGCGGAGTCTGACCTATCTAATGCAAATCGAATCAAAACTAGTGAGGAATAAGGAATGAAATGGGTTTCTTGTGGACCTCAGGAAGGTCCCCAGGAAGCTTGTTGCTTTCGCGTCAGCTAATGGGAAAATGTAATAAATTTAAACTTAACTTTATAAAATAGTGTTATTTAGTATATATTAATATTATTAGTTCACACATTAATTTGTGTGTACTAATAAAACTGTTTGATATGTATGTATTAATTGTTCCGTATATTGTGTGCTAATGGTGCTGTTTAATATGTGAGTACTAATAACGCTGTTTAAACAATGTTATTATAACACACACTTAACCCCATTATTAGTACACACGTATCAAACATCATTAGTGTACACATATTAGTGTTATTAGTACACACATTAAATGGTGATATTAGTACACACGTATCAAACAGTATTGTAAGTATACACGTGTTAATATTAGTACACACGTTATAAGCAACATTATTTGCACACACATATTGAACAGCTTCATTAGCACACATATATTAAACAGCTTTAGTAGTTCACACATATTAAACCGTGTTACTAGTACACACATACTGTATTAAACAGCTATATTAGTGTGCAGCCTGTAAATATAATGAATCTAGCTAGCACTAGCTAGCATGCAAACAGGCAGCGGTTAGCCAGATAACAGAAACACAGCCGCACAGCACTATCCAGAGCCAGAATGAAGCCAGACAGTTACAAAATTGAGTAATAAAAATAAGAACAAAATATTGATGCCTGGAACTGAGACAAGCAAACGCAAGCTGCCAGCTTTGTGACTTTGCAAACGAGTCCATCTCTGTCTCCAGCCACGCAGTTGGTCCGCGGAGTTAATAGCTTGGCCGTAAGAACCCTCCTTAGCTCTTGCCCATAGATGACCTCAGATATCCTTTAATTTCTGCTTAGCGCTGAGCTCTGAAAAGATGAGATTTTGGGGTCCGCACTCTCCAACCACTCATAGCATCAGGTCCATGGGCCGTACCTTTTCACGTTACACATGTACCTCCTGTACCACTTTCTTATCACATGTACCTCCATCCAGCACTTATATTGTACTTGTATCGTTATCTTGATGTTGTAGCTTGTTGTCATTCCTCCTAGTTTGACTTAATATTACTCCCTGACCTAGCCTATGCTTACTGTGTGAACCGACTTGATGTTTTCATTGCTATGACTAACTGTTACATAATTAGTATTGTACCTTATCGAACCTGTGTTATGTAGTTGTTCCAATGGCCTTTGGTATGTACTTATTGCATGTCACTTTGGATAAAAGCATCTTCCAAATAAATGTAATGTTATGTAATGTACCTGGCAGAGACTCAGGATTAGGGGGTGTGTGGAATTTGAGGGGGTGGGATTAAGTCACATTGGGAGAGAACTTGTGAACCAGTGATATTGAGGTAAATGAAGAGAAATGAATTAATTAATGTCATAATCACCCTCAGCAATGGCCAACTAATAAAATAATTTCAGTGAAATGGCCGTGCCTAACTTAATCTATCGAGGTCTGGCACACTGGACTGCAAATACACTTAAGCATGCACACTTCTGAGTGGGCTAGAGTGAGAATTAATACCAAAGGAAACTGGGGTAGTCATGATTTCACTGCAAAGACAAATTCACTTGGATTATATTCAAAAACTTATTGCAATCAATGGAAATAAAACTCTATTCTCGTCTTTGACTCTCAGGGTGATGCAACAATTAACTGAAGTACTGTATGCTCAGAGATGATTTCATTAATATCACAGACACAACCAAAAGAATTTCCAATTTCCCAGCCGTCAAATAAACAAGTCAAATAAAATTTTATAATATGTAACTGCATTTATTACATTTATAAAACACAATGTTCTTTTATGGCTGCCATTTCTAGAATGCTGCCAATTTCAAAAAATACATTTATCTGGCAGAAAAAAAAGAAAAGCAAAATAACTGCATGCAGAACTTTGTTAGTATTAGTGTTTGCCATTAGTATATGTATTTAGTATTAGTATTTGTAGTAAAAAAAAAAAAAAATTTTAATCCAGAGTAACCTTCACAGGAGAAGCCCTTACTCTCCTGAGAAGGTGTTCGTAAAGGGCAGGGCCATGGGCCGCCTATGGCTAATTGAACAGAAGGACCTGTCAGTGGCTATTGGCTGTGCCATTCCTTTCCCTCGCCCGTTTATTAGAGTGGGGAGTACTGCTGATGGTCCTCACAAAGACAGTCATTTCTCTGTGTGTGAAACATTGCTCAATACACCACGGAAGAGGTAATCTCTTACATGTACACCTTTAATGTGTAATTTCAGTTATTCTCTCAATTAATTAAAGATTGAGTGTGTGTGTGTGTGTGTGTGTGTGTGTGTGGAAGGGGGGCATAGCATGGGGGGTTAAGCTTGGTACTTGCTGCAGAAATGGACTTCATCCAGTTCATACGAACCAAACAACGTAAAATGACGGGTTTGCTGAGAAACAAAACCCCACCTTGAATTCAGCCTATGCACATGTCTCCTGGCCAAACTAGCCGAGATGTTTGCACACACAGGGGCGACATAGCTCAGGAGGTAAGACCGATTGTCTGGCAGTCGGAGGGTTGCCGGTTCAAACCCCGCCCTGGGCGTGTCGAAGTGTCCTTGAGCAAGACACCTAACCCCTAACTGCTCTGGCGAATGTGAGGCATCAATTGTAAAGCGCTTTGGATAAAAGCGCTATATAAATGCAGTCCATTTACCACACCGACATCAATGCGGAGATCATTTGGTCTAACATATCAGATGGCCTCATCTATTTCACGAAAATAACACGGACGAACATACCATATTCTCTTTATTTACTTTTTTCAGCGCTACATAAACTAAACTAGGCCTAATTCTAAATTATCCTCTTCCATCTGCCGTAGCTTCTGCTTCTTCGCCGCAAGTTACCATTGTTGTTTCCTGTATTGTTGCAGAAAACGTTTTCACGTAAAAATGTTTCCTGTGGTTATCACAACCACAGAATGTTAATTTGTGCCACCCGATGGTGTGGAGTGTTACTAAACAAACAGTTTGAAGCGGCGAGGAGTATACACTGCTTTGTATGCGGTTGGGTATCGATTCCAGCGGAGTTCGCCTTTCGATCAAGCATACACCCGGCTTTTGTGATCGAGTCCCATGATAAACAGTAGCCTCTCTGTTAGTGCACTTCCGGTTTTTTGGATATTTCCAGTGCCAGTTTAAAAAAAAATCTCATAACATTCAGCAAGCACACAGCTTTATACATGACCATAATCTAACAATTTAGTGTAATAACTGGTTACGAACCGCTATGAATATCATTTTGTAATTTTGAATGGAGCATAATTGTTTTATATCTATCACTCTTAAACTCTCAGAGAAAAATGTCATCCGTCATGTAAGTGAAGGATGTGTCAGGAAAACGTGGTATGTGCACCGTGATGTCCGACTGCTCGAGTTCTCCACAATAGTTACACGGGTCTGAGTAGTTCTGTGAGGGTGGGGAAGTGTTAACGACCACACGCAACTACAGTGAATTCAAAAGGGGGTTTCTTTAAGTTAACCACCGAAGTGGAAACCACTAGGTCTCAGTAAGGAGGGGGTAACGAAAAGAAATGACTCAACTAGTAAGGGAGAAAATCCCAACACAAAGTAAATATCTCAGCAGGAGAACAAAACTAAGGCGTAAGGAGTGAGTAGAATTTTAGTAAAGAATGCAGTGCAGTCTGGAGAAAAGCAAGAGGTGCCTCATAACGAGGAAGGCAAAAAAAAAGCCGTAGCCTATTAAGGAAAATAAGGAATAAAGCTAAGTGACTAGTAGGACCGAAGTCTTGCTACTAATCAAAACAAAAAGCTATATTCAAAATCCTATACCTTTTCCCTTACCACACTTTTCTCTGAGAGAGCTTTTTACTGTTACCGGCTTTCGTGTAACATGAGTAAACACTAAAGAAGAACAGATCTCACGTGAGCGTAAATAAGCTCTCTCAATCATGTGCAAACAATCCGTCGTAATCAAAATCAATCACGGAGCCCCCTCAGGCGGTTCTGAAGATTACCACACACAGTTACCTGAATAAGCACTCAGTTTCCTCTACAGGGATACTGAGTAGCCGATTAGCATGAAAAGGCGTCGATTAACAACCACGATGCCGAGTAGCAAACGGAATATGGAACCATGACAAATTCAAGTTGTCAGGAATAAAGCTACCGTTTAGTGCCTCATACTGAGATGTGAATGAATGACTTCCTGTCTTTAGTTTTGTCTTGTGGACGTTTACAGCACAAACGACTGCCCGTGACGAGGAGGAAGTGTTCGTTTCCAAGCAGGACACATGGAACACGCTAATGCTGTTTTTTATCCAGATCTTTCCCAACCCAGAATGCTGGAAATGCTGTTTATTATCCAGATGTTTCCCAACCCGGCATGCTGGAAATGCTGTTTATTATCCAGATCTTTCCCAACCCGGCATGCTGGAAATGCTGTTTATTTCTCCTGATTTCCTCTATTATTGCTTATTTGTCACGTGTAATGGTTCCAGGTCTTTAGGCAAAATGTAATATTAAACAAAGGGAACCTGAGTAAACACAAAACACATTTTTTAAATAACGATTTCATTTTTTAAATGAAAATAATTATCAAAAACTCATGTGAAAAGTAATTGCCCCCTTAATCTTAATAACTGGCTGCACCACCTTTAGCAGCAATAACTGCAACAAATTGCTTCCTGTAATTTCATATTAATCCTTCCCATTGCCTGAGGAGTAATGTTAACCCATTCTTCTCTGCAGAACTTCTTTCATTCAGACAAATTGGCAGGTTTTCAAGCATGAATTTCTTGTTTCAGGTCCTGCCACAACATCTCTATTGGGTTCAAATCAGGACTCTAACTAGGCCCCTCTAAAACTTAAATTTTTTTCTTTTCAGTCATTCAGATGTGGACTTGCATTTGTGTTTTTGGATCACTGTCTACCTGCATAACCCAAGTTCGTTTCAGCTTCAGCTCACGGACGGATGACTGGACATTCTCCTTGAGAACTTTGTGGTACAGAGCAGAATTCATGGTTCCTTCAATAACGGCAAGACATGCAGGTCCCAAGACAGCAATGCATCCCCACACCATCACACTACCACCATAATGTTTGTCGGTTATGAGGTACTTACAGCAAAATGCTGCATTTGCTTGATGCCAGACATATTGGGACCCGTGTCATCCAAAAAGTTCCACTTTTGACTCATTAAATTAGTTTAATCAGTTGAGTGAGTATCTAAGGGGCAATTATGTTTTCACATGGATGATATGAGTGTTTTTTCATTAAAAGATCTAATCATTTAAAAAATGTGTCTTGTGTTTACTCATTTTCCCTTTGTCTAATATTACCTTTTGTCTAAAGATCTGAAACCATTCAGTGTGACAAATATGCAACAGAGGAAACCAGGAAGGGGGCAAATGCTTTTTCGTGGCACTGTGTAAAGGTCAAACAGAATAGCTTTTTTTTAGTGCTCTTATATGACTGGGTATCATTGGGTTCTTTGGTGAGGAAGGGAAAATAATCTACTTCCTTTGCAAATGCATCCGAATGAGGTTGTATATTCACATGCCATTGGCTGTGGCTGACGTGACTTTGACCTGGCTCGGCATCTGCAAGATAAAGAAAAATCACCAGTTCTGAAATGCGAGGGCAGTTATCAGCAATTTCCTGAATCTGTTAAAGGGAGCATTCTGTGTAAACAATATAAATATTCAAATTTATGTAAATGTTTTCTGATAAACCTTGCGTTCCAGAGTGTTATGTTCCTTGTAGCCATGGTTACTCGGTGTGGAATGAGATTGGCCCGGTGGACTGTTTATACTGTACACGTTTTATTTACACAACGCTTTCACCCCTATTACTGGTGAAATATTGGCGTGAGCATTTGGTGCGATGAGAGAGCTATCTCCCAGAAACATATATTCTCCATGACAGCTACTTAAAGGAATGAAAAGTGCCTTCTGTGATGTGTGTTCCTGTGCTTTAGCAAAAAGAGTGCTGGAATAGATTTATCTCTACATACAGTACGTACATGAAACATGATATTCTTTCACAGCAGTGGTGTCCCGGGTTCGACTGCAGTTTATTGAGAATGCAGGAACTCGGAGACCACCACAGCTTACTGTCTACACCTGTGATTTTGTTTTCCTTTTTTTTTTTCCAAAAGGAGATGAACCAGATGCGGTCAGGCCCATCCCAGCTGGTCATTCAGTACGGTTAAAAACAACCCGAGCACTTCGTTCAACAAATGTGAATAAATTCACGGTTGATTCGTAACCAAATCTGCATATTTCTTCTTCATGCGGTTGATCTCTCTGTGGAATGATGACTTCATACAGTCGGCTGTGATTCGGGGACAGGAAGGACTAGGCCGAGGGCTGAATTTAGTTTCCGCTTTTGTCGTGGCCTGTTCACCAAGTCTGGATGTGTGAGTCTGGTGCTTCGGCATTCCGACAGGTTAAGACAGCTGATGTATTTATGTGTTTAGTAATTTCATTCTCTTGCAGTAAATCACTCCTGTGTAGCTTTAATTTTTAGTAATGCTGAAATCCAATTAAATTAGTTCTAGATTTTCTGTTTGACTTTATTATCCATTCAGGCATTATAACTGATGAATGCCACTGCATACATTTGAAAGTATAATTAGACACTAAAAGCTTCCTTTGCACATTTCCTAATATGCTAATATGTTTAATTAGAGTGTTCCGGGCATTTTGTGAACAATACAGCAAGTTGATGTGAAATTATTTCTCCTTCCTTCAGCTATAAAATTCCTCCTGACTTAATTCAGTCAAATTAAGGTGGAAGCCATTTTCAGCCTTCGGGGGAGAAAGAGAATGCACAGCCTTCTGAGCCACAGCTGGAGCTCTAGTTCATGGCCTCACCGTGTGCCCCACCCCCCACCACCCCCACCCCCGCCCCCCCCACCTCAAAGACAGGGCTCCAGAAGTCAGCTGCACTTCAGTTCCACACAGGAATCCTTGTTGCCGTGGCAACGCCCACCTTCTGTGTTGTAAGGTCAAAAAAGCTGCAGAATGCCCCCTCCCCGACAGCCCCCCCCCCCCCCCCCCGTACACACACACACACACACACACACACACACACACACACACACAGAACAGGCATAGCCAGAGTCCTTCACTTTGAGCCCCTAGTCATGGCCAACTGTACAAATACTCAATCAGACCGGCTGAAAGGGGAATGAGTTCCTGTCTCAGCCAGTCCTCAACCACGATGACATCATTATTGCCATGGCAACAGCAACTGATTGCAGGGGTAGCAGGGCAGAATTAAGTATTGATCAGCAGAGGGGGCTGAGACACTCTGGGGAGAGATTTTAAGCAACAGATATCACTACCCCCTCAGATCTACTGAGCGCTAATCTACCCCCTCAGATCAACTGAACACTAATCTCACCCCTCAGGTCCACTGAACACTAATCTTACGCCTCATATCTACTGAACACTAATCTAGCCCCTCATATCCACTGGACACTAATTTAACCCCTCATATCACTGAACACTAATCTCACCCCTCAGGTCCACTGCACACTAATCTTACGCCTCATATCTACTGAACACTAATCTACCCCCTCAGATCCACTGAACACTAATCTAACCCCTCATATCCACTGAACACTAATCTAACCCCTCATATCCACTGAACACTAATCTAATCCCTCATATCTACTGAACACTAATCTAACCCCTCATATCCACTGAACACTAGTCTAACCCCTCATATCCACTGAACACTAATCTAACCCCTCAGATCCACTGGGGGTTAATCTAACCCCTCATATCCACCGAACACTAATCTAACCCCTCAGAGCCACTGAACACTAATCTAACCCCTCTGATATACGGGACACTAATCTACCCCCTCAGATCCACGCTAATCTACCCCCTCAGATCCGTGGGGCAGTAAAATCAGCATGGTGCTGCTGTGGGGTATCAGCTGTAAGGCTGGAAATGTGAGCACTTTCCAGAGCAGCTGCTGCACAAGGTCATTGAGCGGAACAGGTTTCCAACGGCATGGAGAGGCTTTCACACTGGGTTATGGACACACCCCAAAGGACGTCTTGTGATGGAAACCCAAACACATCTCAGGCTGACTGTGAAAGCATTTAAGAGCATATCATCACAGCATTACGATTACCTAAAGAATGCTATTGGAGCAGGGGATGGTGTTCATACTCATTTAGAAATGCTTCTTTATTTATGAAATTCTTTTTTCTGTATAAATACACTGAGCTTCCACATAGCAAAAGGAGATGATGGAGAATATACTGATGTATGCTGTAGAAATGCACTGTACTTCCACATAGCTATATTGTAGACAGACGGTCAGCACAAATTTGTATATTCACGCAGCATACGTCTGTGTATTCTCTATCGTCTCCCTCTGCTGGCCAATCTTAGAAGTGCACAGGCTCTGGAATTCCAAGGTCGGGTCCATCTTCTGAAATGTGCACCGAACGGTAGCCGTCACCTACCACCTCACAGGTACAGAGCGTCTGAACCTTTCACCTGCAGGCGTAAGTCTTTCGACACAGCCATTCCCTCCCCCTTTTTTTTTTTCAGCCCGTTTCTGAATATGAATGCCATGGCAGTTCAGCTCCCGTATTTCACTGCTACAGGAATGAAAGAAAGAGTCCTGATACCTCAGTTGTATATGCTGTAGAGAAGCGTTCATGCATCTAGCCCCCGAAACAAGCAGATGGCTGCAGTACTGGCCTGGCAGAGCATCGCCGGAGTGGATATTCAGCACCTGGTGATGTCTGTGGGTCCCAGACTTCAGGCGGTCATTGCATGCGACAGTATATGCGATACAGTATATGCGATAAAGTATGAAACATTTACCTGATATTAATATGTCCCAAGAATTATTGTGCCTTGAAGTTTGGGAGTAGGGGCTATGTATAAAAAGTACTGTAATTTCTACAAGGTGAAACTAAAATGTATAATGTATAAAATGTAGGCTACCCTGAAATAAAAGCTGAGAATCTGCACTTTAACCACGTGCATTATTCGATTACAAATCTAAATCTGCGGACTATGCAGCAAAAATCAAGGAGAAAAAAGTCTTATACAACATAATGAAGCTCACTGCAGATGCCTATGGCTGTAGTCCTAACTGGGCTGTCTTGTTAGTGCCAGTCTTCGACAGCCAGAAAACATAGCCTAGCTTCGTTAGCTGCTCACCGTTGGCCCGATGTCGGCATCTATCCAAGTGAATGAGATAATCTTTCTCCAGGGAGTTATGGCCTGGCCCAGATTTAATTATACGAGCAAACATTAAACCCATAAGAGAGAGAGAGATGATATGAATGAGAGATCGCTATCACACGCCTGGAAGGAAGAGAATCACTGGAGCACAGAGAGATAGGCAACTGCAGTAATCACCGAAATTTTATGCACCGATACCGAGAGAACACTTTTTTTAAAAACAAACAAACGAACAAAATGGACGGCATTTATATAGCGCTTTTATCCAAAGCGCTTTACAATTGATGCCTCTCATTCACCTGAGCAGTTAGGGGTTAGGTGTCTTGCTCAGGGACACTTCGACATGCCCAAGGCATGGATCGAACCAACAACCCTCCGACTGCCAGACAACCGCCCTTACCTCCTGAGCTATGTCGCCCCCACGAAAAAACAGAACTCTTCACCTTTCCCTCTCATGTGTTCTGGGCACAGATAATAAACCGAAACAAAGACGAAACAAACTGAACACAGCGAAAGTGTTTCAGCCAAGCCTCTGACTATCGCTCTCTCTGCGCACAGATTCTTGGCATTCGCAAGTGAGCACATGTTTACCACCTGGGTATTTAGCACCATTCGCTAATGCAAACTAGGTGTTTGTGCCCAATCAACGAGTAGGTGTGGCTCCAGCCCACCATAGATATAAAAGCTTTTTTGAGAGCGAGTGGATTTCCTGTCCAGGTGTAAGAGCCATGTTACTCAAATCACGGCCCTCAGGGTCCAAGAACTGCTGGTTTTCCACCCTCCCTTTACCTGGGAGTCAGGTGTGCACACAACTTGGCCAATCAGTAGCAGTAATTGTTCAGTTAATTACCTGGGGCACACACTGTGATCATTCTGACTATTCTGTGCCTGTATGTGTCACAGCAAGGAATAGAAAGTTCATGAGAAGGCATGTGCGCCATTTGGTTTTTATCTTTTGATGTTCTGTTTTTGGTCATAGTACAGTCCATGTTTTTTTCTGTCCTCTTTATTGAATGTCAGGCTGAATGGATGTTTGATTGCACTGAGCCGTTCTGTCATATCTGAGAATCAGGCCCATATTTCCCAGAGTCACTCACATTACTCTTTCTGCCAGTTCTGTGTGCAGATCTGCTGAAATATGCATGATGGCTGCACTAAATATACACACACACAGTCAACGCATGACAGCTGGGGAGCCGTGGCATTGAGCTGTCCTTCAGATTCTGCTGTCACAATAACACACACACACACACACACATACACACACACAGATGTGCATGCACATACACACACACGCAGATGTACATGCACGTACACACACACACACACACACACACAGATGTGCATGCACATACACACACACACACAGATGTGCATGCACATACACACACACACACAGATGTGCATGCACATGTACACACACACACACACACACACAGTCCCATACTGCTATCCTTGTGGGGACTTCCCATTGACTACATTCATTCCGTAACCTCTTACCCTAACCCTAACCCCAACCACTACATGCCTAACCTTAACCCTAAATTTAACCTAATTGTAACCCTAACCCTAACCCTAAATCCTAATCCTAAAACAGCCTCTTGACCTTGTGGGGACCAGCAAAAGGTCCCCTCAAAGCATAATTTTCCTCATCTTTCTATCCTTTCTATCCTACATTTGGTCCCCGCAAATGTAGTATTGTAGTATAATGTAGTATAAATGTAGTAAGTTCACACACACACACACACACACACACACACACATGTATCTATACACACAGACCACAGACCCAGCCAAGATGAGGAAACATACAATGAACTTCGACATTGCCCTCTACGGGATGAAGGACTGTGATTTGGAGTGTGATGCAGGGCTTCTTTCCTCTCTCTTTCTCTCTCACACACACAGACTTGCTCACTCTCTCTCTCTTGCACACTCGCTCTCTCTCTCTCGCACACTTGCTTGCCCTCTCTCTCTCTCGCTCTGCTGGGAGAGGGTGTGGTCACTGATTTGATGAACGATGTGACTTGGAGCAGTTGTCTCTAGTAGTGGGGGAGGCTGTGTTGAGATTGGCTGCACAGTGTAGTGGCAAGGGGGCGGAGTCAGGGCAGCTGGCCACTGAGAGCCATGGAAAGTGTGTGATTGACATAGAATATGATTTTGAATCAGTATGTTTATTCCTGATACATTGCCTCAGCGTGGAGACTTTATATACTCTATTGAAGTAAAGGATTTTCTTGATGCAACTTGCCAAGGCAGTTTATGTGAAATTGATGCTTATGCTGATAAATTCATTAGGTCGGTTTCTGCCCTGCAGAAAGTGGTTGGTTTGGTTTCTCACTCCCCTGAGAAATGGGATCAAATCAAAGAATGTGCGAAGAAACAGAGACTTCTAAAATAAATAAATGGTTTTTCATATCTTTGTTTTCTTTATAAGAGAGAATTAACATGATGTGCAGGCTGGGATGCATAACTGTTTTAAATAACACGGAATGCATTAGCTCTTTCTCTCTCTCTCTCTCCCCCCCTTTCTCTCCCTCTCCCACCCCTCTCCCACCCCTCTCTCTCCCACTCAGAAATATGAAGTTGTTTGCTTTCAGCATTTCCCAGCTCCCATATCAAACACTAATAACCACAATGCAATTTCCAGCGAAGAGCATTAGCACATCCTCATCTGAATTTATGAGCCCGATAACTGGTATTAGCAAGCCTTTTAATCAGCCTCCGAGAAAGAATTGCCCTGGAAATTGAATGTGGGATTAATTTTCTTTCGGAGAAATAAACCAGTGAGATTTGCTTTAGTGAGCCGTCCTCACGGCTGATGTACACGAGGGAATGGTCCTGTATTCATTTTTTCCAACACAGATTTCCTCACTGAATATAAGAATTGTGCCTTTGTGTGAAATGATACCACTTTTTTTTCATAGTGGTAAAACCAGTTTAAATTGTGAGTGAAAACGAATATGCCCCAGAATCCGAGTTGGAGGGTGGGCATTGGGGGGGGGGGGGGGGGGGGGGGGGGCACGTAGAACCTGTGTGATCACCTGGCTGCAGGTCACATGACACATTTAAGTGAGGAGACAACATCGATAAACACATCCGACTGGCCAACTATTAGTTAACACTCATATAGAACATAACCTTTTCTGTGCGTTGGGCATAATTAAATGTAAGCACATTTAACTGGGAAATGCGTACTAACTGGACAATTCAACTAAACCAGTGGTAACCCACGCTGTTCCTGGAGATACACCGTCCTGTAAGTTTCCACTCCAGTCCTAACAAAGCACGCCTCTAGCTTAAGATCTTGTTGAGCTGCTAATTAGTAGAGTCACGTGTTACCAAATTAGGGTTGAAATGAAAACCTACATGATGGTAGATCTCCAGGAATTGAGCTGGTTACCATTGACTTAAACAGTCACCCCAGATCACCAAATGCATAGCCCTGGGTTAGTAATGCTTTCCACATCTAAGCTTTCTGCTCTTGGGTACTTTGAGCTGGAGCCGACCGCCATCTTGTGTTTCTGAACAAGTACATCCAGCTACGACTAACCGCACTGCAGGTTTCATAAAGTAGAGCAGAAAATGCATCGCATAAAAACAATTTATGCAAACAGACATTTCAGATATTCAGTTAATATACATTTCATGCCATTTCTTTTATACATGTGACGTGTATGCCGGCCTGTACATATAAATATAGGATTTTAACAAGACACTAAAAACATTGCAGCGGTCTGAACACCTGAAAACTACTGCAAACATAAAGTTAGATTGCATTTGTAATTCAGTTCAGTCCAGTGCTGGTTGCTTGTTCATCAAACATAAACATTTTCCACAGGAACCATCTTGTGGAGACTTAAGACTATAGGATGCCTTCTTAATAAAAATTAAAAAAAACTAATAAGAAATACCACACACTGGTGACCGCATGCTGTGCAAGATTGTTATTGAAACAGATTGCTCGCAAGCTAAAAAAAAAATTACTTCTCCGTGTTCAAATTAAATCGTTAAGTTCTGAATTTTGTTTGACGTTAGCTGGTGAAACATCGTCTGGGAGCTCCTGTCCTTCGGCCTCCGAAGCTTGCACAATGTTCCATTCGGCAAACACACATGGCTGCCCTGGAAGGTGCGTGTGGGTGTGCGATTAGCCTAGGTTCTCGGCTACGCTGCCATCTGTAAGTCTGCTTGTCTTGCTGTGTGCTTACGTCCAGCCTGCTGAGAACGGTTCAGAGTTGAACCCTATTGACCTCACTGTGACCGCAGTGCCATGCGAGCACCATGGGATCATGGGATAGCTCTGGGAGGACATGCTGGTCCTCAGCTCCGCCCCAACGCGAGACTGACAGTGAGAACCGAGAGGCTCTGTGAACACACAGACGCTGTCTGACGGACAACTTACCTGGTACAATTATTGCTTGTATTATTTGCATAGACTGCTTTGTTTCTGCTTTTGTATGTGTTGATCAGATTAACCTACAGGGTCCAAGTTAAACTACGCAGTCGCTCCCTGCACTTGGAACTGTACTTCCCTCTAGGTTTTCAAAACACTTGTTCCTGGTTATGGTTATACACTTTGTTGTACGTCGCTCTGGATAAGCGTCTGCCAAATGCCTGTAATGTAATGTAATGGTAGTCCTTTGTTGCCGGGTTCCACTCTACCTTTGCTTTTCCTGATCTGCCACCCCACCACAGATTGCGTTTCCATGTTCTGCATATCTGCACAACGACCTATCTGCACAGGCCCGATTACCCTGACCCGGCCCTGGTGATTAACATCAACAGAATTAATTACACCTGCCTCTGGGGCTCCAGGCTGCACATGCTAATCAAGAAAAATTAACCCCTCCCTCTCTCCTAGGCCCCTAAATCACCCCACCTTCAGAGAGAGGGATGGGCCTTTAGTCCGCTCCAGTGCCAGCTCAACCAGATTACATTTGCTTTGCTTGATAAACAAGTGTGTCAGATATCTCCTGGGTAGTGTAGTCCCCAAAGCCGCCCTTTGATATTGTTTTACATCGTAGCATTCTTTTTCTCACATCAGAGAATGTAAAGAACAGTTCATTTAATTAAATAAATCTGTCATTTTGAGAATACACTCCGAGGCGAATCCTTCTTTGTCGTAAATGTTCTTTGAATTCAGGTGCAGTTAACGTAAAGTATGTTTTATCCGCAAGTTAATATAATCTGTGGATATTTGAAAATGCTGCACGGCTTTGTTATATTAAATCAAAATGTATTCATACGGAGCATGTTATAAAACATTTGTCACCATTCACGTTACAACAAAAAAAAAACCTTCTCCTTCCTTTAATGATGTAAATGAAAAATGATACTTCCAAGATATAATAGGCAATAAGCAGCTATATGTGCTTGTGTTGATAATTAGGTTAATAATTGCTTGATTGCTGATCCAGGTAAGTCCTCAGACACAAATCTGCACCTGGGCCATGCTAACCTGCCTGGAGGGGGACTGATGGTGGCCTGTCATGTTTATAATGATGTCAGTAAACCTTTCAAGCATTATCCAGTTTATATGACAAGCGCAGACATCAAAGTGTTTTACCACCCTATATGGTGCTCCTCCTTTCATTAGATTTACACAATCTAATTACCTTCTTATGCTCCTCGGAGTCTTCAACTATACACACAGTGTCGTTCTTTGAAAAATACCATTGAGCTGCAAACAGCATCTTGCTGAATAAGGATAGTACACAGTCACATCTCAATGTACAATTGTAATCTTCATCTGAGGAAAGGCACTATGTGATCAGTAATTAAGTTTTAAAAAAAAAAAAATTAAGATATGGGTTATATTTACAGATATATTGTTGTTTGTGTGTGCAATTTATTCACTTATATTTCATTGATATACAATTCAATCTCACTCCATCATAATAACGTCTCTGCATACATTTCTTACTCTTGATGATGAATCAGTGTCTACATTACTGACAGGTTGACTGCTTTGTTAATTAATTAGAAATTAGAAATCTTGAAATTACTTAAACAGGTATTGGCCCGGAAAGGTTTTTTTTTATTTTTGAATGAATTTTGGCATTGCCTTATGAGAAAGACTACTGTATATCACTTTGATTATGCAGTGGAGTTTGCGTATTGTTTTTCTGGAACATTTTGCATGTCAATGTTTTCATTCATATTTTTTAACCTGAGAATGTCTGTTGCTTAAAGCTGAACTATACACCATATTGACATGTGCAGGCTAACGAGCTGTTGCCTTGGAAGCGAGTAAATTCTGGCTGCTGGCGCCATGGTTTCCATGATGGCAGCAGGCTGACGAACATTTCTTTATCGCAGCTGCACACTAGAACCTGGGGGATGTGCGCAGACCACCAATCAAACGGAGCACCCATCACCCCATAACCCCATAGGCTGCTGCATGTCACATGACCATGGTCACTGCCACCCATGTCATTGTGTTTTACTGTTATTTATTGTTTAACCGGAAAACAGTAACATATGGAGTACAATAAGGAAAACGATATGAAAGAAACAGTGAATGTACTGTACCTTTAAGGGAAAAAAATGGAAAAGCAGAACACACATTATGACCTTTAGATAAGCCGACATTGGGATTGGGTCATTCGTACGCTCTGATGCACCGCCAATCAAAATACTGAAACATCAACAACCTAGCGTTATGTTTTAATGTTTCACCAACATGACCTAGACTTACCAACCAATAAACACAATCTTAGCCTATGACAACACCCCATATGGCCAAACATAATAATAATAATCATCATCATCATCAATCCTATAAATATTATCTGAGGGCCATCACTGCAGTCTCCATATACAGAAGGGCCAAATACACAGGGCTGTTTAGATCGTCCCCTGCGGTGGTGGTGTGTGTGTGTGTGTGTGTGTGTGTGTGAGTGTGTGTGTGTGTGTGTGAGGGGTGGGGGCACTGGCTTATTACCATCCTGCTGCTAAACACTGAGCAGATAGGTGGTGTGAAAGGAGAGACAGAGCGAGATTTCATGAGATCGCACCAATACCAAGAATAATTTAGTTTTTACTAAAGTGCATGATTAAGGAATACAGATGGACAGTACTACTACAGTCAGAACTGTATTCAAGTTAGTCTGTAAACCATTACTGTAAAAAGTAATAATAATTATTCTTTGCACTCTATATTTGACTTTTTGAAACACATTTACCCTGTGTTCAGGGCAAAAAAAACCTCTGTTTTAGGCATGTTTTAAAAAAAAAAAAAACGAAATCTAAAGTTTGTAATTCGTTAATTACTCTCTAATGCATCTTACATCAGTTTCATCCATGCATCAGTTTTCCAACCTGTTTATTCCTGGTCAGGGACATGGGGGGGCTGGAAGCTATCCCAGCATGCATTGGGCGAGAGGCACCCTGGACAGGTCGCCGATCCATTGCAGTGCTACATTCATTTCAGCCATTAAAAATCACATTGATATTCATGAAAGTGTGGGTCATTAATAAATACAATCACAGCACTGGACTTATTGACACTTTTCTGATCATGGCACAAGAATTTACAGAACAAAGACGTGAGTGCATAAAAGTGGGCGTGGTTATTGTCTGATAAATGTATTTAACATCCAGCATGTAAATGCATGCGTTATGAGATCTTAAAACACAAGGTAAAATCCTGAAAACCCAGCCCCCTCTCCTCATAACCACACCCTATCTGCAAACCCCACCCCCTCTCCTCATAACACCAGCCCCCTCACCTCATAACCCCACCCACACTCTTCATAACCCTACCCCCTCTGCTGAAACCCCAGCCCCCAGCCACAGGGCACCTCAACCTGCCAATTACACCACCCCCATTCCCATACACCACCCCCACCCCCTCCACCAATTCTGTACAACCAGGGCCCATTGAGAGTGCTGAAGCCAGTGTAAAGGCAGACCAGTCATAGAGTAAATATTAGAATGCTAATAATAAAAATGTTAGCATTCTAATATCAATATCTAATATTAAACATTTCAGAAAATGACTGCAAAGAAGCCTTGCAGGTTATTTCCATAAACACAGCACTTACACAAATAAATCTAAATTCCTAATTAAGGCTGTACTGCAACACGCCCATTGACCAATAGGATTGTCGCCTTTGTGTTACTGTAATATTTTACCTGTATTTTTACAAATCTCACAGCTTACATTAAATTAGAGATCTGTGTGTGCTTCTAGTGCATTTTGTGTTGTATTACCATGTACAGTAATATGTTGAATGCCAGCATCTATATTGTGCTTGTCAAGCATATGATGCACTGCTTGATGTACAGTAATACGTTGAATGCTAATATCTATATTGTGCTTGATGTACAGTAATACATTGAATGCTAATATCTATATTGTGCTTTATGTACAGTAATATGTTGAATGCGTATATATATATATATATATATAGTGCTTGATGGTACACCGTTGAAGACGTGCTGTAACAGAAGCAGAGGATAGAACCTGAGCACCCAGTGCTACTCGCCGGAGTGTCCGCGCGGATTCTATTTTTATGTGCCGTGATTTACAGCCAGATTTGCATCCTCCGTGTAATCACGGAGGAAACAGATGCTCACAATTGCTTGCTTCCTGAATTCCTTCGAGGGGGATCTCGGCTAACGGTGACGTGCAGGTTCGGCTTTGAGCGCTAGTCCAGATTTGAGCATTCCTGGCCCTTAGTCTTCACTTCCCCACAGTGTACATCCTTCCTCCCGAACACAGCTCGACACTTTCTTAATGGCACATCTCCAAAACGCCGGTGGATCTCCAGAAAAATGAGAAGCGTTAAACATCATGATAGATTAGCTGCTGAAATGGCGCAGCCTTTCAAGAGACTGCATTCATGGCAATAGAATGCTTGCAATAATCTTAATAACACAGAGGTTCCACGAGCCTTTAGATGCATGATAGGAGCCATGGTAAGATTCTACGATATTTGAAGCAGTAACTCATTGGATTGACTTAAAATATCTCAACATTCCATGGGCAACAGCTCTCTCTAGTGGAGAACATCAAACACAGCAGACATGAATTGCCTTTTAAGGAAGGGTATGTCAGATTTACAAGAATGAGAATATTTAAAATATATATCAAAAAGAATGCAGAGTGACACACATCTTTGGCAAAGTGATGAAAACCATGTGACCATTATTTTTGGTTAACATAGTTAGTTAAATATTTTGTTATCGTTGCACTGAAATATAGCAAAACCTACTGTCAGTAGCATATTTCTATAGTTTAAGTGATAGATAATGTCATTAATTTCTTACAGATTACTGAAACCCCAGTTCATCATCATATGCATTTCCAAGAGAACTGTAAACATCGTTGTATTTTTAAGAAATTTTATTATGTGAGGAAACCTTATGAAAATAAGGAAAATCAACTATGTTTATGTTACTAGACTAAAATATAGTATTTTTGTGATGAAATAAGGTATTTATGAAAAATGTTCACATAGAAAGATGTTTTGTGGAAGTGCGCCTGAGAACACATTGGGTTTCCCTTTATGTGCATTTTACTGTGTATTAATTATCTAATTTACGGCTCAACCTGCTAAAGGGAGCAGGAATATTTCTAATAGCTCCTGTTTCCTTCGCCGTCGCTGATACTGCACTTATATACTGTGTAAATTGTATCTGAAAACAAATAAAAATGATTTGTTCTCTGTTATACGGTGTGGTGGTTCTGAAGCCACACAACAGCGAAGAATTATCGACTTCTGAAGATGAAGGTGGAGCCAGCTCGCAAATGGGTACACAGCGCCATCTCCCGGTCACGCAGAATTACACGATTTCAGAGTTTACTGGGACGGCAGGAATGATATTCACTAAGTTATTGGCTGGAGCCCGCCGGAGCTTGCCCCATATATTAATTTATAGGCCTTAGTGGACTCATTATAATTAAGTACTTCATGTTTACTGATGGTTATTCACCACAAAACATCTCTTTAATCTTCAGGGCTGGAGCTGTATGTCAGGGAAGCATCTCAGCACACACTGATTCCTCCTTCTCCTCTGATTCCTCTATACTCTCTAGACTTTTTCAGTGGAGGTATTAGAAAGAAGAGGTGAGCACAGGTTTGTGCACACAGATTGGGTTCCCAGCAGAGATTTAGCCTGACATGCTCATCTCCTCTCATTGCCAGATGCAGAATTGTCAGACAGAGCATCAGAGGTGTATCCTGCCAAAATGTGTCACCACCCTGCCTTTAACTGAAAAGGAAACCATCTGTTCCAGCATTGAGTCCCTGTCCATTCCATAACCCCAGCACTGAGCCGCTGTCTGTTCCATAACCCCAGCACTGAGCCCGTCTGTTCCATTACCCCAGCACTGAGCGCCTATCTGTTCCATTACCCCAGCACTGAGCGCCTGTCTGTTCCATTACCCCAGCACTGAGCGCCTGTCTGTTCCATTACCCCAGCACTGAGCCCCTGTTGCAGAGCTGCAGTGTCCTGATTGGCTCTGATTAGCGCTGCAGTGTCCTGACTGGCTCTGGTAAGCGCGGGAGTGTTCTGATTGGCTCTGGTTAGCACTGGAATGTCCTGATTGGCTCTGGTTAGTGCTGACTGTCTAGCCAACGAGCGAGCGATGCTCCTGGAGTATCCAACATCCTTCCCTCTCATCTGCCCTCCTCCAAATAGGCAGAAAGTGCCCTTTATGAGCACCAACTGAGCTCTCCTGGACCCATTACTGCTGGTCCATACCTGCCCAGCATTGGACTCTCCACATGCAGGTGCTTTAAAACCATATGAAGCGCTTCACCCAGCACTGAAGCTTATTGTGATGAACGTTCTAACTGCAGGACAGGCCAGTCCTGAGGTGGCATGCACATGGTCAATACCGTTTGCCTAAGATACCTTTGCGTCCATTCTGCCAAGCACTGTTTAGAGAAGGCCAAGGGGAGCCATTGGGGACGTGACCTAATCAAAACATTCCCTATTTTGGCTGCAGACAGAGAACAGCTTCTTTGAACGTAAGAATGTGCTCCCGGTGACTCGTTGGCAGAATCGTAATAAATCGTCACCGGCAGAACAGAAACAATAACAGACACAGAGCTCATTTCCCGTTTAATTTATAAGTACGTTTATTAGAACGTAACAAATGTCTCGTTATGTCCTGAATCATAGGCTTTCACACATGTGAAATAGAAGGCAATTTCCACTACTGCAAATTAATACATTTTCATAGATATTGCGTGTGCACGCATACGCATGTGTGTGTGTGTGTGTGTGTGTTTGCGTGCATGCAATACACCCATGACAGTACACACACAGGTACATACAGTAGGTGTTTATTCTAGAACGCAGGCATCACCTATTCCTTTTTACTGTCTAATGTTCTTATCACATGCATCGGATCATTCACACATTGATCAAATTCTTTTCTTTCGTATTTTTATATTTACCCCATGCAATAAAAAAAATAAAAAAGGCATGGTTTCCAACACCCCTCAGACCATGAATCAACAATAAGTAAATGTCATCTTTAATGACAGTGAAATATGGTGATTTTTATGAGGGCTGTATTTTCCCGGCTCTCTGTGATGGTAATAGGAGACATTATTCCGCGCTATAAAGCGGTCATAAATTCAGAGCCGCGTGTGTGTCCTTTGTTTTTCTCGAGTCTCAAGTCTCCATCTGTAGCTCCGAGTGTCCTCGCTTCAGAATGTACCCTCGACACGGCGTCCGGCTCCCTCGATTCCCAGCCTGCCATTCATGTAACTTCATATCAGGCGGTCGGATTCCAGAATGTCAAGAGAATACAGAATTCTCCTCATCTTTCTCCCCTGTTGGGTCTTGGTACAGAAGTAATATCATGTTCGCCTTCTCACAGGATGGTAGTGGTTTCAAATGGATCCACCTTGTAATTCAAACGTAAGCTGATAGTACTGTTTTCTGTATGATATGTGAAAATACTGCAATGAGAAAGTTATTATTGATAATATACAACCAAAGTGCACTGTGCAATCTGTAACTGATGGCACAACACATCCAGTAGGTGGCAGTGTAGTGCAGGGAACTGCACATTTGGATCACAGAACCGATTTAAATTCAAAATAGTAATGTTATATTTCCATGACACTCATCAGAGTTACAGCAGTTAAAGAATAATGAATATTGCATATTTTGCAACTTTTCTTTCTCATGATGTTCTATGGAGATTTCTAAAAGAATATATTGATTTTTTATTTAATTAACCTTTTATTTCATTTTTTCCCATTTCAGTGGCTGGGGTCTGGCTTGTGGCCATGGAAACTGACCCTGGATCAGTTTGTGATGGCAGTGGATCCTCACATGAGCACCGCCTCTTCCTTCTACTCCAAAATGGCAGCTATTTGTAGTTTTTATGAACACGTAGTGTGCATAATGCCCACAGAGCTGTACGAGAACTAGAAAGGAAATGGGAGTCACGTGATTCAGTTTTTCTCCAATTCAATTTGGCACTTCTGCAAGTGGCGCCATGGCCTGGAAATGCCATAAGCCTTGAGTTCTGCCATTTATTTCCCACGTGGGTTGAACGATTCGTGAAATTCACTCACAGCACAATTTAGGCGGCAAGAGTTCATGCTACGGTAATCGATAGAAGCAGCCAATAACATTTAATTTCTTCCGGGACAATGAAATTTTCTAGGCTGAACAGAAAAGAGAGAACATGATCATCTGAAACACTGAAAGCACTGAAGTGATGAATGGAGTGCCAGATTGGAGAGACTGCATCTTTTTGTTCCATTTGATGATCATGACACTGTTGGCAAATTGCTGGTGGGTTTTTTTACTTTTCAAAGAGGTCAAACTAACCGCTCTGACTAAAGTGCCAAGTTTGTGATCAAGACCGATCTTTTTCAGCTCAATGATTAATTGGATCTCCAAGTGAGAAGGTCACTCTGCCAGAAACTTCAAACATTAATCAAATAAAACTGAATCTCCTACCTCACCTGGTGAATACCTTAATTATGCATTTTACTTCACCCTGTCTTAGCACTACTGAAATCTGCTTCAGGAGGAAGCTTGCATTACATCTCAGCAAAACCAAGAAGGTTTTTTACTGAGTTTAACATTTAGCATGCACTGATTAGACTATTAGCTTGATAAAGGAAATGGGATTTGATACTCTGAGAAACTGATGGGCTAAATTGTGTTCTCACCTTCACACTGGAGGTTGCCTGGTTACCCAGTCACTGCACAGCGCACAGGGGAGAGGAGGAGCCTCTTTAGGTGAGTGACAGTTGTGTGCTGTGTGGCTGCATGGTGTTTGGCTGTTGCTGGCTGTCTGGTCACTGCACGGCCAGAGGGGAAAACACGGCACCTCCTCCTTTTGCAACTCCTCAGATACTTCCTCATGTACCTCCTTGTGTACCTCCTCCTGCTCCCTCTGCTCCCCCTGCAGCTGGAGCTAATTTTCCTTCTGGCACGAGCTGTAGCCCCACACGCAGGCCAGCATACGCCCCCACAGGATTTCAGTCAGTTCCATTTCCTGTCAGCAAGTGTTAGAAAGGAGGGTTTATATGTAATCTCTATAGCACTTATGGTTTTGTTCACACAAATACAAAGTCATAGGCATACGATGAACACTGACCTATACTCTACACAGTAACTCCTTTATACCACCCTGGCATATATACTCCCAACCTGTCCTATGCAGTCCTACTGTTTCTTTATAGTCTCACTCCTTCCTGTATTGTCCCATGCATGAACATCTTCTTTCATACTAAAATGGCAATTGTGGTAAAATAAAGGCAGGTTTCCTACTGCTTAAGGATCTGGGTCTCCTCTGGATATCGGAATGAACACAGCACATTAAACAGGCTGAATCAAACAGGCTGAATCAAACAGGCGGAATCAAACAGGCTGAATCAAACAGCCTGAAGGCACTGGCTGAATCAAACTGGCTGAATCAAACAGGTGGAATCAAACAGGCTGAATCAAACACACGGAATCAGTGGCTGATTAATGGGAGGAACTCACCTTCCTCTATTTCCAGCTCATAAACTCTGGGCTCGGCGCAGGCCTGCATTTCAAAATCAGAGCTGAATATTAATCTGCCTTTTTCAAGGTCGAAGCTATGTCTCCTGGCAGAGCCAGAACATGATTAAACACTGTGTCCGTAAGAATTGTAGCTGCCAATTAAAATGTGTGCCGTCGTTCGGTCTCCTCTCACGGACACATACTAAGTAATATACTGATGGCATATCTCCTTTGTAATTGACTTTATGTATATAAATTAAACTGCGTAAAATACACCCCACCCCCATTTCCACAAAGAGCAGAAAAGGCGTGGACTCAAACCCAGTCACCAGTGCTTATGGGTTTGGGGAGATGGGTGGCATTCTGAATATTGCTGTGTAAAACTCAGCTATACTAACCACAGCTGATCATGCTGTGACTCCTGCTCATGGTACACAAAGCTGTGCATATGTTATATTCACAGTGCCCGCACACAGTATACCACGTTGTGCATATTTCACATTCACGGCGACTCAGAACACGATTATCTTTTCAAATGTTTGCTTGATATTATGATTTCACACAAACAGATATTTCAGACCCACCTGTTCAGTATGCAGGCTACAGTATTTCTGTATTTTCATTGCGAATTGAATTTGTATATTCACAGAGGAACATTTCAAAGGAACTGAACACATTAAAACAACTTTATTATTATTATTATTATTATTATTATTATTATTATTATTATTATTATTATTCAGGCCATCTACAGTTATGCAATCAGATTAACTGATAAAAGACCTCAACTGTAATGGCCAATGCAATTATTACAGAGATTTCAAGAGGTTACTCAGCGACACTGAACCTAGGTTGCATTACCAATATTGGTGAACAGGTTAAAGTTTTCACTTTTTGTTAAACTTTCAATTTACTTAAGAAAACGGCCTATAATTCTACTGCTCATATGCCTTTGACTTTTAAATCGTGAGATGAGCGAATTGGCTGATTTGCACCCACTGGACAGACTCCAACGATTTCGCAGAGTTTTGCATGAACTTGCAAGTGCCGCAGAACCTGAAAATGTCCGTTAACGCTCGAAAACGCCCAAAGCAAAAATAATCCAAACTTTGCCATTCATAACAGCCTTCGTCATAGAATAATAAAGTGGATAATAAAGCTTTATGAGTTCAAGTCGTAATTTAGATACACTTTGATATCAACGTTTGAGCATACATTTCATTTGGTCACATCATTTGTATTCGTATTTCGTAAGCAGCATATCTAACGGGGAAAAACACTCACAGTATCGCATTTCAATCTCGAATACTACATCGCGTATGCAATAAAAGTATTACAAAATCAGTCACACGTTGCATAGCCTGTATTTTAAAAATGGGTTCTGTGAATAAAAACAGATGTAAGCTTAACCGTTTAAACGCGATTAACTTAATGTACTTCGCTGTTTACCTGTTGACTTTGGCAACTCAATCTTCTCTATGGTGAGTTTGAATCTCCGGTGAACTCCAGATATCCCATATAAGGGTATATTCCCTTGCAACAAACTCTGCCGTCCAGCGGGGAGCGCCCTGACTGTGAAGTGCTAAGGCTTGCCCTGTTTTAAGTCTTGGTGACGTGTAGGGAAAACTCCAGCCGCTAGACAGACCGACCCACTGACGACACAGCCGTCTATTGCGGACAGAGAGTACAAAAAGCCAACGTGCTGTAGTTACTCCAACTGAAACCTCCCGTCCAGCGCGTGGTTATCAAATGTGTGTGTGTTTTTTTTTTTTTCTTTAACAAAGTATGCAACATCAAAATGGTGTGTTTACATATAGTATTTTGTCATTTGACACGATATTTTTTTTCTAGTTATATTTTGTATGCATGCACCCGTATACTTTCCTATGTTTGTGAGTCCTTCCAGGAACACTTTTATAAATTAGGATATTACATGCATCTGAGTGTTATTGTCTGCAGAAAGTTAAAATATTATTATACTTTTGGGTGAAGGTTTCCTTTATTAGGTGACCATGTATGCACTTCATGTGCTTTGAATATATTGCAAATAATTCACAGACTCATCCTGTTTAAAGCATAAACTGCTTGCTGGGTTTTTATATTATTTCAGTTTTAATGTTGTGACGGTTTTTGTGTGTGATGAATGATATTTTAGAAACTGACAGACGTTTCTGAAGACCTGCCAGCTTTATGGCTTTAGACCATGGTGGTTTGTGGTCTAAAGCAAAAAAATACATTTAAACTAACTGTGAAGTAGCTTACGATTCCAGCAGAGTATGTAGAGGCCAAAAGGACCTGCCCAAAATCCAAAGCACCCCTACTCATCTGTGAAACATGGTAGCGGGGTGTTATGGTTTTGGCATGTATGGCTGCTACAGGTATTGGCTCATTGGTCTTCATTGATGATGTAACTGCTGGTAGCAGCAACAGAATGAATTCTGATGTGTACAGAAGAATCCTATCTCCTCAGGTTCTAGCAAATGTCTCCAATCTCATTGGATGCTACTTCGTCCTACATGCAAGACAATAATACCAAACATACTGCTAAAGCAACAAAGGAGTTTTTCAACGCCAAAAAAAAAGGAAAATTATTTACAGGCCAAGTCATTCATCCAGTTGAAATCCAATTTAACATGTGTTTCATATGCTGAATGAAAACTTCAGGGATCATGCCCCCGAAACAAGCAGGAGCTGAAGATGGCTGCAGTAGAGGCCTGGCAGAGCATCATCAGAGAAAATGTCTGGCGATGTCTATGGGGCACAGACTTCAAGCAGTCATTGCATGCAAAGGATACGCAACAAAGTAATAAACATGACTACTTTCATTTACATAATATCAATATGTCCCAAACATTTCATTAGTTGAATCTACAGAGTTTAATGCATTATTATACACGTACACAGAATTTTGTAATTATGTACATTAGTCATCTTGATATTTAGTTGGTATTCAAATCAAGACTGAAGGTTTAAAAGTAGAATCATCTGACTGCTTAGGAGTTTTGTATGATTTCAATTACGATTAGCCATGTCTTTGACATCTCCAGTGTAGCCTCTGTAGTTCTGCTTGTAAACTCTTCTGTGGACAGTTGGCTACTTACTGACACAACCACACCTGAATCCTGGACAATGTTTCTGAAAAGTCAGTCAGGTGTTTCGGGGTTTTTCTTCATTATAATGAGAATTCTTTGGTCATAAACTGTTGAGGTCTTCCTTGGCACTACCAGGCCCTTTGCAATTACTGAGCTCACAACTGCTCTCTTTCTTCCTAATGATGTTTCAGACAGAAATTGATTTTGGTAAGCCTAAGGTTTGGCCTATGTCCCTGACTGTTTTCTTTCTTCTTATTTCTCAGCCTCATAATTGCTTCCTTGACTTTCATTGGCATAACTTTTGTCCTAATGTTGACAAATGCCAATAACAGACTCCAATGGAAATCAAAAGCCTAGAATCAAGGCTAGATACTGAAAGCTCTCTTAGACCTGTACTAAGGAAGCAACTGAACACACCTGACTAATCAGAAACACCTGTAAAAACATTTAAAGATATGGTTCCCTGAAATGAGGGGACATAAAAAAGTATAAAAAAGTATCAAAAAAGAGCTTTTATTTCTACATGGGGAAGCCAAAATTTTATTTTTTTCAATACCCTTTAATAAAAGCTGAAAAAGCTGCACTTTAACCACAATGAATTGTTTGATTACAAATAGAAAATATTTGAAAAACATATGCCTTTGTGCCAACCCAAGCATTATGGACCTCACTGTATGTATATATGTACATATATATATGTATATATAATTTGATTGAATTTCACTGAATGTATATGATGCAAGCTTAACTAGTGGACTGCATAGTGAAAGGGTGAAAGGATGTCAATGAACTTGAAGGAGGAGTTTCGAAGGAGAGCAAATTCTTGCCTATGATGTAGCGATGAACACAAACATGATTAATTGCCCATTCAAAATTTGTATGAAATAGGGTTTGGTGTGAATTCAGTCTAACTGGAATCTATTTGTTAAGCAATCATCTCAGCAAAACATGGCATCTATTTCATTTTGTTTGAGGCCATTACAATCAGTATGATGTGTTCTATTTTTGATTATTTACTCTGTTCTTTAGTCATAGCTTATTAAATACACAAAACCATAGAAATACTATGGAGTGACTGATCATTTCAAGCCTTGGCAAAATCAAAATCACTCAGAAATATCAGGACACCCGCTATGGTGCAGCTAAGCAGAAGATTTACCTTTATTTAAAGTGCAAGAGATCTTCCATAATTTATGGGTTACTACTGCATTGTCATAGCAAAGTGTTCTTTGTTATTTAAAAAACCTCTCTCCATTCAATGTTTTTTTTTTTAGCAAATGCTGAATGAGATGTAATTAGGCACTTTTCAGTTGATTTTTTTATATATGAAATCTTCCCTTCTGTGTCCTATGTAAAAGGAGGAGACTAAAGGTCAGTCAGTCAAGCACATATTACACCCTGAGCCGACCAGAGGAGGATGGGTTTTCCCCCTTGAGCCTGGTTCCTCCGAGGTTTCTTCCCATCTGCCACAGGGAGTTTTTCCTTGCCACTGTTGCTTTAGGCTTGCTCCCGTTGGGGGTTTAGGCCAGGGTTGTCTGTGAAGCGTATTGTGACAATTGCTGTGAAATAAGCTATATAAATAAAATCTGATTGATTGAGTTGTTGAATATGTCGATCGTTTTTCTTATTCACCAGTAGAACCCAAAACTTGTCAGAAAGGGAGTTTTGGCGGTGGTGGTGACGGGGGAAAGCTGCGGACCGTGAGCGAGAGGGAAGATGCGGTCCCGTCTGACCCCACTCACCCTCTAACAGCCAGCAGGGCACCACGAGCAGGGCCCGTTTCTCAAACCAGCCGGGCCTATAGCAGATTTACTCCGCCCCCGATCCAGGCTCTTAAATCTGACGGGGTCGCCGCTGAACCAGACGATGCCTGAGACGGTTGTGGAAACGTCCCGTGTGGCAGTTTTATTGTGAACCTCGTGTTTTATCTACGGTGTCATTGCACCTAACTTCTGTTTTTGTGTTTTGTGTTTGTATAGGCCTATGTTATGAGTTCTAAGTTCCTTTGATAAAAAAGTAATTGTAATGCAATGTGACATAGTTTGCGCGTTGCTTTCTCTCTGTAGTGGCTACCAGTGCATTCCATATGGCCTTTAAACTGTGGGCACATTGTGCTTTGATGCATTTTGCTCACTCTTAGCAATGGTCCCAGCATGCGCTGGGTAAACAGTAGTCCAGTACCAGTATTGCAGCAGAGGGATGTGAATTTAAAAATCTTGATTAACCTTCCTTAACAATATGTTATGTTCTCGTAAAAAAAGTACATCTGTTGATAAACTTTCTAATAAAAGAATAAGAAGCGTACTACTTTCCCTATTACAACACACAGTACCAGGAAATACAGAAGCAGATTTAAGAGACCTCACCTCTTCCCTAAACATTCTGACACCTGAGTGTAAATACTATCGCCATATGCTGCAATCGGCCTGAGCTGAAATATGCCTCCCTGACCAGATGAGTCTTGACACATACCTGTTAAGAATCTCACTCTCTTTCTACATCTACATAGAGGGCAGCCCACTGTCTAAAATAACACCAAAAATACTCTCTTTCTATTCAGTATGCCATCTCTCTCTCTCTCTCTCTCTCTCTCTCTCTCTCTCTCTCTCTCTCTCTCTCTCTCTCTCTCTCTCTCTTAAGCGCGTCCACGAGTACACGTTCACGCTTGGCAGCTCCACGTCGACATTCTTCCAGCTGCACAGCTTTCTGCACTGAAATGGAAACTCGAGTTACAGCGGTGGAAAAGCACACGAACAGTTTGCGGAAAGTCCACGGAGGGAAAGATAGCTGCACAGTTAGCTTATAAAATACTTGTCATGTGTTTCGGCGTTTGTTTTGACAATGTTCGAAAATAACTTTTTTGTATTTTGTGATCTATCTCTCGTTTTGGACTGCAGCTGGTAACTAACCTCTTTCACGTCACCCAGGTATGTATTACAGCACGTTACTTAGGTGAAGTGTTTTAACAAGACATTTAGGTTGCAGAATCTGAATATGACATTTTTTTAAATACTAACTGAATGCATGTTTTACTTGAGCTTTGCCTCATTCATCATCCAAATAGAAATTTATATAGTCTAACGACCAACAAAGTAGTCCTAAATATATCAGAAAAAGTATTTTAAAGCTTTGCAAATAAAGTTATACGTCAAATCTGTGTTTAACTATATTCGCGCGTAGTGACAACTTCATAACAAACTAAGTCCCCTTTGAAATGGACGAAAAGGTGCTTGTTCTGAAACCACGATTTAAACGTTTTGTTTTATATGTATAAATGTGCAGCCTACATTTATATTTGTCGGCACTTTTTATTCTGTCATTTAATAAAAACTGCAACTGCAATTTGATATCTTCGGGGAAAAAAACTTGAATGCACGCTAAATTTGGGGAAAGTTTAGACACGTCAGCTGTTCCATATCGTTTACCCAGTTAACTGTAGCTTCTATCCTGAAAAGAGGCATGTTTTGACAGTAATGCCGACACTGCGAAAATATTAATGTTCATTCGTTGTCAGGTCTGACTTAATTATTTGTTCATGCTTTTACTTCATAATTTTATTTTTACATTTTTCCACGCTGCGTTGTGAACTATTTTTAGACACTGTTACGTTAAACCCAGAGGGGCCTTATCACGTTGAAGTGATATCGAGGGTTTATGTTTCATTCATTGCCAGAAATTAGGCGATCCGCAGGAATTTTCCTTGAGGCTACTTTATTATTAATTTGCCTTAATGTTCTTTATTTATTGACTCATGCCTTTTCTCTTGGTTTTCCGAACTGAAGAAAGGCCTGGATTTCAGGCCTTTTCCTGCCTGTACCGTTTGATGACTTACAGGTGTGAGTGCACAAACTCAGGTAGCTTGGAATAACAGACCTCCGGGAATGTGCTACATTTAGAACTGCTCTGTGTTTGGTTTTTAAAGCCAGCGGCTGAGAGCTTGCGAGGACGACGAGGACACGGATGTGCCGAGGTTCTCCAAGCGAAGTTCTGCAGTACACTAAGACTCTTACCTGTCTGCAGTCAGTGCATTACAGAACTTTGTTTTGAGAGTTTGATGCTCCGGCTTGGACAATGTGGCTTCTTTGGAGGGCAACGGATTCCATATGGTACTGCTCAGTTCTGCTTAATATGACCTGTCTCTATTGAAATAAAGTTATTTGTGATGGTAGATTACCTTGGTACCCTTCATTTGGTTTTTATGATTACCTGCTATTTGACAACCCGCAAAGTTTAAAAAAATAATAATGGTAATAGTTATAGCATTGGTTCGGGACTACTCAGACAAAAAATTAGTAGCTATAACTATTTAACTATTTAGTTTTTAAAAAGCTTGCATTCTATATTAAAGCGTCAGTTGTGTATGAATAAAACGTCCGGCTCAGCTTTGCGTGTGAATGCGTAGAGTGCGCATGCGTCATGTTGGAGGGTTCTGCGGTTTCCAATCGGACGCTGTGTGTGGTGTAATGCAGGTAATCCCTGCAGAATTTGTCTCACTTCTGCTGCTGCCTTACCACGTGGCCCGAAGACCAGCGAAAGTAAACCGGAAACGGGCTCTTAAACTGGGAGTTTCAGGCCTGTCATTACATCTGTACTGTTATAACTGTGACATAACTCGTATGAGAAGTCTTTTCACAGACAGGCATTGTTAAACTATTCATGTCATCACACTTTGGTCTCCACTGATTTAACTAGATTTCAAATTTACATTTAATCTGAACGCCGAATGTGAATGGTCTAAATGAACTGTGTTTATCAATAAAGAAAAACTATGGCACAGGGAAGTCAACTGATTATTTTACTGGTTTCTGTGGTGCGTTTGTGTTACGTGTGGAATATTTTGAAATGATTAAACAAATGCTAAAATGTATGTGGACTATAAGACTGTAAAATATATTTTGTGTGATTTTTTTGTATGCTTATGACTTTTTCTGGACAAAATTGGATATTTTGTGTAAGAAAACAAGTTTGGCATGTAACCCTTTGGAAAAGAGAATCTCTGTTGAAAATCACTGCATTCTTCATGTAAATATTCATGTAAATATTTATCTGTATGGATTCCTGAAGCTGTAAAAGTCTACATGTTAATATTTGATTGAAAGCCAGAGTTTTTTCTTTGTACATAAATAATATAAAAACTCAAACAACTGTACAGAATTGGTTTGCTCTAGTGAAATGCACACCTTTCTAAGAATATGGACTTTGAGAAGAGAGAAAAAAAAGAGAAGTTGCACAAAGTGGTTTCAAGTGCAAGCATCAGACTGAAACAAGAGCCCCAAGCAGCAACTCTTGCAGATGCGCATGCACACTGCTGAGTACGGAGAAACCTTTACATGACAGTAACCTGAACAACCTGGTGGCTTTTTGACTGTTAAATCTTCATGATCTTTCCTAGTTCAATGTGTCTTTATGGTCACTCTGCCCATTAAGGTAAAGACTGGTGCCCGAATACATATCACGTTCATGCTAACTGCAGTTATGCTTTTGTCTATTTTTTTTTTTTTTTGCACCTCTGTGCGCCATGTTTCAAAAAAGTGTAATTGGCAGCTCCACAGGGGTAGTGCACAATCTGGCTTTGCATTGCCCGAGGGATACAGTATGTGAGAGGGGTTTAGTGTGCCTTGCTCGAGTGACCCTTGTTACCGCATGTGTGATTGGTTCTCCTCCGCCTCTGCTCTGCGCATGTGCGGCTGGTGGCTGCAGTGTGAAAAGAAGAATCTGGCTGGCAACACGTGTTTCGAAGGAGAACCGTGCGTTGTCGTCACTCTGCCGAGCTGCCAGCAGGGGGGCGCACATGAGCATAGTTTGCAAATTGGACATTCCAAATTTGGGTGGGATTGAAGATGCAAAAGAAAAAAAGAAAAAAAGATTATTACTGAAATTAACCAAGCATTATACTATTAAGACACCATTGAGTTTATGACAAAATGCATTGAATGCTCAAAACTTTTTTTCCCCATAAGCCTGTAAGATTAGCAAGAACACTGGAACCTCTTTCTTTACAACTTTATACATACTCACTCATCATTGTGAATGCCTTTGTATTTGCCACTGAATGCATATAGATTAAAGTTTCTATAGCACAGTCTAACAGGTGTTTGGATTTATTGTAGTTTGTGTTTGGACCTTCGGTTGTACGGTGTCCTGGGAACTGACAATTTGGCAGAGCTGTCAGAATGAAACTTTAAAACTTAAATACTGCTGCAAGGAGTCTATTCAAACCTGCTCAGGTTTTGTGTGTGCATGCGTGTGCATGCGTGTGTGTCTCTTTCAATTCTATGGTTTTATATATTAGGACATAATTAACCCTAGTCCAGTCCTCATGAAGTCCTAACCACAAATAAATCTGACCTCGTGACAAATAACAGATTTATTTTATCATTATTTATTCAACAGAAAAAATTTAAAAACACAATTGCAGAAACCATGCATGAATAAGTAAGTGCACTTCTACTGTTTTCATATCAGTTAAGAAGGTAATTAGAACTAGGTGCTGCTAATTATGTGCTTGTGGTTAATTGATCATCAGCACATCCTACCACCTGTATATAAAAGCAGAAAGTTTGACAGTTTTGACTGGCGCATTCAGGCTTGTGTGAACACAGCATGCCCAGGACAAAATATGTCTTTGATGATCCCAGTGAAGCTGCTCAACAGCCTGGAAAGAGTTATAAAGCAATTTCGGAACAATATGAAATCCCTCATTCCACAGTGAGAAAGACCATTTGCAAACGGAGAACAACCAAGCCAGTTGTCTACCCAGACTGTATGATTCTCTGAGAAATAGCAGAGAACCTGAAAGCTGCATCCAGGTATCTACAGGCCTCTGTCAGCATGGTAAACGTTAGAGTTCCTGACTCCACCATTAGGACAAAAACGGAACCAGTGTGGCGTTTCTGAAAGGGTAGGCAGGAGAAAATCTCTTCACTCCAAAAAGAACACCGCAGCACGGCTTAAGTTAGCAAAATTGCACCTCAATGATCCACAGGACATCTGGAACACTATCCTCAGATTTGGCTGTAATGCACAACACCATTTTTGGCAAAAACCTAACACTGCACACCACCACAAGAGCCTCATGCCAACCGTAAAGTATGGGGGCAAAGGGGTGATTATTTGGGGCTGTTTTCCAGCCACAGGACCTGGACGCCTCACAAACATCGAGTCCACCATGAATACCATCTCTATACCAGCGTATTCCAGAGGAGAAGGTGAGACTGTCCGACCGCTAACACAGACAGTATATCAGGACAAAGATCCTAATCACACCAGTGGAACTACAACTGAATGGCTGAAAAAGAAAATAACTGGGGTTTTTCCAAGTAGCTTATTCAAGATCCAAACCTGAACCTCGTTTAGATGTTGTGGTGGGAGAGTTGAGCATAGACAAATGCCCCCAAACATCAATGAGCTGAAACAGGTTTGTGAGGAGTCAGTCAGAATTCACTCAAAGTAATGTAAGCGACTGTACTTGTCAAAAAAAAAGAGTACTTCAGGTTATTGTCACTAAAGGGGGTTTTACACGCTACTGAGTTGTTGAGTGAATTTACACACGAAATCTGTTGGCTTTTTTTGTTGAATGAATAATGGCAAAGTAAATCTGTTTTGTGTTCTTTGTCACATGAGGTAAGATTTATTTAGAGTTTAGGACTTAGTGAGGACAAAATGAGGGTTAGTTGTATCCTAATACGTAAAACCATAGAATTGAAACCAGGTGCACTTTCTTTTTCATTTCCGTGTATACTTTAAACTCATACACAATACAAAAAAGCCTTTAACAGTCATTGATACATCACAATTGACATAATCTTCGCTTTTGTGGCACAAATAGCCTGTTCCTTTCCCAAGATCAGACAATATGGTTAACGCAATATTCTGCTATTAATAATATGAAAGAAAACAACTGCTCATGAATATAGATTTTATTGCAGTCCAGTTTAGAATAGTATGGAGTAGCCTACCTGACACCATCTGAAACATTTTGTAGACAGTGTTCAGCAAGCCTATATAAAATTGAAACAACTTTGCAACCTTGTGTTTGCCATCTCATACTACAGGAGAGTGAAGTCTCCCTCCACTTGTTATATTACATATTTTATAAATATTATACATTTGATGCAGCATTTATTAAGATGGCTACAGTTTGCAGCCAGGTATCATATAATGAGCATGTAGATCGTTAACAGCTCAGTTTAATTCAGCATGGCAGCATCTAGAAGCTAGTTAGAATAAACAGCAGTGTTAACTGTTAAATTTATGGAAAATGACAGCGTACATTAGTCATAAATGATCAGCCAGTTTGTTGAATGGCCTTAGTGTGCAGTATTACTGGTTGGCATGATTTCGGAAAAAATAAAATTTAATTTGATAAATTTGGTTATACAGAAAGGGTACAAACGATTCTTGGGCCTCCGAACATCCCTCTGCATTGCGTTAAGTCCATCATTAAGATCAGGTTAAGCGCACCATCCTACCTGCCCGCTGCATAATCCAGGCTTTCCCTGAGTAAGCAGGTGAGGACGGACCTGGCCGGGGTAACCACGGCGACTGAACGCGCGACGAGGGAAACAGCCATGAGCTAACAATAGCCTACCCTGCTCGCTCCACATAACTGGCCAGTGCGGAAGCCATTACCGAAAAACACATCTTTATTAGTTACCGTTGTGTGTCTTCTCCGTAGTGACCATGTCCTAATTTCTTTACTCTCGTCACCTGAGAACCATAAACCATATACGAGAAGCAGTCTTTCATAGTGCCACGAGAAAGCTCTTTATTTGGATTAGGGTTATGGAGACAGAAGGACAGATGTTCATAGTTCCACGAGAAAGCTATTTGGGCCAGATGTACTAAGCCTTTTGTGACTATGATGTATTCTGCCTCAGAAACATGCGTGTTATGTATCAAACAGGCGCACGGGGCTGGAAGCGCAGTATGCGTATTATCTGCGTGAGTCATCGCAAATTTAGCTTCTCTCCTTAACGCATATGCATTTAAGGGAGGACTGCGCAAATAACGGGTGGAGATATTATAAGTGTGGCTGATCATGTATCCCTGCATGATCTGCCGAACAATCACGGAAAACGCTAAAAACAGAACTGCAGAAAAAAGAGACAAAATCATCGTATCCGTGACGCCTGCGACTTCTGTCACAAACACCATAGAAATAATTACACTCCTGGAAGTAATAAAAAATTACATCGAACCTCCCACACAACGTTCCGATTCCATCCTGGCAATGGTCAAGCTCCTGGTAACGTTACACTATTTTGCATCTTGATTAATTCGATCGGCAATTGCTGCCTCAGCCGGGATATGACAGACGCATTTTGTTGTGCGCTGTCCGTAGTGCTGGATGCACTCACGGAACTCCAGCAGATACATAAATTTACCCACATCCAATGAAGATATTCAAAGTATTGAACAGTAGTTTTTTAAAAAAAACAGTGCCTTGTGAGCTCTGCTTCATATGCAGAATGCGATTCGTGGGCAGTCCCATTCGCTGAGTGCGTAATTAGCGGTAACCTTGTTAAATAATAGCCTACGTAATCTCACGCTGACCGTGAACGCACCAACCTGCCCTCATCAGGCTGCAATGTGCGCTGCGTGTTTTATGTACGTAAATATGGCCTTTTATTTTAATTTAAATGTATTATTAGGGTTAGGGTTATGGTTCAGGAGACAGGCGGACTGGCATTCATAGTGGCACAAGAAAGCTATTTATGAGCGGTTTGTAATATTAAGCTCTGCTGCGATTGCAGGTATACTAATATAAACTACACAATAACACTCCGCTGTACATGTGTCCCTACAGTAGGTCAATAATTGAGCTATTTTTTTTCAAAGAGAAAAATATTGTTTCTAAATACTGATATTAATGTTTATGGAAGTACAAACAAAATAGTATTAAACATAGTATGCAAATAACTACAGAAAAATGTATGTATGTGATGTGGAATTCAGAAAGTTTTGTTATAACATTAATGCTGTGTCAGCAGAAAGTTGGAGAGAACATTCTGACCATAAGGATGCTAGGCAAACAGTGGTAAACAATAACGCGTTTAATTACGCCAAACTTTAGTTAAAAAATGATTTCCTACGCAGAACTGTGACTCAGATACTGTCTCAGTGCAGATTTGTGTTTTCATTGCAGAAAGTAACGAGCAACGCAAAGCTTTCAGTTTATTCATTTTTTGAATGATCTGTTGTTCTATTGTCAAAAGCAAAACTGAACTGGATAAATATTTTTTCTGATTATTAGCTGTAATGTTGAATCATTATTCCTTTGATATAGAAAAAAAAAACAAATTTGTGGAAATTCTGGGATGTGATTGGTTCACAGACATGATTGCCTGGTTGTTGACTGATATGATGTTATGGTGACACCTAGTGTCAGACATGGTTAAGGTAATTTTTCTTAAATTATTATGCTGTGCGTTATCCTCAACAAACAGTATCAGGTTCCACAGTCAGAGGAAAATGGCAAAATGACAACCCAGTACTCATTAGTGTGATATCACTAAATGTTGTCTTTTAATAATTCTGTGCTGGTACTAATTGGACTCTCCCAGATAAATGCAGTTATTCTACTGCTAAAGGTAACCACAATGAAAACATTATCAGAAAAAAAATTATATATAATAATTTTTTTTTCTGATAATGTTTTTATGGATTAAACCTGTCTGGTGGGTTAAAACCCTATTATGGATCAGACTGGTTTGGTGAGTTAATTGTTTTTTTAGTTCTTTTTTCAAGCAGAAACCCTGAGATGATGGTGGCATGGTGGCACAGTGGGTATCACTCCCACCTCACAGTAAGCAGGTTGTGGATTTGAATCTCAGCCTGGGGCCTTTCTGTGTGGAGTTTGCATGTTCTCCCTGTGTCCGTGTGGGTTTCCTCTGGGTACTCCAGTTTCCTCCCACAGTCCAAAAACGTGCAGACTCTAAATTGCCCATAGGTGTGAGAGGATGGTGTGTTCAGATGAGTTACTCAAATGGTTAAAATATCTTTGAATATTTTAGAACATGCTGTAGTGTGATGAGGTTCAAAATGAGCAGTGATTTCCATTGTGCTCTGGAGTCAGTTGTTTTTACTGCGGCATAATATCCACAGATAGGCAGTTACAGGATTAACACTTATATATCTGCAGCATAATTTCCACAGATAGGTCATTATAGGATTAATGCTTACAGGGGGCATGTACGGTGGCCTATGTTTGATTTACCCATTAAATTAATGAACCTCCTGTTAAGCAACGCAAAGGGTGCATTACTTGGGTGAAATCACTCCGATTCGTACCGCGGCACGGTTCTTTAATTACTCCTCTTTCGCAGGTTTAAAAGTTCAGTGTCCGTGGAAGGGCTCTCTGTCTTTTCTATCTGCAGCATTAAAGATTTATTTGTGATTTATTCCCCAGTTATTCCTGTACTGAATGCCTTCAATGCTGAACATAAAACACTTTTTTTTCTGTTACACTTGCACAGAGGACTCTGTTTAATGATTCCAGATGCCTGTTATGGTTTCAAATCATTTGGAAGTAGATCGTATTTCCAGCATTGCCATGACAACCGGCTTGCATCTGACTGTACACACCCATCAGAGGGGATTCCTTTCCCTGGGCAACAAGGTTGCCATGGCGATGGGTACCAGTGCTGTGTCCCAGGAGTCCTTTCCTGTTGCTAGGGGCTTTATCAGGGGTGAGACAAACGGTGCCTAATGCCTTGTGTCTCCACACAGATTCTCCTGGAATCAGTCTTTATTGGACTAAATCCTCTGTTGGTAGTTTATTGTGTTCTTTGTACCTCTGTAATCTGCTGCCCCAAAACGTAAACCCCGCAGCTGTAAGTTATCCAGCTTAATAAAGGGGTTTGAAGGATTTCGGATTTTCAGATTTTCTAATCGGATGTCATCTCTGAATGCCTGTACATTTATGTCTTCTGTAAAATACCCAGCCCCTGTCATTGAAGCCTTACATTTTAGATGTCATTTCAAATATGGCCCAGATAAACATGGCCATATATGGTCACTACAGCAGCCTATGGTCAGAAATGGTTACCTCCACAACAGACATTTTAAAGAAAATGTGTTATTTTCTCTAACAGGATATGATGAAGTGGAATGGCTGGAGGTACAGTCACTCCAGATTGCTCTTCCATTACCGGTTGCCTAATTACCACACCAGTCATTCTCAGATCAATTTCCAATGCATCTTATTTTTGTAGATTGTCACTTGAAATAATCATGAAAATTGTATAGGCTGTGTGTCAACTTATTATTTCCACGATTTCCTCTTTAAACAGTATATCATATACTGTTTATTACCAGTACGGAGTATAACAGATGGGACTGTGCTGGAACATAGTCAATTTAATGTTCAGGCAGTGCGAAGCTGTGTAGAATGTAGATGAGAGCATATCTTTACAAGGTGAGCCACTAAATCATGTTTTTATAAATGTCAGCATTTTGAGCAATGGCTTCTTTCTGGTAATCTGATGGCAGAAAGAATGAACTGTATTGTATATATTTGAATACATTTTTAAAATTTAAATACACTTTAGACCAAAGCTATTTATTGTCATCATCACAAGGATACATTTCAGCCCTATTTCCTGCTATCCCACCCCCTTCGACTGTGAGCTTCACAAGTCTTGTGTGATGCTACTGCCATCTAGTGGCAGATATGTGAAAGGACCCTCATGGGTTAATTTTAAAGAATCAATAGGGAAAATTGAATTTCTTTTTCCTCTGAGAGAACTTTCATTGTTTTATCTTTATTACACTTTCTGTTATGAGGAGTGGAAGTAACAAAAATGATTAAATAAAGACTGAATCGATTAAATTGCAATTAGATGTTGAATCAAATAAAATGCAAACAAATGTAATGTTGCATCAAATAAAATGCAATCAAATTAAATATTGCATTAAATAAAATGCAATTAAATTAAATATTGAAGTGTTAAAATGCTATCAAGTTAAATAATCCCTTGGTGATAAAATAAATTAATTCACAAATCATTTTATCATTGTATCTGATTGCCTTGACATTTATTTATTCACTAGCAGTTTAACCAATGCGATGTGCTGCAGTTCCAATCGCCGCCACTTTTATCAGTTCACTGCTGCTTTCCCTACAAGGTTCATCAATTCAATTCCGCTTTCAACACCAATTTTATTGATTTGAGGGCGGTTTCGCTATGTGTCAATCAAATTGTCCCACCCAATGACGTAGCCAACATCTATGCAGTTGACGATTGACTGCATTTGACCCTCGGTTTAGTCATGTAGATAGCTAATCATTTCTAGCTCAATCCTGACCATGACCCACGCATCCACAGAGAGTGAATCTGATGTAGGGGATTTTATTTTAAGCGTACTTAGGTTTTGCTACGATCTGGCAATAAATCGTTCAAAGAGAAGAGGGGTGTGAAAAGACACAACCTTCCTTTCCTCCACTCCCCCACCACCATTTATCGCCTACCTAGAAGTATGTGGAGGAAAGGAGGGGAGGAAACGAGTTTGAAGCTGCTTCTCCAATACAGTTCAGTGCACTTCGCTCGCCACGGCATGAGGACCTTGACGGCTCTGAAACTGACTCAAAAGAGTTGTCCTTCTACGTGGAGGTCCCTGCTGTTGAAGTGGACTTGACTCAGGATCAAAAAAAGCGTCTGCAGAACACTGATTCTTGCAGTATCTCCCGTTGCCAGGGTGACGGTATTTACTTGGAGGTCCTTGACATATTAGAAATTTAGCCCTACATGGAATCATAATAAGAACCATATATGCAATGCCTTCAAAAAGCCCTCAGCCATCAGTTTTACACTGTGCCCAGTTATTTGCATCTGAGAGTGAAACGTCTGTTATGGCCTGTGTTCAGTTTTGAGCAATTCAGACATTCCATCTTTGAAAAATCATACTGATAGTGCTTTCTGCCATGGACACCACATGGCCAAAAGTATGTGGACACCTGACATCCAACATCTCATCCAAAATTATGGGTATTAATATGGAGTTTGTCCACCTCACTGTATTCTGCTGTCATACATTGTCATGCTGAAACAGGAAAGGGCCTTCCCCAAGCTGTTGCCATAAAGTTGAAAGCACAGAATCATCTAGAATGTCATTACATAAAGATTTGCTTTCACTGAAACTGAGGGGCCTAGCCCAAACAGTGAAAAACAGCCCCAGACCAATGGGGTGTCCTGATACTTTTGGTCATATAGTGTATTATGTGTTATATGGTAACATTACTATTATATGGTAAGCTCAATTTGATTCACAAATCGATGGACACAATTTTTACTGAAACTATTTTTTTTATTTACTGAGTAGTGTTTGGAAAGATATGCCTTCTGTTTTAACTGAGTTGCAAAGAATATTTTTATCTTAAAAGAAGTTTTGTAATGTAGTTTACTCTACATTCTAATGTCTTTGAAACTGTTTCTCAAAATGAACAGACTTATAAACAGGCCATGATCTCTTCCCATAAATTAAAATAAATTTGTACATAAAATAAGATGATAAATGGTCCAGTATTCTGTGAAGCAGAGAGGAATTGTTATTTTCTCATGAAACGTTGCAGAACAGGATTTCCATCAGCAGCATATTCCAGCCTCAGGTTTCCAGGAACCCCTTCCCAGAACTTCAGCAACTCCTTCAGGTCATCTTCTGACGCTGAAATACCATCAAGAGAACATAGCTTAAAGCATTGCTTCCTGATATTATCCAGTCCATGAACTTAATGGTATGTTAGTTTTTATCACTTCAATATATAACTTAATTGCATTTTATTTGATGCAAAATTTAATTTGATCGCGATTTAATTGATTCCGCCATTACTATGGAAGAATGAGCTGGTAAACAAGACCGATTAAACTGAAGGAAAAAAAACCCCAATCAATCATTGTTTCACTTTTTTAAAAACAGATTTCTCTTTTAATGAAGGAATTGTGGCTGAATTAACATTGGAACATTTTTACATAAAAACAGATGGACCCCATGGGCAGGTATGGAATTTTGATAAGGAATGACCAGCAGAGACTGAGAGATCATATTGAGAGATTGGTTGTGTCATCATATAGACAGATTGGTTGTATTTTCATTTGAAGAGATGGGCTGTATGTTAGAAAAAGATGTCTTACAAGTCACACTTATTCTGTTCAGTATTGTAATAATTCTGGGGGAATCGGTACTGTTTGGGAATGGGAAATTGGGTGTGGTTTGCCCTGTATGGGAATTTTCTCAAGTCTTTGTTTACCTCTCTCGGCTTAGGTGATTTAATGGGTTAATATCTGCGGAGTGAGATCTGGCTGGCGGAGACATAAATATGTATGAGAAGCATCATGGGATACGCGTCACATGTCCAATACGGGCAGGTTTAGCCCAACAGCGCGGAGAGATGACTTATGTCCTCCAGGCCTGGCTGAGGCTAGTTATGGCAGCCTCCATTTTATCATGCAAATGAGCATTGACTGATGGGTGGGACTCCACTGGAGGGCTCCCAAGCAGGCAACAAATCATATCGCTTCCATTCCAGCTTTTAAATTGGAAAATCCCCCCCGTTTTTGTAACCCTCCCCCACTACAGCATCCCCCCAAAAAGGAATGCTCTGGGCCAAACCGTCCCTGAAATGGCCTAATGTCACGACTGCCGCGCATTCGCTTCCCTGTACCCAAGCATAAGGCCCGTTACGATAGGAGAGAGTCGTTCGGCCCGTCTGGCCTCGTTGCGATCGCGTGACCGTGTGCGCTACACAAATTGCTTCTACGGTTTTCCAGAACGGCGTTCCGGCAGAATTCCCGTACGATTGGCACCGGGCGAGAGCACCTCAGGAGTGGGGATCAGTGGAAACGGATGCTAGCAGCTAGCAGCGTCCTCCCGCTTCCAGCGCGTTCTCTGATGAATCTTTAACGCGTGTGCGATTTCTTCAGGGAAAGAGAGCAGCTGACGGAGGCTGCAGGCTTTTCTCATTAACACGCACAGCTGCGCATCCGTGCGTTCGACTGCAGCCCCTCCCTCGCTCACAGCCCCCTCCCTCCCCTTCCTCGCTCACTCACAGCCCCCGCACGGCCAGGCACGCCATCCTTGCCAGCTCCGAAAACCCGCGCTCCCGCGGGGCGGCATGTTTCTGTCGTATATCAGCTGTCCCGCGCACCAGTCCGTCCTCGGCAAACGTTATACGGAGTCAAAATCCCAGAAACGCTTGTTAACAAGTCGGCGCACGTAATGTGTTTGCGCGCTCAGACATTTTATACCGTCCGCAGGTTGTGCTCCGTCTAGACTTTTTATACCTGGTGCAGATTGATGAAATTTAAAGCATTTTAATTTTCCACCCAGGAATTCCTTGCCGTGCCTCACTGCGAGATTGAGAAATATATTCGGCAGTTTTACGTCGTTCGTATTCAGAAAAGGCGCCAGGAAATATAAAATTTGCAAGCTTGCTGAAATTGATATATGTGAATCTATGTGAAATATGGTTCTGCGTGACGTAAAGTGGGTTTACACTGATCTGTACTGGCAGGGGTAAGATTTTAGATGTCTCTTTCGCTAGTGTGGGGACTCAGATGGAGTACAGTACACACTTTATCACTGAAGACTGAGTGAACTGAGCATGAGTGCAATTGGACTGGCTTGTCACACCTATCCATTTAATATCACCTGGACACCTCCCATTGGCTTTCTCCCACTAGAGGGTAGTAGACTTCCAGGCCGGACATAGTTCAGGGGTCATGCCCAGCCGAGCTGTAAAGGGGGTGGAGTGGGTCTTGGTGATGTGGTAGGGTTGCTCTGTATTTAGTTCTGCTTCACCATGAACTGCACTAACGCACTTCTACACACACACACACACACACACGCTCACACACACACTCACACACACGCACACACCCCAGAAACTCCCCAGCCTTCTGTGTAGGCCCGTGCGGCAATGTGCGGTAATGTAGCTGTTAGCAGCGGTTCAGCGGCGCAGTCTGTGTTAATGCAGACAGGCTAACGCGCGCGCGGGCTAGCAGCGGTAAAGCTCGTTTTCCGCAGTGCGGTGAATCGGCGCAGATCACGTGCGCTGCTATCATGCGGGATATCAGGCCTGCCGACTGAGGGAACAGAGCAGATGGACCCATCAGAGTAACTCAGATAAATGGAGAAGGAGCTGGTGCTTGGTGAGGAAGAAAGCGCCGGTGCCTTTTGCCCATAGAAAGGCATCTTGACGTAGCAGATGGCCCCATATCAAGCCTTTCTTCCTGGGGAGATCTGTAATAAAGAACAGCCTGTCTTCCCCCCACTCACCTGTGTGACGGGGGTGGGCAGAGCTGTCTGCTCTGACCAATAGGACAACAGCAAGGTGGGCTAAATGCATTAACATTGTACATAAATACTTAATGCATTAATATTGCACAGAAATACTAAGTGCATTAATATTGTACAGAAATGTGTTTGGCTGATAAGGCCTGTGGGGACAAAGATGCAAGTTGCAGTGTGAGTGTGATTGGGCTTGTGGGGACAAAGATGCAAGTTGCAGCGTGAGTGTGATGGGGCTTGTGGGGACACTGATGAGTGTTGCAGCGTGAGTGTGATTGGGCTTGTGGGGACAGTGATGAGTGTTGCAGCGTGAGTGTGATTGGGCTTGTGGGGACAGTGATGAGTGTTGCAGCATGAGTGTGATGGGGCTTGAGGGGACAGTGATGAGTGTTGCAGCATGAGTGTGATGGGGCTTGTGGGGACAGTGATGAGTGTTGCAGTGTGAGTGTGATTGGGCTTGAGGGGACAGTGATGAGTGTTGCAGTGTGAGTGTGATTGGGCTTGTGGGGATAGTGATGGGGACGTTGTAGTGTAAGTCTGATTGGGCTTGTGGGGACAAAGATGCAAGTTGCAGTGTGAGCGTGATTAGGCTTGTGGGGACAGTGATGAGCATTGTAGTGTGTGTGATCAGGTCTTCCTGAACTGGGAAGAAAAAGAAGAAAATTTATGAGAATGTGCTTGTGGTTTTATGAATAAAATGTAATTTCTCTCAATCACCCCCAGGTGGTGGGAGGGAGGGGCAAGTGCTTTAGTGAAAGGAGGAACCAAAGAAACAGTAGCCTGTTTTTGAGGAACTCTACTCTACCTGTTCTTGAGTAACTCCAGCTGTTCTGGAGAGCCACTCTACCTGCTCTTGAGTAACACCACCTGTTCTGGAGAGCCACTCTACCTGCTCTTGTGGAACTCTGTTCTGGTTCAGAGTTCATGGCTCATGGTTCCAGGCCCTCCCCCATCTCAGCAGCTGATTGGTGGAATAATGTGATAAGAGGCCAAACCACACAGAGCTCCACAGCTGAACGCACAGAACTCTCCATCTGTTCCCAGTACCCGTCAGTGCTCTCTTTTAGAGACTGATTGACAAAACTACTCTACTGCGTGGTTCAATAATTCCTGCTTTTAATTGTTGAAGTCAAAGTCAAGGGTTAATATTGAATCTCAACTTATCTGAGCTTGCATCAGCAACAGTGGAAAATGTTTTTCAGATTTGCCACTTTCTGGACTACTGATTTTTAGTGAGGCACTGTCTTTAATTACTGAATAGCAGGTTTTTCTGGTTGGCAATATAATCTTAGTCGCTCATGATATCAGTGACCTTATGACTATATTGGGGACAAACAGACAGGGTGAGAATATCTGTTTTTCTGTGGTTCTGATGTGGCCTACATCTTATCAGCAAAGATGTGTATATCTTGAAGCGAAGAACACACTTAAGATCCACAAACAGCTGAGGTGGTGGATGCCGTGACAGCAGAAAACATAGATGCTAAAGTGAGCTCAAATTAATGTTTCCACTCCCATAATTTCAGCCAATGGCAGTTTTGGGGGAGGGGTTGATGCTATTTACCACTGTGTTTATACTGCCTCATAAAGATGAGGTCATCATTAAATTGTGTCAGGTTTTGGTTTATGGAGCCTGTTTGCCAGTTTGTCTGTGTAATTTGTGAGGTATGAGCTCGTAGCTGGGATTCTCATTACCATGCATATCAGGTGGGAGTGTGAAATATTGGGGACAAGAGTTCTAGGCTTTGTACCTTCACCACTGGAGTGTTTGGCTTCGGGCTGTCACATTTTTCAATAAATAATCGTAAAATGCGCATTTGAGCAGATGTCACATTAATGCACAGCTGCGTCAGAGATAAGAATGTCTGTGATCCTGGGATATCCTTAATGTAAATATTTGTCAAAGTCAAATCTAGAATATTACCATCTCTACTGCCTTCATTCTGCCACTCTCATTTTGGTAACATTTAAATATAACTCACAAAGCCTTCAAATATTATTATTGACCCTCGTTTGATAAGGTTCCCCAGCTAAAATGAGGGTGCGGTTAATGGCCCAGGATGTTTAGTCTGGAGAGATTACGACAACAGTTGAGCAGAACTGTTTACTTTGATCTGACAGCGAAATTTAAACTCAGAGCTGCAATTTATGAAGCCTTGCTTCCTCTGGTCACAGGAGGATAAACTTTACACCAGGGCTGTTCAACTGGTATTTTATTAATGGTACATGGAAAATGTTTGACCCGTAAGCACCATTTTAAAAAAAGAATCTGGTCTCTAGGAAGTAGCTGTAAAATGGTGCTGAGCACCCAGGGTAGCATGTCGAGCGTGTAACTGGAGACCCAAAGGAGAGAACCGTGCTGCTACGTTTGGAGGCCTAGATTCACGCTGAGAGAGCCTGTATATTTAATGTGTCTCCTGGTGTTGGCTGGAGACTCCCTTTGATATGGTTATATTTTATATTTTATGTTTTATATTTTATTGTCTCATTCTGCGTGTCAGTAAATCTCTGCCGTCCCCTGCGTTTAAGAGGAGAGCAGATTGCGAAGGAGAAACGGGATCCATAGATCACCGGCAGACACTTAAATGCAGAGATTATGCTGTACTGTATCAGTGCTTTATTGCAGGGCCAGCCCAGGTTGCCTAATGCCTACGTTCCACTTTGCTTTTTTAAAATCCCTCTCACGTCTGTATCTGTTTAGCTCGTAGCGGTAACGTGTCCCAGGAAATGACAGGTTTTAAAATGTTTTCTGTTGTCCGTAATATGTCCCTCATGGCTTTCCACAGAAATCCTGGGCGTCGCTCACTAAACTAACAATGAAAAGCCACCCCTTCCCAGAATACCAGCAGTATGGATCGGTGACCTTCCCGTGTTTTGAAAACAAGGATTAACTTAGTCGAGAAAGCCGGAAAACAAGCAAAGCTCTACGTCTGTATTTACTTTCCGTTTTGGGGGACATGTCTGTTTTTAAATGTGCCAGAGCTGTTTGGTTAGTGATGCTATATACCGCGGTATAAGAAATGTCACGTATAAAACGCACAAGAAGCATTTCTGTCTCACGCTACTGGGTTGGCTGGTTTATGAGATTGCGCCTGACTGTACAGGCCTGTTTGGGTAGGTTACTCAGAGCACTAGACCTGGGCTGGGATATTAAAGACAGCAGAGAATGCCTGGTCCAGGTGAACCCATCATTGACCGCTACATTCCGAAGATTTATATGGTTACATTCATTACCGTCATAGAGATTCATTCGGTCACAGACCACTCCTTCTTGCCGGCGTACCATTAAAATATCAGTCACAGTACTGGGCTTTATTCGCGAAGCCCTCTCAGGAGTTGTACCGCAATCAGTCAAAGATCGGCTGGGGAGGACTTACCCACCTCGGGACAAATGTACGCCTTTAACATATTGCCTTCACCACGGGGTACTAGATCATACTGATATTATATAGCACCATTTTGAAATAACATAGAAATTCTGCTGAAGAGGTCTTATGAGGTATTGTGTAAGCAGACACTCATCTTCCTTAGGTACAGGTTATTCTGAATTACGCATTAAAATTAAGCTGATAAACGTAATTTTGGCGGTCAAATAACTCCATGTCAGTATGTACGGGGGAAACAGCATTAATATTGGTTGTCACAGCTCATGAGAGTTCTATTTATTGAAATGCCTTCTGATGGCAGCATTAGATATGATTGGTTCTATCAGGCACCCAATCAGAAAAAGGAGGAGGCGGGGTCATTTACAGTTGGAATTGCAAGCCTGATCTCGTTCAACTGAGGCCTTATATCTGAAATTAAATGTAATGAACAAAAATTTGAAAGAAAAAAAAGAGAAATTAAGATTGCCTTCCCCCAAAATCCCTTTCTCTTGGACTGCATTGAATGATATTTGATTGAATAATTCTGCCACATATCCTGTATTTATGCCAAGCAGCTTGATGTATTAATATTTTAAAACAGTGCAAAAAACAGAGTTATGGAAATTTGGTGAGCCTCAAACCCGGATCTCTAACAGGACGGACTGCCACGCTAACCGCCGCAATAAATCTGCCTGCACGTAAGCCACCACTTTCTGATTTTCTGATTGGACGCCTGATATAACCAATCACATTTAATGTTGCGTCAGAACATATTTCAATAAATAAAACTCCAATGTGCGTTGTGGCACTTGCCATGGTAAGAAGTGATTAATGAGAGTTTAAGAACTGGCAATTTGTTCGGGCCACGGTTTACTCAGTGCGGCCAAACGTCCCTTTCTAAAAGCGAAAGATTATTCCCAACAAAAACAAGAGCACTTGAAGACTGGAAGCGCTTTAAAATAATATCTTTAATATCAGAGATGAGGCTGTGAACGTCTGTACAGGAATATCAGTCTCCTCTGCTGTAGAGCGGTTGGTGACGGGTGATATTTTTTGCCTCAGGGGAAGGGTGTGTTTGTGTGAGCTAGAGAGAGAGAGAGGAAAGCGCTGCGGTAGAACCGGTCTCTGTGCCAGGCTGCGTTTATGTATTTATGAACCCTTGTTTGTCTTAAATAGCGTGTCCCTGTCCGCACCAGAGATAGGACACTGAATTAGCAGCGAGTTCACACGCACGCGAGGGACAGACATTCAGCTAGGCCTGCTTTTTTTTCTGGGAAGTGTGTGAATGAACTGGTGTGTGTACAAGTGTGTGTGCGTGTGTTGTGTTCGTTGCGCTTGTTGGCCTGTGACAGCTTGTGTATGTATGTGTGTGTGTGCGTGTATCTGTGTGTTAGCCTGTGATTGAGCTGGTGTGTGTCCATGTTTGTGTGTGTCTGTGTGTCTCTGTGTTTGTTAGCGTGACGTTGAGCTGGTGTGTGTATGTGTTTGTGTGTGTGAGGGTAAATCCATCATTATTTGCCCTGGCCCAGGGGCAGGCACGGCAACTCAACGACAGCAGTGTAGTGAGAAATGCCTTTTTCACCAGTTAGGAATTTCCTTTATTGCAGGGCTGTAATATCATTCCTGAGACCCCAAATAAATTTGGAAATGTGGAGACTTTGGAAAACATGCCAGCCTCCCGGGAGCTCTGAGCTGTGTCTGAACGAGTCCAATTCATTTCCCATCCTAATTTTGAATGTCCAGTGATCTGCGATCACAGCCGTGTTCATGCGCGAACCCCACTGTCGATTTGGGAGAGTGTACACATTCGCGGTTCTCTCCAAAACATGTGCTGTCACCAGCTGCTTCTTTTCACACCGCAGCCCACAGCTAAGCGTACATAGTGTGGAATCAGAGGAAGACCTTTCATATGTGGCTTTGACATGCAGTCCATAGGCGCTTGATCGACCAGTGAGGGTTGCTGAAATACGGACCCCTGACTCCCATGCTATGGGTGATGTAATCGGCAATTGTACATCACCCTAAGGAGTAATGGCCACAGTCTGCACTGACACGGTCCGGATTCAAAACCTGACTGCAGGACCTACCCATGCACTAGCACAGCACCTTAACAGATACCGGACCGTGGGGCCCATCCATGCACTAGAACAATGTCTTAACAGATACTAGACCATGGGGCCCATCCACACATTAGAACAGTTCCTTAACAGATGCCGGACTGTGGGGCCCATCCATGCACTAGAACAGCACCTTAACAGATACCGGACTGTGAGGCCCATCCATGCACTAGAACAGCACCTTAACAGATACTAGACTGTGAGGCCCACCCATGCACTAGAACAGTGACTTAACAGAATGTTTCTTCCTTTTGAATTTTTTAAAACTTAAAAAAATCCTGTTATTTCTTTTTTATTTTCTTTTTTAACGATTTCTTTAGAGCTTGAATTTCTTGGAACCACTTAGCTGCATATTTACGACAGAGGTGTGGATTTGAATGTGAATCATTAGGAAAGAAGCAATGGCCCCCTTTAAAACGACTGAAGAGAAGAAAGTGTTTACCCTCCAGTAGCCAGCGGCAGCCTCACGGTGATTAATACCTTCCCTGATTGGTCCAGCTTGTCATATTTGGATGTTTACAGGCTCTTTATTGTCCAATCAGGGATAAATCAAAATGATGGAATAAGGAAGGTTGATTCCACCACTCTGGAGCTTCTGCAATTTATTGGTCCTGTCCTGAGTAGCCACTGCCCAGCTGTAAACTTATTCAAATATGCAGTTAATTTTCCTCCTATTGTTTAGTGCTCAAATAAATCTGACAGGGTAGTGAGGAGGAAGAATGGACTCAAGCGTCGGGTAAAATGTTTATTCTGTGGTTTATGGAATGGAATTGTGTTTCCGCGTCACTCAAGTGGAGAGGCTAAGATTTAGGCCTCATATAAAAAGTTCTTTTTGTCAGTTAGATTATTCCCACACACACACACACACACACACACACACTACAGGTTTTTGTTCTAACCTGTTGCCCAGCTGTACTGCAGTGCTGGTTCCCTCCTGTACACAAGCAGTCTGCAGCTGCAGATATGGGGACCTCACTAAACCAATCAGAGCAGAATTAACACAACTGGCACTGAGAAGCCCTGCTGGGACTCCACAGCTGAGTGTGCCATTAGGGCTGCCTGGCTGCACTGGCATATCAGTGAGTGTGACAACACAGAGACTGTAACAGCACAGTGAGTGTGCCTGTAACTGCACAGAGACTGTGACAGCACAGTGAGTGTGACTGTAACTGCACAGAGACTGTGACAGCACATTGAGTGTAACAGTACAGATACTGTGACTGTAACAACACAGAGAATGTAACAGCACATTGAGTGTGACTGTAACAGCACAGAGACTGTGACAGCACAGTGAGTGTAACACACAGAGACTGTGACTGTAACAACACAGAGAATGTAACAGCACACTGAGTGTGACTAACAGCACAGAGACTCTAACAGCACAGTGGGTGTGAGTGTAACAGCACAGAAACTGTAATAGCACAGAGACTGTGACAGTACAGTGACTGTAACAGGACAATGAGTGTGACAGCACAGTGAGTGTAACAGCACAGAGACTGTGACTGTAACAACACAGAGAATGTAACAGCACGTTGAGTGTGACTGTAACAGCACAGAGACTCTTAACAGCACAGTGAGTGTGAGTGTAACAGCACAGAAACTGTAACAGCACAGAGACTGTGAAAGCACAGTGAGTGTAACAGCACAGAGACTGTGACAGTACAGTGACTGTAACAGGACAATGAGTGTGACAGCACAGCCCTGCCCCACCTCACCCCGTTCAGCATCCCTCAGCACTGCTTGCCGTTGGACAGCGAGGGATGCAGCTCCCTCTTGTGAGCACTGCTGTTTAAAACTGGGCTCTCTATGAAAAATTGATGGCCTTCGAATGCTTTCCCAGTTTATTGTGTGTGGGCGTTAGTGTAAGACCCCCACATCCTGCAGTCACGTAATCTTAACTATAATTGCACTCATAAATAAAAAGAATATGGTTGGTGTTACTCCCACATGCAGACACACATTACATTACATTACACACGCACGCACACACACACACGCACGCACAAGTCAGAATGTGTCACTTCCTCTATTTTGTTATTTCTAAGCAGCTCTTGCAGGTAATTTGCTGTGAGCAGTTCTAGCCCTTGGAATGAAATGCAGTGCATTTCCAACGGAGCCGGTGGATTTAGGGTTCCATTAAGGAGGTGGGCGGGGTTTCTGTACGCCTGACCTCCCCTGGCGACCTCCCTGACAGCGAGGAGCAGCAGCCCAGCTCCGCGTCTCCACGGAGAGATTAGAGCAGAGTGCGATTGGTTTCCCCTGCAGTAGCTGCCAGCCGACCGCAGCAAGATTGATTGGGCCCTTATAAAGCCCTGTGAAGATGAAGATCGGCGAGGGCAAATTAGGGCAAAGGTCACCGTCCCCCCCCCCCAGTGTCATACGAGAATAAAACTTTTCACCAAGGCCATGCTCTCGCCCGACCTTAATGTGCATCCCTGATCAGATCTGGGACCAAACCTGGCGAGATCACAGAAGACACGTCCGCTGCAATCCGCTGGGTGTCTGAACATGACGGAGGGCGGAGGGCGGAGGGCGGAGGACGGAGGGCGAGGACGCCGTCTGATTGGTTGAGTGGAAATGCGCTGAGCCGCTGGAGCCATTTGCTTCCACCTCATTCTGCGAGGCCGTCGCCTTGGTAACGGCGTTTAGGGCAGGTGCCACCGCAGTTGCACGAAGTAACACATTCATTTGCTGTTGTTGTCTCCAGTGTATTATTTGCTGAGTGTGATTCTTGGTCGGAAGAGACTTATTTGCATAATGCAGGGAAAACTGATATCTGATCAGAGTGGGGGCTCATCTGGGGCAGTTTAATTGCAGGCATAAATGATTGGGCAGACAATCCCGTTCCTGCTGTTTCGATCTTCATAATGTCATGCTTAAAAGAGGCCCAAAAATGAATGACAACAAATGTTATTCAACTCCCTCTTTCAGACAAGAGGGGGGACAATTCCTCTTACGTTTCAACCTTCTTCATTTCCCCCTTACCAAAAGTCAAGGTAAATACTCTACAGCATAGCCATATAAGGGCAGAGTGTTCTGTGTTTCATGCCTGAGATTATCATAAATGGTTCAAAGTCTGTCCTGTCTGTCCTATCTGTCTAGGGCTTAACTTTCACACGCACACTTTATACTTCTTCACAAACTCAAAAAAATGTCATTAGTTCTTAGGAATTCTTTAGGAATATAACATTACTGATGTATTTACGGTTGTTTACATTAACAATGGGAACCAAGGCTGATACCTGGGGGGTGGGGGCCTGGAGGAGGGGGTGGGGGGGGGCATTGGTCTGTGAACTTGTGGTAAATATTATTGAGTGATTCTCCCACAGAAAATTTTGTTCTGGGCATGGGACTTTCACCCAGCGGCTCTGGCCAGACCTCAGTGACGGATGTCTAAACACCCTGCACAGTGGCAAGATTTGTAAAAGTGTCAGTGCTTTGTAACATTAGGAAGGTTATAGCCTGCATTTAGGGAGGGAAATTCTTTATCAAGTTAGCAGAGGCACAACAGAATGGTAAGAGCACATGAATCTCTCAGTCCTGCCAGCTAACTTGCACCCTGAAAGTGAATCACTCAGTCCTGCCAGCTAACCTGCATCCTGAAAGTGAATCACTCAGTCCTGCCAGCTAACCTGCATCCTGAGGGTGAATCACTCAGTCCTGCCAGCTAACCTGCACCCTGAAAGTGAATCACTCAGTCCTGCCAGCTAACCTGCATCCTGAGGGTGAATCACTCAGCCCTGCCAGCTAACCTGGGTAATGGTGTTTTATCTGAGTAACACACAAGGCTAATGGGTAATGGTGTTTTATCTGAGTAACACACAAGGCTAATGGGTAATGGAGTTTTATGTGAGTAACACACAAGGCTAATGGGTAATGGTGCTTTAACTGAGTAACACACAAGGCTAATGGGTAATGGCTCGTTGTTTATAGTGAAACACATGTTGTGGAAGGTTGAGCAGGCCCTGCTTTAGCATGAAAGATTTACTCCTGTTGAGAGCGCCGTCCGTTCCCATGTATTTCAGAGTATTTCACAGATCGTCCGTGAATTTTGCCCTTTTAAAGATAATCTTGCCTCTAACGATCCTGATGTGGAAACACGGAAGGCTGAAGGATCTGCCAGAGCTTGTCAGGACCTCCAGCAATAGATCATTTAAGGTCTTTTCACTGGCACTTATTCACTTTGCTACAGACGTGGTTGAATTTTTTTTCCTGAGGCTAAACTGCTCGTTCTCATAGCAAAGTCTGCCTCTGACTGTGGTTTTAGGACATTGCGTCATGGCAGCTTGTCCTGGACTGTGAGAAAATAGCTCATTACGGAGTGGGAAAAATTCCAAATCGACTGGGTTGACTTAAGGTTGTTTGACTGTATGTTTTGTCGAAGAAAAAACTTGCCCAAAGTGGGATATTCATCCTCATGTTGGGTCCGTCATTAAGGCCATGCCTCTGCCCTCTCGTTAGCTCTAATAGCCTCTGGGCCTGCCGGAGAGGAGGAAAACAAACAGATTACTCTCAGCTACACTCCAGCGTTCAGCTTTCCATGTCAAACACAAAACATTATTAAATGATGCGAATGATAAAATATGCGTATCGCTTACTTTATCGCGGTACTTTAATTATACAGGAATACTGGGAACCTGTGGAAAACGCACACACACGTACCCACCCTGACTGTAGGGAATAGTGGGAACCTGAGAAAAATGCACACACACGTACCCACCCTGACTGTGGGGAGTAGTGGGAACCTGTGGAAAATGCACACACACATACCCACCCTGACTGTAGGGAATAGTGGGAACCTGTGGAAAACGCACACACACGTACCCACCCTGACTGTGGGGAATAGTGGGAACCTGTGGAAAACGCACACACACATACCCACCCTGATGGTGGGGATACCAGCATGCCCTGCTGGGCCTGTGCTGTCTGCCTGTCTGTCTGGCAGGGCTCCGCCCCCATTCCTGGCTCAGCCCCTCCCCCAGCGACATAATGAGCTTGATAGTCCGCTGGGCTTCATTAATCGTGCATGCAGAACATTTCTTCTCCCTGAATAAAAACATATAACCCCCTCTTTATGGCCTCGTTACGTATTATTCCAAAGCCAAACAATCCATTGATGGAGGCGCTACCCTCAGATGTTTTAGATGAAATACTTCGCTGTTGGACTCACTTCGTAATTTTCAAACCAGCAGGCTCTCGGAACCTGGTGTGGTATTGATATAGCAGTTTATTAAGCAATATACTGGCCCCTTTTGTTCATCCATCTGAATGCACATTGTTGTTTGTCTCCTCACTTGTCTCTTGTGTAATTTTATTTTATTATTGTGTTATGAAAAAAACATAATTTCCCTTTGGGGAATAATAAACAATCCGCCTTCCTTATTTCCCAGTAAGTATAAGAGAAAAGGGTCATTACGATGCTGTCAATGAGAAAGCTTCACAGTTGGAAAGCCACCGCAAGGTGCATGCTAATGTTCACGAATCGCGATTCACTCATTTGCATGTAATTCAGGGAGTTAGCCTGGAAAAGAGCTCGAGCTAAAATGGTCCTGTCCCTTTTAGCATTTTCCTCGGCTGTCCTGCTTTACCAATGCATCGTGGAGAATGTAGTGCGGTGTGTAGAATGTGGGATAGCAACAAATGTCCACATGAGGGCAGCATTGTAACACACGAGCATCAAGAAAAGCCTATACCTGTAGAATTGTCAATGCATACCTATATAAAGCATCTTAACCAAACATTACACCAAGGGTATTTTGTTTTAGCCCAGCACTATGACACCTGACTCAACTAATTAACTAATCACGGTCCTTAATCAAGACTTTGATGAGTAGAATCAGGTGTCTTAGTGCTGGGCTAAAACAAAAATCTGCACCCACACCAGCCCTTTTCAGATAAGACTGGGCACTGCTGCATTAGACATTATCAAATAACATGCCTTTAAATGTCACCTCACAAAACATTTCACGAGAAAGAACACGATTATTTCCCACTGCTGAAAGCAAATGTAAAATGTATTCAGATTTTTGCATTAACTCTTCATTTTACATGATGTAACAACATACCCCATCCAGTTTCAGTCAAAGGTATGTATGGCTTAGGAATACCTTCATTGGCATAAAGATTAAGAGTTAATTTATTTAAACATTTAATAAGTGACAGGCAATAAACTTAAAATTATGTTTATCCTCAGTTTATTTTGAAATCACTTTCATTGCCATTAATCTCTTCCCTTACATAATTCCCTTACTCAATTAGCATTTTATAGCACATCATCCATGCTTCAACAGAAGAGCAATTACACCAGTCCCCAATGCTTCATCACAAATAAAGAATAAAAGCATATTTAAAAGATCACCCAATCTGTTATATTAGCATATGACAGTATCTTGGGACAGTATCCTTTCAATAGAGCAAAGCTATGAGAATGATTTAACTAATTTGTTGCCAGTTCTTAAGTTTGAATTGCCATGAAAATTCTTAATTTTTCTTCTCTTTTTCTAATTAGATTTTGGATAAAATCATTCTGGTATAGCATTTAATGGAAATATACCTGATAACATCTCTGACAAGAAACAAAAAAAAAATGATAAAAATCGATCATTTTGTTTAAAACAATAAACTGTTTCAGTATGTGGAACTGGAGTTTGTCCACGTAATAACCCTGTTTGTACAGGCCAGAGCTGTGGTCACATGAGGGGCTGGTGTGTTTACAGTAAATGCACTTTTTACTGGCCTCAAACTAGTTATAATAACCATGTGAAACAGACTCTCCTGTTTGTAGGATGAACAGTCATAACAGTAATTCTGAACATTCAGATATTTCTATTAATTGACTACTTTGAGTTTATCACATCTGATAATCTCTGGACACGTTCATATGAATCAGTCAAAAACATAACTAACACAACGGTATAAAGACTAATAAGATATACTGTACCTGTCTGGGTGGCCCTTTGCAGGGGCGTGGCATAGTGGGTGTTTTTTTTTTGCAGGGGTGGTTGCACAGCAGTGGTCTATGGTGTAACACTGTGCGTGGTTGCCGTGGTTTCCTTTGCTAGGGGGCAGGGCCTCTTCCTGGTTCTGCACGCGCTCTCTGTGTAACCCCACCCACTTGGCCCTGTTCTCCTGGGCTGTGTCCAAATCAGGGCACTTACCTACTATTGACTATACAAATACAACAGAACACACTTGATGTTTATAGGAAAGACCTGGAAATCTGATGTAGGGATAACAGGGATGTAGTGATGGCAATCCATTGGACCGAATCCATCCAACTCAATTCTAAATAATTGAGCTGTCCTTTTCTTTTTGTTCAAATGAGCCAGTGTAAAAATGTGTCAGTGTTAAAATAAGCCAGTGTTAAAATGAATCAGTGTTGAAATAAGCCAGTGTTAATGAATCAGTGTTAAAATAAGCCAGTGTTAGGGTGCAGAGGCTGTATCCTGGCCTACACTCTCAAAACCTGCTGTGAAACAGGACCTTCACTGCAGAGAGCGAGAGAGACAGGGCCGTCCCTGCAGAGAGAGACAGGACTTTGCATGTATTGAATATGTGCATGTGGGAAAGCTTTTCCCTACTTTGCCTAATCTGCCAAAACAGAATTGATGCAAATGTCTCGGTAATACATGAGGTCTCTGTGCTTGCATCACATGATTGTAAATTAATTGTACAAACAATTTTCTTTTTCAAAAACAGCGTCCATACCATTTAGATGCCAAAGACCTGTAATATCTCATTGCCTGTATCTCCAGTTTGTAAACTCTCTTATATGCAGTATTTGAGCTCTGGTACTCTTTGGCTGTCCAAAGAATCAGCGGACCAGCCAGGGCAGAACCGTTGCCATCACCACTGTAGAGTAGCCACAGGACTCATGGACACTGCCCAGTTAGCCCACGGCTGAAAGCAGCTTGTGAACCCTGGGATGCTGCTGTGATTACATACAGGGGAGCTGTGCTGATAACGTCTCATCCATCTTTTGGACGAGACGTTAAACCAACTCGTTAAAGACCCCACGACAGTTCTCAGAGTAGAGGGTTCCCCGGAGTCCTGGCTAAATTCCCAAACTGGCTCTCTCAAACTTGCCACCTAATCTTCCCCTGACTTAATTGGCTAAAAAAAAGTTATCTCCCTCTCCTCCTTAGCTAATGTGTGGTGAGTGTTCTGGCGCAAAATGGCTGCCGTGTCATCACCCAGTTGGGTCCTACACATTGTTGGTGGGTGAGGTGAGTTCCCACTCACCACTGTAAAGCACGTTGAGAATTCGGAAAAGAGCTATATAAATGCAATGATTCATTCATTCATTCGAGCAGGGAGGACAATGTCTCCAGCCTCCGGTGTGGGATTGTGTGGCTGGACTGGCAGTTGCCTCAGTAGAGGGAGGGAGACAGCCAGCTATCCAGTAAACTACAGACCGCCCTCTCTAATTTCATGCCAGTGCTTCACCACGTTCTGCTTCTGAGGGAAGGGTAATGTGAAGGAGAGAGGCAGGATGGGTGCCTGTGTGGGGTTTTTTTTTAACCAGATAATTTAATTTACAAATGACTCTCCAATAACAAAGCCCTTTTCCACCGTGCGGTCTCAGTCAAGCCTCTTAGGAGCATCTCCCTGAAGGAGTGCCTGCTTTGTAAACATTTTAAAGGGGTATTATAAACATGCTTTTAGCTGTCCAAGTTCTGTATTGTAGTCGTGCTGTCATTTATCACTATTTTTACTGTAGGTTATTACCAGTTTTTCCTCAATCTATTTTTTTTTTTACTATACATTTGATTTGTTTCAGTTTCATTGAAAATCACATCACAAGAAAAGCGCTTAAATTAGTTACTGGTTTTAAAGCAGACCTCATCTTTTTCCAGCCCTTTCTTCAAATTGCGCAAAACCAGTATTACAATTCCAGCAGCAGAAAGCCACATATTTACAGTAAACAAAGCAGTTTAAATGAGACTGAAGTACTTCAGCCATTTTGGTTCTCAGAAAATGCCCATTTCCTATAACCCCTCAACTTTCAGTATTCCCCTGACCTCATGCTAGTGCCAATTGCCTGACTGGTAATCAGGTTTAATTAAGACTTGGCATCTGATTTCAGGTCCTAAACGTTGCCACTGACAACGCTGATGATCTGGCAATGTATAGATCGGACGTAGAATCAGCGTTTACCATTCAGATTGAGTTCCATTAACCAGTCCAGCTAAGGTCACCTCCATTTTTGCCCCTAAAGTACCGGTATTTTGCTGTACTTTTGTGAGTAGATAAATCTTGTTTCATTCCCAGTAAAATCAACAAGCCACACACATGATTTCAAATCAGTAATTTAATGCATGGCAGTAAATACAGAGGTATTTTTCATGCAAGTATATCAGCAAATCATGTCCAGAAGGGTATTGTTGTCAGCCGTCAAAGGCCAGAAGATCAAGTTGGACCTTAAGACGATGGATCAGTTAAAAAGAAACTTCAAGTGAAAAGCTCCAGTACATGTTAAATAACAGTCCAGTTGAATTCTGACATGTAATCCAACGGTTTCACTAAAAAATGGCGTTTCCTTGCCAACCCAGGCTGCCATTCCAGTAAGACCGTAATGTGCAACCACAGACCAAACGCATTCGCAATCACCGAACAAAAGAAAATAAACTTACAAAATTCTCACTCTCTAGTGACATTCCTTCAAATACATCACAGCTTGTGTATTTACAGCTACTGTCAATCACCCTGTGCCCCATAGAAACACAGGCGCTTGCACAGTGAATAATTTAAGTTGTATATAGCACCTGTGAAACCAGGAGATACGTTTTCTCCATCAAAACAGGAGACATTGCTGGACCTGTAAAAACCACTTTGACGACCGTTCAAAGCTGCGCACTGGTCTCTAGCCAGCGACTGCAAAAAGTTAACACCGTAAATTGAAATGATGGCACAAAGTTTTTCCACTTGAATTCCTGGCAACAGGCTTAAGGCAAATGAGTCCTATTTAAAAACAGCAAGAATGGCTGGACCTGGTCTTTCCTGAAAGATTTAAACAAAAAAAAAAAAACCTGTTGGACGTGTCTTGCTGAAAGATTAAGTAAACATCAAGTGTACAGATAAATTAAGACCAAGGCATCTCCTAAGAGGTGGCGGACTTCAAATAGGCAACTAGATCAGCTCGTTCTCCCTTCTTCTTGATGCCTGCGAAGATCATCTTTGTCCCTGGAATGTACTTCTTGGGGTTTTCCAGATACTTGTTTAGTGTGTCATCTGACCAGGTGATGCCTGAAAGACAAGTCAAGGCGTGGCTAAATAAAAATCCAGAATGACGGAGAAGACAGGCATTAAAATCATTCGCGAAGCTAATGGGGGTTGGGCTTGCGAACTCAATTACCTTTGCTCTTGTTGGCCTCCGTGTATGAATAGCCCACGGCCTGGCCCGTCTTGCGCCCGAACAGGCCCCAGAGGTTTGGGCCGACCTTGTGCTTTCCATCTTGTTCCACCGTGTGGCACTGCGCGCACTTCTGGACGAACACTTTCTTTCCCTTGGCGACGTCACCCATGTCTCTCTGTAAATATGAAACACGATGGATAACACGAATACATGTGAAATACGCTAGCGTGAATAAATGTATTGTAATATGATTAACAGATATTCTGAGGGTGCTTTCAGTGTTCGCACCAATACATAACAAAGCCAACATATGTAAAAACAGTAAAAACGAATGATAGATAGCTTACGAGCTGTTCTAAAGGACAAATAGTAACCATGCAGTTATGGCCAGCTAACCCTCTAGCTATATTTGAATGAACGCAACTCGTCCATACAAATAGCTGAACAATACAAGAAGGGAATGTAACGTTAGTCAATCTTGAATAGGCGTTTAGGAAAACAGGTTTTATTACGATATCGTCACCTTATATTCGGACACTTGCCCAAAACCGGACACGCACCCTTGCGGCGTATGTCCCGTCCTTTTCATATAAAATTCCGAAAGGACGTGGGCTAAAAAAGGAATAGTACCGTATTTAGGGTAATTAAACTACCTTTGTGTGAAATTTCATGCCCACCCAAACATAGGCCTATAGGTAATATTACTTAGTGGTTAATATAAACATCACTCTGTCCAATTGCATAAAATGGGCCAATTCGGCACTGGGCGACGGTATCACTACAGTTAACAGGCTACTCTCGCAGGCTTTGAATGGGGGAGTCAGTTCATGGGTAGGCTAGCCATGCGGCTAGGCTAACCGACGAAGGTCTTCTAGTTTTATCACTAGGAAGAAATTACGGTTACCTGACCTTACAATTCATATATGTATGTGTTTGTGACTAGTGGTGCTTTGTTTCAAGCTGTTTATTTATCGGGTTAGGGGATATGGAACAAAGCAGGCACACATTATACGAAAATAGCGAAAAAGCGTCCGTCTAGTAGTGGTAACCTGACGATACTTCGAGTTGTGAAGTTAAATGAACACACGTTTGTCCACCGGCAAGATGCCGACACAGCGTCTTAGTCAGCTGTTAAGTAATCGCCATCTTTATGATATCAAAATACAACTTTGTAACTCAATTATCTTTAACATCAAAGAGCCATCCAACTTAACCGAAATGTGACTTCTTAGTAGCGTATGTTGGCCAAATCAACTGACCACACTGCCGATCGTGAGTTACCGGCGTCCGTAGCTCCGGAGGTGAATTAGCCACGAAGATGCACGGAGCGGGTACGATTAGTCCAGCTCAAGTTTTGCCCAGATATCGAACTTTAGCTTACTACATAAATATGTGTTAGCTCCGTAATTACTGCCAGAGAAACAGCTATCATACATTTTCATCATAGTCGACTAACCCCAGCATAACCAGACACTTAACTACACGCTAAACTACAGTTTACCAACTTTGTCCCGGGCTCCACACAAGAACAGGCCACCGCATATCCGCCGCGGTGTAAATTGTGTTTAACAAAAGTAATTGTTACCCACAACGTTAAGGCGTTACAAGAGAACAACACGTGTCGACTTACCTTTGAAACAGATTTCTTGTCTTATTGAATCGCTTGTATTGCGTGGCTCAGCTGAAAACAGCACGACAGTAACCCGCTGTAGAGTAGAATTGAATAAGAAGGTCACACGCTTGCGGCAGCTCAGACACCGGCGCCGGTAAATTACGTCAAGCGGGCGGTACCTTATCACGTGTTCGCTCTATTATCGTCATCGCTATGACGATAGTACTGCTCGTGCAACGATTAATGCCATATATAGGAGAAGCGCTACCCAGTAGGAGATTGACTAGTGGTACTTAAACAAACCCATACTATTCGTTTCTTTCGACAATAGCCAGAACAAATTATCATAACTCACGTTTGAAAACAGAGGGTTCTCCAATATAATAAAATCATGAGGTTATCTAACATGTAAGAAATTATTTATGAAATTCCATGTTATTGTGATTAGTCTTATTATCAGTTTGTGGTCGCAGTTATTACCTTTCCAAGTATTGCTGATGTAACTCATCAGCTACATATATGAATCAGACCAAGATTTTCTTCACGTGATGCCACTGGGTGTGCAGTTCTGTGAGTGGGGCTAAATGTTCTGGAAACGTCTACTGATCTGCAGGTAACGCTACAGGCGGTTGGCTTTCTGTCGTTAGATGGCGCTGTTGAAAAGGCGGGACAGGTGGTGAAGGACATGGGAAACCATAGAGCAAAGCAGTCAGGGTCGGTGACGCAAAAGAAGAGAAGCGAAAGAGCTACCTTAGTAGCTAACTGATCTCTGACCTTATCTACATCGCCGCGGTAGATAGTGAGCATATTGCTAGACTCGTTAGCTGTAGAAAAGCATACAGCTTTTTCTGAACGCACACCATGGAGGACTGCTCATTTAGGCCGTCCACTGATAGTCTCGATGACCCCCCAAATAGTCGCTTGTTTCTGGTGATAAGCAAATCCATAACCGAGGATGTTATCCGGGAACATTTTTCAGTTTTCGGCGAAATCCAGGACATCTGGATGGTAAAAGACAAGCAGACAAAAGAGTCGAAAGGAGTTTCGTTCGTTAAGTTTGCCAAATCCTCACAAGCATGCACAGCTATGGAAGAAATGCACGGAAAATGCCTTGCGGAGGGAACCAAACCCATCAAGGTTGGTCACGTTCGCTAGCTTAGCAAGCTAGCTGCATCTTTATTTATGTGCTCATCTGTTCGAATGGTCGCTAGCCTGCCTTTGTTTTCCATTGTTTTTATTTTATTTTAAAGAAACTGAGGTAGTATTGCCTAGCTAATTTTAACTTTTGAGTGCTAGCCACTCATTAATTTTAGCCAGCTGACCATTTTAATTTTGTATTGAGTGAGCCTACTATCTTAGCTAACGTAGGCCTAATTGTTTTGGAGAGCCCATTAAGAGTTGAGTTGAGTTTATCTGTTTTACTAATCGCTGGTTCGCTGCAGCTAGCTACAAAAAATTGGACTGTCTGTATTTGAACCTTGTATATGGTTGTCGTTGCCATCCTCAATCAGGGGTGGGGGTGGTTCAAATCTTCATAAGAAGCCCCTCGCGCGTGCTGGTTTTTGGTCTATTTCTTGCTGGGCTAGTTTCAGTCACCAGATAACCTTTCAGAAATTAAAACCCCACCGTTTCACTTGTCAATTTATAATCATAAAATGTCACCTCTTCACTAATGAGTGTAACTTGCCCGCATAATGGCATATTAAAAAAATATGTGATAGTTCAACCAAGAGATCAAGAGACAAAATCTTGGAATATGAATTTTTTTTCCTCGTTGCATGCACAGCTATGTTTGCCATAATATGTCCTTAAGAAGACTCTTAAATGTTTCAGCAGAGGTTCGGAGACTGTAATTATCGTTGGTGATTCCCCAGTTCCTGAGCCCGTGGTCCTGTTGTCATTTCTAGGTGTTCATGGCGCAGTCGCGGTCCTCCGGTAGCCACAGAGACGTGGAAGATGAGGAGCTGACCAGAATATTTGTCATGATTCCCAAGACCTTTACAGAAGATGATTTGAAAGAAACGTTCAAGGTAGAGTACCGGCTACAAACGGAGAGTGGGGCTTTGGCAGACCTTTGCTGTGTTATCAAAAAGGCAGCAAAATTGAGCTACAACAGTACTGCTACAGGTACCATAGTCAGCTGAAGATGATTGCATGTAATTGAAAAACTGCCAACAGCCAATGTAACCTGTACTAATGAGCTTGTTGTTACCCTGTTTCTGACTTAATTTGCCTGACTCTTACATTCACGATTTTGATATTCCTAGCCTGTGAATTTGTGTTCTGTGCTTGAATATAACAGTAATGGCGAGTATGGTATTAGTGACATCCCTTGTGCTGTACGTCTGTGATCCTCAGTTATGTAGCAGAGATAATAACGGTCAGGAGTCAGTCAGTTCATTGAATGTGTTTCTGCACTTCACAAAGGAATCTGCAACAGGCATGCCAGGTGAGCCATTTTAGATATTATTGTCAAGGTCTAATTGACTGTTGGCATCTGCTCAAGAGGACTGTTATGCAAAAAAATATAAATAACTCACTTATTTCCGGTCGTTATGTTTCTGCAGGAGTACGGTGACATAGAATACTGCATTATCATTAAGAACAAAACTACCGGCGAAAGTAAAGGCCTGGGGTATGTCAGGTACCACAAACCATCACAAGCAGCTACCGCCATAGAGAACTGTGACAAAAGTAAGTATTAATAATTATTAACCCTTTTTGTGTGATTTATAAGTAATAATTCTGCCTTACTATACCCTGACAGTACAGCGCTTATGTTGTTTATTAGGAATTCACAACAGAGAAATTCTGCAGTGGATATCAGAAACTGATATTTGTCTGTCCTTATTGGCTGATGCTGATGCCTCCCTGTTTTACACTGTAGCGCAAATGCAAACTGCAACCCCAACATGCATGGAAGAGATGAGCACTGAAGTCAAGTTATGAAGGAAAAATAAAATTTTATTTATATAACAAAATATTTAAACTTTATTATTAAGCCTTGAGTCTTAGTATAGCTTTGCTTGTGACTTTGACTGGTAAAAAAAGTGATAATTAAAAAATAAAATTAAAAAGTACTAGAAGAGATTCAGTTGAGTATGATTGGGCTACTTTTTGAGATTGGCATTTTCACTTAATTTACAGATTTAATTTTAATTTACGATGAGGCATGAATGTTGCATCACCATATCAGCCATAATGTTAGCTTATTGGCTGATGCCCATAAGTTTAAGTTTAAGTGGCTGTCAGCCAATTACCGATTCCTGTAATAGATTTCCTCATTTAATTACCACAGAAAGCACATTTTACACAAATCTCATTACGGATGCCATTGCCCAATTTTTTATCTCCATGTCACACGGGCCACTTTCCTGGTGCCCTGACTCGCTTTCCTAACTGCTGCACCGCCCGGTTTCAAACTCACGTGCCCCTGTTCTGTCCCCAGCATTCCGGGCCATTCTCGCCGAGCCCAGGACCAAAAACTCGGGCGCCGACAACGACTACTTCGGCAACGCGCGGGCGGACCACGCCACGGGCGACCCGGGGATGAGCGGCTACCCCTTCGGTGCGTCTCCGTAACCCGGGGCGAAGGCCCGGCTTTGCCGCCTTCGCCACGCCGGCCTCCTCTGATCCTCGGATTTACACCCGATTCCGCTCCTCCTCTCTTTGCAGCCGACGCCAGCAACTACGCCATGGGGGACGGCCGGGGCTCTGACATCATCACCAGGTGCCTGATGGTGTCGTCCAGAGCGAGCATCACCCAGGAGCAGGTCTACGGCCTCTTCGACCTCATCCCGGGGATGGACTACTGCGAGATGCAGAGAGACCCGTACGGATTTAACAAAGGTACCGCTTTAACCTTCAACGCTTTAAGGCCGGCAGTGTAGCATGATGGGTAAGGAACTGGTCTTGTAACCTAAAGGTCACAGGTTTAATTCCCGGGTAGGACACTGGCGTCGTATCCTCGAGCAAGGTACTTTAACCTGCATTGCGTCAGTATATGTTCAGCTGTATAAAAGGATGCTGTGTAAATGCTATGTAAAAAGTTGTGTATTGTCTAAATGTCTGTAATCTAATGTTAACCAGACCTGTATGCATTGGACACAGGACTCTGTGTGGCAGTTTAATGTTTACGTGTATCTGTGGTGCCTTGTGTTTCGCAGGTCAGGCTATGATTCGCTACAACAACCTGGGCTCGGCTGTGTACGCTAAAGAGAAGCTGAACGGCTTTGAGTATCCCCCTGGGAACCGGCTTGTTGTGGCTTACATAGATGACGGGGAGGATCGGTCCAGGTAAGTCTCTGTGGCTTCGGGGGATGGTTCTGGCTCAGTGCCGTGGAAAGAACTGGTATCTCCTAGTCAGCACACAGTACCGAGAGCCGGTATCTCATAGAGTTGGTATAACATAGAGCCGGTATCTCATAGAGCTGATATCACATAGAGCCGGTATCTCATAGAGCTGATATCACATAGAGCTGGTATCTCATAGTCAGCACACAGTACCTAGAGCCTGTGTTGTCTCCACAGCCCTGTAGGGAAGATGGCCATGCAGCTGGTCGCAGCCCAGATGATGTCCATGGTGTGGAACGGTCCCTCTGGCCCCCAGCTGATGAAGACCAGTGCTGTAAGCTGCTCCCGTGTGCTGATCCTTCCACAGCATATTCATCCAGAAGTTGATACGTATAATTCTGTTGATTCCAGAATTAGCTTGTGTGATTATAACGAAGGGCAGTGTCATTTGCCTACAGCCTGACTATCAGCACGACAGAGAAAAAATGTAAAATGCGCTTTCCGTTAAACTGCTCTGCGCTGCATGTTCTCTAGCACCGCATGCTCTCTTGCTAGCTGCTGCTAGCATGATCAGCCGTTATGCTAGCAGTGGTGACGGTTGAAGCGCAGTTGCGTAGATGAGGCCGGTGGTCCGCGGCGCGTGCTGTCGAGCGCGTTGAGTGAGCGGGGCGCCTCTCTCCCCCCCCCCACAGGGCTTTGCGGCGCCCAGCGTCCCCCAGATGCCGCGGGTCCAGACGGACGTGGTCCTGCCGCCCCTGAAGAAGCTGGCGCCCTCGGACAGCTGGGTGAAGGAGCGGCTGTTCGTGGTGTTTAACCCCGCCCCCCTGCCCGTGGACGTGCTGGAGGACGTGTTCTGGTGAGACGGGCCTCCGTCTGGGGCGTGTGGAGCGCACTGTAAAACCTTCATGACACGGCAATTTTTCCTGTATCGGCTCTTCATTCTATGTTCTTTGCCCATTTATTCATTTTTTAATGAGTGTTTTTCAGTCGGTTTTCCTTGTTTTGTTTCTTTTACCTTCGTGTATTTCTTCTTTGCTTTTTAACGCATCTCTGTTCTGTGGACAAAGCCACAGTTTGCTGGTGTTGCTGTGGGGTCAGGGGTCAGGTTATGGGTATTTGTGTACATGTGGGAGAGGATGTGTATTTCAATGTGTGCTTTAATAGCATTAGCAGAGTTTAAAGGTGTGGCTGCTCTCTCCTGCTCCTCCCCTGTGTGCTTTAATAGCATTAGCATTAGCGGAGTTTAAGGGTGTGGCTGCTCTCTCCTCCTCCTCCCCTGTGTGCTTTAATAGCATTAGCATTAGTGGAGTTTAAGGGTGTGGCTGCTCTCACCTCCTCCTCTCCTGTGTGCTTTAATAGCATTAGCATTAGCAGAGTTTAAAGGTGTGGCTGCTCTCTCCTCCTCCTCCCCTGTGTGCTTTAATAGCATTAGCATTAGCGGAGTTTAAGGGTGTGGTCGCGCTCTCTCTCTCCTCGCAGTCGTTTCGGCTCGCTCGTGGAGGTGTACCTGGTGCCCGGGCGCAACGTGGGCTACATGAAGTACGCGGAGCGGAAGAACGCCAACGACGCCATGGCGGCTCTCCACGGGAAGGTGGTCAACGGGGTCAAGCTGAAGGTGATGCTGGCCGACCCCCCCAAAGAGGAGTCCCACAAGCGCCAGAGGACCTACTAGACCCCCCCCCCTTCCCCAGTCGGTAAGTCCTACAGAAGGGTAAGCAAGTGCCCTTAACTAAGTGCACATAGAGGGCTGTAGAGTAAGCAAAGTGGCCTTAACTGAGTGTGCATAGGGGGCTGCACAGTGAGCAAAGTGCCCTTAACTGAGTGTGCATAGGGGGCTGCACAGTGAGCAAAGTGCCCTTAACTGAGTGTGCATAGGGGGCTGCACAGTGAGCAAAGTGCCCTTAACTGAGTGCACATAGGAGGCTCTATAGTAAGCAAAGTGCCCTTAACTAAGTACACATAGGGGGCTGTAGAGTACGCAGAGTTCCCTTAACTGAGTGTGCATAGGGGGCTGTAGAGTAAGCAAAGTGCCCTTAACTGAGTGCACATAGTTGGCTGTACAGTGAGAAAAGTGCCCTTAACTGAGTGTGCATAGGGGGCTGTAGAGTAAGCAAAGTGCCCTTAACTGAGTGTGCATAGGGGGCTGTAGAGTAAGAAAAGTGCCCTTAACTGAGTGCACATAGTGGGCTGTAGAGTAAGCAAAGTGCCCTTAACTGAGTGCACATAGTGGGCTGTAGAGTATACAAAGTGCCCTTAACTAAGTGGGACACAGTCTATTTCCCTTAGTCATATCTGCCAAATAAGTAACTCAGCCTCATAAGTGTATTATATTTTGAAGAAACAATGAGAGCAAATTTATCTCAGCATTTGAAATGTCTACTGTATGGTCACAGCACTGCATTCTATGGCTGTTATTACTGAATGGAGGAAAATGCCTGTATCACTGCAAGGGTATGACTTCTGTGTTCTTAACCGTCACGTGATTTTGTGTGTGTTTGTATCTAAACTTGTTTACAGGTCAAGCACACAAACAATACATGACTAAGTCAGTCCAGCACACGTGTATGTAACGTCATGCATGCTATCTGACTGAAGTAAATATCTTTAATAACATCTGATATAATTCAGATACACTTAAGATGTTTAATATGTGTTTTTCTAAAAAGTAACAGATTATATTTTTCTATTCCATCAGGTTATGATCATATTTATTAATACGACTGCTGTGCAGAGATGAGTTTATCCAGTAGAGACACTAGATGGTGGTTTAATTCAAACATTAATGAGGAGATGACATTACTCTCCCCAGTCAGAGGTGTATATGTACTGTAGGGTTAGAAGGGTAACCATACAAAAGGAATGTATTTTTAGCTGCCGTATTCATGTGTAGCAAGGACGTGTTTCATGTCGTAGCTGCATGTTTGTGTGAGTACACACATCTGCCGATGAAGACAATGGGACAGTGTATATCACTGAGAATTACGCAGTCAGAACACCTTGTGAAAAGAGGTTGTAATTCAGAAATGATCAATTCGGTCGATGAAATCGCACCCTCAGTTCCAAATTCTCAACGAGCAGAAAATGTAAATAGGAAAGTACACTTTTAAATGCATTTATGGTATTAAAATGACATTAAAATGACTTTAAGAATGTAAGGTAATATGGGCAGCGCTGTATCTTGCTAGCTGGCTCTGCTGAGCTGCTGGGGCTAAAAGAGCTGAAAAGCGCTGTGGTAAGACAGGCATTCTGAGCCTTCTGTCAAAGCTGAGCTGGCAGGCTGGACATTGCGTTTTAGGCATTGTGGAGTATCTGCCCATGTGACCTCTGATGTCATCACTGACCCCTTCGAAGAGCTTATGAAATGGTTTTTCCCATCATAAATCTAATCGATGAACGTTTCATCTAACAGACTATTTGTTTCAGTGGCAGAACTCACATTTATCCGGATTATAGCCAAAGAAAGAGGTTTTGCATGAATACTTAAGTAAAATTCTATTAATTGCACTTCAAACTTCAGATTTCTCATTGTTTCGTTTATTTTTTACAACTGAATAAGGAAGTGCTTGTCAGCTACTAGAAGCCTTCATGGTTTGTCAAATTGCGCTGTTTGTGGTGTGGAATAACTTTCTTTTACATTTCAGCCTAAATCTCTGGCTGACTTTCAAAGACTTAATTATGAAACATCAAATTCATAAAAGCCCAGTGTGCATATCAGACCTGGTTCAAATACGTATTTGTTTTGGATTCAAATACTTTTCTGTGCTCTGTTGATCTTGCCTGGTGTAATTGAGCCTGCCAATATGACCGGAAGGCGGGGTTTATACTTTTTGAGAGTATTTCATTGGTTCCAATACACCAGACAAGATCAGTAAAGCGTAGAAAAGCATTTGAATCCAAAACAAATGCGTATTTGACCCAGGTCTGGTGCATATGTTTAACACGTTGAGATGGTGTTAAAAGGCCTTCGTACATACGTATGTTAGGGCTAAATGTTTGACTTGAGGCCACGAAGCAGCCTTTGGGCTGTAAGTGGGGAGGCTAACACTCTAGCTCGCCGCTGCTGTCACGGAGGTCAACAGGTGCCCTAACATATCTGATTCTGCCCGACACTCGGCTGGAGAGAGCGGCGGGATTTTTCCTGCATGTTTACGGTTTTGATCTTTTTGTTCCAACAGAGAATTAAGTGACATGACCCTTCAGCATGACTGGACATAGAAAGGATGACGCAAGCACGTAGCGACGGACAGTGACTGCTCTACCTTTACGTGACGGTGCCGCTAAATGTACAAGCGCTCGTGATCTTTACCGTTTCCCCTCTGCTGTTTGAACCAGTGTCCTGGCAACATTAATGCTCAAATGTGATTGAAAATTTGACCTGAGAGTCACATGAACTAGAACAAATGAATTCAATTTTACTGACCTTGTGTTCTTCACATGTATATACCCGAATGTTTTCAATAAAGAAATGTGTTGACTTCTCTTACCTGAATATTTTGTACGTTTTTTTTCTTCTTTTGTGCATATTATGTCTACAAATTTGGGTTTTAGTGAGGAAATATCTCAGTTCAACACACGATTATACAAAATGTAATATATGTGCGAGGAATTGGAATATTTTGTTACATGCAATGTTTAGATGAGTTTGTCACAAAAATATTTGGATCGTTTCTGGACTGTAGCTGCAGAAATCTGTTGGGTGGTAAAATGCCAGCGTAAGCCGGTAAAAATGAGCAGCGTAAGCAGGAAAAATGAGCAGCATAAGCAGGTGAAAATGAGCAGAGTAAGCGGGTAAAATGAGCAGCGTAAGTGGGTAAAATGAGCAGCGTAAGCAGGACAAATGAGCAGCATAAGCAGGTGAAAATGAGCAGCGTAAGTGGGTAAAATGAGCAGCGTAAGCGGGTAAAATGAGCAGCGTGAGTGGGTAAAAATGAGCAGCGTAAGCGGGTAAAAATGACCAGCGTAAGCAGGAAAAATGAGCTGCGTGAGTGGGTAAAAATGAGCAGCGTAAGCGGGTAAAAATGACCAGCGTAAGCAGGAAAAATGAGCAGCGTGAGTGGGTAAAAATGAGCAGCGTAAGCGGGTAAAAATGACCAGCGTAAGCAGGGAAAATGAGCAGCGTAAGCGGGTAAAAATGACCAGCGCAAGCAGGAAAAATGAGCAGCGTAAGCGGGTAAAAATGACCAGCGTAAGCAGGAAAAATGAGCAGCGTAAGCGGGTGAAAATGAGCAGCGTAAGCGGGTAAAATGAGCAGCGTAAGTAGGTGAAAATGAGCAGCGTAAGCGGGTAAAATGAGCAGCGTATGCAGGAAAAATGAGCAGCGTAAGCGGGTAAAAATGAGCAGCATAAGCGGGTAAAAATTAGCAGGTAAAAATGAGTGCCATTGATTGCTACATGCCAGTCACGTCATCACAGAGATACGTTTTGTAAAGTTATGCTAGACATTTCAATACATTAACTCCGTCTTAACGGAGGGCATTAAGAGAGGTCAAAGGTCAAGCTTTGGATTAAATTGCATTCCTGGCGGAGTGCACCTCAGAGATTGAACGTCAACATTGTTTTTGGACCTCAGTCAAAAGTGATGCAGTATCCGGAGGGCACTGGGACACAGGGACAGCCAGTCAGCCAAAATGGTGTTTAAAACAACTGCGGTGTTTTAAATGTCATCTCTGTCCTATGCTCTTTTTCTCTTTCTCTTTCATTCTTAGCTTCTCTGTTTCTCTTTCTTGCTGTCTCTCGTTTTCTTGCTCTTTCTTTCTCTTTCTCTCTCACTCAGTCTCTTTCTCGTTCTTTCACTTTCTCACTATCGTTCCTCACTCTTTCTTCCTCTTTTTTCTCTATCACTCTTATCAAAAGATTAAAAGTTTCAGTTATGAAGTAGCTGTATATTTTTCATATTTTTCAACATGAATTTACAAAATTGGGAGATGCAAACAAAGACTGTAACCCCCCTCCCCCACAGACACACAAAAACAAAGGGGTATTACAATATACTTGTAAGTTTTGTCATCACAATTACTGTAATATAACGAAATCCAAAACGAGCCAGTACTTATAGCATAACTGTTAAGCACAGTCATTCATCGAAATCACTCTCAAAATAACCAGCTATGGAAAAGTGTCCATTACACTAAGACTCTTTATTGCAAAAACGTTGGCAACTATTCTCCACGTTTGGCAAGTGCGTGCAGTACGTATTTACAACCATAGGGGGAAATATAACAGTCATTCTAAAAGCATCTTAATTCGTTTGCAGAATGTAATTGAATGGAAGGTCTATATGCGGGGAAGGGAGTGGGAGGAAGGCGTCCCATGGTATTTCCACTTGAGTTCACACAGGCAGTGGTTACAGAATGTCTCTCTGGATAAAGCTAAAGGAGTGTGTTGTAATGTGAAGTAAAAGGACTGCTGTGTGTGTGTGTGTGTGTGTGTTTATGTACGGGTACAGGTCAATGGTAGACTGTAGATGCCATTCTGAGAATATATTATGTACTTTAAGTATATTTATTAATTATTAATTAATTATTAGGAACCAAAAGACACTGATCACAATTTTTGAACTGCGAAATTTTTAATTGAGTCTCTCACCATGACTGCTGTTCAGACAGCGAGCACACATATGCTGTTTATAACACATCCCAGTGATGTCCATCCATCAGCTATAGCTATATCCATCCATCCGTCCACTAGTATTATTCCTGATCAGGGTCGTGGGGGGTGCTGGAGCCTATCCCAGCATTTATTGGACAAGAGGCAGGAATACACCCTGGACAGGCTGCCAATCTATCGCAGGGCACACACACCATTCACTCACACACGCATGCCTATGGGCAATTTACAGTCTCCAGTTAGCCTTCCTGCATGTCTTTGAACTGTGAGAGGAAACCAGAGTACCCAGAGGAAACCGAGCAAACTCCACACACAGAAAGGCCCAGGCGGGGATTCGAATCCAGGACCTTCTTGTGAGTGCTGCCCACTGCCACCTGCTCTAGCTACTTTTTGAGAGTATTTCATTGGTTCCTATACACCGGATGAGATCAGTAAAACGTTGAATCCAAAACAAATGCGTATTTGACCCAGATCTGCTACAGTGTATATGACAAAGGGGAATTAGATTTATACACATATAAAGATACATAATATTAGAAATTATGATTATAAAATCCCTGGTTATATAGCATTAAAAAGTAGATTAACCTATGTATGAATTTGTGTAGAAATGGAGCAAACATTAAAAAAATTATAACAAATGAAAATATGAATACTTCACTACAATATTGGATTAACAAAACTGGGTAATTGCATTCCCTGTTAAATATGCATAGCGTCAATGAATGTAAATATATTCTTCCCTGTTGAAAACCTCCACCTAGAAGGTGATAGTGATGATGTTCCAAATATTAATGTTACCATAAGTGAATTTAAGCCACATTTTTTACTACTAATCAGTGTTTCATTTTTTCCCCCAGAAATTAGACCTATGATGTCCACAGGGTTTATCTGGCGGTACGCCTTAATGAGAATTGAAATGAGGACTTCACCCGCGAAGGGGGGATAGACAGAGCAATTGGAACCACGTATCAGTCATTGTTCAAAGAGTGTAGTACTAAATTCTCAGCACTAGGTGTCAGTAAAAGCAGCGTGATTGAAACATTGCCGTTAGCCACTGCCTGTTCTTAAAGTTTTCACTGGGTGGTGTATTGAGTCGATAAATTTTAATCAGTTTAATTGATACATTCTGTACGTTGTCATTTTTTATTATTTAGAGCTGTTAAACCTAACCTGTAGCACCTTATTTTGTAGTAATATTTAGAAAATGACAGCACTATGTCACAATTGCAAATCCCACATACAAAACTGGCTCTGTAAAACTTAAGAACCACTGTTAATAACATATTTCATTTTGCTCTCCTGGTTTGACAAATTGGTCTCTCTGTTGCGTATCACCAAAAAATCACAAGAGAAATAGAGCCGGGTCCATGCTTTAATAAACACACAGTGGACTGCCTGCCAGCAGGGTTATGTCTGCTGCTCCTGTTCTATGTTACCTTTGCAGTTTATTACCTCAGCTGTTAATTTATTACCTCAACGGTAACCTGCTCAACCCATTTTATTTGTTGTGATTGATCCTTTATTACATTTCTGTTACATCCATTTTACTGCTACTTCACAGCAGGCCGGTCAGTGCAGGATGGGCTCCCCCACTATAGTCGGGTTCCTTCTAAGATTTCTTCCCATCGAAGAGTTTTTTCTCACCTCCGTTTGAGGGTTTTTCTACATTACATCACATTACATTTATTTGGCAGACGCTTTTATCCAAAGCGACGTACAAAAAGTGCATTTCATGGTCATAGACAACTGCTGAACACAGGTTCAGTAAGGTACAATACTTATTTTGTAGAGTTATTTCTAGCCAAGAACACAGTTCACACAGTGAACACTATTCTGACCTAACCTCTGCAGAGCCAACTAGGCAGAAGTATAAGCCCCCGATTTTCTCCCCGATAGGAGTTTTCTTTTCCTCATGTGCCTGCTATTTGTGGGTTCGCTATGAGGTATTGGTAGGAATGCACAAGTCTAGTTTGTGTTGTAATGCCACACACAACCTACATGGACACAATCCATGGTTTTTTTATTTATAATGTAGTGTGGTAATTTGCTGTTAACACACACCGCATATATTAAAGCCATTGGAAATTGTCCGTTCCGTTTGGGATTATAGTTCTAACAGAGTGGGTGTTGGACTGGTACTTTGGAAGGGATGCCGCCCCCTTCATACTGTACCTGTGTCCTAAACCTCATTAGGATTAAGGTAAATGGACAGCAGTGATGGACAAATCAGAGGGCTAATGAGGACCTGCAGTATAATTATATGGGTCTGGTCTTGATGATTGTTTTGGACTTTGGGGTGCAGCAAGGGGGGGGGGGGGGGACCTGACAAGTAGGTTTTATAGTTGGGGGCATAGTGTGCAAACTGCATGTGTGTTACTGCTAGAGACCTTTACAGACCTGTGTGTTACTGTTAAAACCCTTTACAGACCCGTGTGCTACTGTTCAAACCCTTTACAGACCTGCGTGTTTCTGTTGAATCCTTTTACAAACTTACAGAAGTTAGTATAAATAAGTCAAAACGATTAGATTTAAATAAGAATAAATAAAATAATCTGTTCAATTTCAGTATACATACTGGCCAAATCACATGCCTACTGTAATTGGCCCACTAATATAATGTGCATACTTATTAATCATTCATATATCATTAGCTAATCATAAAGTGCATGTAATTAATATGAACTGTTTGGCTTGCAATGCAGTAATATGTTGACAGTGTTATTTATGAAATATGTATTCTTATCCTGTTTGATATTCTCATCAGATGTTTCCCATTGGAGAGCACAATGCAGCTGAATACAGGACGCTGGTTCTACTATGATCTCTCACTTTGGATAGGAAGGACTGGGCCTATAGGTGGGGGACTGTGTGTGCGGCAGGCACTGTGACTCAGACACTTGAGCACTTGGCACAAAATTGCTTTTCTGATGGAGCGGGCGGGTTATTTCCTTGACAATGAAATTGCATGCGATAAAAATAGATGGAGAGAAATGGGAAATACTTATTCATTGGGTGACCACGTGCTGTAACTGACTCGCGCCTACCCACTGGAGATAGACCGAAATATATTGTTCTATGGAGTGGCGCTGGTCTCCTATGCAGGTGTATTTTGTCGATAAGATATTTGAGAACTTAAAAGTAAGGCAGCCCTTCGATCAGTCATTATTACTTTAGGTGCATGAAGTAAAATAATGTGTCAAACCATTTTTACCATCCCACTGCGTTGCGATATAATTCATAATTGTGATACGCCTGGTTCTACTGACAGTCTCCTGTCCTGGGCTGATTGGGAATTATTATTATTATTATTATTATTATTATTATTATAATACTTTTTTCTTTCTTTTTTTATCGCACCTGCTGCCTGCTCAGTCAGGAAGGACCGACCGAGTGATTTTCCTTCCGTGCCACAATCACGCGCAGTGATCCACTCCGGACATTCGGCTTTACTCCGGTCCATTCTTGCTGCAAGGAGGAGCGATCGTCCAGCTGCATCTAAGGAACGGGCAAACACAGCACTTTAACCGGTCTTCCGTACTTAGCGCCTGTCAACCTGCAGAATCCCTTCGGAAACATAAACGGTTTTTCGGGTTTTAATAGTCAGCTGTTTCACGAGTAGGCTAGCTCTTGTCGGAAACCGTTTCAGACCTGACTGAAACAGTGAAAAGACCACCAGATTTATTCCTGTGTCCAGCCAGAAGACATGCTTAACACTACATTTCTGGTAAGAAATTACAATCTATTTGCGCGGTGTGTTCATCTATGTAGGTTACCTTTCTGAAGAACAATTAGACCATTTGGAGCTTTTGGAATTAATATGTAGTCTATATATGTTAGCTATATTGATATGTTTTGTGTCTCACATAATTGACCTAAGCTTAACAGCATTCCCAAACATTTGCAATGTAGGTAGATGACCATGGAGATAATAATAGCGGTACAGTTGACAGAATTTTACATAGCTGGAAAGAGCGTTATGCTCTGGCTACCGAGCTGTGTGTTAGGTCAAGCTTCAGTGTTTCGTGAGAATTGCGTGCAAGTTTAAAAATACATTGGCTAGCTAGAGCATCTTACGGGTTCTAACTATTCATTCAAATAAATCATTGGCATCCCGCGAGTATCTAATTACAAACAGACGCTAACGAGTGCTAGACTGGTTTAACTCCAGATAATTTCTGAAAGAGCTTCAGCACATACTGTACGCTTGTCTTGACTGAGCCAGTCATAATGAGCACGGCTAGCGGTAGCCTAGTGGGCACAATAATAGTCTGCTACTTTTGTTCATTTTTGTCATAGTGAATTATTGCTTGCTTCAGTAAATTGGAAATGTATAATCTCTAAAATCGTTAAATTCCAGTCACCCCTATTTTTAATAGCCTATGCCAGATCCCTTCATACACGACTGAGAATTTTAAATGTGTCGTTTTGAAACCAAGGTCAGAAAATGACATTGCAGTATGGCATATTTCCCTTTTTGCTAAAACAGCATGTAGTCAAAATGAGTGGACATAAAATTAAATAAATTACATTAATTATAACAATATTTTTCATACTTATTTTTCTTGTAATTCAGCACCATGACGGGGCAAGAAAGTATAGACTACAGACTGTAATAAAATAAATATTCGTTCATTTTTTAAAATAAACGTTTCTCTTCTCAGAATGTCAGTTAATCGTGAAGTTGTTCTTTTTGAAGTCAACAAAAGTTGTTCTTCCCGTTTCAATTGCAAATCAGCTAATGTTAACACCAAGACAGATGACATCCATTGGAATTTAAAAAGAAACAAGACCTTGGATATCATTTTTCTGAAAGTAGCCAAGTAAATAAATAAATAAGTGAACAAATTAATTAATTAATAAACAACACCATAAAACCCGCCAATATTAAATATTTTTGAGGTGGGGAAATGTTTCATAGTTTTTTTTTTTGTTTTTTTTTTACTGTTGCTGGACATATGTAGTCCTACAGCATAGTGCTATTTGGCGAGCCTTGGGATGGTGAATAGTATGTGACAGGCCCAGTCTAAAAGCTCGCACCATGTGCGTTAATGATGGATAACCTGTCAGATTGTGGTTGCAGGTGAGATGAAATGCGAATGGAGGATAAGAATGTTAAATGTGCAGGTAGAATCTCAACAAGGCAAAATAAGTGAGGGAATTCCATAAACGATTGACAGGGAATAAAGTGAGTTTCATTGTAGAACAGTCAAGATTGAGAAGTTCAGTCGTTGACTTCCTGTAAGTATCTCCTGTATTTATAATTGCCAGCAGTTATTTCTGAATGTTGCATCCTTCAACTAATTCAGTGAAGGGGCATAATTTCATAGAGTTATGAAATTATCTTCTTGGTGCTTTTTCTATGGCTCACTTTGAGGAAGGGGAAATGATTCAATTAAAGATGTTAGCTCTTCTCGCAGATTTTGCTTCATACAGAAGATTAAGTGTGTATAATATCAACATAAAGGGAATTTGCAGCTATAAAGGAGACTAAAACTAAGGGTAGTGTCTGTGGCACCTACTAATAGTGATGTAGCTTACAGTAGGTTTATTTACAAGATTAATGCCAGAAGATGTGGCTGGCTGATCCATCGTAGAGAACAAGAGCATAGCTTCTCAATGAATTTAGTTGGCTTTGCCACTGATTTCAAAGATGAACCCTATTTCTGTCATTTTGGACTGACATTTCTGATTAATCATAGTCCATATTTAACCTCAGGTGAGACGCTAGTTTTTATGACTAGGCCCAGGTCACCAGATTCTGCACATAGACGATTTCTGTCCCTGTAATTGTTAGGTACTCAGCTCTATCAGGAGAGCCCTAGCAGTGTTTCAGTTGGACACAAAGCCCCAGTGTGTTTTCATTGTAAACTGATCTGAGGAGGGGTGTCCATCCTGTAAGTTCCCTTTAATAATGCAGCAGGAGGTGGAAACCAGCCTGTCTGGAACAGCAGTCTGCAGGTGTGTGGTGTTCAGTGAATATGGAGAAGGTGGCCTGTGGTGTTCAGTAAATATGGACATGGTGGTCTGTGGTGTTCAGTGAATTAGGACAAGGTGGTCTGTGGTGTTCAGTGAATATGGAGAAGGTTGTGTGTCGTGTTCAGTGAAGATGGAGAAGGTTGTGTGTGGTGTTCAGTGAATATGGAGAAGGTGGTCTGTGGTGTTCCGTGAATATGGAGAAGGTGGTGTGTGACGTTCAGTGAATATGGAGAAGGTTGTGTGCGGTGTTCAGTGAATATGGAGAAGATGGTGTGTGGTGTTCAGTGAATATGAAGAAGGGGGTATGTGGTGTTCAGTGAATATGGAGAAGGTGGTGTGTGGTGTTCAGTGAAGATGGAAAAGATGGTGTGTGGTCTTCAGTGAACATAGAGAAGGTGGTGTGTGAAACTCAGCAGTCCGCCTGGTGTGGGGTGTTCAGTGAAGATGGAGAAGGCGATATGTGAACCTCTCTGTAGAAGTTAGGGATTAGACACACTCCTCCCTTTTGTGTGATTACGGTGCATTTTAATGCAGTTTTGTTGGTATTGTGGTGCAGCAGAGAGCCCCTTTTTGTGAAACAGTGCTTAAAGTAGACAGAGTTAAACAGCTCAGGTGTTTCTGTTGCAGTGGCAGCGTTCTGCAGAGCTCCAGTGGTTTCACAGGTGTAGCTACATCACGCAGTTGTGAAGTTAATGGAAGAGGACAGCCTGTGGCTGAGAGCTGCTTAGCATGCGGGAGAGTGAGGCTCTCCGGGTCTTTGAATGGTGTATTACGAATACCTCTTATTTGGTTGCCAATTCAAAATTGTTTACTTCCTTTGTTATTTGTGTTTTGTGGGTATTCTGAGTGGAACACTGTAGTGCTGGACTGTGCTAGGCTGCTCTAAATGGTAAATGGACTGCATTTATATAGCGCTTTTATCCAAAGCGCTTTACAATTGATGCCTCTCATTCGCCAGAGCAGTTAGGGGGTCAGGGGTCAGGTGTCTTGCTCAAGGACACTTCGACATGCCTAGGGCGGGGTTTGAACCGGCAACCCTCCGACTGCCAGACAATCAGTCTTACCTCCTGAGCTATGTCGTGCTGCAAAGCTTTGGGATTTCTGCAGGCTGCACAGGGACGTGTCTGCACCCTCACACCCTCCAGCCCAGCAGAGGGGGCCAGTAGTCACGTGCATGCCCCGATCGGCAGAATAAAATGTTTTCTCGAGGCCTAGGGGGCTCACCTGACATCTCAGTGAATGAGTAACAAGCTGGTTTGGATTGTCTTCTGTTAGGTCTGTTCACTGTTTTCTGTCTAAAAGGGAAACCCCCACCGGATAATGGTGAGAATGATGAATCTGGTTGCCGATTCAAAATCGTTTACTTCCTTTGTTATTTGAGTTTTAAAGGCTAATACCATGGAGCAGTACACCATGGGATAGCTGGCTCTGTCTGGCTGAATGCTCTCCCTTTATGAATGGACATTGACTCTGCTCTGTATTTAGAGGAGTAGCATTAAGGCTTTTGATTTTCATTATCACATAAAGGCTTTGTCGTAGTGTCCTGCAGTACTACAACAAGTAAATCTGATTTAAGAGAGTAACAACTCCTGAAACACTTCAAATGGAATCAGATGTTGTTTGGCAGTGGAAAGGACAGAGGAAGCTAGGTGGTGAACTATTTGACCTGTATCTATCTAGTCTTGTCTTTGTGATGCTTTAATATACTCACTTATGCAAGCATTCCTTATAATGGTCATAATTCTCAGAGGTTTAAAAAGAAGCCTAGTGTTGCACATTAAAAAAGTGTCAGTCTGAATTGTCTTGGGTAAAACGTTCATTTTGTAGCTTAGTTTTGAAACATGGGAAAAGCATGATGTGGAGCCATGGGGATGCATTTTGTCACTGACCTTCCCATCACGGTTCCCTTTACGTAATCTATAATGAGGACCTTGTGAAAAATTTTGGCAAAGCTGCTGGGTCTGTATTAGTGGGCGTGATTTTTACCTGCTAATCTGCCACATGTCCAGTTGACCTGCACAGTGTATCACCTCAGACTACTGAACCATTAAAAATAGTACCTGAGGGAAAATGGAATAGGCCTATTTGTTTCTAATTTTGATAGGACAAAAACACCCCAGAGTTCTTCTCTAAAATAATTGCTTGGCCTATACCATGGTAGTTCATCAAAGGGGTTTTCTCATGCAGTTGATTCTGAGCAATTGTGTTTGAGGATAAGATTCCTTCTTTCAGCAGTGGTTTGTTCCATTTATTCCCTCAGTTTGGATTATCTCAAAACTATAACTGACATATTTCACTCTTTTAATTGCGTATGATTTGTAACATTAAAGTTTTACGTTTTGAACAATGGCCCTGCAATGAATTGGTGACCTGTCCAGGGTATGTTTCTACCTCTCACCCGATGCATGCTGGGATAGCCTCCAGCCCCCCGCTCACCCCCACCCCCTGCTGTGGCCCTGACCAGGAATAAGCAGGTTACATAATGGATGGATGTTGGACAGTGTCTAGATATTCGCACTTCCTTTTCTCAGTCTGGTGATGGCTGGCTCCAGAAATCAGACCCATCCTTGAGCTGACGTTCTGCTGCGGCCAATTGCAGTTTCCCCCACAGTTGCATTGAGCCACATCATTTCGGAAACAAACTTTATTTAAAATGGCAAAAAGAATAACAATGTAGGGGAAATCAAGTGAGACGTATAAGAGAAAACAAAATCTTCTAGGTTTCAAGTGAGGATCTTAATTCAGGTGCTTTCTAAACCTTTCTGGCAGAATTATTTTTGGGTAGGGATTACTCGCCCTCGATCCAGAGAGAGAAACACTGCTCCGCACTCATTTATTATTCTCTGTGTCCCTTACATCCTGTCTTCATTCTACTCTTTCGATCTCCTTTCGTTCTTAATGATATTTTCTTTGTATTTTCTTTCCATTCCATTGATCCATCTTCATGTTTCTCTTTTATAATGGTAATTATAAAAGAGATTTATATATTATAGATTATAATTATATAATTATAGATTATAATTTATATATTGTTATTAAAATGGTATCACACACAGCACCTTATGTATATGCTGAGCTTGTTTGTTCTCTGTTGTGCTGCTTGTGTGTTTTTGAAAAGCACAGGCAGACCATACCTGGGCCATGTCAGTTCACCTGGTCCATATGGTAAAGATGCTTAGAACTTAAATATCTCAAATTTATTATCACTGTGAGTTCAAACACATTCCCTGAATAACTTAATCTTCCATCCAGATGGAAGGAACTGGAATTTTTCCCTTTGAAATTCTTACCTCTCTGTTGGTATGTCAAGGGTTTGTAACTGAAACATTGCAGGTTCATTTAGCTGGTGAGGCACTGCTATTGTTTGCTTAGCACGAGCTGCTTCCGTAAAGATCCAGCTGGGTCAATGGACAATATGCTGATCTGGAGCTATTTAAACTGCCCTGGGCAAGAGCCTCTGACAAGCAGATGAATAATAGCAGAAATTAAATATTGTTTTACCGACCTCTACACTCAGCTGGCTTTCTGTGTAACATGCCTGAAATGCAGTTCAACGCAACTTGTGGGTCAGCTCCAGTGTGCAGTGTAACAAGCCTTGATTGCTCCCTAAACTGACGATTGCATAAAAATGCCTTTGAGTACCGTCTGGAGTCTGAATTATAATCCATTGCGCTGCTTAAGACCTCCTTCTGGGGTCCTTGACCTCATACGGTAGGACAAGGGACCGTTTTTTAGAAAAGAGAGCTCCAAGCAATTCATGAACATGTTGTTGGCTTCAGGTCCTTCATATGAAGGGTGCAAATTGAGGTTTGTGCCAAACCAAACAGGGACACGAGGTCCTCGTGCGTTTTCCCATTTGGGTAGTGATTCAGTGTCAGGAGTTTGAGGGGAAGTCTGTGTGCCGGTGACCTTACTGTACAGGATTTACACTATGCCGAAAATTCTGCAGATTCAGGAGGAAAAGGGAAGAATGGCGGTGAGAATGTTTATGAAGCAGGCTTGTTTGGGGGGGGGGGGGGGGGGGGGGAGCGCAGTCACACTTTGGTGGTGGGCTTCTTATCATGCAAAAAAATAAAAATAAAACCTTCCTACAGCATCTTGCCCTTGACCAATCATTTCATCGCCATTTGCTGTTTTAATGCTTGCAGGCGTGATTGCTTGGTGACTGCCAATTTACTGGTGTCGTGGCTTTAAGATGATCATCGGCATGGCTAGCTAGTTAATCTGGCTCATGAAACTGTACAGGTAATGAGCTAATGTAAAACGTGCTGCTGAGTGTATAGCAGCAGGTCGCCAGGGCTAATATTATATCAGTTTATTGCGGCATATTATCAGTGATGGGCAAATTATTTTGGAAACGTAATGTGGTGCTGATTGCGAATTACGTGACTAAAAATGTAATTACCATTCACAAATGATTTAAAACATTAAAGGTACAGAGTGTCACTAAAAAGGTACAGTTAGCCTACATTATCCAGAAGCGCTGTCTTCCCATACAAATGAAACTCTGGGCAATACACTTCAATTTAATTTGCATCTACCGTAAGCTCATTTGTACCCCATGTTGCGAGATAGATATCAGAATCTGGTGTGTTTGTAGTGACCTTGCAGTGAACAAGGCACACTGCACATGCTCAGATTCTTACATTCACTGAGCTCCAGTGTGTGGCTCAAACAGTGAAAGAGGCACACTGCACACGCTCAGATTCTTACATTCACTGAGCTCCAGTGTGTGGCTCAAACAGTGAAAGAGGCACACTGCACACGCTCAGATTCTTACATTCACTGAGCTCCAGTGTGTGGCTCAAACAGTGAAAGAGGCACACTGCACATGCTCAGATTCTTACATTCACTGAGCTCCAGTGTGTGGCTCAAACAGTGAAAGAGGCACACCGCACACGCTCAGATTCTTACATTCACTGAGCTCCAGTGTGTGGCTCAAACAGTGAAAGAGGCACACCGCACACGCTCAGATTCTTACATTCACTGAGCTCCAGTGTGTGGCTCAAACAGTGAAAGAGGCACACTGCACACGCTCAGATTCTTACATTCACTGAGCTCCAGTGTGTGGCTCAAACAGTGAAAGAGGCACACTGCACACGCTCAGATTCTTACATTCACTGAGCTCCAGTGTGTGGCTCAAACAGTGAAAGAGGCACACTGCACACGCTCAGATTCTTACATTCACTGAGCTCCAGCGTGTGGCTCAAACAGTGAAAGAGGCACACTGCACACGCTCAGATTCTTACATTCACTGAGCTCCAGTGTGTGGCTCAAACAGTGAAAGAGGCACACTGCACACGCTCAGATTCTTACATTCACTGAGCTCCAGTGTGTGGCTCAAACAGTGAAAGAGGCACACTGCACACGCTCAGATTCTTACATTCACTGAGCTCCAGTGTGTGGCTCAAACAGTGAAAGAGGCACACTGCACATGCTCAGATTCTTACATTCACTGAGCTCCAGTGTGTGGCTGAAAGCAGCAGGGCCCTATACCGCCGCGTGCAGCACGAAGGAGGGTCCATTTGAGCCAGCGTGGCCCCGGGGACTTGAACAAGCTGTTAAAGCCAAGGACCAGAACGAGCAGGGCTTTGCGTTAGCTGGTGCGGTGTGGAGATAGCATTGTTCTGTACGCATAGGACCACAAACCCACAGAGACACGCCCATCTCCGCTCTGTCAATCGGACACGCTGCCCGAATAAGGGCATTCATCCTTTTGCTCTCGTTCAGACCGTGGAAGCTGCTGGGAGTAGCTGCAGTCCCAGTTAAACATGCTTATGTGGCAGAGCTTGTAATTTGTGTTTTCACCTGCCATTCTAACTGGAACCAATAGATTTTTTTTCTTTCGTCCTTTGTCGTGCACCATATTGCAAAATGCTATTGGCTGGCGACGTGCCATCTTCTATACTTATTGTGGAACACTATTGGCTGGGAAGCACCATCTCGTATACTTATTGTGAAGAGCTATTGGTCGATACACGCCGTCTCATATTGGCAGTTGTGTCAGTTAGAAGGCTCCGAGCCACTGAGTGCCATGCCAGTGTAAATGTGCAGGAGGCTGTGACTCATCACAGGATCATCGCTTGTCTTTTCTACACTGCCTTCTAGAAAAATCCATGTGACCTGGACCCTTCACTCTACTACTACTACTACCACTTTACTACTTTACTACTATTACTCTGATCTACAACTACTGTGCCCTACTACGCACAGCACAGAACACTGAGCGGTATTGAATATACGATACTGTCTAGCTCTCCTTCCGCTCAAAACACACCATTTCAAATCCTCATTTGTCATTTCTTTTCCAGTGTTTAATGAGTAATGTATTATTAATCTTTGAAGCTTGAATCTTGGAAGTTGTCTCGTGAGAACTCAGAGAATGAGCCATTTGCTTGTTTTCAATGCATTAGGAATGTGATTTTAGCCTGCTCTTCCGTGCTGCACATTCAAAGTATGGCGAGAAGGAGAGAAACGGAAGCGCTCGCCTTAACTGAGTTTATTTTAAGTTGACACGGTTCTTTGGTAACTAAGGCTGTCCCTTAAAGTTAATTGGGTAATTGGATCACTGGCGTTGAGCCTGGCAGCTGCAGGCTGGGTCATGTGTTCAGTCTGCCTTTGTTACGGCTGTAGCTGCAGCTGTGAGGACAGACTAGCGTTGACTCATTTTAGTGCTTGCTTAGCATCTGACATTTCCGCTCCACGTAGATACTATTGTTACCCCATGCAAAGCTTTCTCTGAAAAGTGATGGTTGTCAAGGAAACAATGAAATGACAAATTGTCATTTTATCAGATTTTCCCAAGATTCTTTTGTTCATGATTATCTGCTTTTATCATTCAACATGAATAAGGTCTATTCAGCAGTATTGCAAAATTCAAAATACATGAGGCCAGTTAGTACTGTTAAAGAGATTCATTAGATCTACTGTGTTCCAGACCCTTTAGCTTTAAATAACACATATGCTCTTATCTACAGTGACTTACAGTAGCTAGCTCAGCAGATAATTTAGCCTGTTAGTTTACATTTTGTCATCTTGCCTTTGTTTACTCCTTGCCTATATTAGCCTATATTGTGCAAGAATGTATGGAAAGCCATGTTGATACAGGCATATCTAGAAAGCTAGCCACACCCTGGGTGCCTCTTCCTGTGGTGGTGCTGGGATTTTTTTCCTGGAGGTGCTAAGGGGGGAGGTAGGTCAATGCATGGAAGCGCTGGTAATTAATTTTTTTAATTAGAATGATCTCTTTTGTAATTAAACTTGATTTTACAGACATTAAAACAAGAGATATTTATCTATCTATCTTGGGAAAAAAAAATCATTTGGGCTGCCAACAAAGGTTGCGATAACTTGCTAGCAATTACACCAGATGGTTAGCAAGGGTTTACTTCTTATTAGCTTTCAATGTCATACTTGAAAAATATATATGTATTTTAAATTTATCTCTTTTAAAATAGCATTTGAAAACATTGTTCCCATTAGTGCTGAGTTTTGGTAATTCGCTCGCTTCTGATAACTCCAAATGCACAATCACAGGAAGTGTTTGCAGTCCACTGAATTTTGGGAGCCCTTGCAAGAGATTGGGGTGCCCTTGGACAGCAACAGAGCGGAAGTGAAGTCAGTCTCAGGAGATCACTATAAAGCTTGACAGATGGTATCGTAATTTTGCACATGTGACCCTTTTCCCTGTATTTTGATTGGTTGAGTGATGGGTAGATATTGTTTCTCTTTGCATGCTTGAGATAAGTGAGTGTTCATTTATGGCCTGTATGTCAGAACTGCCCACTGGGCCTGTTTGCGGTACGCAGAGGAAGGCCAATCAGGAAACCACGAGCAGATGCGGTCATTGTGTGGTCTCTCCCAAGCAGGGGTCATTTCAGTCTGAGTCAGACTCCTATATGCTCATTCTACCAGTTTATGTAGCACAGCTTCTGTCTCCTGATATTTGACTTCGGTGTACTACCAGCCAACATTTTGATTGGCAAGAGTAAGGAGTCTCGCTTGCACTAGAGGATAAAAAAATATTTTCTTTTGTGTGGTGCATGGTAGAAATGTTCCCTCTAAAGGAATCTGACATTAGCCCTGTGTGGATTCTGGCAGTGACCTGAGCTGTGTTCTTTCTCCGGAACGAGGTAAGGAATGCAATCCGCTAGAATAGACAAAGACATGGGTTGGGTCAGACCCAATGTCACTAGAAGAACAAAGCAAAAGACCTCAAGTGCTGCGAGGTCAACCTTAATTGAGCTTTATTATTGATAATCTTCAGTAATGTAGATTTCATTCATGTGGCACATAATAACTTGCCCTGTCAGTCACTGTGTGTGTGCAAAACAGTGTACGGGCCCAGACTTGGAAAAGGACGATAATAGTGTATCTTGAAGCATGGGTGTGTGGGAGACGCTCATTCAAAATTTAAGCCTGTCTCCACCCGTTTCAGTCTTTTAAAAGATGCAAACTGGGGTTGAGGGTGAGAGCACAGAGTGGAGAAGAGGGGAGGGAAGGATGAGAGAACCAGTCGGTAATGGTCATGTAGGCAGAGTCAGTGAGGGGGAAAACAATCCTGTGCCTGTCACTGTTCTGCGTAGGGACCTGCCATAGACCCAGCTAGCTGTAATTGCTATTTTATTACAATGTCAGCAGATTGCATTGAATCATTGTTTCCTGAAGATCAGCAATGGCATTAGGCGCAATAAACAAAATAGGACTCAAGTGCTGTCCTTTAGCTTTACTGAGAGGGCAAATGAATGATCCAACGGTATCGTGCCGTGACATCATCCATCTTATTTATTCCCCTGATAAGTAGTCAGCTAACTTCAACAGGATTCCACAGGACACAAGATCAGGTCCAGGATTCCTACACAAAACCAGATCCAGGATTCTTACACAAAACCAGATCCATAATTAATGCACAAAACCAGATCCAGGAGTATTAATCAAAACTAGATCCAGGATTTTTACACGAAAACCAGATCCAGAATTAATGCACAAAACCAGATTCAGGATTCTTACACAAAACCAGATTCAGGATTCTTGCATGAATCCAGATCTGGGGGTAACAAACTGGGCCAAGAAACAATAACATTCACCATCTATAAATTCCTCTTTGTCCTGCTCCTTCTCTCAAAATGAAATGAGAGGTGGACCAGGCTGTAATTTGTGCTGTATGACACACGTTAGATAAATGATGAGCAAGTAGATGACTCAGGAGCTAATGAGCTGACTCATAGCTGGAGTGATAATGTCCAGTCGGCACATAACCACCGCATAGCATCGTGATTGGGGTCAAAGGTTAATTACTGAAATGCTTTGTGGCAGATGGGCCATCAGGCGCAGTGTGTGATGCTCACGGGCAGGATCCGAGTTCCTGGTCCTGGGATAGCTGTGTTTTTATCCACACTGTCTTACCTGCCAGCTACAGTCAGACTGTGCACTCACACACACTTCCTTTTCTGATTAGCATTCTCTTTCTGTCCATCCAATGAAGATTACTTTAAAATGTAAAATTCACTTTCTTTAGTGTTACTTTAAAAAGTCAAGTTTATATGATTATAAAGTTATAGAAATATACAGTTAAATTAACTGAAATCATAATCTGAAATAGTCATCGTATTTAGTAATTGGTTGCCATTCCATTGCAAACATCATGTGGCTTCCCCAGTGGTTTGGCATGTAACTATTTTTGGAAAGTGAGGCTGAATTGCCTGCATTTGAAAGCAGGTATGTGATCTGTGTATGTTTGGTAAGGGTTGGTGTGTGGCACTGGGCTGTTTCTGCTTTGCAAACAGTCACGCCTTTCAGGTTGACTAGTCAGGCTCAGCTCTGCAGCTATCTTGTGCTCGCCATGTGGGAAGTGTTTCAGAGGGTCTGGCAGAGGACGGGTTAAATTATGAATTCATGTGTGCGCGTTGTTATTAGGGTTACACTCAGTACACTATCATTAAGGTTACACTCAGTACAGTGTTGTTAGAGTTACTCTCAGTACAGTGTTGTTAGAATTACACTCAGCACAGTATCAGTAAGGTTACACTCAGTACAGTGTTGTTAGAGTTACACTCAGTACAGTATCATTAAGGTTACACTCAGTACAGTGTTGTTAGAGTTGCTCTCAGTACAGTATCATTAAGGTTACACTCAGTACAGTGTTGTTAGAGTTACTCTCAGTACAGTATCATTAAGGTTACACTCAATACAGTGTTGTTAGAGTTACTGTCAGTACAGTATCATTAAGGTTACACTCAGCATAGTGTTGTTAGGGTTACACTCCGTACAGTGTTGTTAGAGTTACTCTCAGTACGGTATCATTAAGGTTACACTCAGCATAGTGTTGTTAGGGTTACACTCAGTACAGTGTTGTTAGAGGTACACCCAGTACAGTGTTGTTAGAGTTACTCTCAGTACAGTATCATTAAGGTTACACTCAGTACAGTGTTGTTAGAGTTGCTCTCAGTACGGTATCATTAAGGTCACACTCAGTACAGTGTTGTTAGAGTTACTCTCAGTACAGTGTTGTTAGAGTTACTCTCAGTACGGTATCATTAAGGTTACACTCAGCATAGTGTTGTTAGGGTTACACTCAGTACAGTGTTGTTAGAGGTACATGCAGTACAGTGTTGTTAGAGTTACTCTCAGTACAGTGTTGTTAGAGTTACTCTCAGTACAGTGTTGTTAGAGTTACTCTCAGTACGGTATCATTAAGGTTACACTCAGCATAGTGTTGTTAGGGTTACACTCAGTACAGTGTTGTTAGAGGTACATGCAGTACAGTGTTGTTAGAGTTACTCTCAGTACAGTGTTGTTAGAGTTACTCTCAGTACAGTGTTGTTAGAGTTACTCTCAGTACGGTATCATTAAGGTTACACTCAGCATAGTGTTGTTAGAGTTACTCTCAGTACGGTATCATTAAGGTTACACTCAGTACAGTGTTGTTAGAGTTACTCTCAGTACAGTGTTGTTAGAGTTACTCTCAGTACAGCGTTGTTAGAGTTACTCTCAGTACGGTATCATTAAGGTTACGCACAGACGTGTGTTTTGTGTGTGTTTTATGCAGCGTATGCAGAGGGAAGCCTTTGGACAGATGCATCCTGTTATGGGGAAAATCACCTTCTGACTCAGCTCAGCCTGTTCAGCCACCCCAGTCAGCAGCTCACCGCTCAGTCCGAATCAGAGGTGCCCAGTCATGTGCCACGGAGACAGTATGCAGGTTTTCATTCCAACCAATCGCTACACCTGCTGATTTCACCAATGAACACTCTGTAAACCAGAGAGGAGGCAGCGAATTAGTGAAATCAGCAGGTGAAGTGATTGGTTGGAATGAAAACCTGCATACTCTCGGCCCTGATTGGGCACCACCGGTCTAAATTCTATAATTTTATGTGTGTGTGATGTCTATGAAATGACAGACTTCACACACACCTCAAAGTATATTATAGGGGGGTATGGGGGTCCAACCTCATCAGTTTCCATTGGAGAACTTGAGTAAAATGAAGTTAGATACCCAAATACCAGGAGACAAAAGTGCAACATTGTGCTCCCCCAAAATTGTAATGAGGAAACCCTGGTAGGCACTAAGTTATTTATATGTGGTATAGGTGTGTGTGTGTGTTTTTTTTCCTGTGTTTTATATTATGCTGTCTGTTGATTCTTTTATGTTTTTGTACTGTATTTGATCTTAATGCTGCACATCACTTTCCCTCTGGGATTATAATAAATAAATTCTGAAATGTGGCCCCCAGGGGGTGGAACTGATCTGAGCAGAAATGAAAATTACTGTAGTTTTGTTTCAGAAAGTGCAGTTCTGATAAAGCACAATAATGTTCTAATGCTCATCTGCGAGGATTGATGGCTGCAAACAACCGAGCTTTAACCAGAGCATGTTTGGAATCTGTAGCCTGCGAAATGTTAATTGGGACTCCTGTGTCTTTTCTGGGAGATAAGAGCTTGACGTTAATGATGGCAGACCGTGAGCTCGTCATGTGATATCAATGTCAGACAGAGGGATTAAAGGGGTTTATGGAAAGCAGCGTCACTGCCAGACTAGCCTATGCTAATTTAAGGCCTCTTCACCAGCATGCGGTAAGGTGATGACAGAACAAGATTTCACTGCCAGCTTCCTGAAAACGAACGGCTAGTTTCCACATTGGGGCAGCTGGAACTACTTGGAGAATTACTTTAGGAGGGAATCTAAAATAATCTAAAGGTTCATATTGGGGTGCTCTGTTATTAAAATGGGTCCAGTATGACTTCCAGTTTAGATTCAGTGTTAACTGCTACAAGTTGCAGGTCACATAGAAACAGGAAGCTAAGTCTGATGTCACTTCCTGTGCCCGTGTGTTGCAGGTGAGCAGGTGAGCGCTGCGGAGCGGGTAATGCTTCTCGTCCCCGGGGCCCGGAGCCGCTGACGGTCCCGACGGGAAGCCGATGGCGCACGCCCACCAGAGGGGCCTCCAGGGCCGCGGCCTCAGCGCAGAGGAGCGGAGCGCCACGCCCTCCCACAGGAGGACCTCCTCCTCCTCCTCCTCCCAGCGGGACGTCCGGCCGGTGAGCAGAGATCCCGCGGGACGCTGAACCCTGCCGCTGGAGGCATCGCCAGCAGGTGGCGCTCTGCCTAAAGCTCCCAGCTGGGGACTGAGATCTTTAAGGCGTCATGTTTATGGACCCTAGGACTTGGAAATTAAATATCAGTGGTGGAAAATACTGGTTCAGAAAGTAAAAGTTATCCCCAGTATTTAGTTCCTGTCACCTGGATTTGCTAATTAACAGTTCCTCTACCTCCTGGCTGAAGAATTATGCTAATTATCAAATCCAGGTGAACTCAGCCGGGGGGCTACAACTAATTAGTGAAATCAGGTGGCTGAGTTCATGGACAGAAGAAACACATGGCAGTATGTGTACTTTCTACCCCCTTTTTTCATCTCTGTTAAACTAAATATATTGAAATTAAATGTTTTATTGCGTATTTATAAGATATTGCAACACTTCACAATATATGGATCAGCATGCATATGATTAAATATTGCAAATTATTCATACTTTAAGATATTTCTGAAGAAAAAAATCACTAAAAAGCTCAAAAACAGAAATGCTTGGCTAGTGTAGGTATACTTCACCAGACCTGTCTGCATTTATGAAGTCATCATGTGACACAGCTTCACTGCACTGATTGGAGGGTAAACTTGGCTAAATGTACTTCAGCAGCCATACAGGTTGTTATTATGTGACATATATAACCGCCATATATAACTGTGACATCTCAGTGTCTGTCTTGTGACGCATGTCTCTCTCCCTACAAGCTCCCTCATGTTTTCTATGCGCATAATCATTTAAAGTCAGACCCAGGGCCCCACATTGTCTGTGTTGTGTTGCCTTATTTTACCAGAGGTTGTTGTTGGTTTTTATTGTTGTTTGGTTTTTGATGTTTTGATTGTTTTTGAAATGGAAGTTCAGAATGGGGAGTGCATGAGCCTTGGACTGCCATGTAAGGCCTTATTTTTTAATTAGCCGGCAGCCCACGCTCTGCGTGTGGCCTCTAGAACAGCGGCCCGAGAGAAAGAGAACACTCCAGGGGAAGCCATGACATCAGGCGGTGCTTGAATGATTAATGAGACCGAGGGAGCGGTCTGAAAAGCACGCCTCGCGTTAGCACGTTAGCACGCTAGCGAGGAGCAGCTGCACAGGCGTGGTTCTGTGGTAACCATGGCAGCCCCTTCTCGTGGAGGGAAATACTATGCTGTGTGGAGGTGAGAAGAGGAGGTAAACAGCAGGAGGAGGAGACTGTTCAGCCTGTGGAGGGTCAGAACCAATGGGCAGAGCTCACGGCCCCGTCATTATCCGGGATCTCTGGCTGTGGAATCACATTGGAACATCTGATTAGGTGTTAGCAACGCTGTTCATTTTGAAACACTATAAAATACGTAATGGCATAAAGGTAGGTTTGAGACAGTGAAAGCGGAACCACAACCAGCCAATGCAGATCACGGTGAAGGTTAGTTAGAACCAATGAACAGTTCAGTGGTTATAACTGCTGCTTAAGGGGAGTCTCTTGGCATAGCCCGTGGAGCAGCGACCACATGCTCATTACGAGCCGCGACATCGGCTGTTCGATTCCGGCCGCGCGACCTTTGCCCCGTGTCTCTCCGTCGCTCTCGCTCCCCATTCTTCTTGTTTCTCCCGCACAATGAAGCTTAAACAGCCGTAGAAACATACTAAAAAAAAGGAACTGCTACTTGATTGAGAGAGCAGCAAATTAAAACAGGCGTTTGACTGATTTTCCTAAAAAAAAAATTCACAGCACGTGCACGACGCCTGTGCAGAACACAAAGTAGGAAACAATGATGGCGCACCGGCCCTCCAGGACCCCTGGTGTAATTAAGTGTTGATTATCATACTGTGTAAATAACATTCTTTGACTGATTGCGGTTTTCACGCTGTGGAAAACGATGCAGGTCTGACGGTGTGACGCGCAGGAGGTCACGTTTCTCGGGGATCTTCGAGATCGAGTGACGGCTGCGAAAATGAGATGCAAAACGAAACCCATTTGTGCTTTTATGATGCTTTCGTTACAATTATCGCCGTCGGAGAAAGCGATAAATTGACTTCATTGTTGCAGCGCGAGGTTTGTTTCATTTAGTGCGGCGTTGGCTTGTTTCCGTCTCTGTTACTGGCTCAGACCGCATTGCTATTCATCGCTCCCACGACGCCGCGGCATTGACTCCTCGAGCGAGCCGCGCCGTCGCTTTTATTGTGCGATAAGCACTGCTGGAAGCCCGGGCGGTCACATGTCGCGAATTTATCAATAGCGGCTTGAATGATGGCTCACGCCTGCGCAATCTCTGCCTCGCTGGCCTTACGAATAAGCGATCCATCCTCCGTCCAGACGGGGTCGTCTGAGCTCTGGTTCGGGGCGTCGTCAGGATGTACGTTTTCTCGGTGTTGGTTTCCTTCTTGGCCTGTTCCTGGAGTGGGGTGTCAGTGTTTGTTTTGTTTTGCCGTTGACGTCGAGTGTGCACGTCGGGATGTTTCCATCCGAACCCTGTGCGAAAGATGACCCTAATGCCAGCATCTCTCTCACACAGTAACGTGAATGAGAAAGAGGGCTCTGTTGTACACTAGCTCTGTACTGTATGTCAGATTGGTCATCTTGTGGGTCTTGATTAGAGGGGGCTAGAGGTTTTAAAAGTAGGGTTGTGCTCTGTTTTGGTGGACAGTGTTGGGGGGGGGGGGGGACACCTCCCCTGGTCATTCCCGCCTGTCTGACCATGTTCATCTATGGTTGTGGCCGCTCTGTTCAGTCAAGGCTGGACAGCACATATACATCCATCTCTGAGTTTTACTGCTTTAGATCTTTAAGGCTCTTTTACCGGTTCCCCCCCTGCAGGAGGTAGACAGCTGGGAAATCATCGAGGGGCTGAAAATTGGGCAGACCAGCATCCAGAGGCCGGACAAAAACGAGGGCTTCATGCTGAAGAAGAGAAAATGGCCGCTCAAAGGCTGGCACAAGGTGGGCTGCTCACACAAGTTTTTAAAAACACTAAGGTCACGCTTTTTAAAATCGTGATGTTAGTGGACAGGAATTATCTAGAAATTGCTTCGAATTTTTAAGAAACCTGACAGACGAGGCTTTATTTCTTAATTTATTTCTTAAAAAGACCCAGCTGATTAGCTTAAAATATTGTCTTTTTTAGTATTGAAAGATGCCTATAGCCAACCAGTATAGACATTGGGGTGATACTGTCAAGTCTGGGCCTACACAAAATGTAAAATTTCAAGTAAAAGATCCACCAGTTTCAATCGACTTGATGTTCTCACGTGTCTTGTAATTCGTTTGTTTACACAATAAAACTTGAAAACCTGATGCACCAAGTTAAAAACTGGTGGTACTGATATTGAATGAACGTCTATGGGAGTGCGTAGAATTTGAATGGAAGTCTATGGGAGTGCGTAGAATTTGAATGGAAGTCTATGGGAGTGCGTAGAATTTGAATTAAAGTCTGTGGGAGTGCGTAGAATTTGAATGAAAGTCTATGGGAGTGTGTAGAATTTGGTGAGAAATATCATTCAGCACCTTTTCTCCCCTGGGTAGAGCTCTGGCTGTGCTGAAATCTGCCCTGGGGGGGGATGGGGGGGGGGGCTTTTGCACAATCCACAGGGGTTTTAACCATTTCTCACCGCAATAAAACAGAATTCGCTGAGCGGTTTTAAAAAGCAGCGGTGGAAATGACATGTTTTTATGCGCAGAACAGCCCGAGGTCATGTGTCGCTGCGGCCCGAACAGCTAAGCACTTTCTCCCGTGCGTGCGCGTTACTCATTCACCGGATACGTCTCTCCTTTTTCCCCAGCGCTTTTTCGTTCTGGATAATGGGATTCTGAAGTACTCCAAGTCTCCCGTCGACGTGAGTAATGCCGGCCTCGGCCGCGGAGGGACGTGACAAACGCAAGCTTCAGCAGGACAGCGTTCAGGGCGGAGGGCCCCGTGATGTCAGCACATAACAAGAACTTACACATGACAGGAAATACACCCGTGACTTACAAAACGGACATGTTTCTCTCTCTCTCTCTCTCTCTCTCTCTCTCTCTGTCTCTCTCTGTCTCTCTCTCTCTGTCTCTCTCTGTCTCTCTCTCTCTCTGTCTCTCTCTGTCTCTCTCTCTCTCTCTCTCTCTCTCTCTCTCTCTCTCTGGTCTTCCTGAAGTCATGTGATCCTCACTGTCTCAGGCTCAGAATGAGGGAAATATGGAGTTTGCATAATGGCAGCTGCTCAAGGGGACTCTTAAAAACTCAAGGGTACTTCTGAATGTGCTTGACTGAGTACAATTTCACAATCAGGGTTTTTAAAATGGTTTTATCATTTTACCGCAGTGATTATGTTTAATTATGCTTTCAGAGAGCAGCGTCTCCCGGCTGGGGAGCTAGCCAACAGGAAGGGCACTGCTGACTGTTTCCCTTTATTCCGTTTACCTGGCGTTACGTCAGGCAGCTTTACTTTCATTTAACCTTTACATAATCAGGCAGCTCCACTGAACCCTAAAACATTTTTAATTCTTGCTTATATCAGGTAATATCCACTCCTGTCTTTTCTGCATTTGTGCCAGTACCGTACACAATAGATCTACATACACTATATCTCCAAAAGTATCTGGACACCCCTTGGTCACGGGCTGATTTTCATGGTTTTGACTGGACCCCTTTGTTCCGGTGAAGGGAAATCTTAATGCTACAGCATATAATCACATTCTAGATGGTTCTGTCCTTCCCCAACAGTTTTAGGAAGGCTATTCATGTTTCAAGCATGACAGTGCCCCAACACCTTTGGGATCAATTGGAAAGCCAACTGTGAGCCAGGCCTAATCACCCAATCAGTGCCCGACCTCACTAATGCTCTTTTGGCTGAATGGAAACAAATCCCTGCAGCAGTGCTCCAACATCTAGTATAAAGCCTTCCCAGAAGAGCGGAGGTTGCTATAGCAATAAAGGATGGACAGACTCCATAAATTCGGATGAGATGTTGGATGTCCACATACTTTTGGCCATGTAGTGTAGGTTGCACCATGGCAATGCTAGTGACTGTATATTCATCTCACCACTTCCATTGGCGTTGCATTATTGTATATTTATGCTGTATGATAATTCACATCTCCAATTCTGATCTCCCGTTCTGTATTTCCATATAGATGGGTATGTGCCCGTTCACCCAGGATTGGTTCATCTCAGATAGCTGCTGTTCAGGGGGGTATTTCACGAAGCAGGACAACTGAGTTAGCTGGAGAACGGCGCCACGTAAAACCCGGAACGGCTCTTTTTACTCCAGTCCGGGTTCCATATCTGGGAGGGTTCCGAGTTTAACTCAGTGCGGTTATCCAGCTAACCCAGTTGTTCTGCTTCATGATACAAGGCCCTGATTTGTGCTAAATCTCGTCAACCTCGCTGTAGATTCAGAGGGGGAAGATGCACGGCAGCATCGACGTGGGCCTGTCAGTGATGTCCATAAAGAAGAGGACCCGTCGGATCGACCTGGACACTGAGGAGCACATCTATCACCTGAAGGTAACGAGTGTGCAGGTGTTTTAGGGGAGAGAGGAGGGGGCCAGGTTGGGAGAGAGAGAGAGAGAGAGAGAGAGAGAGAGAGAGAGGGTGATCCCGCCTGCACCCTCAGAGTTTTGTCGCCCCCTGCAGGTGAAGTCTCAGGAGGTCTTTGACGCCTGGGTGTGCAAGCTGCGACATCATCGGCTTTATCGGCAGAACGAGATCGTCCGGTCTCCCCGGGACGCCACGCTCCGAGCGTTCCCCCCCCCGGCCAGCGCGGAGCCCCCCCAGCCACCGCCCCCCAGCACCGCCGTCACAGGGCCTCAGGTAGCACACACCCATATGCACATTATTACACTATTATACTTATTAGAGTAAAGAAGAGGTAAGAAATACATATACAGGTAATACAAACCCCCAGGACAGGATAAAAATAATACCCTGTGCTAGTTTAGCAGTGTATTGCTGTGTGTTTGTAAATGGTTAGCAGTATATTGCGGTGTGTTTGGTTTGGGTTGGCTGTATACTGCAGTTTGTTTCATTAGGGTTAGCGGTATACCATTGAGTGTTTGGTAAGTGTTAGCGGTATATTGCGGTGTGTTGGGTAAAGGTTAGCGGTATATTGCGGTGTGTTGGGTATGGGTTGGCTGTATATTGCGGTGTATTGGGTAAAGGTTAGCGGTATATTGCGGTGTGTTGGGTAAAGGTTAGTGGTATATTGCGATGTGCTGGGTAAAGGTTAGCGGTATATTGCAGTGTGTTGGGTAAATGTTAGTGGTATATTGCGGTGTGTTGAGTAAAGGTTAGCGGTATATTGCAGTGTGTTGGGTATGGGCTGGCGGTATATTGCGGTGAGTTGGGTATGGGTTAGCGGTATATTGCGGTGTGTTGGGTAAAGGTTAGCGGTATATTGCAGTGTGTCGGGTAAGGGTTTACGGGCCTGTCTGTTCCCACCCTGCAGACTGCGCCCAGCAGCCTGCCCAGGCAGACCTTCCGGCCCGGTGCCAGTCTGCCCGCTTCCTACAGCAGCGGGCAGCGAAAGGTGGCCACCTGGCTGCTGGAGTCCCAGGAGATGGACAGGTGTGCGGAAGGTGAGTCGCCATGGCAACGCCACTCCGATCTCAACTCCTCTCCTCTACGCTTTCACCGAGCTGATCTCTGACAGCCACTGATTCCCTGCATGGGAGGCCATCATTACACTCTAAAAGGCTCTAATTACAATCAATGAACAGCTCTTGACTGCAATTATTTTTTTTAACAAAAAACTGCATTTGCAGTGTATTCCAGCAGTCTCAGGGGGACTGCAATACACATAGGGGTACAGAAGCATGCTCAGGAGTATTTCAGCATACTCAGGGGTACTCCAACATACTCAGGGGTACAGAAGCATACTCAGGAGTGCTCCAGCACACTTAGGGGTACAGAAGCATACTCAGGGGGACTCCATTAAACATAGGGGTTCTGAAGCATACTCAGGGTTACTCCAGGACCAGGGTAGAGAATACTGCTAATACAGGGAAATGATACCCTGTTTATTTCTGCAGAACTCACACGCTGCCAGTCCAACCTGACCGAGCTGAACCAGCTGCTGCAGAGCCTGGAGATCATGCAGAGGACGCAGTCTGCCCCCAACTTTGCAGACATGCAGGTAACACACAGTGGATAACATGCAGGGGCATTTTCAATACATGACTGAACTGAGAGTAGAATTTTCCCCAACACTCTGCTATTACATTACATTACATTACAGGCATTTAGCAGACGCTCTTATTCAGAGCGACTTGCACAAATCTGACATAGCACTACATAGTTGTAGATACATAATAATGCAGAAACGTAGTCAGATTATGAGAGAACTTCTAGAACTCCGAAACACAGAGCTGTCCACCAGTGCCCTGCTCAAGTACACGGGGGCAAGATTTCTCATTTCTGTTTTGGTGTTTGGTGTCTTTGTGTGCATCTTTTAAACATGTTTTTGTTGAACAAATGAGGTTTTGTGAAATTGACATTAACAGAAACACCATCGATGAATTTGAACGGCATTTCATTAACATGGGATCGCAAGGCCGACACAGTGCATGCATGCTGACTCCAGTCCAGAGGACCTCAGTTTGCACAGTGCTAATGCTACGTCGCTAATGCCAACACTGCTTTAACATCTTGTTGAGAGTATTCACTGCTGCTTGTTTTAATACTAACTGTAGAGATGAGCGCTTTTGCTTGTGCTTGTTAACCACCTCTCATATATTTTGGTCCATGTGTGTGTGACGTAGGCTAATTGTGTAGACATGTCAAAGAAAGACAAGCGCATGAGCAGAAGATGGAGAACAAAAAGTGTCAGCAAAGACGCAAAAATGCACCTTCAGGTACAGACTTCCCTCTCATTCTATGTGTCACATTGTCTGAGACGCCAGTAAATGCAGATGTAACCTTTTGCTTCACTAACGCAGTTCAGCCAGTTCATTTTGCTGATCATTAACCTCACAAAACTGTGTTTGTGACAAATATATAAAGAGCAATAGCATTTTGAGGTAAATGTAAGTAAATGTTACTACTGGATGTTACTATACCATAGAGTGTATCCAAGCACTAGGGCAGTTTTTTAACAGATACCAGACTGTGGGGCTCATCCATGCACAAGAACAGAGCCTTAACAGATACCAGACCATAGAGCGTATCCCTACCCTAGAACAGTGCTTTAACGGATAGCAAACCATAGAGTCTATCTACGCACCCTAATCACACCCACTGGATGGGCCCCCCAGCAGCAAAAAGTAAATGACATTTCTTTTTCCTTTTTTTTGCATTACTGCAGCAGTTGCAGGTGGTTTCTATGGTGATTTTAAGGGGCAGGCCAGATCTGAAGGGCTGGCTCCCACTGACTTTATTGGTGCAATAGATTAGGCCAATAAAATCTCTAAGGAGTATAAAAGAGAGCTGCAATTCTCTAACATTTTACCGTTTACGCCAGGTGAACAGGTGTCTCTCAGCAGCATAACGTAAGATCCCCTGAAAAGCAAAGAAAACCCTGTGTGTGCAGCAGGTGCTTTAGAACACTGTCATTTAAATGATAAAGCCTCCTGCATTAACATTTCACTTTAGCCACACTTGAGGAATGCATGTTCACATTGCAAATGGAATGGGTGGGGGGGGCTGTGACTTTAGAGGGGACAGTTATTGGGTGTATAGGTTTTCTATTTTGCTTTTATGAATTGTCCTCGTAAATGTGCACATGTACAATTGAGGTAGTTCCGACAGTAATGCAGGTGGCTATGCTCCAAAGGTCCCCCTGTAGACAACGTTTATGAAGCTTTATATGAAAATGCTCTTAGCTGGTGGTGTCAGCAGTTGTTCTCTGTGGGACATTGACTGTAACTTACATTTGTAACTCCAAGGGTCATATGCAGTGTATTTGTATTTGCTCATGTGCTGATTGGTTATGTTTTGATCATGTGCAGATTATTAGTATTTGGTCATGTGCAGGTTGGTAGTGTTTTTGTCATATGCGGGCTGGTAATGCTTTGCTCATGTGCAAATTGGTGGTAAGTTCATCATGTCAAGATTTGATATTTTTTGGTCATGTGCATATTGGTAGTGTTTTGATCATGTGCAGATAATTGGTATTTGGTTATGTGTTGATCGGTAGTGTTTTGGTCATGTATAGATATCGTTGGTTAATGCGCCGGCTGGCTTTTTCTTTTCAACCTGCCTGAGTGTGTAAGTTTAGTGTCTGACTCTCATACCTGTCCACAGGTGTTCTGTTCATGCAAACACTTGAGAAGTGTTAAAGTAAGAACCTTCCTGCCCAAATCCCCTGTCTTCTCTCGCTCACTCTTTGGGAAGAACGGAGTATGATCAAAAGTCCTTCCCTCTTTCGCAAAATATGCACGCCCAGGTGTCAACACCAAAAGTGGAAGTGTCATACTGGCTTCATCCAATCATTTGTGTTCTTATTCTAATAACTTGCACTTGCAGCTGAAGTTAAACGTGACACAGACATTTATCATACTTCTTGTTGAACGTTGCTTCTCTGGGTGTATGACTATGATTCCATGTATAATTCTGAATCTGTGATTTTGTGTTCCGAGCTGAAAACTTTCTTTGCACGAACTGATACAGTTTTAAGAACGGCAGGATTTGAAAAGGTCTGAAGACCTGCCGAGAAACAGGATCGCTCTACAGATGTGAGCTAACCTGCTAGAACATCTGCCACATGGGCTCCCCTCTTTGGTTTCCATGGTGTTCTTTGTCACGGGAGTCCATTTTGATTGTATGATGTCACTTCCTTTCTCTTCTCTATTTCTTCAATCAGAGGCATGATTCACTTTGTGTGTTTGCTTGGGGGAGAATTTTAATGGATGATTCTAGCTTCAAACTGTACTTGATTTTTAAAAAACACGGTGGTATTTTATTCAGAAAAAGGCACATTCCAAAGTAGACTTTTTTTTGTAGTCTGAAGAGAGACATCTGTCTTCGTGAGTGCGTTTGGATGTAGATTTGCAATTGTACTCACAGGTTTAACCCAACCACATTTAAAACAACCACAGTTGAACCAAAGTGCCGTACAAACGAAATACACATAAATACAATTTGTGAACGCACACAAGACAAATAATTTTTTTAAGAGACAATGTTAATTTATTTGAGATGAAGTCATTTACATTTCTCATTTGAAGAGAAGGGAATGGATGGATGTATGAAAGCCAGGAATTTTATTCAGATAATTGAAGTTCTTGTTGATCCAGTAAAATAAAATTCTACTGTTCGACACCCCTTCGTAGATCACACCTTGTGTCATCACCAGTCAAGTCTGTCGGACACCTCAGGTGATGGTGTACAGAGAAACAGTGTTGGAATGCGCCTTTTGCTGCAGCTAGATTTGGCAGAAGGCAAATTAACCTATAATGTTATTTAAGCCCCGCCTCTTCCCCAGAAACCTGTGTCCATGGTAACAGCATGCAGGGTCACTGACGGCGTCCCATCCCTTCCTCCCCCAGGTCCCTCTGGGCGCCACCCTGTCGCCACGGAGACACTCATCCAACCCGAATCTGTGCGGGGACGCGGTGGACTTCCAGGCTCCCGTCGCGCGTCTGGGGGACTCCCTAGAGGGCGCTACAGACTACATGAAGCTGCAGGAAGAGTTCAGCGTCATCGCTCACAAAGGTAGAGACTGCCCCTGCAGCTTTCAGAGGAAACTCGAGCGGCGCAAACTACATTTAAGAGCTCAGCCAACGCTCTTATCCAGACACAAGCGGATGTACAGGTTTAGGCAAAGAGCAGAGAAGACACCAAGCCATCTTGTCACAGCCGATAGCTACAACGAGAATAATGGTAGATGCCATAGTAAGTGGATGTGGTGCTTTATGCAATGGATGGATTCGAGGATGCAGCTGTGGTAAATCTATGCTACATGCCAAGTTTGGGTTTGTTGTGCCCAGACGCAGTGTAAGCTGGTGTATTTTCAATCTGCAGCTGATGATACTGTGCATACAGTGCAGATCAAAAGTGTTTGAACAGTGACACAATTCTTTATTTTTATTTTTTTTGGCTCTGTACTTCAGCACATTGGTTTTGAAATAAAAAAAATGAACTTGAGGTTACAGTGCAAACTATCAGCTTTAATTTGAGGTATACATCCATATTGGTTGATAATGTAGGAATTACAGCCCTTTTATGCATAGTTACCCATATTAGGAGACCAAAAGTAATTGGATAATCAGCTGTTCAGGTGTTTCGTGGCCAGCTGTGTGTCATTGTACCATTTAGTTTCTGTCCAAGTACTTATGGACTGCACTGCACATCTACATCCACTGTACATACACCTACTGCATGTATATTTACAACTCCATCTACAGAACTGTTCATAAGTCACTTGAACATTATCGGAGTTCCCTTAACTTGTTTCTCTATCTCAGAAGTGAAGTTATATTTTTATTAAGTTTAAATGTTTTTTTTCCATTTGTGGGTTTTTATTGCTTAATTCGCTGCAGTTCACTCTCTGCTCAAGTCGGCCTTCAACACAGTCGCTATAGAGAAGGAGAAGCTGTCGCAGCTGCTGTCCGAACAGGAGCAAGCAGGCCAGGCCTCACACATCCTGGCGCTAAGACGGTCTCTCTCTCAGGTGAGACACGCACATCTTACCCCTCAGACGGTCTTTCTCTCAAGTGAGAGAAGCACATCTTACCCCTCAGACGATCTCTCTAACGGTTCAGTTTAGGGAAGCACTGTTCTAAAGAATGCCTTATTAAGAAATGCAATCAAAAATACAGTTCACCAGAATATGCAAGTATGAATTGATATTTTTTAAACCTCTGTGAAATTGCGGCCTTAGTCTTTTGCTCTGCCTGCTGAGGTATGTTTGTTCTTTCCTCATAACTTCCATTTAATACCAGGAGCCACTTTAGTTGCCCTTCTTTGTACTTTATTTTAGAGCTTCTCTTAATATTAATGAGGTTTGTATTGCCGTTGCTGATGGTGAGATTCTGGCTGTGTCTTACTGTTTGTCCTGTGTCTAAATAATGAAAAAATTGTATTTTGCAAGCTCACCGTATTGTTGTCATTCACAGATGGCAGCATCATCTGATCTCTTTATGAAGGACAAACACTTTCACTTCATATTGAACTTGTAGATAAAACAAACATGGGTGTATAGCAAACAATGCAGTATTTACTTGCTTAGCCAACACTGAAAATTAAGATTTGCATACATTACATACATTAGAATTAAACCAATAATCATTCAGATTCAAACAATCAGAGCAGTGCAGGCAAACTTAGCAGCCACAACCTAACAAGTAGAAAAGTGCGCAAACCCATGAAGTAGCAAAGCTGTTTACTCGTAGCCCTTGTTAAAATAGGGGAGGGATCATTAACAGGTGTTGTGGGGAAAAAAACAGTTTCTGGCTCATAAAAAATAATGTACATGCTCCTCCAGCCTGTTGCTTAGCTGGTGAACGGTCATAAAATGTATTAACAGAAAGAACATTACAATGTAGATGAATGTAACATTAGTATGGTGAGGCAGGCGCTGCATTTAAAGCAGTTCATGCCAGCGTCTCGGTGTTAATGATCCATTACAAAGCTGGCAATTAGCAAGTTCCCTTAAAATGCAAAAGGGGTTGAGGTACAGTGACATCAGCGTGGTTGTAATATCATCCCATCCATCCGTCCATTTTCTAACCGCTTAGTCCAAATCAGGGTCACGCATGTGTGAGTGCATGTGTGTGTGCGCTTGTGTGAGCATGTGTGTGTGCTTGTGTGTGTGTGTACATGTGTGAGTGCGTAAGTTCAGGAGTGCGTGTGCGTGTATGTGTGTGTGTGTGTGTGTGTGTGTGTGTACTTGTGTCTGCATGTGCATGCATGTGTGTGCATTTGTGCGTCTGTGTGTGTGAGTGTGTGTGAGAGTGTGTGTGTGTGTGTGTGTGGGCATGTATTACTATCTTTGTGAGAACCAAATGTCCCCACAAGAATAGAAAGATGAGGAAAATTACGCAAGGTGGGGACCTTTTGCTGGTCCGCACAAGTTCAAGAGGCTGTTTTGTGGTTAGGACTTAGGGTTAGGGTTAGGATTACAATTAGGTTAGGGGTAGGGTTAAGGTTAGGCATGTAGCGGTTGGGGTTGGGGTTGGGGTTAGAGGCTACGGAATGAATGTAAGTCAATGGGAATTCCTCACAAGTATAGCAATACAAACATGTATGTGTGTGTGTGTGTGTTCATTATTTAACGTGACGTGGTTTCCTCTCCTGTCCCTTCTCCGCACGGCAGGCTTTGACTCAGAACGCTGAGCTGAGAAGCCGGCTGAACCGGATCCACTCCGAGTCGGGCCTGTCTGAGCAAATGATCAGCGTCAATATCATCTCCAGCGCCGACGAGGTACCTAATCAACGGCTCCGGCCCTCTCTGTTCCCCTTAAACCTGCGGGTTCCCCGTAGAGTGGAATTACGCATCTGCGACGCTGAGAATTTTCAAATTCACAGCAGCCTTTTCAATACTGGGCTAGGATAATACACTCTGTCTTATTAATGATCACCCACTTTCCCACTGAGGTAAAGAGTGTCCTCTTTCTGTCACAAGGTCAGCTTCTTCAATGTAGAGTATGACATCACCTATCTCCAGTATGACATCACCAATCGCCATGGTGATTTGCTCGGAATAACAGACATTATGGAACACTGTGTTACTGTGGAGACTGCAGAACTGAGGGTCTCATGTTCGTTTAACTAATTCATTCTTATGCTCGACACCACTACTAGATACCCTTGGAGACTAATACTAAACGGCAAAGCACAGCTTGCTAGCCAGGGTGAATGAAAGATGTGAGAAACTCCATTGACATTGGAATTAGTTTCCTGATCCAAATTCCTGACCCTGCTTCACACACTTGGCCGGCCTGTCTGTCTGGAGCCCAGATTTATTTACTGCTCTCAAATCGCCTCTCTAATCTGTGCAGAACAGAACTGAGAGGGGGCTGTGTTCCAGAGAGAGCTCCCTCCTCCTCCTTCTCCTCCTCCTGTGCTGTGAGCGTGTGATATTCAGCTCACAGAAAGAGGAGCAGTCTGTACTCCAGAGAGAGCTCCCTTCTCCTCCTCCTCCTCCTCCTGTGCTGTAAAGCGCGGTGTGATATTCAGCTCACAGAGAGAGGAGCAGGCTGTGCTGCAGAGAGCTCCCTCCTCCTCCTCCTGTGCCGTAGAGCGCTGTATGATATTCAGCTCAGGGAAAGAGGAGCAGGCTGTACTACAGAGAGAGCTCCCTCCTCCTCCTCCTGTGCTGTAAAGTGTGGTGTGATATTCAGCTCACAGAGAGAGGAGCAGGCTGTGCTCCAGAGAGCTCCCTCCTCCTCCTCCTGTGCCGTAGAGCACTGTATGATATTCAGCTCACAGAGAGAGGAGCAGGCTGTGCTCCCCAGTCCAGGAGCCCTCTCCCAGAATACCAGATAGGAGATCCAGATAGGAGCCAGAATACAGCTTGTGCTCAGTCAGCATTTGTCCTTAACTTTGACTTTCAAGTAAATTCACTTTCTCTTCACAGACTCAAATGGAGGAGCTGGTTTTAGCGCTCACTGAATTTGCCAAACTGTTTGTGAAGAATGAAATTTGTTGCCTTTAATGGTTGGTCAAATTAAAGGGCAAATGTCGGTTGAGTGCCAGCCTGTGCTGTGAAGGTGATTGGACAGTAAGGGGCTCATTGTGTTCCATCTCTATCTTCATTGACTTTCACTTCTCTTTTAACAACTCATTGAAGAAGCCTGCTTTAATTCCTGTTCTTCTGATCTGTGTGTCATACCGCATTCCCTGTGGTCCTGTATTTATATGGCTGGGGCTAGTTGTAATGTACTGTATTATTTTATGAGTATATTTTAACTGCCGTGTTAGATTTTTATTGATCTGATTTTATTGTTCATTTTCCACATTTGTTTATTGTTATTATTGCTTTCTTTTGCTTGGAAAGAGTTTTGAAATAATGAAAGGCACTGTAAAGATTTAACTTTTGCTATTATTATTATTATTATTATTATTATTATTATTATTATTATTATTACTATTATTATTATTATTATTATTATTATTATGATTATTATTATTATTATTATTAATGATAATTTCATTGTCTGTTTCAGGCCTGCGATGATGCGCATGCAGGAATCCCCCTGTCCCAGCAGGTCTCCAATGAGAGCCGGCTGTCCATGTCAGAGTCTGTGTCTGAATTCTTCGATGCGCAAGAAGTGCTTCTGTCAGCCAGTTCATCAGAGAACGAGGTGAGACAGGAAGTGCTTCTGTCAGCCAGTTCATCAGAGAACGAGGTTGAGACAGGAAGTGCTTCTGTCAGCCAGTTCATCAGAGAACGAGGTGAGACAGGGGGTGCTTCTGTCAGCCAGTTCATCAGAGAACGAGGTGAGACAGGAAGTGCTTCTGTCAGCCAGTTCATCAGAGAACGAGGTGAGACAGGAACTGCTTCTGTCAGCCAGTTCATCAGAGAACGAGGTGAGACAGGAAGTGCTTCTGTCAGCCAATTCATCAGAAAACGAGGATTGGCTAAGGAGTCCACACACCTTGTTCTCAAGGCCTTGATTGACTGTTGATTGAAAGGAACCCACAAATACCTGCAGACACTGCAGCCATCCAGGGCTGGAGATAAACCTGCAGACACTGCAGCCTTCCAGGACTGGAGTTACCTCTGCAGACACTGCAGCCCTCCAGGCCTGGAGTTAAACCTGCAGATACTGCAGCCATCCAGGGCTGGAGTTAAACCTGCAGATACTGCGGTCCTCCAGGACTGGAGTTAAACCTGCAGACACTGCAGCCCTCCAGGTCTGGAGTTAAACCTGCAGACCCTGTGGTCCTCTAGGACTGGAGTTAAACCTGCTGACATTGCAGCGCTCCAGGACTGGAGTTAAACCTGCAGATGCTGCAGCCCTCCAGGACTGGAGTTATACCTGCAGACACTGTGGCCCTCCAGCACATGAGTTTGATGCCCCTGGTGCGCTGTATTTACTTCAGAACCACCCGAGAATCTTTGAGTCCCAACCTTCAGTTGAAGTTTCATCTACACAAGATTTTCCAGAATTAGTATCAATCTGTCAGTTTTTACCATCATCCCAAGCTCATTCCCAAAGTTAAACAGAGTGAGGTGACATTGAAGAGAAGTTTGTCAGGCCCAATTTTTTATGAATTTGCTACCCTGGTACAGTATGAAGTTGTACGTAATATATGTCATAAAGCTGGCCACTAATTGGTCAGTTGGCTGTGGGTTCTTGCATATGGATGGGGTAGGAGACGTAAGCGTAATGATGTAGTTGTGCTGTGCTGTGCCTCATACGTGTACTACGCGGGAAGCGCATATTGTCATGTGACAGGAACTCCCGTCTTCCAGAGCTCTCAGGCCTTTCTCCCGTCTCCCCCAGGGGTCCGATGACGAGTCCTACGTCAGCGACGTGAGCGATTTTTCCGAGGACAACGCCAGCGTCGCCGACAACATTTCCAGGCAAAGTATGCACCGCGAGCTCTGCGTCCTGCTCTAGGGCACACCCGTAGGGTGACGTGAGCCGTGAAAGTCCTCTTTTGCCCGTAATCCCCCCCAAACCCTGGACTCTGGGCTGCCCCCCGCCCAGTGTGGAAGGTGTGAACCAAAATGGCCGCAGGTGCTGAGTGCTGTATTTAAGCAGTGTGGGACCCCTGAAGTGTGGAGGCCATCTCTCTAGGTGGTTTGTCATTCATATTTTACATTTTACTGATGTCCACCATTCATATTTTATCTGATAAGGTAATTAGATACCCTATATACAGGGTTAAGCTTCCAAGGATAATTCTTCGCTGTGCCAAATAGATATAAAATACACCAGGTGTTTTTATCAGGTATCTAGATCAGGTGCAAAGACCAGGTTGGTTCTGGCAAGTGATAAAGACCTGCTTGATCAGAACTTGTCTTTGGTGCAGCAAATAACTGCATCTTAGGAGCGCTGAACTGTGTGATTAATTTTCTTTAGCTTTTTTGTGATTCACTTTGTTGGAAGTGATTTAATATAATGTTAAAAAATCCTCACCACTGTTTGACCGTGCCATGCTACGTTTCCCCAGCTAGCTAGCTGAATTACGTTTTCCAAGTCTGCCCAGTTTCATGAAAAAAAAATATTTGGAGATTGTGTTGGTGCAGCTTGTTCTCCATACAGTAACTTTCTGTAGTGTTTCTCAGTGTTGTGACATAAATTGAATATTCTTATAAGAACGGGGCACTTTTGTCCTAGGAGTGAAAGCTGCGTCACTCTGTTAACCAAGTGGATGTGCTGCCAGTCAGGGTGCACTGCTAAATACTGATTGGATGATGTGAGCCCCCAGTGGGTGGTGTGATTAAAAGTGGGCGTGTCCTGTCGTCTCAGTGGCCAATGGCGAGCTGACGGGAGGGGCCTTTCGAAACGGGCGGCGCACAGGCCTGCCTGCCCCCTCCCCTGACACCGGCAGCATCAACCTGTGGAACATCCTGCGGAGGAACATCGGGAAGGACCTGTCCAAAGTGGCCCTGCCTGTGGAGCTCAACGAGCCCCTCAACACCCTGCAGCGCCTGTGTGAGGAGCTGGAGTACGCCGAGCTGCTGGACAAGGCCGCCGAGACCGACGACCCCTACGAGCGCATGGTACGTCCCTAACTTACACCACCCCTACGAGCGCGTGGTACGTCCCTAACTTACACCACCCCTATGAGCGCGTGGTACGTCCCTAACTTGCACCACCCCTACGAGCGTGTGGTACGTCCCTAACTTACACCACCCCTACGAGCGCATGGTACGTCCCTAACTTACACCACCCCTACGAGGACATGGTACGTCCCTAAATTACACCACCCCTACGAGCACGTGGTATGTCCCTAACTTACACCACCCCTACGAGCTCATGGTACGTCCCTAACTTACACCACCCCTACGAGCGCGTGGTACGTCCCTAACTTACACCACCCCTACGAGCGCATGGTACGTCCCTAACTTACACCACCCCTACGAGCGTGTGGTACGTCCCTAACTTACACCACCCCTACGAGCGTGTGGTACGTCCTTAACTTACACCACCCCTACGAGCGTGTGGTACGTCCCTAACTTACATCACCCCTACGAGCGCGTGGTACGTCCCTGACTTACATCACCCCTACGAGGGCATGGTATGTCCCTAACTTACCCTTACTTACACCACCCCTATGTGCAGATGGTACGACCCTAACTTACGCCGTCCCTACTAGTGCATGGTATGTTCCTAACTTGCACCACCCCTACAAGCGCATGCTACATCCCTATCTTACACCACCCCTACAAGCACATGGTACGGCCCTAACTTACACCACCCTTAGAAGCGCATGGTATGTCCCTAACATACACCACCCCTCTGAGATTGCAGAGACTTAAATATCCAAACCTTGCAGCTATATTTTCAGGCGTATTTATTAAATTATTTGTTCTTTTAAAATACAAGTATTATTTTGTATTATACAGCTGTGGGCCTCTCAGATGTGGTTCTTTAATATTAGGTCATATCCTCGTGTTTGCTTTGCTTTGTTTCGCTAATGAGTCATTCTCCTCTAGGTGACTGTTGCTGCTTTTGCAGTATCCGGATATTCGTCCACCTACTACAGAGCTGGAAGCAAGCCATTCAACCCCCTGCTTGGAGAGACATATGAATGTATACGAGAAGACAAGGGACTATGCTTTTATTCTGAGCAGGTATACAACTACAGTCTGCCACTTACCATACAGAGGTACTAGATATTGTATGATTGATTACTTCTAAGTGATCAGTTGAAAGTGAGAAAGTTTTAGATTAATTGTTTTTCTGATTGGAAACACAAATTCAGATCAAGCAACTGACTGAGCAAATGAAGTAATTAAGAGCAGAAGCTGGCCTGAAACAGATCAGTGGTTGGTGTGCACCCCCGCCATAAAACAGTTCTATATTTATTAGTGCTTTATATATATTAAAATGATATTTTTTTGGAATTCATATTAAGGGATTAGTGTTCGGGCTGGATATAGTGCTGCCTAGTGGAGCCCTCATACCTCAAGGCCCTAGTGCTGTCACAGAAGCATTCCCACAATTCTCTGCTCTGCAGATACATTAGTCTATGGGAGTGCAACCTTTCCTCTCCTTCTCTAGTTTCTCCACCCATCCCCCTCTTCCCTGGGGTGGAATTACTCACAAAAATTTCTCCCTGTGTGACTGTTATTTTCCAGGTTAGCCACCATCCCCCCATCTCGGCATGTCACTGTGAGTCCAAAAAGTTCACCTTCTGGCAAGGTACGTCACCAGACATTTCAGAACGTAGACACATTGAATCGATATTGCCACAAATATGCCAGCATGACAAAGTATCAAATATTGCATATTTGAAATGAAACAATTAAGGATTGCCACTTTACAAGTATTGATTATTGTACAGCTAAAGTGGTAATGGATGATGTGTTAAACCTTTCTACCGCAGCGTAGCGCTTTGTGCTCCCACCCAGCCACAAAGACGAGACCCTTGTTTGTCTTATCGCACTGTAATTTCATTAAATGGGAAAACGGTTCTCTGAGTAAGCTTGACTGTGGGTCCATTTTGGCTCCAGAACTGACTGCTGTTTTTATTCCTGACTTTCAGATATCAGGTGGAAGAACAAATTCTGGGGCAAATCCATGGAAATCTTACCCATTGGGACGGTCAACGTCATGCTTCCAAAGTAAGATAGCCGGGCCTCCTGTTCCTTCCTTCCACAGAGTACTCACTTCTGTATAGAATTTCTCCTGTGGTCCTTCGGTGGATGCTTTTAGTCGATGTGATTTATATAAAAGCTTTACACACGGTAAGCAATCAGCACAGTCTGTTCAAAATCTTTCCCGTAAAGACAAAAGGGAAGATTTCACGCTCTTCTCTCCAATAGAAGCTCAGAACTGATAAGGACCTGCTAGTGGCTGTCATGCTAATCAGAACGTGCATCGGGCATTAATTCTCTTTTCGTGAAACTATCTGTTCACAGCACAGTCTGATCTACACACCGGCCAGAAGCGTGGTGCTTCCCTAATTCTCCATAATCATAAACTTCAGCTGGATAGGAGAATATGCATCACTCTTTTAATTTCTTTTAAAAATTTGATTTGGTGTGTAATTTCCTCCATGTCTTACTGAAATGGACAGTGGCAGCCTTCTTTTGCAGTGGGGTTTACCTTTCTGTTTCTGGCTGTCGTTGGGTCACCAGGTATGGCGACCTCTACGAGTGGAACAAGGTCACTACCTGTGTACACAACATTCTGAGTGGGAGACGGTGGGTGGAGCACTATGGAGAAATCACCATTAGGAACAGCAGAAGCGCCACCTGTGTCTGCAAACTCACCTTTGTCAAGGTGAGAGCTCCACCGTGCACACCAACACCAATGTCCAGCTGCAGGGAAGTATTATTCATAAATCATGGCACGAGCGTATGTTTCCGCTAAAGCCATTTGTGTCAGTTGTAAGTTTGCTGGGTGCACTGATGCTAGTAGATATGTTGTACACAGCAGTGTTTCTCCTATGTTTATGTTACGCTGCTTTGAGTGTAGTGTCCTAAATTACAAGAACTGCCCCTTTAAGAGAAGTATGTGCAATCGGCTAGAAAGGTATTCTGTGCGTGCAGTCCAAAAAAAGTTTTTATTTTTTTTATTTTTACTGTATCCCATCCTCGTTGCCATTCTAATGATATGATGTCCCCTCCAATGATGTAAAGCTAAAACATGAACTTTACTGAACTTTTGTAGAGAAGTCATTAAACTTGCAGTTGACAGCTTCTTCAAACTCCACTAACCTGGACTGGAGTTCAACTGGAATTCCAGATGATTTGACCCTTTAACTAGCAGCTGTATAACTCAGTTAACGGGTTAAGCATACAGCAGAGGTAGCATTTTAAAGAGGATTGGATCCCAGGGTGTGCTTTTACTCATACATTTGGGTAAGGAGTTCAGGAGGTTTGTGCTGTCTCCCTGTTTGACACCCGCCGTCTCTCAGGGTAACTACTGGAGCTCCAATGTGAACGAGGTCCACGGCGTGGTGCTGGACCAGGAGGGGCGGACCGTGCACCGCCTGTTTGGGAAGTGGCACGAAGGCCTGTACTGTGGTGTCCCGCCATCCGCCCGATGTGTCTGGAGGCCAGGTGCTGTGAAAGACTCTTGAAGGGATAGTTCACTTCCTGGAGTGTTAAAGGGATAGTTCACTTCCTGGAGTGTTAAAGGGATAGTTCACTTCCTGGAGTGTTAAAGGGATAGTCCACTTTCTGGTTTTAAAGGGATTTTTCATACTTCTACTGGAGTAGGTCCTTAAAGCTCCAGGAAGTGAATGAAAGACTTATAGTATCCAAGCAGAAAAAGTAATTTTCACTGCTGCTGTAGTTTTAGAATATCCTTCCCAGAAATGCTGAATGTGAACATGACTGTGTGATTAAACTGGACTGTGTGATTAAACTGAACTGTGATTTAACATGACTTTGTGATTAAACTGGACTGTGTGATTATACTGGACTGTGTGAGCGGTGCTTTGATTGACACTCTCCCTGTTGCCACGCCCTCTCCACAGGCTCCATGCCCGCTGACTGTGAGCTGTACTACGGTTTTACCCGGTTCGCCATCGAGCTCAATGAGCTCTGCCCGGAAATAAAAGACCTGCTACCGCCCACCGACGCCCGCTTCCGACCTGACCAGAGGTACCGACCCGCTAACAGGGGTACCGACCCGCTAACACACCACCCAGACCTGCAGAGAGGGGTACTGACACACTAACACACCACCCAAACCTGTAGAGAGGGGTACTGACCCACTTACACACCATACAAACTATCTGAATGAGGGGTACTGAGTGTGGGGGTGTGGCTTGGTTACCTGTGCAGGTATGTGGAATAGGGGTACTGAGTGTGGGGGCGTGGCTTGCCTACCTGTGCAGGTATCTGGAGGAGGGGCAGGTGGAGCTGGCAGCCTCAGAGAAGCAGCGCATTGAGGACCTGCAGAGAACCAGGAGGAAGTACATGGAGGAGAACGGTGTGAAGCACCAGCCGCGCTTCTTCAGGTGAGCCCAGAGGCCCTGAACCCCGCCCGTGCGTTTATCTAAAAGCGGCGTTACAGGGGAACGGGGGTACAGCCCGCCTTCATCTGCCTCTCTCCCCCTCCTCTCTCACAGGAAAGTCATAGACTCCAGTCAGAGAGAGAGGTGGGTCTCCAACAACACGTACTGGGAGCTGCGCAAATCCCCCGGCTTTAACAAACTGGAAAACCTGGCGCTGTGGTAGCGTTCGGAAGTCGCATCGTCACTTCTGACAGAGAAGCTTCTCCCCGTGCACAGCTGTTTTAAAGCTTCTGACTCTACTCAGACATGCAGAAGGGCGGGCAGGGGCTGTGGGATTCGGAGGGAAAACACTGTTAGAGCAGGGGTTGTGGGGGAAGGAAGGGAAATCACAGCTAGGGCAGGGGCTGTGGGATTTGAAGGGAACTCACAGCTAGGGCAGGGGCTTTGGTATTCAGAGGGAAATCACAGCTAGGGTGGGGGCTGTTTTACCCCTAGGGCAGGGGCTGTGGGATTCAGGGGGAAATCACCGCTTGGACAGGGGCTGTGTGATTTGAAGGGAAATCACAGCTAGGCCAGGGGCTGTGGGATTCAGGGGGAAATCACCACTACGGCAGGGGCTGTGGGGATAGGAAGGGAAATCACTGCTCGGTCAGGGGCTGTGGGATTCAGAGGGAAATCACCGCAAGGACAGGGGCTGTGGGATTCAGGGGGAAATCACTACTAGGTAAGGGGTTGTGGGATATGGAGGGAAATCACCACTCGGGCCAGGGCTGTGGGATTCAGAGAGGAATCACCACTAGGGCCAGGCCTGTTGGATTCAGAGAAAAATCACTACTAGGACAGAGGCTGTGGGATTCAGGGAGAAATCACTATTAGGACAGGGGCTGTGGGATTCCGATGGAAATCACCGCTGGCATCTGTGGAACACTGCAGCAGAACCTGCGCATCTCCCAGCCCGCGGAGCTACCAGGGATGCGGTTGTCAGGGAAACGGTGTACCCTGCGGATCTGCGATCAACTGTTCAGGCTGCAGAGCATGACTTTGCCTTAAAGTGAAACTGCTTTTTAGAACACTTACAATATGGCTCACACGCAGCGTTAGTGAAGCTCCACTCCACCTCTCCAAGCAATAGGGCTGGGCCATTAGGCACCAGCACATGCAGGCATTTCATGCATGTTTGTAGAGTGGCTTTTTATTGGTTAGGCTATGCTGACTTCAAACAGTGCACAGCGGAGTATTATCATATTCAAGAAAATAACATGTTAGTGAAATATCTTAAGCCTTTAGTTTATCATGTTTCGGTGATGAAGTGTTCAACAAAGCCATGTTGGACAAATTGGACCCAGAGACTGCACAGTACGGAAAAGGGGGCCCCTTACATGGTCATAAATCCGGGCTGGGTCCGGCTAATCCAGAAAGAGTGTCAGATATGCCCCCCCCCCCCCCCCAACCCTTGAGTGATGTGCAGTGACTAGGCAGTGATGCCAATTGTCCCTGATTGGTCCACATAATATTAAAATATTGTCCAAATGACACAGTAACTTGGCAAAAAGGGAGACATTAGATGAAGAAAAAACACGTATTGCGACTACATGTTCCTGTGGGAGAAAATGATTGCCTTTGTATTTTGACCACATTGTTATCATTGATGGCTGTAATCTGCGTGTTAACTTTAAGACCCCCTGCGTCAGTGGGAAGGGGTTGAAAAATGGAATGTTCTGAAAAAAAAAGAATGTAAAAGGAATGTTCTGTGAAAAAAAATAATGGAAATAGGAATGTTGAGTGTTTGGCATTTCCCTGCTTTTCTTTGTCTGTTGTAAGCCCTACTGATGTGAGGATAACTGCACAGCATCACATTTAATTTGGTGTAAAACAGGCCCCAGTCTCACCTCTTTGAGTTTAATTTGGTATAAAACAGGCCCCAGTCTAACCTCTTTGAGTTTAATTTGGTGTAAAACAGGCCCCAGTCTCACCTCTTTGAGTTTAATTTGGAGTGAAACAGGTCTACGTTCTGCTTCTGCTTAGCTTACTTTTTATTTTCAGGTCTCTTTCTCTTCTAGAGTCTTCTAGTGCTGTTAACATTACATAAGAGCCACGGTGAACATACAGAAGTGACTACTGAGTATTACAGGCCACAATGTGTCAAATAACTGATGAAATTCCTCACTGATTTAACATGACCTTTGCTTTGTATGCTAGTGTTTTTATTTTTGATAAGGTGAACCGTTGTCAGGCAGGTCTTTAATCTCTGCATTATTTAAACTGGCTGTGACTTCAGACTTTCCCTGTTTCGGACAGAGCAGCACGGCCCCTATGCTTCAGAGCTGCATGTGCACCACATCAGCACATCCGCCAAGCCCTCCGAGTATCAGGGACTGAAGCTTAATTTGTCAACCGTAGGAAGATCAATAATGTGATTGGTCAGATCATCCTGCATTTCATTTTCAAAGTTTATCTCAATGTTTTATAATGGAAATGTACTGTTTTTACACTGGAGGTCTCGATCATGGTAGTGGCGGGGAGTTTACAAGTTAAATGCGCAGTCTGAGCAACAATTGCAAACTTGATAACACTCATTTGATAATTGCCCCAACAATAGTTCACAGAAAAGGATTGGTGTGTGCATGAATAGTGTGTAATTAATAAGAGCTTTATCATTGCTATATATATATATATTTCTTTTTATTCCTTTATTGTTCAAAACTCTGATACCCCAGCAGTGATTTCTGTGCCTTAATTTCTGCTTGCACAGTACGGACAGATTTTAATACGCCTTAACAGCGAAATTCAGCAGGTTTGTACTCCCAAGATGACAGCTTTCAGAAGCTCCTAATAGGACAGGACTGGGACATGACTGGTCTGGCTTGCAGTTAGGTGGCTAAAATAATTGTAACCCGATCTGACGCTGAAAATACACAACCATCTCCTCCCTGTTCCTGCTGTCCTGATCGTTTTCACTGTAGTGCTGAAACATTACAGAATTCCAGCACAGTGCCATGAATCTACTGACTACACACACCACGGCAGCCAAAAACAGCCTCGTTTCAACTGTCAAGTTTTGCAAAGATCAAAGAGAAACATTTACTTTTTATTTTAAACAGGACGGAGAGGTTTTTAAATTTTCGCCATGATGAGATGAGACACTGTGCAGTACTGGTACAGCGCTTAATGCTTCTCCCTTTCGCAGCTGTGGCTTTCCAGCAGAAGTCCTCCACAGGCCTCCTGTACGCTCTACAAACCAGGGCTAAGACACTATGACCCTGTGGTCACTGCCCTGAAACTGTCCTCTGCTCATGCAGATTTACATTTTCAAACATGTTCTATAATGTCACATAAGATCAGTTTATGAACTTATGAAAACGAAATTGGATTTAAGTGAATACATACAGGCATTTTAAAAGATTGTGACAGGCTTTTAATCTCGAAGACGACATACCGTGTTCCGTGATGGGAGATCGCAGTGGTTTGGGTTTGCTCTCCGTGTGTGACTGGACTTGGTGCAATAATGCCTAGGGAGTGTAAACTGCATTAACCTACCTTGCGGGGACCTACAACGCCCGCAGCATTTACACTTGTAAGCTGTAAACACGATTCAGTTCTCATTTCAGAGAAGTGCACAGGTTTGAAAAAAGTTCAAAGCTCCGGTGTCACATTTCATTGTGCGTTAAATGCATGTGCTCAGGACACAGACTGAATGTTAAATGACGTACAAAGGCTTTTTTTTTTTGTTATTTTGCTTTAATCTGACTGACTGCTGTGTTGGGCCGTCAGCTTCTCTGAATCCATTTTCAACCGGGTTTCTTCTGACGTATTATTATCGAAGTATAGTTACACATTTACATATTTCCATTAACACTGCACTGCTGCTGTATACTGCTTGTTCTAATAAAAACAAAAACAAAATGGTCTGGTGGACTTAATGCTTTTTCTGGAATGAAACTAAAGTGACTAAATAAAAACATCTCTTTTAGACTTCAAAGGTTTCTCTGCATGGTTCTGCACACCTAAAATCCAGAAATGTTTGTGTTTGCAGTTTGTGAATGCGTATTATTTCACTGAAAATGCGTGAATAGTTATAACGTCCATTACATTTGGGCTTTGTGTTACGCACAGTCCTGTTCACTCGCTGAACTTTAACTCAAATAGCTAGTTTCATATTCTGAGCACATTCACAGCATTCTGTTCTCTGATTACTAAAAATCACGTCTGATGAAATTAATCAAACGAGAGAGCGATTAATAAATCAAAGCAGGACTCAGATAATTGAAATACTCCTTTATTTCAGTAACAAACATATAAACACAACAAACGCAAAATGATCTTGAAAGAAAAACAAGCCATTTGTAAATAAACTAATTCATTCAACATTACTGCTTTTCGGTCAGATTTCTGTGGTGACATTTTATGCTCGGTCTGCGAGAATATTTCGAAAAATATTCTGTTGTGCCATGATGTGTTCAAAACCAATTTTTTTTGTAACTCAGTTCCGACTAAATTACACCTCTGTCAGATTCACATTTTTAAGGTAAAGTGCTTTCTTAACGGTATGTGAGACTTCAAATCTTACGGAAGAAATATGTTTTCTCCAATGTTAGAACAAAAATAAAACTACAGACAACCAACAGAAAACTACTGAACTTTGATTATGGAAAATTGTTGATATTGTTGATAATCTGGACAACTCTTTTCCTTGTAATGTTAAGAGCATTATACTATCAATATTTAAAAAAAAACAAAAAAAAAAACAGCCGATTTAAAACAGGATAATCGGTTTACCCAATATGGGTAACAGCATATATTCTACAGCTCAAATATTCCAGCAAGATATATACAAACCCAGCATTTAGAATTGAAACTGAATGGCAAATCAGATTAAGAAATCCCAAAGCAGCTGCTTTTAATTTAATACCATGCTACTGCTAAAGGCTAATGAAAAATATGCAATACAAGTTATCTCAAGAAATATATTTTCGACATAAAAAGTTACACACACAAATACATCCTATACATCTGTAAAAAAAAAAAAGAAACAGAATTCCTAAAAAAATTCACTTCACCAATATATTTCACCAAACTAAACAAGCTGCATTCCAAAGCAATTCTGCCTGGTGTGTGTGAAAAGTTAAAATTCTGATAAAAAAGCAAAAAAAAAAGAAAAAAGAATGGGAGTCAATGGGTGAGTGAATGCCAAATTAATGTAAATTAAATAAAATCTACAGTGCCTACAATCAGGATTTAGCCAAATGGACCTGGCCCCTAACACCACACAACAACCTGCTAAGTTCCACCTACTTCATGTACCTTTCAGCAAAACGTATTTAGCGTGTGCGCAACAAAACTTCATAACCGGTCAAGTGTATTTTATTTCCAGCTTGGAAAACTAGCCGACAGATCTTGAAGACAGGCACTTGAAGAAAAAAGGGCCTTGTGACGATTTTAGCCAGTTTAACCCACACACGGCTGAGAAATCGTACTTCTCAAAATCAAATTTAACAGAAACCGCGTGCAGCTACTGTGTCTGTACGACAGATGCGCCATTTTGTGGTGAGCTGTTCTTCTCTGATAGTGCCGATCATATTCCTTCACTAGGGAAGCGCTGACCGTGAACGGCCGACACTCCTCATCATTCACATGGAATGTTACACTTACTGGCAAACTTTCTGAGACTGCCACAGTTTAAAATAGTTCAGTTGTTTGTCCTAATTTTATTTTTTCTCTTAATGCAAATGGATGTAGGCACAGAGGAGGACTTTCAATTGTGAAAACAACATAGGGTGACTTGGGAGTGGGATAATTCTGCCTGCCAGAACCGAAATATATTCATTGTTGTCTGAATGAGTAAAAGTTGCAATAATATTAACGGCACAGATTTTGAACAGCCAACTGTGTCTAAATCCTGGAAATCCCCAGTGTCAATAGCAGTTTCCCGCTCCTGGGAGAGCACTGGGGAGCTCTGGTAAACTCCTACTCTGAGCTCTGAAAGGTTTGATTGGGTTTAACCTGACTCTGCTCCATGATCATTGTGATAGAAAATTCTGATTTGTGAACGGTGTTAAAAATGAAAAAACAAAATTTTAGAAATAGTAAGGCGTATGCATTACGTACTGTGTATGTTCTGAGCTGTGCCTGAGCTGTGTGTATGCGTCTATCTGCTTGTATTTTCAATGTATAATCTCATGCAACCACTCTTCTGTTTGTTAAGCCCCTGCCAGCTCCCCTTAGAGAGAGGCAGCAGTACATCCCGCTCCTCACCAAGCATCCCGCTTATCACCAAGGCCAAATTTCATACCAGCAGGTTAGAGTCTGCGTGACCCACACAGCCTAGGCTAACAACACGTGAGTGGAAAAGTACTAGTGTGAAGGAACAAAAGAGTGTTTGCCCCTTAGAAAGTGTATAAATCGAACACAGGCAGAAGCTTATTCGAGATTCGCTTCCTGAGCTCCTGCAAGAGCTCTTCAACTCTCTGCAATCTGCAGATATAATAAAAGGCTTGAAGCTTGACACAGTCTCAGTCTCTCTTCCTTAGATTAATAAACCGTTTTGATTTTCCACAAAATTATCAGAAGCGTACTTCTTGTGAAAGAAACATACTATTTGCTGGTGATGTATTTCTGGGAGTACAAAGAAATAGCAAAGTTACATATTCTGCCCTTAATTAAACGCTAAATACCCGTGTAATTACAATGTGCCTTTGGAGCTTGGCCTGGCACCAACGCAGGCTCCCAGGACCGCACCTGAAGCCCGGTCTGGATGGGGTTCGTTTCACTAGTGGTGGTCAGGTGATGTCATTTCTACCAGCGTGAATCAGTCATTTTACTCACGTGAGGAACAACAATGCCAGTGATTTTTACCAGGCACGCAAATAACAGTTCCAGCTGAAAAACCTCCAAGGGCCTCTGATAATTCCATTGCCTTCCGGATCAACGTTTCATTATCTGATGCAAATTACAACTATTTTGGGCAGCACATTTTTATAATGCTCTCCCATTTTCGGCTTTGTGTATTTCGTATGTTTCATATATTTTTTCCATACATTGTTCGTCTTAGAAATAGAATATAAAATAGTTGTACAACGTTACACGTGTGTTGTGTTTTCTTCTTGATAGGCAGTAATGTGTGATGAATACATGCGGGAACAGCCAAACAGACATGCCCCCCCCCCTAGTCATTTTGGGGTGTAATAAAGGGAAAGGCTGTCACGGAAATCACTGATGTGCGAAGATTAAAAAAATACATTACCGACGTTGTCCGGCAATACTAATCCAGCCAGTGGGATTCTGACCAAATGCAGTGAAATCTGTACAACTCTGACTCGGAGGGGGGGGGGGGGCACTGGGAGTCGGGGCACACAGACCCCCCCCTCTCAGGCCTCGACGACCCCGTCGCCATTCTCGTGGGGCTGCAGCTGCACCTTCTCTATGCAGTCTTCCTGGGGAGGGCGTACCCTGTTGAAAAAACCCATCTGGGGGAGAGACATAAGGGTGATGGGTCAGTGGGTGGAGCTAACACAGGCTGCTGGTAACTGACTGATCTCAACCCAATCTCTGTGTAACCTTTGGATTGGTTAAAACACAGCAGTGACTGACGACTTATCTGTCGCTCCACATATATTTGGTGCTATGATTCTATGTACAGGAAAAGTGACTTGACTCAGTGACATATATACATGACAGATATACATTGCAGGTGGATAACAGTTGTACGTCGCTTTGGATAAAAGCGTCTGCCAAATGAATGTAATGTAATGTAATGGTACCATACAGTAGCTGAAGGACAGGTGCTGTCTGTACACTGCAGTGTACAAATATACTTCATTAGCCTTACATGGTTACAAAGCCACCTCCACAAGAGGCTGTTGCTGTTTTAACTATCCTGCTTTGCACATTTATTATTTTGGCCATGTAAGTACAATAAAATGCAGCTGCAGGCAGCGATTACGGGTGCCAAGTAAGGACAGCCACAATTATGCAGAAAGTAAACAACCAAAGACCATGAAAAACCATAGAGTTTCTGTAAAATATGCTGGGTGAGACTGTGAAAAATAAAGTTTAATTCCCCCCCGCAGGATAATCGCACGTCACCAAAAGTTGGCTGCCCTATGGACTATGCCACATGCCTCACTATAACAGTACTTTTTGATGTGTGGAAGATTTTTGTGTTTTATTTCAGTGTGCAGACAGCCGCTGAAACAGCACCCTTCCACCACTGGAACACAGCACTGTTAGGCTGTGCTTTCCCAGGCCCGTCCATCAGGGGGCGCCAGGCAGGCAGGCAGGTAAGCGATGAGCTCACCTTGTACATGATGAAGATGAGCAGTGCCAGCAGCAGGAGGCCCGCCAGCACGGCCAGGGCGGTGACCCATCCGGGAACTGGCAGTGCGGAGTCCGTCGTCACCCAGATGACGGCCGTGTTCACCTGCGATCGGAGCAAAGAGCACAGAGCCGTCAGTGGCACAGAGATCTGCTCCAGGACAGCCTGCCCTGCAGACACTAAGGCACACTCACCTGGGCGAGGCTGAGACACACTCACCTGGGCGGAGTCTGAGACACACTCACCTGGGCGGAGTCTGAGACATACTCACCTGGGCGGAGTCAAAGGCACACTCACCTGGGCAGAGTCAAAGGCACACTCACCTGGGTGGAGTCTAAGACAAACTCACCTGGGCGGAGTCTGAGACACACTCACCTGGGCAGAGTCTGAGACATACTCATCTGGGCGGAGTCTGAGCCACACCCACCTGGGCAAGGCTGAGACACACCCACCTGGGCAAGGCTGAGACATGCTCACCTGGGCAGAGTCAAAGGCACACTCACCTGGGCGAGGCTGAGACACACTCACCTGGGCGGAGTCTGAGACACACTCACCTGGGCGGAGTCTGAGACACACTCACCTGGGCGGAGTCTGAGACACACTCACCTGGGTGGAGTTTGACGGGAGCTCTGACACCAGCTTCGTATAGGGCATTTCTATCACGCTGAAGGTCGCCGTTGACCTCACGTTGAAGGAGTGGTTCTGACTCTCAGCCTGGGAGGGGGGGGGGGGGCAGGGGCGGGGGTTACTTATGAAATCAGTTCCAGTGCCAGAACGTCCCCTCTGCGGGCTCAGCCTCACCGTGAGGAAGGTGGCGACGCCCAGCCGCGCGCGGATGAAGAGGATGGCGCTCCTGCCCCTCTCCAGGCGCCCCACCTGACACTTGATCTTCAGACACTTCGCCCTGGCACAGTCCTGAGTGCACAGAGAAACACACACACACGAGCTCCACGGTTACAGCAGACACACACACAAGCTCCACGGTTACAGCAGACACACACACGAGCTCCACGGTTACAGCAGACACACACACAAGCTCCACGGTAACAGCAGACACACACACAAGCTCCACGGTAACAGCAGACGCACACACAAGCTCCACGGTTACAGCAGACACACACACGAGCTCCACGGTTACAGCAGACACACACACTGCTGGGCTCCACGGCAACAGCGGACACACCCACTGCTGGGCTCCACGGCAACAGCGGACACACCCACTGCTGGGCTGCATGGTAATCGCATACACACACATATGCACTCTTTTCCATTCTGCCCAGTCAGCATTACCTCAGGAATAAGTGGTGGATTCCCACTGGCCAGAGATAAACAACATTTATTTACTCCCTCATCCTGCCACAAGATTGACATGATACAGAGACGTATGGATTAGTGCCAACATTATTTACATGACTCACGAATGTTTTGTGAACCGCGAAACACAATTTACACGTGTTTTAGGTACTGTAAAACCACAAATCCTGTTTTACAGATCGCAAATTACAAAATTGCGAACGACGAAGCTCACGCTGTAATTTTGGCACTATTTATCCACATACGATCGGGGGAAAAAAGCCACACGTGTATGCACCAATCAAAATGAAGGCATCCACAGTCAATTAGAGGAAGAGCAGTAGGCATCCACAGCCAATCGGAGGAAGAGCAGTACCAGCGTCTCCAGGTCTCCGCCCAGCGGTTTCTGCTCCAGCTCTCGGCGTTGCAGGCGATTGGGCTTCCTCCTGTTGGCCCGGCCCCCGCTGGGCACCGTGGAGTTCCTCACCCCCACTCGCGGGTTCTGGCCAATAGAGACGAGCGCATCGTCACAGACCGAGCGCCCGGACACCCACGCTGGACACCGGTACAGTGGAGGACTGGATTTATAACCAGCAGGCTATGGGTTTAAATCCTAGTGAAATGCACATTAACTTTGCACCCTTGAGCAATAAATTATATATTATCCAATTATATACTGTATATCATATGTACAATATATTCTATGCTGGTAAAACAAAATGAATGTCAGTTCCTATTATTTCCCATATTAAAAGAGGAGTTACTAAGGACAGGGACAGAACTTTCCGGAAACACACCAGGACATTGAGGGGGTTGATGACCATGTCCGTGCTGCACTTCATGGGCCCGTCCACCTGGTACTTAGTGATGTAGAGGAGGGAGCCGTTTCGGACCCCGTAGGGCCAGGCGATGTCCAGGATGGCCTTGCTGAAGGTACTCGGGCCGTTGTTCCGGAGCTGCGACAGAAACAGTCCGCGTTTACGCTCACGCCTACAGCGGCGGCTATCCACCTCACCTGAAAAGGCTGTGTGATTGGTGGCATGTGGGGTCACTGTCACTGACAGCAGCACTGCTGCAGTTAATGAGGGTCTGACCTCATAGACGTGCTGGACGAGGGGGCCAATGTCGTCCTCCAGCACTGGGTCCTCTTTGGGGTGCCAGTTAGCGATGGGAAGGAAAATCTGATCAGGAGCTGAAACGCTGAGGGAGAGAATCACATGTCACACCTATTCCCTCCAATCAGGACACATCAAGCCTATTTCCACCAATCAGGGAGAAGGACACTTACTGAATCAATGGGTTTCTGATTAAGAACAAAGGGAAAAGAGCTCAAGGCTGATATATGAGAACATCATCAGCCCTGGGGAATGCACCCTCATAATAAAACTAGCTTTCATAATTCTTTGAATACATTCAAACAGCAAAGCTTACAAACATTCACAGCACAAGCAATATGTTCTAACAGCAAAGCTTATGAACAGTAATAGCACTGGGAATATGTTATAATAATAGAGCTTCGAAACATTCATAACACTAGCAATATGTTATAACACCAAAGCTTACAAACATTCATAACACTAGGAATATGTTATAAAACCAAAGCTTACAAACATTCATGGCACTAGGAATACGGTACAACAACAAAACTTTTACAGCGCTAGTGACACAGAATAATTGTTCTTACCCTCGAATTTCAACTTTGGCTAAAACAGCAAGCTGTGTGAGAACGGACACCAGGCTGCTGGTATTGTTAAACTGGTTGGAACTGCAACAGAAATAGGACACCCCACATTTAAGAGAAAACAACTGAAAAGTCAGTTGAAGCTGCACTTGTTGTTATTGCAAATTTGTGAAATTTTTACAGGAAGTGATGCTGTGGCTTTGTAATTCAGTTCGATTCTGCAGCTGCACAAAGACCTGAGATACCCCCACCCCCCACCCCTTCACCTCCCCCCCATACCTTCGGATCTGCAGGTGGAAGGTGATGGAGGTGTCCTGTTCAGAGAGCTGGTGTACACTAAAACGCAGACCTGCCAACAGCTAACCGAGCGAAACAGAGAGACACAGAGGTTAGAGGTGACTGCGCCACCTGGAAAACAGGAAGTACACACAGCAACAGGAACAGGACCAATCTGCCAATTTCCTGTGATTTCTCTCTAATGTAAAAATTAAGATCAAATGAATACTCAAATCTCTCAGTAAATACTGAAGATCAGAGTAAATCTCTCGGTAAATACTGAATATCAGAGTAAATCTCAGTAAATGCTGAAGATCAGAGTAAGACTCACTTTAGTTCCTTCTTTCATTGGGTTCCCCAGGTCACAGACTACCTGTCTAGTCTGGTTCTCTCTCTTGTATGCACAGGACAGTCTCGACAGAGTCTAAGAGAAACAGAGACAGAACTGCACATCAGCGGGCCGATAAGCGATCACCATCAAACACGCTGCTACGAAGCAAAGCACAAATGAAGATGATTGACACACGTATTTGTATAGCGCTGTTTTTGCTGCCTGACCTCGCTGTTGCGCACGACCCCGATGAATTCGGCCTGGGGGGGCATGAAGACGTACAGCTCCGCCTCGTACGCCCCCTCCCCGATGTTCTCCGCCGTCACCTCAAGCGTCAACGGGTTGTCGTCACCGATGTAGATCTGTGTCTGGTCACTGCCCATTACATTACATTAATATAACAGATAGCCTTCTCCATTACATTATATTACAGTAATCTAGCAGATAGCCTTATCCATTGCATTACATTAATATAGCAGATGCCCTTATCCCTTACATTGCATTACATTAATATAGCAGATGCCCTTATCCATTACATTAATACAGCAGATGCCCTTATGCATTACATTAATATAGCAGATGCCCTTATCCCTTACATTGCATTACATTAATATAGCAGATGCCCTTATCCATTACATTAATACAGCAGATGCCCTTATCCATTACATTAATACAGCAGATGCCCTTATGCATTACATTAATACAGCAGATGCCCTTATGCATTACATTAATATAGCAGATGCCCTTATCCATTACATTAATACAGCAGATGCCCTTATCCATTACATTAATACAGCAGATGCCCTTATCCATTACATTAATATAGCAGATGCCCTTATCCATTACATTAATATAGCAGATGCCCTTATCCATTACACTGCACTGCACTGTAGGGTGTAAGGTTTGATGATTGATGAAAGAGGCAGAGAGGGAGGAGTCGGGGTAAGTAGGGGCGTGGCCGGTCCAGGCAGCAACAGGAAGCTGTCTTACTCACCTGACAACCGCCAGCTTCAGGTCAGGCTTACAGATATTGTCCTTCCCACAATCCAACAGGATGTGGGCCTGGGAAACATCACATGAGGTTTATTATATGAAAAACATAACCTACTCTGTTCAAATCTTACTGTTATTATCAATATCAAAAACACAGTCTATGCTGTTTAAATGTTACTATTGTTTACATAAACTCTAAAAACTGCATTTTTACCCTGAAAGTGCCCAATCAATCAATCTGTTTTATTGCATTCTCAGTTCAGTAGACCAGAGGTTCCCAAACTGAGGGAGGGGGTCAGAAGACATAATGACTTACTGCCCCCAATACACTTTCACTCTGGCAGTCTTACCAGTGAAATTAAACACTGCACTACATGCACGCGCAACATTAGTAATAGTACATGCAGCTAAAAACATATTTCATAAACACAATTCCATATTTGAACATAACTGTCAAGCCACATTTCAATAAAGGGCAGATCGGAGTGACTGCATTTACAGAGAGTCAAACGCTCAGATTTCTGAATCCGCGACAGACATCTGTGACATCAGAACGAACCCTTAAACCACCGCCCACATGTGGGCGGAGCCAGACCGGGGCGCGGCTCACACCTGTCTGGACACGTTGGACGGGGTGGACTGGTCCAGGATGGGGAGCAGCCCAGTTCTGTCGGCAGCGGTCTTCAAGTCCAGGCTGTACCCCATGAAGACTGTGATGGGCGTGATCTTATCCCTGAACTCGGAGTCATTCTGCAGAGAAAAACCCAGTCAGCACTAATAATAATAATAATAATAATAATAATAATGCAGAAGAAGGATAGATTTCTGACATAAAGGTAGACAGTACTTTACAAACAGACCATCCAAATGCAAAATAAATCTGTAACACACGTTGCCCCTTTGAGTTAGAGAAGGTTCTAGAAGTGCACACAGGAAGGCGAGGTTTCCCTCAGCGTGTCTCACTATTAAATAGGCCTCCAGCTCCTCGCAGGCTGGCCCTCTGTTATTGAGGACAGCCATGTTCTTGGAGTACTGGTAGACTCTGCTGTGCAAGAAGAGTGCCCTCTTTATCGCCCCCTTGTGTTTGAGTCTGTCCAGCACCAGCTGCACCTGGAAGCCTGGTCAAGAGAGATTCCATTCGCGAATCAGGTGTAGGATCTAGCACACACACGCATACACATATGTGCATATGCACTCACACACACGCGCACATGCACACACACGCACTCGCGCACACACACACGCACATGCGTGCCATAAAGCCTGGATGTACTGCGCTGCCCAGCATGTAACTGCAGAGACAGACAGCTTAACTCCTCTCGCACCTCCTCTCACCTCCTCTCTCACTGAACCTCCTCTTCTCTCACAGCTCTTCTCACCTGCTCTCTCACCTCACCCCCTCCCCATCCCATCTCCTGTCCTCTCACCTCCTCACTCACCTCCTCTTACCTCATCTCCTCTCCTCTCGCACCTGCTCTCTCACCTCACCCCCTCTCCATCCCATCTCCTGTCCTCTCACCTCCTCACTCACCTCCTCTTACCTCATCTCCTCTCCTCTCGCACCTGCTCTCTCACCTCACCCCCTCTCCATCCCATCTCCTGTCTTCTCACCTGCTCACTCACCTCCTCTTACCTCATCTCCTCTCCTCTCACACCTCCTCTCTCACCTCCTGTCCTCTTCTCTCACCCCTCCTCTCCACCTCTCCTCCAGAGAGCACTCTCACACCGATACTGGCCGTAAGTCTGAAATCCACAACTTACGCAGTACAGACGGAGCTCCTTTTCCACGGGCCTGCAGGCAGTATTTCACTCTAAAGCTGCAAAAAGAGGAACAGAACGCAAACTCGAGCGTGTGTTTAAATAAGGAACACGCAGGACACGCAGACATCAGGAGCATCAACAAGCAGGACTTACACCGGCTACACTCAAGCCTCACTAACACATTACATACATCACACGCAGTTATCATTGTGTTGTGAGGAAAGCCATAAGGGTTCTGTGGGAAGCTGTGAACTTTAAAGGGGTGGATATGGCGAGCTGCTTTCCCATGATCCTCCTGTTCGGAGCAGAAGGCCTGAGCCGCTCAGATGGCTGCTGCACGCGCTCACCAGGAGACCGTGTTAGACGTGCCGAACAGGGTGCAGGACTTGTCCTCGGGGTTCAGGACCTGGGGACTGATGTCCAGCGTGGTGTTTACACTGACGACCGGCCGGGCCCTGGGGTGAGACCGGACAGAGAGAGAGAGAGAGAGAGAGAGAGAGAAAGAGACAGGGAGAGAGGGAGAGAGAGAGAGAGAGGGAGAGAGGGAGAGAGGGAGAGAGAGAGAGAGAGAGAGAGAGAGAGAGAGAGAGCGCTTCACCACTCAACGCAGACCAGGCACCACAGGGAACAGCTCCCTCAATAGCCTGTCAGCTATTAATCAAATCTTCACTAAGGAAATCACAATCACAATCTAAGTTTTCTGGCATGGAAAATCGAAAATACAGTTCAATGTATTTTACTACTATCTCTGACAGTGGACAGCCTTCCAGCAACCTTATCTTATTTTATTACATTACACACGTTATTGTTATATAGCTATAGTTATATAGTCCGTTACGATATCGGTCGTCAATAAATTGTATCATTGCTTCCACTACAATGGTGCAGTTTACCCATGACCAATATCATAACGCACATAGCTATATAACAATAATGTGTGTGATATAATAATATAAGATGATCTGCTCTAGAAGGGTCTCAGAGAGCCGAACAGTGTCCGGATATCGAAAGCTGAAACTGGGATGCCAATGCTTCAAGTCTCACTAGCTGCTAATGAAGAGAAACACATTTTACGGTTACAGCAGCTGTGATCATAAAAACGCATCGCCTGCACATGTGAGAGAGGCAGGACCTGTACCTGTACAGCACTGCTTTGTCAGCTCCAAAAGCACCAACAATCAGGTCTGTGAAAAAGAGACACAATCGGCACTGACGTCATTACAGTTCAAACACTACTAACCCCTGCATTAACTCTGAGTGAGAGGAGGAGACGAACCCCCGCATTAACTCTGAGTGAGATAAGTAGACTAACCCCTGCATTAACCCTGAGTGAAAGGAGGAGACTAACCCCTGCATTAACCCTGAGTGAGAGGAGGAGACTAACCCCTGCATTAACTCTGAGTGGGATGAGGAGACTAACCCCTGCATGAACTCTGAGTGAGATATGGAGACTAACCCCTGCATTAACTCTGAGTTGGATAAGGAGACTAACCCCTGCATTAACCCTGAGTGAGATGAGGAGACTAACCCCTGCATTAACCCTGAGTGAGTGAAGAGACTAACCCCTGCATTAAATCTGAGTGGGATGAGGAGACTAACCCCTGCATTAACTCTGAGTTGGATAAGGAGACTAACCCCTGCATTAACTCTGAGTTGGATAAGGAGACTAACCCCTGCATTAACCTTGAGTGAGATGAGGAGACTAACCCCTGCATTAACCCTGAGTGAGTGAGGAGACTAACCCCTGCATTAACTCTGAGTGGGATGAGGAGACTAACCCCTGCATTAACTCTGAGTGGGATAAGGAGACTAACCCCTGCATTAGTGAGGGGCCGTACCTGGGTACCCGTTCAGGTCGATGTCGGTAGCCCCGTGCATGGCGTACCCAAAGCTTGGGGGCATGGAGGAGGAGGCCCACTTCCCCTCCAGCACCTGGGAGGGCCCCCCCTCCGGACCCGAGGCCCGGCCATTATACACGTACACCAGCCCCCTGTGATCCGGCCCCCCGTAGGGCGCCGCGATGGCGATGTCTGAAACAGGGCAAGAGACACCTTATACTGGTCTAGCCATTTATAAACATCAGTTTCACTGAGACACCGCATGCAGGTCTACCCATTTAAACAGGTCTTTCACAGAGTCACCTTACACAGGTCTACCCATTTAAACAGGTCTTTCACAGAGTCACCTTACACAGGTCTACCCATTTAAACAGCCCTTTCACACGTGATTGACATGTTTGTCAGGCATTTCACAATTGTTTGACAGGCATTTGACAGGTGATTGACAGAAATTTGACAGGTGTTTACTAGTCATTTGAAAGGTGTCTGACGAGCATTTGACAAGTAATTGACATGTTTGACAGGCGCTTGACCGGAATTTGACAGGTGTTGGACATGCATTTGACAGGTATTTGGAAGGCGTTTGTGCGGTTGTCCTGGCGACCCCCTACCATGGAAACCGTCCATGTCCAGGTCCCCCAAGGGGGCGATGGAGCTGCCGAAGCGAGAGTAAACCTCCGTGCCCGTCAGCCTCTGGGGGTCGTGGAAGGAGAAGCCGCCCTTCCCCAGGTACACGTACACCTGGCCCACTTCCCTCAGCTTCCCATCCGAACCGCGGTCCATAAAGAGAGGGGCGCCCACGAAGAGGTCCATCGCTCTGGAACAGGGGAGGGACGGGATCGGATACACACAGAACTGCAGGTCTACCACCCTGAGAACAGGAGTCTGAGGAGCAGAGTTATTCACAAAGCTGCAGGTCCACCACCCTGAGAACAGGAGTCTGAGGAGCAGAGTCATTCACAAAACCGCAGGTCTACCACCCTGAGAACAGGAGTCTGAGGAGCAGAGTCATTCAAAAAGCTGCAGGTCTACCACGCTGAGAACAGGAGTCTGAGGAGCAGAGTCATTCACAGAGCTGTGGGTCTACCACCCTGAGAACAGGAGTCTGAGGAGCAGAGTCATTCAAAAAGCTGCAGGTCTACCACGCTGAGAACAGGAGTCTGAGGAGCAGAGTCATTCACAGAGCTGTGGGTCTACCACGCTGAGAACAGGAGTCTGAGGAGCAGAGTCATTCACAAAGCTGCAGGTCTACCACCCTGAGAACAGGAGTCTGAGGAGCAGAGTCATTCACAAAGCTGCAGGTCTACCACCCTGAGAACAGGAGTCTGAGGAGCAGAGTCATTCACAAAGCTGCAGGTCTACCACCCTGAGAACAGGAGTCTGAGGAGCAGAGTCATTCACAAAACTACAGGTCTACCACCCTGAGAACAGGAGTCTGAGCAGCAGAGTCATTCACAAAACCGCAGGTCTACCACCCTGAGAACAGGAGTCTGAGCAGCAGAGTCATTCTAAAAACCACCGAGCCTGAGAGAGTCTGGCAAACCCCGCTACCCTTTCTGACCCTTTCTTCTTTCAACAGTAAACAGACCTCTCCCGGCTCTGAAGCCGAGCACTCCGCGCTTCTCCAGTCAGATAAACACGATCCTCCCGTTTACACAAGCTGACCTGAGGTCGTCTGCACGGCTCGAATAAAACAGCCCTGGGTTTTACAGCGGCTCCAGAACGTTCCACCAGGCTGGTCACAGCGTTCCTGTCCTGACACCGTGACGGTAGACAACTGCTGCCTATCTACGGCAGTGCAGAATGATCAGCACACAACGGGCCAACAACACGACTTCCAGCTCTGCTACACAACCAGGGCCTGCGTGATCAGAAGTGAAGACCGACACACAACCTCTCTCTCAGCAGATGTTTCCTGAACACCAACTCTTTTAACGCGGTCAGTGATCAGTGATAACGACATGTAGGCTATATAACGTGCTCAGAATTTATAATTAAGATATCTTGATTGTGTGTGCGGATAATTTATGAATATCATATACTGATTGGTAGCACCTCTCAGATTAGCTACTACACCGGTGATGATGCTTTAGCATAAATGAAACTGTTGAGCAAAGACTTTTTTTAAATGCAGTTCTTGAACTCATGTTGTCTGTGCACCTTTTGTTGAGGATTTGTGCGTATTTTCCTTGCTTGCTTGATTAACCATTTCTTTCTCCTCTACTTCCTACTCTGTCTTGAGAGAATAAAGCTTTGGGACTGAGTGAGTTAAGAACTCAAATGCACTGAAGCATTGGCCCAGTCACAACACACGGGGGCGCCAGAGCTCAATATCTACAAAATTCACACAAAAAAATCTCTGTTCCTGAGTTTATAAACTTGCTACAGTGATTAAGCTCTTCATTAGGAATATCTTTAGATGTGTAAATCATAACGAATGGTTAACACAAAATATTGTTCACTGTAATGACGCTGAATTCTCATGAGAATTTAAGCACATGGTTAATGGTGTGAGACTGACACAAATTTCTAAAATATTTCAGCCAGCCGGTGGAAAATCTTGTCCTTTGAGCAGCAAAAAAAAAATTTAAAAAAGCAACAAAAAAAGCGGGAGAATATTCTTTCCTTACGGTGGGAGCAATTTGCGTCCTACCTGGCATGCCAGTACACTCTCTGCCAGTATTTAAGTACCTATAAAATGAGCTTGATGACTTCTGAGACTGCCCTTATGTAAATGGCATATATGGCAATATGTACTGCAAAAGCACTCGTTCTTGAAAATATGGTAATACATATATATTTCACTGTAGTGTATTTAATTGGAAAAAGTACAGTAAAACTGTCTCAGTTAATAGTTTACGCATATAATGAAGTGAACTGTTGCCATTTTGTGACTACACATTTAATTTCAGCATATTTTCGGTGCTGCTCCTTTACCCTCTAAGTGCTCTGAGGGCCAGCCCAGCTGAAAGGAGGCCACTGCTGACCCATAACAACACGCTGCTCCTGCTTGCCTCGCTGGGTTTGTCCCTGGGGTCGGGTGGGGAGTATAAAGGCGCGCAAACACGGTAACGTACCCGTCGCTGTTGATGTCCGTCGCGGCCACCGAATGGCCAAAATACGCGGCCATCTGCCAGAGACGGGGAGAGAAAAGCACAGAGACGTCAACCCCGCTAACATATGTGTGTGTGTGTGTGTGTGTGTGACCGCCACAGCAAGACAAAAAACACACCCTGCCACAGCTGTCTAGCGTCTTATCCCCTCTGCTCTACTAGCGCGTTAAAAGGGCGTAAATTACCGCCCCCCCCCTCCTACGGGACCTCCGTAGCGGTCCGGAGAATACCCACAATGCAGCGCGAGGCAGACGCGTGGGCCGCAGCCTCTCGGGGGGGCTTCGGTAAGAGCGGGGGCCGCGGCGGCAGCAGCAGCGCACGGCGCCTGTGTGAGCATTCCTGGGGTCCCACGCGAGACCTCGCAGCTCGCCCTGCCTTTACAGAGGGGGGCCACAAGCGCTGCCTCTTCCTGCGGGGGCCCGTACCGCGCACGGTCTGAGGCGCGTGTGATATTAGCCCGGTATGCGCAGTAGAGATTTAAGAGGATGTAATCCCCCCCCCCGACACACACACACACACACACACCACCTCCAGAACATCTGTACTTCCCAAAGGTCCACTCCTTTATCCCCCTTCAAAACGCAGGAACACACCCATATATCTCTGCCTTTCGAGAGCTACACCAGCCTCTCAGCGAGAGCGTCTACCGTGACGCTGAGCACAACTGACGAAATTATTACCGTTTGATTCATAACTCATTTCGCTCTCTCACGACTTCTCTAAATGTAGAAAGTACGTGAATACATTAAAAAGAGTTCCGTGGGAGAACTGCTGATCTCTTTGTACTGACGTCACCTCCTCTGACGATTCTAGAACCTTCTCCCGGAAGAGCAGTGAGGAATATCAACACCATGTGCGAAGCGCTGGCACAGCTCCCATCTGACCTCAGTACACACTGAGCTCATGTGAAATTAAACGCCCACCTGCAGCCCAGTGAAGTTGACCATGGACTCCATGTTCTTCCCGTTGAAAATGTTCACCTGCAGAAGCACAGGGAGGACATTTTGTAGACATGCAGTGGACAGGATGTACTGCAGGTTTATGTTGGAATTTAGACAGTGGAACCCTTACGTAGCCTAAGGCCTTGTGCCCTCTGGGGACCCCAGCGACGTAATCTGCGGAAGGAAGCAAAGAGCATTCACACTACAAACCGGGTGGTGGGGCTCATTAGAACCGTTAGCCGAACCTCGGATTTCCTTCATTATCCTTTAAAACATGCGTTACCAAATTAAGAGTCCAATCAAATGGCTCTTATTATTAGTGTAAGTATTAAAGTAACGGCCAATTAGGACATCAGCAGTGCTACACGTGTATTACGAGAGACCAAACTCCATCCAATCATACTAACCCAATATAGTAAATGGGACATGAATGACAGCTTAGTCACGGGGGGGCAGATTTGCTTTTCTCCACAGGCAAAGACAGCAAAGACAGAGCAGAGCAATCAACACAAACCCTGCTTCAGTCATAAGCTTCTCTCTCAACATGAAAGCCAACAGCAGCAAGCTGAACTGCGCTGCAGCAAGCTAGTTTTGTCTACAGTTAGAAGAACAGTAAAAAGGCTGATGTTCCACAGGCATTATGAGTTAAAAGAGTTAAGATATTAGATTAGAAAGGTGTACTGACATGGCTTTCTTGCGCTGAAATGCCGTTGCAGTATAAAAGCTAAGCCTTACCATCGTCCCCGTCTCCATTAAAATCACCCACAGTGACAGAGTAGCCTGGAGATTTGATGAAACAGACAGAAGAGTGAAAATAAATATACATATAAAATTGAGGGTGAAGGACATGGCACTTATGCAAATAAGATTAGAATTTTAAAATAAACCATATATTACATATCATATATATTATTTAAACACAGAAAACTGTATATTTCACAACAATGTTTTTATGTATACTGCAATATCATCAGAAATAAACAACCTGAATATTTGCTCATTTATTGATTTTGATCACATTGCAGCATATTATTTTTCTTTAAGTCTAACTGTGCACTATTGCTGTTTGCTAAGTCTTGCCCTCCTGCAGCCTGTACCCTACTGCAGCCTGTACCCTAGTACACACTGTACCTCACTGTAGACTGTACCCTACTACACACTGTACCTCACTGCAGACTGTACCCTACTGCAGCCTGTACCCTACTGCAGACTGTACCCTACTGCAGCTTGTACCTCACCGCAGACTGTACCCTACTGCAGCCTGTACCTTACTGCAGACTGTACCCTACAGTAGGCTGTGCCATACTGTAGACTACTCTACTGCAGACTGTACACCTATGCAGACTGTAGACTACCCTACTGCAGACTGTACCCTACTGTAGGCTGTACCTTACTGCAGACTGTACCCTACTGTAGACTGTATGCTGTGTCCATGGCTGGGTGTGTACTCTGTACTCTCAGTGAATAATTGTAAGCCATAAAAAACATCTCCTAATCCTCCTAATGTCTGTAATGACAGCTCAGAGTGCCATTGTGCAGGTGCACAAACAGCACTTTAAGGTTTAAAAGCAGAGGTAAACAGCACTTACCCAAGTAGCTATCATCAAACTGAGCACTGGATGGCTTCGTGGACAGCTGATTACCGTACGGGGTGTAGAATTTATTATTGTATCTGCTTACGATTTCAGAAATATCATCAGAGATCAGTTGCCCTGGGGAAAGATCAGTGAAACACTGTCAGGCGAAATGGCATTGAAATTTAAATCACTTGACAAGCATGATACGTACATAGCCTTTTTAAATTAAAATCAATACGATCACTGCAGTTGTATTATCCAGTTACTGCTATTAATCACTTACGTTATCATTAAAGCATATGATTACAAAAGTGATATAATATCACAGTAACTCCCAATGTGACTAATAAATGTTAATTACAGATCTGCAAATGACTAAACTGTTATTACATAACTTGAGATGATTATAAGAACTTACTCTATCTGGACAACAAAAAATACAGAATAGCTGTCAGACTGATTATTCATGACTTGAGCTCTTTCAAACTGCATGATCCTGTTTGTTTCAGGGACACCGATTTTTTTAAAACATATTTACAAAAACAGGACTTGAGAAATTGGATATATACTCTTCTGCATTTCATCCGGACTCCTCAGAACTATTTATATTTCTACATTCCTACAAAATCAACTCAACCGTATGAGATAATAGCATGCGCAAAGACACAAAAACTTCTAAAATTCTTAAATTGGTTTTTCATGTTCTCAGTCCTGTTAATCTGAAGATGCAGGCAAACAGCCAGCTCACTGGGTGGCAGCCCTGGAACATTCCCTCAAACTATTGCAAACCCATGCAGTGCAAGTCGAGGCCCTGTTTCTGTACGGTCACATGCTGCAGTACAGTCAGGGCAGAAGCACTCAGAATGCATTATGGGAAAGCATTTTTTAAATTAGTGTCAGTGGGGAAAAGACCAACAATAATTCATGCTAAATACTAAATGTTTTTTCAGCAAACACAATGCCACATATTCACCAGGCAGAATAAGGCCTCCTAACCATTACTTCCAGCAGGAAATACAATTTTATGACCCACTGGGGGATCTACCACAAACAGGGAGTTTTGTACCGCAAAAAATTCCAGACATTTTTATCGCTGAAAACACATCATAACTAATGATTTTCACAAATGATTGTAAATATTTGGAGCCTACTTGTGGCGGACTGAGGTGCATTGTGGGAATTCTGAAACAGGGACGACCTTTCTCAGGGAGCAGTCACGCATGAAGATGGCCCTGTCTGGCCCCTCGCCCAACCCTAACCCTAATAATTCCAACCCAACACCCCCCTCCCCCCACATCCCCACATTTCTCTCTATAAATAGCTCTCTTTCTCCTTTCTAACTGCAGCCGCTGTTCAGGTGTATTAATATGTGGATAAGAACCTCAGTTCTTTACAAAGACACACAGGGAGGGAATCTTGCAGTTGCTATGGATCTTGCCCATATCCCAACTGCCATTAATCTAAGGACCCTGCCAGTTTAAATCCATGTGTGCTAAAGCAGCCAATCACAAGCATTTATGTAATCAGAAAATCTGCAAGAAAAGTATATAAACATGTTTTTTTTGTCGTTTCAGTTTTGCTTGTTTGCCAAAATTAATGAAACATAATAAAATTATGAAATATTGAGTCTGCTGTGCTGATATGATCCTTTGGTTTATTTCCCAGCTATTTTTTATTCCCAGCAAACAGTTTCAGGAATTGGGTTTTTACAGATGAATAGAAATATATGCTTTTACATGTGAGTAACCTGGCTTTATTAACATTAAAGCAGGTTTCTGTTGAGATTATATTTTCAAATGCCAAACTGTACATCAGACCAAACAAAACGAATGAACAATAAAATGAAATTCAATACCTTGCCAATAAAAGCTCCCAGGTCCTCCAACCACAACTCTGTTGTTCTGTTTGAAGAAGGAAAGAGGAAATAAAATCTCCAAGAATTGCTCTGGTGTCATTTAGGCAAATAAGATAAACATGATTTAACAGAATGCTCGCAGATCATAAAATGATGTTATAACTGACATAGTACCAGTATTATGGATTGAGCTGGGATGTGATTTTAAGAGAAAGACAGTCCTCACAGGGGTCTGATTTAGAGAGAGGGACAGTACCTTCACTGGGGCCTGATTTAGAGAGAAGGACAGTACCTTCACAAAGTCAGCACTGAATCCTGCCTGACAGAATCCTTGCCCTTCCGGAGAGTTTGAAGCTAGATGAACACACACACGCACACACACACGGCAGATGTAATGTACAGCTATAGGAATGATCATCTATTCTATATGCACAAAAAGCAAAACAAGACCACAGAGGTCAGAGTAGGGTGTGCACACTGTCAAACATAGCTCAGTTATTTTACCAAAGACATTCAGACAATTGATTTCTTAATCATTTAAGTGTCCCACTGATGTACAAATTCTACAATCACGCACATAAAACACTGTTTTAGTGTACAAGTTTGGAAATCCCAAACAGTTAAAGGTTTTTTTGGTTATATTTATGAAAGTCTAATTGAATATTGAGCTTAACTCAATTTAAACGAGGCTTATCTGGTTTTTCCAGGCAGTTCCTAATTTCGCCATAATCACTCAGTGTAATTACTGAACAAAAGCGCAGGCTGTTTACCGTTACTCCCAGAATGCACTACTGCAAGAGAACAATCAAAGAAGCAACTACAATATCTTTCAGCACTCAAAACGTATCCCATCTCAAGTAATTATCAACCCGGGATGAAAAACAGGCTTGACAACATGAACAATATTACCATTCATATGCATAATATATCAAAGAGAAATGAGATTTCAGTCTTCAGACATCTATTTTTAAGAACCAGTATAGTGCCTTAGCTGCCATTTTAAATGCCCTTTTGCACCACACACAGCCAACAAGCCTCAAAGTTTAGTCAGGAGGGGCTCCCAGGGGGCATGTACCTGTTCGACAGGGAGAATACTCCACCACCTCTCCTGCGGTCTTCAGAAAGCAGGTTCCAACGGGTTCCCTCTCTGTGAAGGCGAAGGTGCTCCACTGGTACAGGGGTGCACAGGCCTGGAAGAAATGAAGACCCTCACTACGGGTTCAGGAGTCACTGACTGCATATATTACAACATAAAAGAGAAAACTTTAGGTCACCACAGGTTAGGGCTGCTTCTATCTTTGATTGCCTTGGTGGGTCTGTTGACAAACTGCACAATTAAAGCAAAGGGAAACTGACTGTAATCTTGCACCGAAAACTCACCTTTATTAATTTTCTACAGGGGTCTTTATTCATTATGAGAAGACATTATAGAGTAGGAACAGGGTCTAAGAGAGCAGAAGGAGTAAGGCTCACCAGGATGCGTTCTCCTTCTGAGCGCACTGTGGCTCCAAACCACTGGTTGGACTTGAACTCCATCTGCTCCCCTTTAACATTCTTCCGGTCATCTGTGTATGAATCAGACTGCAGTAATCTAATGAGGACTGAGACTGTAGTAATCCCATTGGGACAGTAACCTAATGGGGACCAGCACTGTAGTAATCTAATAGGGGACTGAGACTGTAGTAATCTAATAGGGGACTGAGACTGTAGTAATATAATGGGGGACAGTGACTGTAGTAATATAATAGGGGACTGAGATTGTAGTAATATAATGGGGGACTGAGACTGTAGTAATATAATGGGGGACTGAGACTGTAGTAATATAATGGGGGACAGTGACTGTAGTAATATAATAGGGGACTGAGACTGTAGTAATATAATGGGGGACTGAGACTGTAGTAATATAATGGGGGACAGTGACTGTAGTAATATAATAGGGGACTGAGACTGTAGTAATATAATGGGGGACTGAGACTGTAGTAATATAATGGGGGACAGTGACTGTAGACATCTGACTGGCAATCTGTTGGAGTTCGCAGTATGATTGCTTTTAAGAATCTTTGCTGAAATAGGGAACAATCTTTGGCTAATCTGTGAACCGGCAAGCAAAATGTATTCATTAACTCCCAGATAGCAATGACATCACATCAGCTAACAGATGAGCTAGTCGTCTAGCCACAATGTCTAGGAAAAAGAGAAAGACAGCACGATGACTAACACATAACAGCCCTTTAGTTGGCTAGCGGGAACTCCAGCCCCTCTCTCCGTGTTAACTGGCGACAAAAACAACTGTTTTCCTATGTGGCAACCCAGTACAGCCTATTTCAGACATGCTGCAGCTTTCATTGAATTTCTCTGGGGGATCGTGTACTAACTTTCATGAGCAACTGAAAGGGTCATGCCAGTGTCAGGGGCTTTTCACAGGGAATGCCCCAGCTAGAGCACGCCTTGCACTGGTCTCTACCCACACTGTAGCGCTCTCCTTCTCAACAGAAGGCACCGTCATCCAGTAATCATTTATTCGCAGAATCCGGTCAGTCAGCTTGGCACAGCTCTGTGAGTTTGCACAGACCCCGCAGCGGTGCGCCGGGTGAGGAGGGGACATTCCCACGCGCTCAGTGATGCCGTCGGCCCTGCCGACCCCCTCCCAGGGCTTACTGTAATCTATCCCAAGAGCCCCCCCTGCTCGCGGCGGCACGGCCAGTCGCCACAAAGGGACCCATTGTGAACATCCCAGTACTGGAAGCTAGGAGAACATGGAGGTCCACGCTTGTGAAGCCTCTGACTCAGGAGGCAACCCGACCAAACACAGGTTGTTGAGGTAACAAATCCCAACCCAGTGACAACCTGGGAGCGTGGTTATGAAAAAGTCTGAGAAGACAATGAACAACCCCCTCCCCCCACCCCCAACACATCCATTAGTATACTGTAAGAGACCAAAAAAAACAGATTACATTTTTCACTGAGAAGGTAATGTAGAGAGCAGTGCTTAAACAAACAGTCCCATGGGAAGCTTCCAGGTTGGGTTTAATACATATCAATAGTTTATAAATCAGTGAAAAGCAGACAGATCTAGGCAGGTGCAGGACAGTATCTATCTGTAGAGTAAAGATGAAGACTGAAAAGCAACACTTCTTCACGTTTGCTTATTTTTTTTCCAGGTTTAAAAATGAAAAAACCAAAATATGCAAGCAAATAAGTCTGTAACAAAGTCCAATACATCCAATACCAGGACAATACGGATTTAAAAATAGTGTAGAGAAAGAAGGAAAAGACATGAATCTGTTTTCCTTGTTTTCGGTGGGAACTCTTAAGCTTGGAATGATAATCCACATGAAGGCCTTTGTGGATGGACCTTGTGAGGGTTGTGGTTTGGCTCCTCTACGTTGGGTTGATCTCCGACAACCACAGAATGTAAATGAGAGCAAAGACAAAAGATAAGCAGGCCTGTTTTCCCTCAGATACCATGAATGCTCGCTATTGAAGGGGGATCTGCGTCTGTGTTCCCTGCTGTGAAAAGCACATAGAACACATTGGGAAGGACATATGTGTTCATCAAACACTGAACTACAAGACCATCATCCAGCAAACGAGCAACAAAATGGCAAATAACTTAGATCTGCTCCGTGTTTTTGCGGCGTTGCCAGACAAAAATTCATCCGCTGACTGCAAGAAATTCGATACAGGGAATTAAATTATATGTGTGAAATGGAGGTGAACAAAATGCGTACTTCGGTTTTTGGACGTAATCCAGTTTCTGAGTAATTGAGTTACCAACCAGAGCGGGAAACAGGTCATGGGACCACAACACTGCCCAACCTTCCAGCAGACCCCCACCCACAGTCTCAGTGATTGGTCTGATTATCCATGAGCACAGATGCATAACAATATTAACATAAATAAATTGTTATTAAATAAATGATCATACCCACATTTCTCCAGATATAATTATAGTATTCTATGCTTGCAAAGCATTCTGTGAAGAAAAGCAATATTTTAAAAACAAGCTATGGGCAACAGTACATTTTTATATACCTGCTGAAGGAGAGACATAGCCGATAAATGATCTATACATTAATTTTTCTGTGACTGTGCATTCATGCAAGGTGGTAATTTCTGGACTAAAAAAAGTCACCGTAAAGGTCCTATACATTAACCAAAGTTCTCACCTGTGTTGTCGAACTCCAACTGTCGACAGCCTTTGCTTGTTTTCCAGGGGCAGCTGTACACGGCTCCACGCTCTACTACGGCCGAAACAGACGTGTTTGCCCGGGGGGCCCCTACCAGAATGTTTAATCTAAGGATGTAATTACATAAAACACATCAGCGACCTATTCCCAAAGCTTTACCGTTTCTGTATAAATAACGTCATGTGATCAAGATAACGATGCGATAATGCTTGTCATAACATAATTTATACAAATATTAGAGATATGTGTCAGTGCTATGATGTTGTCTAATTCTGCAGGATTATAGAGTAAAATGGAGTAGCCTAACTATTCTCACGTACAAGAACACGATTTAACTCTTACTTTATCCGTAGCTAGGCGCGTCCTTAGCTCTGTGTTGAAGAAGATGAAGCAAACATTATTGGAATAAATTACTCACTGTTTGTCATCGGGTTTGAAGAAATCCACGGAAAATCCAAAATAACTTCCACTTGGCCCAGAATAAATTGACGGATTGTCGATATCCAGATTGAAAAAAAGACAGCGTTTTATGCATGACATGAGAGTCAGCACACAATAAAGTTTGCGATGTTTTTCCATCTTGGCATGAAACGTACGGTTGTCTTCAAAACCGTAGCTCCAAAATGTCACGTTTGGTACAGTAACACCACTAAGATAAATAGCCACAGTACTTTAGCAGCAGTCCAGTAACTATCGCTGCTTGCAAGCGCATTTACAGACCTACGATCATTTCTAACTCCAAGCCCGCCGATGCATAACTCCTAAATGACAGATAGTAAACAAACATTTTAGCAACTTCTCGAGTAGCCTATTCACATACATCCAATAAACTGCAACGCTGTATAAAGAATCTGAAATCCATCCGCTGCCTGCCGCTAATGCGTTCAACTCAACGAGAACAAATATTCGCAGATCTTGTTGGACAGGGGTTGGATAAGAGTTTTGGATAACCCCATTACAGGAAGTAAGGGGAAATCTAAATCTCAAACGTACGCAAACTTCCGTAACCCCTTTTTTTATCAATGGGAAATTATTTTCTATCTGATCTGAATTACTGAGCATTACGAAACACAGCACACGTAATTACACAATAAAACAAACTGATGGGTATAAAGAAGTGAAAACAAAAGTGCTTTAAACATAGAAAAAATATATATTGTATATGTTGAGTAACATGGGATAAGACGCCCCCTGCCTGTCAATTTCTATTTTTAAACACCGTCTCCAAAACGTGAACTTTATTCTTTCTTTGAAAGTATCTCCTTCTCTTATCCAGCTGAAAATTTTGAGAATCTCATTTGAAAATGCGGCATAGTTTTATCTATGCTAATTTGAAGAGACTCCTGTCCTTGAATTGGTTTAATTTAGATTAGTTAATTTATTTGCACGCGTTAAACAAACACACAAACAAATACATAACGTCGGAATACATAATGCAGAACGACAGTGTAAAAGTAACAAAAAATAAAATAAAAATAATAATAGAAACTTCAGCCGTTCAGAATGATTCAGTCTGACAAAAATACGTTATAAAATGAGTCCAAACACACACACACACACACACACACACACACACAATCAAAGAAGTACATAAAAATAGCAGAAAATGAGCAAAAAAAAAATTCTAATAATAATTACATAAAAGCCGCCGACATGCACAATGTTTGCATCTGTGTAGACTGACCACTTGTTATTCTGCCACTTTCTTAACCAACAGTGAGCGCATGCAAACAAACAGAAAAGCGAGCCAATTATGTGGGACATCGCAGGTAACATCAGCATTTTTTGAGTCAGGCTTGAATAACAACAGACTGAGTCATGAGGAAGATTGCTTAACGCACATGAATATCGGCCACGCTTAAAAGAGACTTTACGCTCGCAGTATTTAGAACTGTGGGACACTTGCTAGTTGATGAAAAGCATATTTACAATAATTAAAATAGTTTCTGACATGCAATGAAAAACATCTTTGATGGATTTGTACGAAATGTGATGGGAATGGCATGACATGAACATCATGAAGATTTCGATTAAGTCATTATTTTTCAGTCTGACTGTGTTGACAAATTCGGAAACCCCTTCACCATCCGCCAGATTGTTGCAGTTGTAATCTATTACGATGCACTTCCTTCATATTATTTCTATGTGATTTACTACTTTAAAAATAAGTGACTCAGTTGGCCTACAATGTATTTACCAGCCAGGTCTTTGCTCTCAAATTGGATCTAGCCATGAAAAGATTTGCCTGCATTTCGAGAATGAATAGCAGAGAAAAACCAAACATAGTTATAATTGGAGCGCTTTCCTCATTCAGGGGAAAACAATAGATCTTTTGTATCTGCCGCGGTAAAGGCCTGCACTGGGGTTTTTAAATCATGTGACACAGCGAGCTGCTCAATAATTTCACTCTGTCAATCAGAAGGCTCCATACATCTCACCCGTAAGTAGCTGGAGAAACAAGTGCAGCTAAATGGGGAACATCACTGCGGCTTTACGTCTTAGCAATTTAGCACCTTCTCTTATCCAGAGCAGCTTACGCAGCTTATTGTGTGTACATACAATACATGCAGCTGGACCGTTACTGGAGCAGTTCAGGTTAAGTAGGCTACCTTACTCAAAGATACAATGACTTGTCCAACATTTGTGAATCAAACCCGCAGCCTCACAGTTACGAGCCCAGTTCCCTAACTTTTTTTGCTACGGTGGCCAGTGTACGCAATGCATATTGCACGCCATCAAATAGTTACCGGCGAAGGAAATGTTAACAGGGAGGCAACAGCTGGAAGCTGTTACTGCTGTCCTGAAAACATTACTAATGTTTACAACACATCACTGCTCTCCTGTTCTAAAAACATCACTAATGCCCTCGACACGCACTGCTCCCCTGTCCAAATGCATATTACTGCTTTCCTGTTCTAAAGCATAATACTGCTCTCCTGTTCTAAAGCATATTACTGCTCCCCTGTTCTAAAGCATATTACTGCTTTCCTGTTCTAAAGCATAATACTGCTCTCCTGTTCTAAAGCATATTACTGCTCCCCTGTTCTAAAGCATATTACTGCTCCCCTGTTCTAAAGCATAATACTGCTCTCCTGTTCTAAAGCATATTACTGCTCTCCTGTTCTAAAGCATAATACTGCTCTCCTGTTCTAAAGCATATTACTGCTCCCCTGTTCTAAAGCATATTACTGCTCTCCTGTTCTAAAGCATATTACTGCTTTCCTGTTCTAAAGCACATTACTGCTCCCCTGTTCTAAAGCATATTACTGCTCCCCTGTTCTAAAGCATATTACTGCTCCCCTGTTCTAAAGCACATTACTGCTCTCCTGTTCTAAAGCACATTACTGCTCCTCTGTTCTAAAGCATATTACTGCTCCCCTGTTCTAAAGCATATTACTGCTCTCCTGTTCTAAAGCACATTACTGCTCCTCTGTTCTAAAGCACATTACTGCTCCCCTGTTCTAAAGCATATTACTGCTCCCCTGTTCTAAAGACATTAGTGCTGTCATGAGACCAGGGGACATTCTGACATCGCAAGGAAATATTCTGATTATGTTCAAATAACAATCACGTTTTTGTGGTCCTTCAATCTGGGGGCAGAAAAATTACAGCCTCGTTGTTCTTCTAAACACACATTATTTGGACCAATTCTTTTGGATCTATACCTGCCGACAGACAGAGTAAACAGGACAACACAGCCATTCATGTCATTTTAAACTGGCGCAATTTATCACTTTCGCTTCAGTGGAACAAGTTTAGGGATCTAGTCCCATCACACAAGACTGCTCATTTGCAGCTGAACAAACACCGCTTGTGTTTTAGAGGGGATTTCCCGAATGACAAACCCCATTCCACCATAGAATTATTTGTACAGGCAGTGGAGTAGAAAACTCACTGAAGAGTATTTGGTTTTTGTGATCATCTGCACAGCCAGAGCATGTTGGATATTTTCAAGAGTGGGACTCTTGCATGCTGGTCCATTTTCTTGGACAGGAAACACCTCCGTACTCAGCACAGACCATTTCATACAAAATTTTTAAGATCCATATTTGGATATAAACTCCTCCCACAGACACAAAGCTTGAGATCACACAGAAATCCTTGGTTATAAATGGTCGAATGCATGACATACCATAGCCTTGTTATGTGCATTTGTAACCATTAAAAATATCAGTGTGGATACCATCTGCTGCATTCAGCCACCAAGGGAGGTCCCATGAGAGTAGGAGCATACACACACACACACACACACATGCACACTTAGACACACGCGCACACACACACACACACACACAAACTACACACACACAAACACAGACCACACACAGACACACAGCCCTGAAGTCAGGGCCACTGTACACCCATTCACCAGAAGCGGATAAAGAACAGATCACGGACAACACATTTAATACAGCAGACTGACCCACATCAGGACTTTTGGTTAGGAACCATTTCCAAAGCCAAGATGTTTTACAGTGAAACGGTTGTTCGCTTCAAGCAGGTGCAGTCAGCGAAACCTGCCACTGTAATTCCGATGTTATCGACTTTTTTGGGAACGAACCGGGCCACATCAATGTCCTTACATTCCTCCACATCTTCAGTCTGCGTGAGCGACACATCCAGGCCACACCAGCATGTTAAGCTAAACTGCAATGAGGGGGAAGCAGCCAACTCTCAGAATTCTTACTAAACTGGAAAAAAATAGGCTTTGTAAAAATGATGTGGGAAAGGAAAGATGAGCACAACACCAGAAACACGTTTATCTCTGAGACTTTGCCACCAGCATCATCATCCTCAGTCACCAGGACGAAACTAAAACATTTCACCGCCTCTGACCTTCACAAGCAAATGCACAGCGATTCATTGTCTTTAATAATTTTTTTTTTTAACCCAAAACCACAAATCAAAGCAAACTAAAATTATTACACATTCAATAAATATCAAAATGTATTAATAGACTTTTATCACATTAATATCATATTTCCATGGCCTATCCTGACATGTAGCTGAATTATATGGAAATTAGAAATGTTGTTCTTTGTCTGTTCTGTAGGTTCTATGGCATGACCAATCCCCATTACAAAAGGTTGACTATATCAACCCCTTGCATACTATAAATGAGCTTTGTCACCCCCCTGTGGTCAAAACAGGGAACTTACCGGCTACGGTTAAAATGCCCAGTACAATCAAAACCGTAATTTATATAAATGACCAAAGAAAGCAAATAATACCATATTACATTACATATGTTTCTTTTATTAAAAGGAGAGTGAGGAAATCCACCCTCCTTTCAGTGCACAGCTTTATTCGGACGGGTTTAAAGCAGAGAGAGTAACAGAGAAGGAATCCCAGCTCAGGGATCAATGTGTTAAGGTGAGACTTTTTAGCACACTTGGCTTTCCATGTACTGTACTTTCCCCATCTGTGAGATCACTGCACTTACATCCCTGATCTTTGCACTTGTGTTTGCACTGTGGATAAGATAAGCAAACACACACACACTCACACACACACACACACACACACACTCACAAACACACACACACACACACACACACACTCACACACGCGCACACACACACACACACATACAAAGACACACCCACTCACAGTTGTATGCAAAAGGTTTGCCACCCCTGGTCAAAGTACGTGGTACAAGGAGTCTTTTAGTGTACAGAAGTTGATCTGACTGTGCCATGGTACGAAGTCAAATGCAAATTCTTTCTCAGATTTTAATGCATGATTACTACTTTTTATTTGCATTCATTACAAATTCAAAATGAGAAATTGAAGAGAACATTTTTGGAAACACTCTACCACCAACAGCCACTACAGACTATTTAAAAACATTAATTTGGCAAACTTGTGGAAAAAAACCCCACTGTTGAGTCTCATTGGAAGCCAAAAGAAGCCTTTGATCAGCTGGATTGACCTTAATTATTCAGGACCCTTTCTGAACTTAATTTTAGCCAATTAATTAACTTGGTAGGGACACTGTACTCAAATCCCCCTAGGCCAGAGTTAACACAAATGGAATGAGGTCCTCCTCTTTCACACTGTACAGAGGCAGCAGGAAGGGTTTCTCTGATAAAGCAGACATTTCTCACACTGGGGTGCATTTGTGGTTATCCTGTAATAAGTTTAATTGAAGAAAAGTTTTGTGAATGAGGCTCAATGTTTTTTCTTAGTGCATTTTGACTGGATTGGCCCAGAAGGTGCACCTGGAAAGGAGCTTGTCCAGCAGCTTCAGATGTTCTTCAGTTCCTGCTGCATTTTCATACTGTATCAGAGTCTGGCTTAGCAAAGTCATTCAATGCTACTGGCACACATTTATGGAAAACTGTTGGATGCAGTCCCTGTGGTAACTGGCAAAAATGCATATTAACATCTGTAAACGTGAAGGCACATTTGAATTGCCACTTCCAAGCCAGTGGAATCATCTAGAACCCACTGGCTCTGTCCAAGGCAGTAAACACTCAAAATAATCTCTTACTACAGGAGCGACAGCAAGCGTGATGGTGTTGAGTTGTCAGAAGCCTGTTGTCAGTCTTCATGTGCAAAGAACACAGTTGGGTGTGACATGCCCTTCTGTAGTATACCCTGCTGTAACAGAGACTCAATCATAGCTGGTCTTTCTGTAGTATACCCTGCTGTAACAGAGACTCAATCATAGCTGGTCTTTCTGTAGTATACCCTGCTGTAACAGAGACTCAATCATAGCTGGTCTTTCTATAGTATACCCTGCTGTAACAGAGACTCAATCATAGCTGGCTTTTCTGTAGTATACCCTGCTGTAACAGAGACTCAATCATAGTTGGTCTTTCTGTAGTATACCCTGCTGTAACAGAGACTCAATCATAGCTGGTCTTTCTGTAGTGTACCCTGCGGTAACAGAGACTCAACCATAGCTGGCCTTTCTGTAGTATACCCTGCTGTAACAGAGACTCAATCATAGCTGGCCTTTCTGTAGTATACCCTGCTGTAACAGAGACTCAATCATAGCTGGCCTTTCTGTAGTATACCCTGCTGTAACAGAGACTCAATCATAGCTGGCCTTTCTGTAGTATACCCTGCTGTAACAGAGACTCAATCATAGCTGGCCTTTCTGTAGTATACCCTGCTGTAACAGAGACTCAATCATAGCTGGTCTTTCTGTAGTATACCCTGCTGTAACAGAGACTCAATCATAGCTGGCCTTTCTGTAGTATACCCTGCTGTAACAGAGACTCAATCATAGCTGGTCTTTCTGTAGTATACCCTGCTGTAACAGAGACTCAATCATAGCTGGCCTTTCTGTAGTATACCCTGCTGTTTCTGAGGAAGAGAAGGTGCTAGCCATCCTCTAACAGTGACTGAGACTCCAAAGCTCCACTGCTCAAAATCAAACCAGGAGCAGAGGTATGGGCCGCCTGTAAAAGAGAAGCTGAAGCCAGGAAATTTCATGAAAGCCGGTCAGGTGGCATGAAGAAGTTTTTTGAACTGCTCAGAGCTTTTGGCTCTTTCAGATGCACAATTCTGCAGGAAAGGAAAACAAGTCAGATTTTGCATTCTGCTTTATTAGTTTTATCATAGTGAAATTGTGCTATAAAACATCATCGGATCTGTTTGTGTAAACAACACATACAGAGTGCATTACACGTAAAAAAAAAACATGAACTTGAAAACATGAATAAATCTTACAAGTGTATTAGATAAATCGTAATGTACAACATTAATGTCTTTCTATGTACAGTATATGAAATAGGCAGAGCATTGCATAGTGAATATTAAATGATGTGGCCACCTGGTTCTCCTCTGATGATAACAATGATGATATATTACTGTAGATAACTGGCCATTAGATCATAATGACATTACAATATTTTAATTTTGCAACCCATAATCATGTTTGTTATATTTTTTATGAAAAACATATGATTTAATCTGTATCCTCGACTGTTGTCACAAACTCTGCCTTTTTGTGGTTGTTTCACATTGGCAAGTGCTTTTGTTTTTGTAGTCTTAACAGGCAAACTCTGACGAAGACACGCCGTGTTTAATAATGGGTTTAATGATACATACGCCTACACTCTCTTGTAAAAAGTCCATGAATCTTGAACCATTTGTCAGCCATGTTCTTCATTAATTAGCTGTAGGCCATGCAAGCTGAGCCTGTTTTTTCTTGTTGTGTTTAATTCCGCATATAGTGTGCATTAATGAAAGCTACAATGCCGCTTTCACTGTCTTAGCAGTGAAATACTGCAGCACTCAACCCTTCATAAATACACATAGACTGCAGTCCTCCATTAACCTGTGTTAAATGGTCTGTGCAGGACTGCTCACGTTAAATGAGAAAAAAAAAGCTACTCGGACAGATTTCAGTTCTGACAGAAGCCAAACAATTAAACAGAGGCTCTCTCAAGAGACAAACAAAAATCAAGCTCTCTTCTCATTCTTTTAGTCTTGCACCGAAAACACTTTTTTAAAAAAAAGAAAATTTATTTAATATGTTGTAGCATGCAAAAAGTTTGTTTGAGTCATGTGACAGTGTTCTTATAGCAGAGGCTGCAGTGGAACGACGGGTTGGAGGGCTGAAATCATGACTGGGCGGGGCAGTGGGCGGGGCAGCGGGAGGGGCAGCGGGTGGAAGGAGACACTGAAAGGCTGCAGGCTGGCGGGGGAGAAGAACAGACAGGGGCACACGTCTGCCCCGAGGGGCAAACGGGTGAGGGGCAAGCTGTGGGGGAGGAGCAGAGGAGGGGGCTCTAGCACTCTGTGGTGGATGGTGATGGAGGCGGGCGATAGGGGCGTGGGGGGGCGTGTGGGATACCGCAGGGGGGGTGGCCCTGAGGGGGAGATCCTGGGGAAGGCCTGGGGGTGCAGCACAAGCCTGCGTTTCTCAGGGCTGGAGGGGGGATGCCCCGTCACAGGGTGTGCAGCGGGTTTGTCAGCACTGGAGGGGGGATTCCCCGTTGCAGGGCATGCGGTGGGTTTGTCAGCACTGGAGGGGGGATTCCCCGTTGCAGGGCATGCGGTGGGTTTATCAGTGCTGCAGGGGGGATTCCCCGTTGCAGGGCATGCGGTGGGTTTATCAGTGCTGCAGGGGGGATTCCCCGTTGCAGGGCATTCGGTGAGTTTATCAGTGCTGCAGGGGGGATTCCCCGTCGCAGGATTGGCAGGGGGGAAATACCTCCCAGCGTCGGCCGTCTCTGAGCTCGCTGGGCTCCGCCTCCCCTCCTGACACGCACACTCTGATTGGCTGCTCAGACGCTGTGTGTCAAGCAGAAGTGATCTCTCACGGCTCGCACCCTCATTGCTCGAGTTCTGCCGTGTGACTTCTTCAGGACCTTTCAGTCTTTTGTTTCTGTGTTCACAGACTGGAGTCTCACCCACTTCCTGTTCAGGCAACACAGAACCTCTATTTACGAGTAAATTTCCAGAACGTTCCTCAGGGTCCAACACCTTCTCAGAGTCCTGACAGAGTCTCAGTCTTTTCCCCCTGCTCTTCAGTTCACAGCAGCCTCCCACACTGCCCTGAATGCAGTTTCTATTGGCTGACTTACCTGGCCTACCTGAACTACAGTTTGAGCACCTCTCCTGATGAAGGACACACTCCTCCTCCTCCTCAACGCTCTGAGATCCTCGCTGTCTCTTTGTGGAACAGCGTTGGTGTGAGACCTGGCTGTAGTGCCCTGTGTCGGTGGTGCTGGATATCTCTGTGTCAAGCCCGGCACTGTCATTAGAGCCGCACCCTGTGACCAGCGGCTGTTCCTGTGATGGGTGGTGCAGATTCCCCTCACAGCCCCCCACCGCTGCACCCAACTCTGCTTCACCTCTGCTGCAGCCATCTGCTTCCCGCCTCCAGCTCCATGCATCACAGCTGCTCTCAAGCTGATCTTCCGGAGTTCTGCTGTTCTTATGCTGATTTTCAGGTGTTCTGCTGCTCTCATGCTGATCTTCAGGAGTTCTGCTGCTGTTCTTATACTGATCTTCAGGACTTCTGCTGATGTTCTTAGGCTGATCTTCAGGGGTTCTACTGATGTTCTCATGCTGATCTTCAGGAGTTCTGCTGCTGTTCTTATGCTGATCTTCAGAAGTTCTGCTGATGTTCTCAGGCTGATCTTCAGGAGATGTGCTGTTCTCATGCTGATCTTCAGGAGTTCTGCTGTTCTTATGCTGATCTTCAGCAGTTCTGCTGTTCTCATGCTGATCATCATTAGTTGTGCTGGTCTCACTCTGACTTATGCTGCTGCTGTCATACTGATTTTGGAAAGAGGTGTTGCCTCTAAAATGCAGGAGGACTGGCTCCCAGCACTCTGCCTGTTTCAGCAGCGTATCGGGTTCCTCAGCATTGCTCTCGTCTCTCCTGGCTGTATTCTTGTCCGTCCTTCTCCTCCTCCTCCTCCTCCTCTTTTTGTGCCTTTTATGGTCTCTCCTTTCTCTGTCCCCCAGTTTCTCCACACCTCTCTTGCTGGTGGTGCCTTCTTTCCAGTCCTCCCCACACTTCCTCTTCCTGTTCACTCTGAGAAAGCTTTTCGTGATGTAGCCATCGTGCCCCTCCATCTGCTCACCTGGATCCTGGTGGCTCTGAGAATTTTCCCAGTCTGGAATGTTCCATACAGGAGCTCTCAGAAGCTCTCCCTGGCTGTGGGAGACGTGGTCTCTGTGCTTATTAGGGTGTAAAGTCTCTTCCTGGCTTGGGTGTTCCGCACCTGTATTGGTAGTAGTGGGTACGAGCCGTGCCTCTCTCACTCCACCCCCATGGTCCCCCGTCCCTGCTGGACTGTGCGCAGCTCTGAAGTCGAAATGGAGAGGGTTGCAGCTGTACGACAGCGCGGGCTGTGTCCTGGTGTATGTCAGCATCTCCACAGGCCACTGGAGAACCGTACCTCCATCTTTACTCAGGACGGAGCAGAAAGCATGGCTGGGCTTCCTGAACTCACGACGGACATTTACCGCTAAGCTTTCCCCTTTTCCCACAGACTGTGCGGAGTCTACTCCTGAGGGAACATCAGTACCATCCGCCAAATCTCCATCCCCATCTGTGGAACTTCTGAGCATTTCGGGGCAGATACTTCCCACCTGGTCTGCCGTTCCCAGTGCACCTCTTTTCAAACGCTCCAGTGACTCTTCCATATCTAAAAGCAAACTTGTGCTCTTTAGGTGGAAAGGAAAGCTGGGTAATTTGGAGATACAGGGGACGAGCACGTCCTCAGAATAAATAAGCAGAGCATGCAGGTCAGTAACCGCCATTGAAATGTCGCTGCTCACCGCGCCATCAGGTGACCCCTGACCCTGTGACCCCTGACCCTGTGCACTGAGGCTCTCAGGTGACCCCTGACCCTGTGCACTGAGGCTCTCAGGTGACCCCTGACCCTGTGCACTGAGCCTGTCATGGGTGGGTTTCTCTGGCTGGGAGTCAGAGCTGCAAAAATTCTCTCTGTAGACAGAGCTGGGTAAACTGGTTGGACTGGTTAGACTGGGTAAACTGGTTGGACTGGTTGGACTGGGTAAACTGGTTGGACTGGTTAGACTGGGTAATCCGGTTGAACTAGTTGGACTGGGTAAACTGGTTGGACTGGGTAAACTAGGTGGACTGGGTAAACTGGGCTGACTGGGTAATCTGGGCAAATCGGTTGGACTGATTGGACTGGGTAACATGGGTAAACCGGTTGGACTGGGTAAACTGGGTAAACCGGTTGGACTGGGTAACATGGGTAAACCGGTTGGACTGGGTAAACTGGGTAAACCGGTTGGACTGGGTGAACTGGGTAAGCTGGGTAAACTGGGTGATCCAGGTGGACTGGTTAAACGGGGTAAACTGGGCTTGGCAGGTGCTTCTCTGAGTCTCTGTGCACAGAACAGCCCGGAGGGTCTCTCCTCCGAGCTCTCGGAGAACACGGCGGCCGAGGACTCCCGCCTGAAGCACGCCCTCTTCCGAACGGAGAAGGAGAAGGCTATCTTCTCCCGGTACGCTTGGTTTTTGGCCCTGCCGGCGTGGCACGACGGGGCCTGCCTGCCTTTGGCTGGCATACGGGCGCTGGGGATATCGTCCTGGGCAGCCACGCCCGCCGGCGCGGCGGGGCGGGTCCTCTCCGTGCCCCCTCCGAAGCCCGTTTCCCGAAAGCTGCATTCGACTGCGACCGTGGTGGATTTGAACATGGGTCCGCTGCCCGGGGCGCTATAAAGCACAGAGCACAAAGAGCTAAAATCACTGTTCTATGACAGAATTACACACACAACAGAGTAAGAGTCTCCGATGCAATATATCGCCTTTTCCTTTTATGGAAACCACACAGAGCACAGCGCTAAAATCACTGTTTTATGACAGAATTACACACACAACAGAGTAAGAGTCTCCGATGCAATATATCGCCTTTTCCTTTTATGGAAACCACACAGAGCACAGCGCTAAAATCACTGTTTTATGACAGAATTACCCACACAACAGAGTAAGAGTCTCCGATGCAATATATCGCCTTTTCCTTTTATGGAAAACACACAGAGCACAGCTCTAAAATCACTGTTTCATGACAGAATTACCCACACAACAGAGTAAGAGTCTCCGATGCAATATATCGCCTTTTCCTTTTATGGAAACCACACAGAGCACAGCGCTAAAATCACTGTTTTATGACAGAATTACACACACAACAGAGTAAGAGTCTCCGATGCAATATATCGCCTTTTCCTTTTTTGGAAAACACACAGAGCACAGCTCTAAAATCACTGTTTCATGACAGAATTACCCACACAACAGAGTAAGAGTCTCCGATGCAATATATCGCCTTTTCCTTTTATGGAAACCACACAGAGCACAGCGCTAAAATCACTGTTTTATGACAGAATTACACACACAACAGAGTAAGAGTCTCCGATGCAATATATCGCCTTTTCCTTTTTTGGAAAACACACAGAGCACAGCGCTAAAATCACTGTTCTATGACAGCATTACACACACAACAGAGTAAGAGCCTCTGATGCTATATTTCAGCTTTGCCCTTTAAAGAAGGACAAGTTTATGTTTTGTAATCGTGTGTCAAGCAGCACAATTTTACCTCAGACTCTCAGCACCCTGCCCAGCAGAACTGCTGTTTACCAAATAGACAAACGCTTACTGTTAGCCATCCAGTGTAGATGCAATAAGCCCCTTTCTGTGAATTTGATGGCGTTCTTCCCTTTCTTTTTAATAGATTAGCACTGGGTGGTTTCGCACAAAATTTTGTTTCACACGCAGCTTGTGATTGCGGCACAGTGACAGCGACTCAGACAGAATTAGCAACAAACTTCAGGTGCAAAAAAATCTTCTGTATTTTTCAATACGAAGCATAGGTCTATATCCGAAATGTGCATTTGCACTTTCATGACTGAAATGATCAATATTTTATCAAAGATGCAAGTTATGGGTTGGCAGAAAATGCCTACCGTACACAAAACTGAGACATTGTCACATTACTGGGTGACAATTCATGTTTTCCTAAATGAGGTTTTTAACTTAACTTGTCTAGGAACTAGAGGAAGGAACTCTTTAAGCTTGACACACACATTTATACGTAATGCTACACATAAAAAGCAATGCTGTAAGTGTCAGTTCTGTATTGGTACGGTCATGTTTAACATGTCTATGATTGTGTTGTTGGGTAAGTGTTGTACAGTATCAGTATAGTCATGTTTTAGCATGCGTATGGTTGTATTGTTGTGTCAGTGATGTATCACGTTTTAGCATGTGTATTGTTGTGTTGTTGGGTAAGTGCTGTATCAGTACGGTCATGTTTCACCATGCGTATGGTTGTGTTGTGAACCGCACCCACCATCGAATCTCCCTGCGCTGTTCTGCCAGGTGGTGTAAACGGCGAAGAGCTCTCTCCTGCTTCCTCTCATCCTTCCAGGATTTGGATGCAACGTTCCTCGCAAATTCCCGCTGTTTCAGGTCTTTTAACCTCTGAGAAAACATAAGATCCCATCATACTCCCAATCAGAGTCTGTCTTCGAATATTACCATGTGAAATCACATGAAGGCTAGTATTTGAGTTAAGAGATAAAAGCGAAAATGCTAATGTGATATCAATTCATGTCATTAACATTTATTACTAACGTGAATTAGATTTTACTACTCTTTTTTACGTTAAAGTGTTCTTCAATGCAATGCAACAAATATCGGAAACTTAGCTGCCATGTTTTTCAATGGTTGCAGTTTTAATAATGCTGTATTAGTGTATAATACATAAAAAGTATTTTATGGCTAATTAATAGGACTTTTTATGAAATACAACCAAAAGATTAATACAAGTAAGAGGAGGATTTGATATGTAATGCTAATATATTTTACAATAATTTTGAACCATTATTACGGCTTCCATAAGGGTGCTGTTTCATTATCTCTCAGTCAAGAACCAGGTATTTTTCAGATTAATACTAACCCAGCAGGCAGCGTAGAGAATGTGTAATAATGTAATTTGCCTGATACACAAAACTGAGGCTTTGTAGTAGTTCAGAATAAATACTTAGCATTTTAACTGGACCTCACAGCTGCATATAAATGCAATTAAAGAGACATGTGCCCAGGGCTAGAATATTTAACTGGACCTCCAGGATCCAAACACAGAGTCCAGCAAAGATGTTCTTGTGGTCCATTGATCATTGTGAAGAAAGAAAGTATTAATCAGATGTATAAAACATATTACTGTGCCCTGGTCTACTTTGGCAGTGTCAATGTAAAGTTCCTACCACTAATGACAAAACAATGTTAGTCATGCAGTGATTTTGCATTGTGAATTTTTCTAATTCTGGGCTCTTCAATCACTTTTTTAAAATGGCGCACATGGGTTAAACATTTTCTCCTTGCACTCTAAAATACTTTGACCATATATGCTCCGTGTAACTCACATGCATACATTGTGGCACAGTGCTGGGACTGGTCTCTGTGACATGTAGTAAACAGACCAGATAAATTCAGGAAAGGTGATTGGCTGTCCACCTCTCCACAGAACACCACACAAGATATGGGATTGTGGGAAAAGGAACTAAAAGGGCAACATAAAGGACCAAACCGAAACTCGCACAAATGGCACATGACCAACAGAGTCTATCCTCTGGACCTGAGCCCAGGGCCTTTTATGGTACCCGATAATTAGGCCATTGATATGAGCTGCCCTGATTGGTATTGGCATTGGTACAGGATTTCTCCTGCCTGTGAGCTGGCTGATGCTGTCCATGGTCCTGCAGCTCTCCCAGGCCAGGCCACTGAAACACCTGAGGTGCTGAAGGGACAGCACACCAGATATAGGAGCAGAGAGAGAGAGAGAGCTGCTCTACATACACTCTGTAAAAGTTTAATCCCATATTAAATATTCTGTTTAAGTTTAAAAATATGTATATATTCAGTATAAGTTTAATCATATATTATACATTCTGTATAAGATTAATCATATACAGCACTGGCACAAATTATGAAAGCAGTGCTTAAAGAAGAAGTTTAGTACTCTTAAAACTTTTTCTGTTTCTTCAGTTGTTGTTTCTTGGAGCCATTTTCATCTGTAAAAATGTATTTGAAATAGATATCTTCTTGACCACGTGTGGTAAGAATATTATATGACCATGAGTAATTTTACATAAAGTATGCAAGAAATGTTTTTAAAAAGTTTTCTTAGCACGAATATTATCCTCTTATGTAGAAAAATACTAGACAAAGAAATACATGTTCAAACTAATTACAAAATTTCCAACAGTAAGATACACTGCTTTATTATATAGGTATGAACTAATACATATAGGAAGATGTAATGATTATTATTTGTTTAACACAAATGCTAATTATTTCAATACTTTTGTTATATGCCATTACATTTATTACATACAACATTTATTATGCCAAAAAGATATATTGTTGCAAAATATTGCATTAATCATCAAAATTAGTTCATAAATTCTGTGTTTCCATAACTTGTGCCAGTACTTTATATGTACTGTACACATTTAATGATATACTCTTTCTTTATAACTTTAACCACATATATGCTCTGTATAAATTTAATCACATATATGAGCCATATAAATTTAATCATATATATGCTCCATACATGTTTAAATATAAGCTATGCTCTATATAGGTTTAATCACATATATGCTCTGTGTAAGTTTAATCATATATAGGCTATGCTCTGTATAAGTTTAATTATATATAGGCTATGCTCTGTATACATTTAATTAAATATAGGCTATGCTCCCTATGTGTTTAATCATATGTAGGCTATGCTCAGTATAAGCTTAATCATATGTAGGCTATGCTCTGTATAAGTTTAATCATATGTAGGCTATGCTCTGTATATGATTTATCATATGTAGGCTATGCTCTGTATACATTTAATCATATGTAGGCTATGTTTTTTATAGGTTCAATCATACAGTACTGTATATATGCCCTCAGGAGTACCACCAGGTATTTTGGGCTCCATGAAAAGATCTCACACTGCACCCCACCACCCCTCCACCCCACCACCCCAGAAAATCCAATGTTCTAATATTTTTTGAGGGCTCTCATCAGTGTCCTCCCAAACAGCACAAGTGTATGCTGTATAGTACTTTAATCTCATATACACTCTGAAATACTTTAATCATATATACGCTCTGTAATACTTCAATCATATATATACTCTGTGATACTTTAATCATATATTTGCTCTAATATGTTGATGAATACCAATCAATCATAAATGAAAAGCACGTTTACAGAACTTGTGATTAGCATAAGTTGACACCCCTAAAATACCATATAAGGAGCATTGTAGAGAGGGCTGAGAAAAGACAAAAAAAACTTCTCTGAAGTGGACACTTAAGTGCTGTTAATGGAAGTACAAGCCTAAAACATGTTTTATTCAGTAGTGTGAGCACTGGAGTGTCAGGGCAAGTCTAAAGCTAGACGAGATATAGCTGTAAAGCCTGTGAAGTTTCGCATAGCAGGTAAAATGAAAATGCTTTCATATGAAACTGGAGGCAAAGAAGAAAATGTTGATTTCTAATAAAGCAAGGAGAGCCACGACCATAAAGGTCTAAGCTATGACTTTTGCACATTTAGATCATTGGTTTTACGTGTTCATGGAATTTATATTCAATTGTAATTCAGCTTTAGATCAATCAGGATTATGCAAATGAAGCATCACCTGTTTCAATGTTGAATCCAATTGTGATTTACAGCCAGAGGTGGGTAACCCGGCTTCAAAGAGTAAAAAGACTGACCATGTATTTGCTCCATCACCATGCACTAAACCAGCTGATTCTAATTAGCATAACTCTTCAGCATGATAGGAGAACTAATTATTGTAATCAACTGGTTTAGTGCATGTTGGTGGAGAAAATACACGGTCAGTCTTTTTACTCTTTGAAGCCGGGTTACCCACGTCTGTTTACAGCTGTGAATTCCAGCCACGATAATATTTGACTTTAATAAGTTATAATTAAAGTAAAGATAATTTACTCAAAACATTTTGCTACTCTTTTTTTTATAAAAATAAAAGACATATGGATGGAATAGAACCATGTTTTTTCCATTTACACACACAATACGAACAGTTTAGAGCACTCCTGAAATCCATTCAGATACTATGAACAATCTGAGACACGAAAATTTTAATAAATCTCACACTGTTCACGTAAATTCATTTGCGAACGATTAACGAGCAAATTTGTTCGGCTCATGTTTGATAAAAGAGGCCCCTTGCATTTAAAATGGTTGGGTTCTCAGTACAAATGAGCTCAAGCGGCTTGTAGAATTCAGAGTTAAAGTGTTGCCAGGTTTGTAGGCGTCTCCTCTAAATGCGGATTCCGGGTGCTGCAGTAGGTTTAGGGTCTGGAGTTTTTGTGTGCAGGCAGATTAAGGCACTCTGTAATGAGCTGGCCCTTATCATCCATCCAGGCAGAACATGTGGCAGGCATCTGTTAGCTGTTACTGTATTCCAGCTCTAACTAAATGGACATTTAGCTATGAAGGGAAGTGCTGCAAGGTGGGCATGAATGTGAGAGAGCTGCCTGTAACTTGCATGCTTTGTCCGTACAAGCTAGGATGATTGTGTGTGTGTGTATGCGTGTGTGTGTGTGTGTGTCTGTGTGTGTGTGAATATGGGTGAAGTGAATATTGCTTGATTTGGGACCAAAGATTTTTTTCTTCTAAACAAAGTATCTAATCAAGCAGGCCATGAATCACACAAATAAGACATAGTTTTGGTTTTACCATTGATGTGTGTATCCAGTTTAGTCATTTGGTAGGCAGTGTACTGCATAGTCAGAATGATGTCAGTTTGATGCGGTTCTTTGAAAACTGCTGGATGCCTGTTTTCATTAAGCATTAAGCTGAATAATGGAAAGAGAAAGAAGCGTAAATGTTACCTGTTTGTGGGCGTGGTCATATGAGTTGATGTGATTGTCATACTGCTGATGCTTGTAGTATTGCTTGTCACACAGCTCACAGTAGAAGTTGGCTGCTTTGACCACGGTCTTCTGCGTCTCTGCATAATCCTAAAAGCAAAACTGAATTAGGCTAACCAAAACCAACCGGCAAGTAACCCACAAAATTCTGTGATTTCCCCCAAAAATAAACAAATGAAACAACATACTGTGATTTCCCTCAAAAATAAACAAATGAAACAACATACTGTGTTTTCCCCCTGAAAGAAACAAATTAAATATCTCATTTAGCTATACAGGTTTTTGCAAACATTCTTAAACATATTCAACCTCCAAAGGGTCGCCCTCTGGGATTCTCAAGGTAGTTTACATTCACATTTAATTTTGACATTGATGATTTTAAGAAGAAAAGAGCCCATATGTGCGTAGCTTTCGTCTCATTTTTAGTGATGTCACACTGGGGGTTTTTTCAAGGCTCGATCTTCAGAAAGGGTCTTCGTGACAGTGTCTCTACTAACAGTGCTGTACTGTAATTGAACTGTGTCCTGCCTCTGGGCTTCCACAGGATGCATTTTGATTACCTGACTGATTCCATATAAGCCCAGGCCATGGTATTATACGGTACGTACCTGTCAATTACCACCAGTATCGCCTTTTATTGCTGCCAGTTCCGCTGACTGCTTTCCATTTTAGGTGAGAGTCGACAAACGACATCATCACCTTTTTATTTTTGAAAGCTATGTGTGATGCCCTGATTATGTATGACATAAAATGATGCTGTGACTCAACTGTCTTTAGAATTCTGAAATTCAAACGCGTTGTGTACTCTACATAGAAATAAGAAGCCGTACATCTCAACAAAACATCTGTAAAAACAAATTTTCTAAAAGTTTGTCTGCGTACCAAAATATGAGTATCAAACTGCTGCAAAATACACTGTACTTCACCAAAATGTTTCACAGCAAAACTTTCACAGATGTTTCATAGCAATTTACCCTGAAAATATCTATGTTGAGATATTAAATGTGAATGTGAACAATGTGAATTCTGAAACAGTTTTGTAAACTTGGCACCTTAATGGAAACAAACCGTCTCTAAAAAGCTTGTGGCAGCTGCTGATACTTTGCATCTTGAAAACATTACTGATGAGACACAGCTGCTAGCAAGAAAGGAACCGATTTCCTTCTCACGATGGCATCTGCTATCTCTAATTCCTCTTCACTTAGCACTCCGTGAAACAAGGAGGCAGCATTACATCACAACACACTTCTTTTGGAAATATGCAATGCAAAACTAGGAAAAAACTTTCAAGGAACAACGTTTGGCTGCTTGCCTCAGGCTTCTTTTGAAAGATTTCAGCTGGCAAGTTTCAAGTTTGCATAAAATTCACTGAAAGTTTGTGAACATCTTTAATTATCTAGACGTCACCCCCCCCCCCTCCCCATACTGTGTATTCCATCTGGATTGAAGGTTATTTCTTGAAGCAAACTCTTAATCTGTCCGCTGTCTGTCAACTGCTGGGATGTGTGGCATGTGTGTTGCCGGGTAACCACATGGGGGAAGGGGGAAGGGGGAAGGGGGATCATCCAGGGAGAAGGGGGGTCAGTACCACAGTGCACACATATCTAATTTGAATACTGTGTAATATGTGGCGACACAATAAGTCGGAAAAAACATCTGATCTCTAACATTATTGCACTGCAGTACTGTAATCTGCATAAAATAAAAATATTTGAATTATGTAAATAATAAATTAAAGCAGCATGGGCCTAGCATCGATAAGTGTTTTTTATGTAAAGCTTGTGTAGATACAAAACATTTCATAAGTGCTTCACTTGGAGTCATATGTTCACACTCCCCGTGCAATCCCTCCATGTCAAAATGGCTTTGCTTAGTAGTCATTAAATGGAAAATGGCTAACCAAAGAGATGTCATCCTTGCTGTGCAATATTATCAGTCGCTAACACCCATGCCGTTAAGGTTTTCAAAAAATGTAATAAAGTATTTATAAATGGTAAACAACCCTTGCAGAAAGTTGCAATGAATATGAGCTGACTGCTTATTTAAGGAAAATAATTTCAAAAGAGTTAGAAGGAAATGGCAGGTTTACTGCATTCACTTGAAAATCCTTTTTACAGCGTAAATAGGACCAATTACTTAAACTTCTCCTAAGTGGGTAAAACAAGTTGGCGATCATTGAGTTTTTCAAGCAGAGGACTGTCGTCACGTAGGACAAGCATGCTAGCCAGTCAGAGAACAGAAAAAACTGCAGTGGAAAAATTCACTGACTGAAATGATCATAAAAAATCACTGATTAAAATTATTATTAAAACTTTTGTAAACCTGCCGTCAGGTCTCTCCAGTTAATACACAACTTGTGCAGCTTAAGGTTTAGTTTTTGTGAAACGTATGTATAGTTGTTCAGAGATGCAGAAGCAGGGCCGGCCCTAGGATTTTGGTGGCCCTAAACATGTCTGTCCCAGTGGGGAGAGGGTGTGTTGCTGGATTCTGTCGAGTGGGGCGGGAGGGGGTGGTGTCGGGGGGGGGGATGTGCTGTTAGATTCTGTTGAGCGGGGGGGGGGGGGGGTGCTGTGAGATACTGTCGAGTGGGGGGGATGCTGTGAGATACTGTCCTAAATTCCTTCCTACATTACATCTGTTGCCGTTCCATTTTCAATTTATACCACTAGCCCCGCAATAGTTACGGTGAATAACGTAAATACAAAAATAACGTTATTTACCTTAGAGAAACACTGGATCGTGTGGCCCCCGCTCATGGTCGTGTGGCCCTCCCTACCGGTTGTAGCCCTAAACAACCACATACAGCATTTATGCCACGGGCCGGCCTAGTGCAGAACAGTCAGTAACTTGCCTTTTTTATGTGAATGCTTCTGTTGAGCTATCTTACCGACACTGCCAGACTTGCTGATGAGTCAGTCTTGGTCTCCATCGTTTACTCGTGAAGTATTATGCCATTTAAGATGGTGGGCGGTAATCCAATTGCCGGGTTACAATCTTTATTTCTACAAGCAGAATCCAATCTTTGCAGGACCTAGCAGTTGGTGTCTGCTTGACGCTGATATTAAATCTGATTTGTGAGACAGAGCAGGAGTCAGAATGCACAGGTAATAGCCTGCAGCCATACCGCCATGCACCGTGGTCCTGCTGGATAGCTGAAGCTACTAGTGTGGGCTGGGAGACCTCCTGGGAAAACTAAGTTCCTGCTAGAGGTGCTGTTAGTGGGCCAGTGGGCAGTGTTTTCCATCAGATTGAACAATGCCCCAGTGCAGTGATGGGGACACTGTGCTACAGGAGACACTTTCTTTCATATTCCTTCAATTTGGCAGTAATTCCATCTGAATTCAGATGTAAGCTGGTGACTCTCAGGATTTGGACCTGTCCACACAGGGAACGGATGTTTATTTATAAGGATGACTAAATAGCTTCTTTCTTCACTGCATGCCGTGCAGTAAGTAGATTTAAAGGCGACTGATTTGAAGTTCACTTTTGTGGTGCAAAGATAGGTGGGGTGACCAATCTCCAATCACCTGAGAAGAAGAATTTTTGGACACCAACCCTCTCCGACGTCGCTGACACTGTGTCAGATGGCACCGACTTGCGAAATTAGTGTCCCTGACAGAAATGAACAGTAATTTGCATGTCAGATGGTCATTTTAAAAGGATGGCTCAGATTTGGACCAGCTGTGGTTCAGGTAATTATGGCAAAATAAGTGTGAACTACAGCCAAACGGCCTCAGGGGCTTCTGAGCCCCGCAGTTCTATAGGAATATTTAACTGCGCATCATAAAACATAATTTCTCCGTGTCTGACGAGAAGTATGGAGCTGAACTCCTCAAATTAATTTTAACAACTATTCACAATTATTCAGGTAGAAAAATGGTATTGCTATTTCTTACAGTTAGGAGAATTAAATCTCCAAAGCTTTTGGTCTCAGTCTGTATGATATTTTGTTATAGATCCTGGTTTGTCCACTAGATGGTGTTGCTAGAGTTGTTCACTGAGTAGACAGAATGAGCTCTCTGCCTGTTTTCCAGGCAGTGAAGAATTTTACATGGAGAACAGTTTGGTTGGGCTGTCAGTTAGAAGGCTGGCACCAAATCTTTTTATTCATCTTTTAAAGTTTTGGGATTTCCCTAGAGCTATCCAGATATAATTAGGTCCAAGAACTAAAATGCCTCTCTTGGTTGATATTACAAACATCCATTATTCTTTGATGCCATCTTGCTCAAATCCAAGAACTGTCCCTTAATTCTGCGCCAGCCTGAAAGAGACTTTGAAGCCCAGTGTCCGGGGTCTTTCTTCGCTACATGCTCTGGTAAATTACCCTCCGATTGATCGGGAAAAACAATCAAATGGCCCACAGCAAGAACAAGCCTCGGAAGAACTCTCAGAAATCGAATAGCCGAAAGATAAGAGCGAGCATATTGCAGAGAGGATTAAAGTCTCTGAAGTGATTTAATTATGCGGGATGACCTGAGAATTCTCAGCCTCCCTCACTTTGCGCTGCTCACTACAAAGATCAATTCCAGTGTCCATTAGGTCACCGGTCAAATTCACACGTGCAGTGCAGTCTATTCAACATAAGTCCAAACCAAACAAACACATTTCATTTGTCTTATTAGGCCATTCACGACTAACAAATATGTGAGCTTTTTCAAAAAACGCTATACAAAGAAATTGTCCGATTTTGATAAACCTCTTCAACCAACCTGATGTAAGCATTTTCAGAGATGAGATAGTTTTTGCATTTCATGAAGGTGACCATAAAACGCTGTTGATCCCAATTTACCCGTCGCGACATCTCCATATACGTGTGCACAGACATTCTACACCCCAGCTGTGAGTGAAATCACTCTCTATAAGATCACGACCCCAATAGATAATGTAGAAGGAGGATGTCCCAATAGCCCAATGCTTACTATTCCATCCAAAAAGTTCCATTCAACAGCAAGCCACACAAGCAAAGGGAAGGAGAAACACAGATATGACACTGACTTGGACAGAGCAACAGTTTCTCCAGGATACGGTTGTGCAGAACTAGTTTCTCCCTTAAGGTTGGCCACCTCTTTCCTTAGAAGTAGTCAGACAGAGCTGGGCCTCGGCTGTGTCCCACAGGTCAGTTTTAATAGAAAAGACCTCCTTAAACGGCTTTAAATCTGCTCAGAGGGCTTGTGTCCTCAGGTGAGGCTCTTCTGCTCCATTGCTGTTACAGATTGCCATCTTGTCTCACTGAAAAAGTGCCCAAAAGCTACCGTGGCTACTTATGCAAAAGTTTAAGGCAAAAATACTGTATCAGCAAAATGGTAGACTACGTTCCATTGGAAAGCAATCTAGCTGAAAAATGTTTGGGACAGTAATAGGATAAATATAAAAATATTGCACAGCTCACACAGTTATCAATATATTTTTTAAAAATCAGCAAAAGCACATGACAAATAAGTCATAGTTATTAGTTCCAATTTATTGCACGGAAATTGAAACTTTTACAATTAAATGCAAGTCTGTTTTATTTAATCAAAAAAAAACAGATTGGCCTGTTCAGCAAGAACCAAAATGAGCTAAATGACCGTGAAGGAAATGGTTTCTTATGCATTAATATGCAAAACCGCGTTTAGGAAAATATGAGTTGAATATGCCTTCTGTCCGTGTAAGCAGTGCTTGCAAAAAAAAAAAATCACGTGAAAATCATAAATTAACCTGTGAATTTAGCATTTTCACATGTGACTGGCAAACTAACCTGAAAACAAAACATGTGGCATGGAATCACACAGAATTCCATATTTTGACATGTGACCCACTTTTTCCAAATGTGAACTACAATTTTCATGTGAAAACAAGACGTGTGACTAGAAATCGCATGTACCTTTTCCTGCTCTCATCTTAAAAGTGGGATCATTTATATATAGTTCACATGCCAAATTTTCACATGTGCTTTTTGGACATATGTGGGTTTGATCACATGTGATTTTTTCTTAAGGGTGTGCAGTCAGTACAATATCCTACTAAGCCAAGCAGATTTGAATCAATCCCCCAATTTCCAAACCCAGAGCTTTGGCATCAGCAGCTGTCCTTATAGAGCCTTCCTGCCCCCCCCCCCCTGGACCCACAGTTAAACGGGGTACATTCATCATTCTGTGAAAGAGAGACATTGGTGAGAAGACTTATTACTGTGGCAAAGGGGCAGGTTGCCTTTCTAAAATTAGCCTAGCTTCTTCCGAGATCAGATAACCGCGGAGCTTCGGGGGAGACGGTCCTGTTCTCGAAAATGAAATTCCTCTTCGGCGTAGCGGGTACCACGGAGACGCCTCCGCCTTCCCTCGGTCCCGCACGGTGTGTTCCAGGAGAGGCCGACAAAGTGCTGAGCGACTGCGCTCTGATTGGCTCGTGACTCGGTCCGATATGGAGCCGCTGCAAGAGGCTGCTTCTGAGCAATTAAATATCTTAAAAAGAGTAGCATTGCTGTCCAGCTTCTGTATGCGGTTTTCACATATAAGAGATTGTATACAGTATGTAAACTTGACACATTATCAGCGTACTACTCTCCATATTTATCTCAAAAGCCTACAATACAAAACATGCCCAAATACTGGACAACGAGGTAAGATTAACAATATCCTGTTGCTTTCTCTTTGAGACAATCTCTTCTCGTGTCAAAGGACATAATACATCACTGTCCGCTTTGCTGCGTAATGTGCCCTTATTCTTTAGGTTTTTAAGTCTCCCATTATAATAACGCCACGTGTGGACTTTCAGCTCTGTTCACAATTACTGACAATTTAAGTGGTAAAGAGTGACATGATGCCATGAATTCACTCTTTCATTTTTATATATGCGAGTGTTTTTGAAAGAAAGTGCATAAACAGACATTCCTGACTACGGCTATCTAATATCAACCTCTGTTCAGCCCCGATCTCTCCTCCAACCTATATTAGATCCAGAACCAGCCCTGCTCTTGCCTAAACCCCAAATCAAATCAAAAAATGAACCAAGTGCTCTGAGTTTAATCCTCTCAAGCCACCAGTAGTGTAAGTGAGAAAAATGCACACGCATGCATAGCACACACACACACACACACACAGCGACACACGCACATCATCTGTCAAAATGACACATGAATTTGATAGTGACCTCATTATTTTGCAGCATCCATAAGATCTATGACATGTTCCATATAAACAAAAGTTTTTGGTTCTTAAAAAAGGAATTGCACATGAGGTGTGAACTCTAGAAATATATTATTCAACAGACCCTCTCTGCTCTGGTGCAAACCCACTGGGAATACATTACAAAAACATGATTCAGAAAAAGACAGTAATCAAAGAAGAACTTTCTCTCTGTTGTTGCTGCGGCAGATTGTCTTCTTTGAAGTGGCTATGGGGATTAGAGAGGAAGCTCTATGTTACGGCCTAACTAGAGTGAGGTAAAGCATGTCATAGATTCCTTTAATTCACTCTCCTACAGAGACAAGCTGCAGGCTACAGTTCAGAATGACCCCCCCCCACCCTTCCCAAACACACACACACACACACACACACACACACACACACATGCAAACACACACAAGCTCATGCATTCATATGCATACATGGACACACACATATACACACACACACACATGCTGATATGCTCACATACATGTCCACATGCACACACACACACATGCTCGCACATTCACACACACACACATGCAAACACACACAAGCCCATGCATTCATATGCATACATGGACACACACATACACACACACACACACACGCTGACATGCTCACATACATGTACACATGCACACACACACACACACATGCTCTCACATTCACACACACACACACACAATGACAGAATAACAGTATCTCTGGATGAAAGTGAATCTTATTGAGGCACATTTATTCTCCATAGATTGTGAGTCTGTGATGAGGGCATTTACATTCCCCGAGGCTCTCGGTGTTCAGCAGTCTGAGGACAACGTTTAAAGCCGGAAAGGAAACAGTCTGCAAACGAAGATCTGCTCCCTTGCATACCTCTCCCACCCGCAACGGCGGCTGCTGCCATGGTGACCGGCAGGCTGGCACATCGCATAATTTTCAAATAGACCTCAGCGCTTGAACGCCAGGTTTCGGATCGGAATGCGAAATTGCGATCACCTGTGTGAACGAGGCACGACCTGCGTCGAGCCACTTTAGTATAAACTCTTGCCCTCTCGGCTCTGAGTACTCGCGCGGATAATGAAAAGTGAACACGCGCGACCGAGGCGGCGCACTCTGCTGCTGCGTCCCTCCTAGTGCGCTCTTGCACACTTTCCGCACGATGTTGGTGTCTGGTGTGCTGCACGTTACTGTTTCCTGGTCCATTCTCCCAAGTATTGAACACGCCATATGCACAGGAATACACAGTGAAACGTCCCTTGTTAATTAAACTCACACAGAGAAGACACACTACATGGCCAAAAGTATGTGGACACCTGACATCTAACATCTCATCCAAAATTATGGGCATTGATGATGGAGTTGGTCCACCCTTTGCTGCTACAGTATAACAACCTCCGCCCTTCTGGAAAGGCTTTATCGTAGATGTGGGAGCTTTGGATGCAGGGATTTGTTTCCATTCAGCCAAAAGAGCATTAGTGAGGTCGGACACTGATTGGGCAATTGGGCCTGGCTCGCAGTTGGCTTTCCAAATGATCCCAAAGGTGTTGGATGGGGTTGAGGTCAGGGCTCTGTGCGGGTCAGTCAAGCTCTTTCACACTGTTTTCGACAAAACCATTTTCATATGGACCTTACTGTGTGCCCTGGAGCATTGTCATGTTGAAACAGCAAAAAGCCTTCCGCAAACCGTTGGGGAAGCACAGGATCATCTAGAATGTAATTGCATCAATATTTGCCTTCACTGGAACTACAGTACGGGGCCTAGCCCAAACCATGAAAAGCAGCCCCAGACCAAGGGATGCCCAGATACTTTTGGTCATATAGTGCATGAGTCCAATAGGGACCAGGGTAGGACTACATGTACTCTGTAAGAGTCGACTGCACGCTGAACATTTTACCGTGTAGAGGGAGCGCATCCATTATTAAACTGTGGATGCACTGAATCATTAAATAGAACTGAAGAGAGGGGAAAGATATTTTCACTGCTCCACAGCTGTGACCTGTAGCACACTGCAGAAGAAAATAAATAACTTTGCTTGATCCTTTAGTAATCCGGCCTGTGCTATAAAATATTAACGTCAGGTTATATATTAGGGGCGACATAGCTCAGGAGGTAAGACCGATTGTCTGGCAGTCGGAGGGTTGCCGGTTCAAACCCCGCCCTGGGCGTGTCGAAGTGTCCTTGAGCAAGACACCTAATCTCAAACTGCTCTGGCGTGAGAAGCATCAATTGTAAAGCGCTATATAAATGCAGTCCATGTTATGCAGTCCATTTAAGCTCGTTCTTTCTCCTCGCTCCCCGGGTTTTGCCGACCCATTGACTCCGTAATGACTCAGAATTCAAGGCAAACGATAGGGTGAGGCCTCAGGGTGGGGGCCGTAAGCGAGCGGCACCTTGGCGTTCGCTTAGACCATGGCGCTAAGTCACCGAAGGCTGAATAACGACTTCAAACTATCAAGCAAGTACCCCCTTAGGCAGACACAGAACACGCTTTAATGAACTCCATTTGACAAGCGCTTCAAACGGCTTAATTAACTCTCCAGCGCTTTAAGCAAAGTAGCCAATAAATTTGATTAAGCCGCTTACGGTAACCAAGGATACCGGTACACCGCCATTCTTCCGGTAACACTAAATACTGGGTGCAGAGGAAAGCGAGGGTAGCGTAATTAAATAAAAGAAGCTGGCACTGAAGACAATGTGCTTTTGGACAGGGATGTTCATCATCGCCGTGGTAAGAAGACACGTATCCTTAGGAACGGGAGCCATGTTTCCGTGCTCTCTGTGCCAGCTCCAATTCAATCCAATCGAGGTTCCTGAACGCGCTTTCAATCGCGCCCGTTGTTTTGTGTTTGATTGTGTTCAGGAAGGAACAGATCTGAACACAATCCAGGTTCAGTTCATTATCACTGGCATTGTTTTTTTAAACCTTTATTATCCACAAACACTTATGTTTTTACTGACCAGAATTCCACGTTTTCAGAATTCAGGCTAATTACAGCTGTTGGCCTATATTAATCAATTAATGATGTAATCTCTTTCTAAAAGACTAATTTGAAACAGCCTATTATGAAAGCACGGCTGTTGGTGAACAGACCTGGATTAACATCTCTAAATGCTTATGGAATTTGACATACTGTGGCATTTGGAGGACAGATCAATCCTCAGTAGGCGTTAAAAGAGTGGATTTTGGGCCCCCTGAAAAGATCTCACATTGGGCCCCACCACCCCAGGCCACCCCATCCTCCAGAATTTTTTTTGAGGGCCCCAGGAATCATCCTAATCATTTTGGCCGCATCCCTCTACGCCCCCATTCCTAACCTAAATTTTAACAGTTTGACAAAGAAAGATATTTGTGCTCGTCATTATCTGTGTTTTTACGTTTGATGGACAGATCACCGTCACTGTATATAACCAACACCTAGACTGTTTGCTCTTCCATCAGTAACTTATCCACAGCAGAAAAACCTGCCATAACTCACTCCTCCTTATCCTGATCCTGCCCATCTCCCCCTGTCACTGCATACTCAGGACTGCATAAATGATTCAACAAGGCTCAGTATGTCTGTCTACCCTTGACAACTCTGTCCCTGTTAAACTCTTTTAAATCTGAAACCGAGTTGACTGCCATGTGCAGGTTTGGGCTCGCGCATACGAATGCAGAATCGCTCAGCATAACTGCAAGGAGGCTAAACTACAAGTTTACTGCAAGCTCTGGAAACTTTTCCCATCTCTTATTCGCTTTCAACAATGCAGCTAAAGATGCCAGAGCATATCTAAGTATCTTTCCCAACTCACATCCGAATGTTCTCATCATAATTTGAGTCGTGCCCCATTAAACCGGTAGTTTTGTGAAGGGTAGTTTTGAGGATTGTGAGACGTTTTTGTCTAATGTTAGCCATTTTCTTAGCCATTTATTTGTAATAATAAACTCAGATATCTCATCCATGGCATGGTGTGACTACAACATATCAGAAAACTGCTGTTACAAAGTTTTCTATCATCAAATGGTCTCATAAAGACAATGTATCACATGAAATGCTCAACACGCCCTTTTAGATATTATTCTTACTGGACGTTCAAACGAGGAAATGGGAACTATTTTCCCAGACGTTCTAGTCATTATAAATATGGTAGCTCTTTAGCTACGAGATCTATTCTGTCTTTGAATCCGCAAAGTCAAGTTTAGATTAAATAATATGGCTGTGTTAAATAACCACAGGCTCATTTCAAACTTCTGTGGGGCCATAATAAGATGAGGTACTCTGCTGCCTCCATAAAATAGATTTAGCAGTAAATCTGAGAGACAGTTTAGCAGCTCCTGCTGTGTTCTAAGACATTTCTTCTTATTAACTTCTCAGGTAACCCTGGCCGCCAACTAGATAATATCTAGTGTTTTAAATCAGGGAATTACAATTTGATTTTAAAGGGAACCTCCGCGGGAAAAAAGTAATATCTCTCCAGTATTTCTCTTTTGATCACCGTTTCAAATAGGCTTATTTGTTTTTTGTGTTTTTTTTGCTTTTAAGAAGTATGTGCCCGCAGCAGAGCAAAGCACCATGGGATTGCTGGCTGTCTGGTTCCAAAACCTCCCCTTTCTGAAGGGGTATTAGCTGTTCTTGGCATGCAGGGGTGTGGTTGTCATGGTTATTGACTGGCATTAATATAGCTGCACATTTGTTGCCTTGGTTTAAAATCGAATCAGTGACTGTAAAAATAATTTTTAAAAAAAGAGACACAACCCTGGAAATTGCAAACAGACAGCATCTCCTTCAAAATAGGATAAACGGATATTTAATGAACAAATCTTTGCATTGATAAAGCGGACCCTGTATCGATGATTTCTCAGTATTTTTATGATTTATCTTCATCTATCCTTCTGATCTAACCCACTGGATAAAATTCAATAGGACTTTTAAAATTTCTTTAAAAAAATAATAAGGTTCTGAAATAATGATGTGTCTCTCTGTACTTCATACCGCTATTACTTTATCTCTCTGAAAATGCATTTTCGCCCAGTGATCGATTCTCGACCCATCTAGGGTGCAATTCCGCCTCTCGCAGGCTCATGCTGGGATAGGCTCCAGCCCTCTGACCAAGAATAACTCATTTAGAAAAACGGTGGAGCATGGGAAATGTATTTCCATATTTTTCTGAACATTTCAATGAGTTTTAATGTTTAACCCATTAGTTTCCTGGACTGTTTCTTTTACTTCAAAATAGTCCCTCTCCTGAAGTGGCAGCGCAGCCGTCCGAGTAAAATTAAAATTGCGTGGGTTACAGACCCAGCCTCCTTGTTTACCGCGTTGATCTCTAACAGGAAAAACGAAACGCTAGGGATGATGGGAAGGGCCTGGCTGTGGATGGAGGTGCAGGGGAGAGTCGCTGGAGGCCGTAGCACTAACTGCTGTCCCTGGAGTGACATCACAAGGCCTGTTAACACGCCGCTGGTTTTGGGGTGACATTTCGAGGCCTATAACACTCACCCCTGGTTTTGGGGTGACATTACAAGTCCCCATAACACTCACCACTGTCTCTGGGGTGACATTACATGAACTGTAACACTCACTCCTGGCACTGAGGTGACGTTACATTAAATACGCGTTTTGAACTTTCATATAGCCAGAGATTCTGGTACACTGTCCGCAAACCAAGAAGGGGGAAAAAGAGGCTTGCTGAACATTTTCAGTAATTTACAGCTGAAGACAGTAAGACAGATGTTGCAAAGACACAACACAATAAACAATACAATAAACCGGGTGACGGCTTTATTGCACGACGTGCAATATTCCATGATAATCAGACGAGCACACAAGACAAATACCAAAGGGAGGTGTATAACACTGAGCAATTTTGCTATTATTACGCACCTCCATTCCCGCAGAACAGAACTGCAGTGGTTCAGTGAATCACATATAATGGGTTTACTCAGTAGAATAATTCAGCTGAAACGTTATGGGAATGAACTGGCCCACAGAACAGCAGGCAGGATCTGAATATTTATAAGGGTCCAAATTGTCTCAGAGCCAGAAAAAGGGTAATAATTTCAAATTAGTCATTTTATATATTAAACATGTTGTTTTAAAAAAAATGGTATCCTCTACATGCTCATATTCCTGTGTGTTTTCCCTAGTCTGTGCGCATACACGCACACACACACACACACACACACACACACGCACGCACAAACACAGACACCCATGTATACACACACATAAACACTAAACACACACACACACAAACACAGACACCCATGCATACATACACACAAATGCACACTCACACACATACACACACACACACACACACACACACACATGCACACACATACACACACACATGCACACACATACAAACACACACACACCCATGCACACAGCTGTGCGGTTATTAAAATCTAAATGCACATCCGCCAGCTCTGCATCAGCACCTTTAGGCCTCTCCATTCATAACGTGCCTCTGAAAGCGGGCCAGCCTGCAGCCTGCGGCAGCTCATTTTATACGGAACAATCAATTAGGACAGTCCTGTCAGCCCCGGGGAAATGAAGCCGCCGATCGCGTCGGCTTTACGACTCCCATTAGGCCAGGAGCTTTCCCCCGCGAAACGGGTCAGGAGCGACTGCGCCGCACCGCGCACCCGGGAGCCCCGCTCTTACCCAAACGGGTCAGGCTCTGCTCCGCGAGGGCGCGGCGGGCAGGACCGGACCGGAGCGCAGGACAGGAGCGCGGGATCGGAGCGCGGGATCGAAACGCGCGGGCGCTGTCTGCGGAACGTCGCGGGCTCTCTTCCCCGTTTCCCGACAGCGGCGGCGGGAATGGCGCGGGACAGATTTATAGAGACGGGAGCGGGAGAACGCAGGGAGAGCGCAGGGAGAACGCAGGGAGAGCGCAGGGAGAACGCGGCTCGCGACAGCAGGAGCTACGCAGGGGCGCTGATGTATGCATCTGGCTGGGCGCTGATGTATGTAAACCACCCAAAGCACAGCCGAGCGCAGGGCTGTATCATATGGATGTCAGTCGGTGAAACTTACTGATTCGAGGGGTCCCTCAAAAAGTCATTCGAACATAGCAAGAGCAAGGTTCATATCATAATATGATCATATCATTTTTTGTGTGATATATATTGTGTGTATATATACTGTATATCCATCCATTATCTATACCCGCTTATCCTGGGCAAGGGGGGTGCTGGAGCCTATCCCAGTGTGCATTGGGCAAGAGGCAAGAATACATCCTGGACAGGTCGTCAATCTATCACAGGGCACACACACCATTCACACCTATGGGCAATTTTGAGTCTCCAGTTAACCTACCCGCATGTCTTTGGACTGTGGAAGGAATCCAGAGTACCCGGAGGAAACCCACACGGACAGGAGGCGAACATGCTAATTCCATGCTGGATTTGAACCCAGGACCTTCCTGACACATGAGTTGTCTTTCCACACATATCAGAAAATTTGCCATGATGTCATAATTCACTTTTGCCATGTAATTTATAACAGAACATAATCATGTTTTCATTTTGTATGCATTTCTGTCCTCCATCATCAGGGAGGCGATAGAGCCTCTTTTTCAAGACACAACCCAGACAACCATTAAAAAATGTGGCAACCATGTGAGTAAATCAATACAAATGCAGTTATAATCTGGAACAGGACAGGAGGAGAATGGCAGAGCAGTGCTTATCTCCAGACAGACTCAGTGTGCTATGTTCACAGCCACGGGTTTGTCTCCGCCTGTTTTATCTCATGTACTTCAGTCTTCCACGAACAAGATGTCAGCAGCCTTATTATCAAGCCACATATCAAAACATTACCCAGGTTGCACCACCCCAACCATCAGTGCTGATAAAGTATTTGCCACTAATTAACCACAATGATTGACTGCCATGCTTATAAACAACCCTCAACTCAGTACAGTTATTTCACTGATAAGCGACTAAGTACGGTTATTTAGGACCACAGACAGGCGCTGGTTATTATTATTATTATTATTATTATTATTATTATTATTATTATTATTATTATTATTTTAAAGCAATCCAAAGAAATACTCCCAATAAAATGAGAACGGTTTTATAACATTTAACTTGGCCAGGGACCGTTCCTTAAATAAATATTATTAATAGCACAACTGCTCGCTACAGAGATATATTTAAGAAATGATGCATGAGGATCAAAAGCCCCGACGTGACCTGGTTCATTTTCCGGTCGATCGGAGTTGTGCACGTCCCGAGGTTCTCTGCGACTCCGCCGAATGTTTTTTTCGCGGCAGTTCATTACTTTGCCCTGACTTTTAAAGCGCTGGATGATGTCTGCCAGACTCTCCCAGCCATTCGCCGTGATTAATGAGAGCTGCAGTCTCCAAACTCTAATTCCTCAGCGATGCCACGAGCTCTGTCAGCGCAGCGATGCCGGGCGCGATGTCCGTTTCCATTTACACAAGTCTGGGATAAAACGGGCCAAATCTGAACCGTGCCGAGTGGTACTTCGCAGAGGAATACCAAACCGCCTCGTCTGGTTTTACAGGATTCGGTTTAATTAGCAGTGAAGAGCCTGGATGTGCAACCGCACGGTTGCTGTGCTCAGTCTGGCTCCCAGACAGTGCTTAAAAACATCCCTCACAGGGACCACAAGCTTGCCAACTTCAGGCAAATTACTTAGCCAATGCCAATGCGTTGCTGGTTAAATACACCAGTCATATGCTTTTAACACTGTCTGACGCAGATGCAGTCACATTATTAAAAAGCAACCCTAAAAATCCTCTAAGCATATCTTAAGTCATCCATCCGGGACAGAGCTGTGCTTCACGGCAGTACAGGGTATTGTCAAGGAAAACTGCCAAATCAGGTATGATGGATATTCTTTGACAAACAGATAAACTATGTTAAACACGATTGTCCAGCCCATCTGTTGATTAGTCTGCAATACCACAGATATGCTGGCAGTTGTTTTGATCAGTCATTTCATTTTGATGTTATGCAAAGCAGCAGCCTGCAGCACATGCTCCTGCCAACTGATGGAATTGGCCCTCCATTTATTACATGCCTGTTTTAAAAATGCACATTGTTTGGGATTATCCCCTTTTTCCAGTAAAACATTTGCCCTTAAGAATTTAAAGATTTGTTAAATCTTAAATGACACCCAGGGATGACGGATGATTCTCAGTGTTGCTCACAGACGTTCGTTCGAGTTCGACTGATTTGAACAGTCAGCCCAATGTTATATTACATGCATGATTCATTGTGGAATTAGCACGTTGTGCAGAATAAGTCTGTCTGCGTGCAGCGCACCAGGCAGGACGCCGTCGCACTCGTTTCTTCGAAGGCCTGCTTTTCCGATTGTGAGCGTTCGACGTTCCTTCTGGGTTCGCTTTCCCTCTCTTGTTATTCGGTCAATAATTGTTTTTATAAACGACGCAATTAGCCACTGAATCGTACAGTTATTTACTTGACTGTGCCGTTCCAATGCCTACGGGGACCCCTAGAGGATAACAATTGAAATACAAGTTTAAGTCCACACGGGATATCTGATGGAGACAAGCAGGGTGGACCTACTATTAAGACAAGTTCAGGTCCAGTGCAGCATAAGGATTACCACCAGGGGGCGCACTCCCACTATCTGCGCCACAATACCTATTAAAGAGCCATGATTATACAGATTCCCCGGCTTCCCTGAAACGTTCAAAAGTAACATTTCTGTTACTTTTGAGTTTTTGTGGCCTGAAGACTCATCTCTTCAGACTATACCTAGACTAACCACCCTCACACTGTATATAAATCGCCCCCCCCCCCCTTTTTTCATGACACTTGCTACATGTTGCCCCATCCCAGCACTTTTTGGTCATTTGTATTTGTCCTAATACTGTAGCTTATTCTTCTGCCTAGTTGGCTTTGCAGAGGTTTCACTGTGTGAAATAAACTGTGTTCTTGGCTAGAAATAGCTGTACAAAATAAGTATTGTACCTTACTGAACCTGTGTTTAGCAGTTGTCTACGACCATGAAATTCACTTTTGTACGTCGCTTTGGATAAAAGCGTCTGCCAAATAAATGTAATGTAATGTAATGTAATGTAAAAAACAAGCATCACATACGCTGCACGGCTAAAGGCGTCCTCTGTACGGAAATACCCCTAGATGGCGCCACGTCGGTAAAAGGATAAGCCACTCTCCTGCGAAAGGTTACGTTCTGCGGAGCGGCGGGGCTCACGGTCGTCAGTCAGCAGACTTACGGCTGCAGTTTACCGCAGCGCGACAGGGCTCGTATATTTACAGGGGCCGCGCGAGGCGTCCGGAGGGAACGCTTACCCGCCGCTCACGGAATCCGCGATTCCGGAATAAATCATACCGGGTCGCTGGCGGGGAAAGAGATCGAGCGGCGCGGCGGCGTCGAGGCCTTGGACCGGGCGGGGAAACGCTGCTCCTGGAACGCTCTGGCGTTCCTTCTGTTTCCTGTCGTCTGGATGCGGCTGTTCTCTACGGCAGCCAACGTACGCGCCGCTCTCCACAAACATAGGCACGTTTAAACACTGTGCTATCCTGTTCATCATGGAGACAGGCACATTTTCTCACTGTGTTACCCTGTTCACCATGGAGACAGGTGCACTTTCTCACACTGCGTTACCATGTTCACCACAGAAACAGGCACACTTTCCTACCGTTACCCCATTCACCATGGAAACAGGTTCCCACTGTTTTACCGCGTTCACCATGGAGACAGGCGCATTTTCTCACAGCGTTACCCTGCGCATCACGAAAACAGGCACACTTTCTCACTGTGTTACCCTGTTCACCATGGAGACAGGTGCACTTTCTCACACTGCGTTACCATGTTCACCATGGAGACAGGTGCACTTTCTCACACTGCGTTACCATGTTCACCACAGAAACAGGCACACTTTCCTACTGTTACCCCGTTCACCGTGGAAACAGGTTCCCACTGTGTTACCTTGTTCACCATGGAAACAGGTGCACTTTCCCACTGTTTTACCGCGTTCACCATGGAAACAAGCACACTTTCCCACTGTTACCCTGTTAACCACGGAAACAGGCATACTTTTCCAATGTGTTACTTTGTTCACCATGGAAACAGGCAGTTTCACACTGTGTTACCCCGTTCACCACGGAAACAAGCACACTTTCTGGACTCTGAATCCAGCTTGTTCACTGAGGAGACTGCTTTTATGATAGCCCACTGCTCATGATTTAAGTACGACACTTGCAGTAATAACTAATGCAGTAGGGCTTCCATTTTTACTCACTCTTTAAATCTTGGAAAGCTACGGTCTCCCTGGAACATCATTGCTGCTTTTCTTTCAGCATTTCTCAACCCTTCTTTTAATCTTTGTGGTCCAAAAATAGCAAAACAAAGAAAAATCTCAACTGTTTTGTGTAGGGCTAATAAAACTGGAACACGGAATTTTTATAACATATTTGCTATGTTCTCATCTTTGAGAGGGCGCTAAATTTAAGAGGATTACACATTTTGGAGGAGAGGAAGAGAGACGATGTTGGACCTCAAAAATAACTACCAGTGCTCTTCCAGGACATCATTCAGGCTTGTGTGCAAATTTCCTGTCCATCTGTTACTGTACATTCAACAGAATGTTTCCAATGCTTTTCCACAGTAAAATTTCCGCTTACTACCACCATTAATAATAATAACAATAATAGATAATGATAATAGTAATAGTAATAGTAATAATAATAATAACAATAACAATAACAATAACAATAACAATAACAATAACAACAACAATAATAATAATAATAATAATAATAATAATAATAATAATAATAATAATAATAATAATAATCATAGCTACTTAAGCTTGCACATGTACACAGCAGACCATGGGTGTAACACGCCCCCATGCCTTTGTCCTGAAGTTGTCCTGAAGAACACGGCGAGTTTCATGCAATGAGGAGCGTAATGCATTTAAAGGCTTAGTTACCAAGTTCCTGTTCCCGTTCTTTCCCAGGGGGCCGCGGAAAACTCCCTTGACGTTCCGAAAGTGACCGTTGCTGAGGTGCGCGGAGCTGATGACGATGTAGTAGCAAGCCATGAGCGAGCGAGCGAGCGAGCGAGCCGGTTCCCAGGGACAGAGGTGCATACGGTCCAGCCGGAGAGAGAGGGAGAAAGACAGAGAGAGAGAGAGAGCGCGAGAGAGCGAGAGACGGAGAGAGCGCGCATGTGAGAGAGAGGGGGAGGAACAGTAAGTGAGCGAGAGAGAGAGAGAGAGAGGGGGAAGAGAGAAAGAAAGAGTGCTGTCCCTGGAGAATAGGATGTACACAGCTGCACCCCCTCCCGCCTGATCAAAGGCAAGGGCTCTTCCTCCAGTGAAGTCTGGAGCTGAGGAGTCGCCTCTGCGCTGGGGGGTGGGGTGTGGGGGGGGTTTGAACAATGCAGACTGTCACACAAGAGCCGGGAGACCCGCTCCGTGCCATCGCACTGGCTTTGCCTCCCTCCCTTTGCTCTCCTCTTTACTCCTCCCCTCCTTTCTCCTCCTCTCCCCTACCCTCCTGTCTCCTCCTCTCCTCCCCTCCTTTCTCCTCCACTCCCCTCCCCCCCCTCTCCTGTCTCCTCTCCTCCTCTCCTCCCTCCCTTTTTCCTCCTCTCTCTTCCATTCCTCTATCTTTTTAGGGTGTCCATGTTTGCAAATGATTCAACAATTAGCCTAAGGGTGGTATTTCTCTTTAGGGTTATTTACAAATGCACATTTTTTTGGGGTCAAGGTAAACTGTCACCTAAAGAGAAAAGGTGGCGTTACTTTATTTTTTGCCCGGTAAAGCAAAAATTTCAATCTGGCTGACATGTCATAACAAGATTCAAGGCAGTGTTGGACAAGATCCCATTCAAATGTTGAGAGGGATGGTAATGAGAAGACTTTTGCAAGAGCATGCATTTTATGAACTATTTGAGGAAGTTGACAAATTATTTGCAGTTTGGGGGTGAATGGGTTTATTTGTGAACCTGCAGAAGGTGAGGGTTTTGAATTGATGTTTTCAGATGGTATATAAAACTGATGTTGTAATGTTGTACTGGTAATTGTTTCTAATGATTGTTTTGTGTTTTGTATTATTATTATGTATTTCTTTAAAAAAAATCATTTTACTTTTCTTTTTTGGTGTATGTTTTTGGGTTTTTTATTTTTGGCACATCATATTTGTGATTTGTGGGTTTCTCTTTTTCTTGTTGCTAATAAAGGGATGTTAAAGTCTCATCTCCTCCCCCTCTCTCCTCCTCTCCTCTGTTCTCCTTTCCTCTCTTCTTTTCCTCTCTCCTCCTCCACTCTACTCCCCTCTCCTCTTCTTCTCTATCCTCCCTTCCTCTCTCCTCTCCTGTCCTCCTTACTCCTCCTCTCCTCTACTGCTCTCCTTTCATCATTTTTTCTCTTCCTCTCCTCTTCTCTCCTCCCCTGGTCTCCTCTCCATCGCTCAGCTGAGATGCTCCTGCAGGTGCTGTCAGTCAGCAGGTTAGAGCTGGTGTGGGGGGCGGGGGGGGGGGGGGCACCACACCCTGTGGCTGTCTTTCCGCTGTAGTTCTTTAATGTCTTTGTCACACTGTTAAGTGTCCTTGAGTTTCGGAAAGTCCATAAATACATAAAATTACTTTTGTTACTTATATTTTATACTTCGATGGAGATAAGCTGACAGACACTGCAGACATAGCTATGATAGGAATAATTCTGATTATTCACTCATTCTGAGTAAAGACATTTTTCCAGTGCCTAAATGAAATGGGCCTTAGACCATGGCCACGCTGTCACAGGGTCTTTTCAAGAGGGTTTAGAATCGAATGGCTGCAGGTCCAATGTCTGGATTGGTACACCAGCGTTGCACACTTGATCTAGATATTCAGTTTGAATGGCTTCACTAAACTGTTACCTGCATGTGTAGAGCGAGACATAATCTATTCATGGCATCCTGAATAAGCATGTCTGTTCAGCCAAAAAAAAAAAGAAATTATGCTAAATAAATAATTATACAGAAGCAATAATGCCTGGTAACCAAGCAACACATTCCAGAATTCCAAATGAAGCCCAGGAAGTGAGAAAAAGAGGAACAGGAACGCAAAAACCAAACTCTCCACTCAAAACCATGTAATCTTACATCTAAACCAAACTTTGCCTTCAGACATCACACAAAAGCCATCAAATACACATGCACTACAAAATAGCCATTACACACTGGTGAGATCAATTCAAAACACTACCGTAAAAACCTGTTACTGCAATGAATAATGGCGCTTACGGTTTTCCCCCAGAACAACCTCTTTACATGATGAACACAATATAAAGACACAACACATGTATAAATTAGCAAAATTTTTAATTCCTCAATGTACTGTAATAAAATAAACAGAAATTGAGTGAAAAAGTAAATGTTCTGTAAAAATATGCAACTGATACATAAAGAACTTAGAATACAGTAAAATAATTTCCATGTATTTACCAATATAAACCAATGAAAAAAAAACTGTTTGGACATAAAGAAAGAAATCACATTTATTCTTCCTCAGCATCCCGTCTCTGGTCTGGGTCAGGCCAGAGATTCTCATCAACATCACAGACAATATTAGCCCCAGCCAGGCAGCAGGGGGAAAAAAACCCTTGCATGCCTTATCCACCCCTGGCAAGCCTCAACTGTAATATCTAAACAAGCCGCCTCCATGGCCTGGAGGAGGTGAACACGGATGTAGGGGTCTCGGTCATAGACCTTCCCCTGCAATGCCGAAAAAAAATCCTCTATGGGATTTAGGAAGGGAGAATATGCAGGCAGAAAGATGTTGCTGAATCTTGGGTTGTTCGTGAACCAGTCACGAACTAGAGCAGCCCAGTGGAAACTGACATTGTCCCAAATGGCAACGTAGCATGGCTGCTCTGGTTGTGCTGGCTCCCTCTGGTCTAGTTGGTTTACATGATCTCGCAGACCATCAAGGAAAGACAGCAGGTGCATGGTGTTGTATGGACCAAGGGTGGCATGGCGGTGGAGGACCCCTCAGTGGCTGATGGCGGCACACATGGTCACATTCCCTCCTTGCTGGCCAGGGACATTCACAATGGCCCGGTGGCCAATTATGTTCCTCCCCCTTCTCTTCCTTTCGGTAAGATTAAATCCTGCTTCATCAACAAAGATGAGTTCATGAGGAGTGTCTCTGGCATCAATATCAAAAATTCAAAAGAGATGAAACTCAGTACAGTAATGACTACTCTGAAACATATTGCTATAGTACACAAAAGTAGGCCATCATATAGCCTGTACTACAGTATATACTGCTGTAATACATAACTGTATTCAAATACTTGATACAGTATGAAAAAACATACTTGCACATATTCCAAGCGCTGGTCTTTGAGTCTATCGGAGTTCCTTTCAAAAGGAACACGATAGCCCTGTTTCATCCTCAACCTGTTCCAGAAACTATTTGTCTCCTTGCCCTCCCTCTTCCTCTTCCTCCTCCTCCTCCTCTCCGGTGTCCTCTTCTTCTACCTTCAGGCCTTTGTGGATCCATTGTTCCAAAACAAGTGAACTGACCGATGGCCCTTTTATCTATCTATCCTGAGGTTCTGATTGGTGTGTGAACAATTTTGACTCTTAGTGTTCCCACCTCAGGAATTGTGTGTTAATTGTGTTTGAGATGTGATGACTTGAGTTAATGATATTGAATGCCAGTGCTTTCTAAATGAGCACATGGTGCAGCCAGTGATATATGAAGGGATTTGTGTGTAGAGTTTTTCACAAAAAGTTCAACAAATCTGAATCATGTGTGAAAACAGGGGAATAGTGTTTATAGTTTTGGGAAATGGGTCTGTCTTTTGGTAGATGGCGTCATGGTTTGGGATGTTTAGTTAATAGGCCCAGTTATAGTGTGTAAGCGATCGAGAAAAACTGTAATCTGTGCTCAAAATCAAACAATGCTTTCAGATCATACACACAGCCAGTCAATATATAAACACTACAGAGCATTCATTAGACACTACATCAAAAAACCGAGAACTCAGCATCCAGGGCATGTAGTTACAGGAAAAAAAATGTTTATTGTATATAGTAAATGCATTTTGCAATAAAGAAAGTATAGTAATCACAACTTAGTACAGTGAATATATTGTATACTGTAAGTACTGCAGAAAATTGAATGCCTGTATATTCAGCACTTGCATAAAAATAGAGTAAGAACAAAGAAAACTCTAAATGAAAAGCACATTACAGTACACTCAACAATGTTATGCAACTGCAAAATCAAAGTCAGTGGGAGATTCATTCTGCCTCAGCATCACGTCTTTATGCTGGGTCCGGCTAGAGGACTTCGTCCACATCACATGCAACGTTGTCCCTTGCCAGGCAACGGGGGAAAAACCCTCTGGTGTGCCAGATCCAGCCTTGACACCACTCCACACCTATGTCACCACAGGCCAATTCCATTGCCTGTAAGAGATTTTCCCTGGTATATGGGTTTTGGTCATAGACCTTCCACTGCAACGCAGAGAAAAACTCTTCTATTGGGTTGAGGAAAGGGCTGTATGGTGGAAGGCAAACATTTATGAATTGCTGGTTGATGTTGAACCACTCGCGTATCCGGACACCACGGTGAAAGCTGACATTGTCCCAAACCATGACATAAACAGGACATCACACAGTTGCCCGAATTTCATCTGAAATTACAGTTCTTGGTCTTTCTCTTCCTCGTCCTCATACTCTTCCTCCTCGTCCACCACCTCTTACACATACTCTTCCTCCTCTGCCTCTCACATTGTTTCCATCCATTGTTGGTATCAACATTCAACACAACTGTGCCACCTGTGCACTCTGAACTGGCTTATATTCTGTACAATTGGTTTGATCACATCATTAGTAACAAGTGTGGACAATTTTGAGTTGTTGTGTGTAAACGATGACAACTGCGTTGTAGTTGTGTTTAACTTTTTCCGCCCGTGTTTACCATTTTGCAACACAAGCGCATCACAGTGCGAAATGTGTTTTAGTGAGTGAGAATGTGTTTAGAGTTTTGCCAAAAGAGTGATTGATTCGACAAATGGGTTTAGGCAGCTGAGCATTTGGTTCAGAGAATGGGGCTTAGTGTTTTAGCAATTCAGAAAAACTGTAACTATGATGGGAAAATATCAACAAGCCCTCCAGAACCCAGCAAAAGACAGGGCTGAAAAATCCTCTCAGCTTGTCTTTACAGGGGCTGTAGATGAATGATACTCCAGGGATTAAATACGGTACTACAACTTCACAGATTAAACTGGTATTAAAGGACTGACCGTACTCTCAGATAATCAGTCTTAGGGGTCTGTTTTCCGAAATCAACGTCACATGGTGCATGGGCGCCGTCGGTGGGCAAACTGGGCGTGGCTACTGTATGTCTGTATTTTTTCATGACCAGAGGCGAGGAGCGCACAGATGAAAGTGCACGGTGCAGGTGGAAAATGGGCCAGATTATGAATCAATGGGAGTATATGTCATCAGTGGTATGTTGCCACTGAATTCACTCATAGGCCAATCAAATGACTTCTTTTCACTGCCTTTAAGAGCGGGGCACAAAGTGTCCTGGTGTGCTGCCAATGTTTGTGCTCTGCTACTGCCATCCCCACATCGATATTGCATTCTATAACTAAAACACATAATTTCACTCTAATAATGCATTTGTTTCACAAGGCAATGTCTAAAATCGCAGACTAAACTACCAAGTGCATAATCAGTTTAACAAGCAAATTATTTTACATTACATCCAATTCTCCTAATAATTAATACTCTGTGGTATTTTGATAATATCTTTGTAGGGCAACAGCAACGGGGGGCACAAACTTTTCCCAAAGGTCTACAGCGTAACTCTGCTTTGGCCTGTACAGAGTTAACGCGTTTCGAGTCAGCTCTGTGATAATTTAATGTCAATGCTAATGAATGCACTAACTCACGCCAGAAAGTCCGCATTGCTGATGAAAGCAACGCGCCAACACCTATGAATATTTTTGAATCTTTTCACCTCGTCTTGACCAAAAACGCTGACTGAGGATCTTTTTCTGAATGTAGTTGCTGAATTCCTCAGATGCAGACACGTATTTTTTTTTTTTTTTACCCCCAGGAAATTAATGGTGGAATTAAAGTAGCATCCAAGTGAATATAAATTGCGCTTTACTTTTTGCTGCCACGCGTTAAGTTTTGTTAACAGCCCACCTGAACACCGAGGCGCTGATTTGTAGTGCCCCTCTAACAGTTTCCTGTTAAAGGAGACGTCTGATACTCAGTCACAAGAAGCATGCGTCATTATAAATGTCTGGTGCTCTAAGCCTATGCCTTGTCATTGTGTAACACAGTCTCTGCACTGGCTTCAACACTGCTGAACAATAACTTGTTCCAATGAGACTCTTTTAATCTAATTAATCGCTGCTGATAGCATTTTCTGTTCAAAGAGAAGCTGTTGAGACGTGTTGCAGATTTTGGTTTAATTACATGTTACAAAACAGAGCCGCTCGAGTGCCTCATGGGTCCTTATTAATATTCATGAGTGAATCACATTTTAATTTTGATATGTGCCAAACTGCTATATAGTGTTTTGAGTGCAATGAGCGCAATGGGCGTTGATGGTGTAGTGATCGGGGTATGTCCGACACTCCTTCACACTAGGGGGCGTAGCACACACCCTGGCTCTCCTCTGCAGGTGAACACACAGCTGGCAGGTCTTCTTTTGTAAGGTTAGAGGTTTTTCTTGCAGCTGCGCAGCTTTCCATCCGATAATTAACACTGGTGGGCCAGTGGGGTCTTGCACAAAGCAGGTTTACTGAGTAAGCTGGATAACTGCGCTGAGTAAATCCCCCAGAACAGCTCTTTATACTTCATTTCAGCAGCCATACCACCGTGCTCTCTGCTTCTGCTGAATAGCTGAAGCTAAGCAAATGTGGACTTGGTTAGTACTTGGATGAGACAACCCCTGAGAAAACCAAATTTGCTACTGAAGGTGTTTTTTGTGGGCCACCAGGGGGCAATCTTCCCTCTGGTCAAATAAATAACAATGTCCAAGTGCAGTGAAGAGGACACTGTGCTGTAGGAGATGCTGTTGCTCGGATGAGACGTTAAACCGAGGTCCTGACACAACGTGGTCATTTAAAAACCCCATGACACTCATCGCTAAGAGTAGGGGGTTTCCCAATGTCCTGGCTAAATTATCAGCCTGCCACCTAATCATCCCCTGATTAATTGGCTAAAAATTGTTATTTTCCTCTCCACCCCAACTGATGTGTGGTGAGTGTTCTGGCACAAAATGGCATACAGCTAAAGGGCATAGCTAAAGACAGTCTGCATAGATATCAGGAGGCATGTCTTTATACATAGAGCTGCTAATGTGTGGATCAGTTTGTCAAATCTAGAGGCACAGGCCCTCAGGGTGTTCAGATCCTGGCTTGATACAGTGCTGGATGTTCGCTAGTATGCATGTAATTAAATAATGAGCCTAGATTGGCTGAGTGGCCGGTTCTCCTCATTATGTATTCTTATATTCTAGTTGGGCTGATTGGCCTGTTCTCCTCATTATGTATTCTTATGTTCTAGTTGGGCTGAATGTCCTGTTCTCATTATGTATTCTTAAGTTCTAGTTGAGCAGAATAGCCTATTATCCTCATTCTGTAATCATACGTTCTTATTTTCTAGATGGTCTGTTTACCTCATTATGTATTTTTATCTTATGTTCTAGTTGGGTTGATTGGCAATGCTCTTAAAATAACCAAAGGACAGAGCACATTACAGTTAAATAAAATCTGACCTCAATATAAGCAGGTACATCTTGCACTCTTAGCTCCATGAATGACCATAATTATAAATCACTAATAAAAATTAAAAAAACATTCACCACTGGTATCTTGGAATTCTTTTTTTATTTTTGTTGTGTGCTTGTTTGTTTCTTTGTAAATAGCTAGAAATGTTCACCACAGATAAACAAGATCAAAGAAATGCCATAATGCCAGAAAATCCTGGCATGCATAAGACAAGGCTTTTGTTGTGATATAAATATGTTCCACTTGGGCATTCCCAAACATTTTACCCAGAGATGAAAGAAATGACCCTGTACATTCTCCGCTCTAAATATACCCACGAAATATGAATGATTAATATGTACGTTTTCATGTGCAAATCATACATTCCTTCATTATTACAGGTGTACAAACATTATAATGCCAGCATATGAGATATTATAATGTCGTAATATCAGAATTTTAAACTGCAGAGGAAAAAAGCATTTAAAAAAGAAAATCAGGGTTGAATGTACTAAACAGGCTTTACATTATTGTTTGAATGTCACTTTGTATGACAATTACTGAGATGAAAGTGAAATTATTGTAAAAATGATATTTTTACAGAAATGCTGGCAGTATGGTGTGTTCTGGTCAGTGTTGCCTTTCCTCAGTCCTTGTAGAAACCGTTTGTTTTGAATTTGAGCCGCCCCGTAGGAGCTCGTCGGTGAGCTGGCCAATCATAGCCAGATTCTCCCTCCGCTGTCTTCCTTCAGGAACTCCATGGAACACTGTCTAGATTCAACAAAGAGGTGTCTGTCCATCGCCATTTTCCACGATACCCTGAAGCCCAACTGCTCCACCTAGTGGAGAGTGTTGTCCCTGCATCTTAGATCAGGCTGACCGTTACATTTGAACTGGCAGCTTTTCGAACCCCCTGTGGTCTGAGCTTAAGTTGCCTGGAGCATTGTGCTTGAGGATGTGTTCCTGTGGTTTCGCATCACCAGCAGTGGAGAGAGGGCAGAGCTCCTGATTGGCTGGCTACTCAGCCCAGGTCCAGGTGTAGGCGCGCTCAGATACGCCAAAGAACCCGGAGACAAGACCGAAGGTAAAAAAATAAATAAAAAAAAAGCAACAAATCGATAAATACTGCCTCAGAGAAAATGGAAGCCGCGCGCCTCCCCCTGCTGTCACCGATATCTTAAGCGGTAGCCCAGCTCTGGGCAGAACTCCTGCGTCAGGCCCGGAAGCCTCCGTCCCTGCTCCGGCCCCGCCCCCGTTCAGCTGTTTACAAATCAGACGAAATGCGGCTGAGGGCTCCGGTGGCGGGAGCGGCGATCCCCTCAGCCTGTGCGGTGCGAGACAGCCGCGGATCCGCACCGCACGGAAGCTTCCGGAATCTCGCCTGACCTGCCCGCTGGGCACAGGGCGGACTGAAAACCTGCCCTCAGGAGTCACAGGAGCCCCTTACAGCCCGGGGGCTCCACGCCCACAACGAGGCTCTGTGCTTCATTACCCACAGAGGGAGTACAGCATCTACCAGACCCCGGTGTGCATTTCACACCTCCCTGCTGAAGGGGGAGGAGGGTGGGGGTGGAGGTGGGGGTGAGAGTTAGGGTGGGGGTTAGACTGGGGTTGCCCAACTGCCATTGTACACTTAAGCAAGGCACTTAACCTGAATTGCTTAAGAAAATCTTCAGAAGCTTAATGGATTGTATGCACCAAAAAAAAAAAAAAAGTAATCCGCATAAGTTGCTCAGCTGAATGCTGAAATTTAATGTCACTTAGACTTGATGATGCCAAAATAGGAGGAGCAAACCCAGGATAATATTCACTAGCGAACACAGGGGTATCCCAGGATAATATTCACTAGCATACACAGGGGTACCCCAGGATAATATTCACTAGCATAAGCAAGGGTACCCCAGGATAATATTAACTAGCATACGCAGGGGTATCCCAGGATAATATTCAGTAGCATACACAGGGGTACCCCAGGATAATATTCACTAGCATAAGCAAGGGTACCCCAGGATAATATTAACTAGCATACGCAGGGGTATCCCAGGATAATATTCACTAGCATACACAGGGGTACCCCAGGATAATATTCACTAGCATAAGCAAGGGTACCCCAGGATAATATTAACTAGCATACGCAGGGGTATCCCAGGATAATATTCACTAGCATATACAGGGGTACCCCAGGACAACATTCACTAGCGAACACAGTGGTATCCCAGGATAATATTCACTAGCGAACACAGGGGTACCCGAGGACAATATTCACTAGCATACACAGGGGTACCCCAGGACAATATTCACTAGCGAACACAGTGGTATCCCAGGATAATATTCACTAGCATAAGCAAGGGTACCCCAGGATAATATTAACTAGCACACACAGGGGTACCCCAGGAAATATTCACCAGCACACACAGGGGTACCCCAGGATAATATTCACTAGCATAAGCAAGGGTACCCCAGGATAATATTAACTAGCACACACAGGGGTACCCCAGGATAATATTCACTAGCATAAGCAAGGGTACCCCAGGATAATATTAACTAGCATACGCAGGGGTACCCCAGGACAATATTCACTAGCGAACACAGTGGTATCCCAGGATAATATTCACTAGCATACACATGGGTACCCCAGGATAATATTCACTAGCATATACAGGGGTACCCCAAGATAATATTCAATAGCATACACAGGGGTACCCCAGGATAATATTCAATAGCATACACAGGGGTATCACAAAAAATTGAAATGGAGCACTACTGAAATTGAAATTGCTTATGCTCATAAATATCGGATTGCGTTACACTTTGTCATATCGCCTGCCGAGAGCAGAGACTCGCAGTGTGCATCCTTCTCTAGGTAATGGAGGTCGGTTGGTCTGCGCTAGGCATGCTTTCATCGTTCTGCGTTGATGAAAGTGAGAGTTAACGCTGAATCAGCAGTCACTGGACCGAATCGATACTGTTGATTTATTGCTGGAGTGCCAATCCCTTCAGTTCACTTCCATACAGTTGAAGAATTACAGACGGAAAGGTAACATTTTTGGTGGTGTTTGCAGAAATATGTTACTAGCATCTCCTCAAACATGCAAGCAAAAAAAAATTAAGTGCATATTTCACTGCCTGACACACAACATCGTAAAATATATTTACATGTTTGTAGCTAGAAAAGACAAGGTAAACTCTAGCTGACTTTTGGCTTTTTTGCATTGTGTCAGAAATAAATGATAACAACTAAATTCAAACAGAAAATACATTTTTTAATTAAACATATATCTATTTAAATAATACATTTTTATATAAAAATGCCATAATTATATACAAAAATAGTCTAAATTAATTTTGTGAGTGAGTTG